>CM057339.1:476166804-477366804 GCA_030015575.1 Agapanthus africanus | reverse complement strand
CTAAGCCATCACAGAATAGAACGTCTACTTATACCATCCGCATTCGCCACAGTGTCCCGTTATGCACCGTTAGGTTACTTAACTAACGGCATAGCGGGGCGGGACTAGCGCGGGTGTAAAATATAAGCAACATTTATTATATATCATATATATAATAATAATCCATTCGTCTCAGATACTAAGTAATCACATTACAGAATATCAACAGCAGAAGCACATAAAAGGATATCTAGGATGTCCGTATTTTGTATCGAGCCAACAATAGAAAATACGGATTCCACGGTCGTGATGAATAGCCAAGCCCACACCCTTAGACCCCTACGAGAGCGGCAAGTGATCCCGCCAATTCTAGAGTTTAGGAGACCCGGTCTCGACTCCTCGAGATGGCCTCCCACTGAACCCTAGAACCCGGTCACTTGTGCTCCCCTCCTTGGGTCTATCCTAATGCGGAAAAGTAAATAATATACAATTGATTTATACATGAATGAAAAATAAAACTCTCATCTCACATAAAAACCCCCGGCTATTCAATCGCGACAATCCTACTCATCATATCTCAGCAACACATAATATCTCATATCATCAACGTAAGTAAGTATGCGTATCCCGATTGTCGTTGACGTATAGCAACGAAAACGGCGATACACCACATACTACACTTACGGTCGCAGAAAATAAAATGAAAAACTACAACATTTGGAATCCACAATCACCTTAGACATCATAAATTCGAAATATCACATACTTCGTATTTCATGCCTAACTATATGAATTCCACATATTGTATCACATTTCAGATAAATAGACAATGTTAAACTTTTCGATCGAATAAACAAACACCCAAGATTTCCCAAACTGCACAACACTTGAGCCGAGTTCAAAAATTTCTAGAACATGCCACAGCCCCTTATGGACCAACCGTAGAAGGGTCAAACCAACGCCTCACATGTGGCAATGCTAAACTACCACAAACCCTAAGGTTCAGTGATAGTTTTGACGGTCACATAATCGAGTTAAGGTTATGTTCTTCTAGAGTGTCCACAGATACGCTTGCATGTTTTTCGAAGGTTTCGAACTAGGGAAAAATCCAACACTTGGAATTTTTCCAATACAGGAAAAACTGTGTTTCTAATATTCGTTCAAACATTTTAACATGTTCTAAAAATCTGAAAATCTGAACGAAGTTAAACTTTTCCAATCGAATCACCAAATCCAATATATCTCCAGAACACTCAACACTTGAGTGTGTTTAAAATATTCCAGAGGCATGTACTAATTAAATCAGGTCCTGTGCAAAAAACAATTTTCACTGACCCCCTGTACGGCCGCGGATGCGCGGCCAAAGACATGCTTTGGCCGCCCATCCGCGGCTCTTTGGAGCGATCATCAAAAAATTTTTTTATAGTAACTCTTAGAAATGCCTGCTGAATTTTTTAGGACCTTTTAATTTGGAAAAATCCAATTTTCAAAAAATTTCCAGAGAGCGGTCCAAATTGGTGTTTCGTGGTTCGATCGGACGTTTAACATCGCCTACGCATCGCCTAAAGCTCTAGCCTATCTCAGATACCACTGAAGGGCTGGCCTAGCACCTCATCAAGGGTTCGGTAGCATCACACATGCCATAATCAAAGCTTTAGAGGTGCTAAGTTAACCCGACAAGAATCGAAACTAGAAGTTTTAGGGATTCATACAAATAAGCATCACATGCAAATGTAAAACTATCACTAAGAGGAAAGATTACAACCTTTGTAAATCTCCCTCGGTGACTCCTTGGCACTATGAGAGTTTGGAACGGATCGATAGAAGCCTTCCTTGTCCACGATGATCCACCCGAAGTCCCTTTGCCCAAAGCTCCTTACCTTACTTGTTTCGCAAACGAAGTAGAGTAAACACCCTACACAAATCGGCTAGATGTGTGTAGTATGATGATGTGGTTTATGTTCTTCAATTGAAATCCTTTCTTTTGTCAATCTTCACTCAAGAGAGAAATCAAGAGAGGAAGAAGAAGATAATGGTGGCTTGAGCTTTTATCATATCACATATGATAACTTGTATTCTTCACACCCTTACTCACAATTTTTCCTTTGTTGTGTGCATCTTGTTTCATATCACATATGAAGCTATTTATAGTGATTAGAAAGGAATAATCACCATTATTCCATTACCACCAAAATTGTGAGTGGAAATTCTTTTCCTAAAGAATTAAGCATGGGTGGAAATTCTTTTCATTAAGTTAAGTAAAGCTTACCCACTAAGGAATAAAGGAGCATGAGTGGATATTCTTTACATTAACTTAAAATGATAAATACAAATTAAAAGCTTCAATATAAGTCTTATATTGCCATCATTCTTGTATTAACAACCATGATACTATGTATGCATGTATGTGTCCATGCACATCATCATGTGCATACATGCATGCATACAAAAGGATTTACTTAAAGAATTTATCTAAATGTAATTAGTTAAATCAACACTTGATTTAGCAAACCGGTCATATCTCATACGATCGGACAAATAGAAAATGCCCAATTAATATACGTTATCACATAACCGTATTTAATCGGGTCCCGCGCATATCTCATATGCACACCACATCTTTTTTCCTGAGCCAGGAAACTTCATTGTGGGACTCTAAGACTCGTCAATACGCCAGCAGTAGATGATGATCATATCAAACATCTACAAGCCGCAAGAGATCAGCTAAACATAACGGCCACCCGGGTATTGAAACGATCAGAAGAAAACCAGCGAAGCTGTAAAAACTCCCGTCGAGCCAACTGGCAACACTTACCGTACAGTCCGGTCTCTTCGTCAGATATGCTGCATATCGAGTCTAGGGATGGTATCGTCGACCCCAGTAACTCAATAAGTCATGCTGGTGTATGGCTCATAACAGATCGAGAAACTACTGATAACTCTTATCAGTAAATCTCAGCAGCCCTGGCCAGGGACTTCATGTTATAGCCAATAGAGCATAGCACAACAACAACCCCCAATACCGGGAGAGATGAAACCCCTCCTATCGCTCATTGCCTCCATGCGCCTCGAGACTGTACCCAAAGACCACCTGTTTGCACGACTCAGTAGAGCCGTGGTAGGGTGGAGATCAAAGTATAGTGGGAGGACACACAAGACTCTATGACGATCTCGGGTCTACAGACTAACCTGTACCAGTGTTCCCTGAGAACTGCTATCCGACGATAGATATAATACCACATAGGAGTTCTCGGCGAGTCCGTTCAGTGTACCCAGTCTCCACTGAGCACCCGCATACAATCTTTGGTGTCTCCTCACCAGATGGATATGGGATCATCCATCGCCCATCATATAGGACAAGAATAGCATACGCTAGTCTACTCTGGAATATCGATGCCCTGTCTCGATACACCCTCGACTAGGAACAGTTCAAGGATATGCTTATAGACTACATGTGCCCCACTAGTTTGATCCGCATCATAATCACAGTAGTCAAGCAAATATCCTTTTGGGCTTTATCAACATGTGTAAATGATTAAATCTACATGTACAGATAAAGTAAACCAGATAGCGTACTATCATGTTGAGCAAGAAATTCATCTATCTCCATAGATAATATGTCCATGTTTCCACTATCCATATAATGGCCTTTAGGGCATACATATTACTAACAGGGGTGAGTGTAGAAGCAAGGTGGGTGAGAATAAGAAAAATATCATGTGTGAACACATAGTGTGAACACAAAGTGTGAACACAAAGTATGAATACATTAAATGCAACCAATGAAAAATCAACACCATTCAACCTAGTCACCATTCTAGAACCTTCTAGAAGCATGACCCACCCTCATCAAGAAAAGTTAAATCCGTATTTAACCGAATGTCAAAATACGGCTGATAGAAAACTGGAAACTGGCAACTTCCAAAAGTGATCCTGAAACGAATTTCAGGATAACTCCGTATTAGTATAAACATACCCGCATTTGTATTACGACCGAATACAAATGCAACTGAGATAAAGAAATTATATCTACACAATATAATACTGGGTTCCGGCTTAAACCAAAGCCTACCAGTATTATCTGCCCGAAAAACGACACGTGCGAAAACGCACGTACTTTTTCCGAACCTTGCCATAAACCTATACGGCCTCTACAACGTTTCACCCGAACTTGGGAAAGTGTCTGTGGGGGACTCCAATGACTCATCAACACACTGGCACTGGGTATAACCCCTAGCACGTCAGAGGTACAAGCTGCACGTAACGTTTTGCCTATGTATTGATTGGAAGGGAAGCTGATGAGCGAACTCATCTATAAACTCTACTGAGCCTGACAGTGACAATGTATATACAGTCCGGTCCATTCGTCTAAAGAGTATCGCATATCGAGTCTAGGGGGGTGGATAAAGTCAGACCCCTAATAACGCGATAAATCGTGTCGGCATGAAGCCCATCACTACCTGAGAAACTACCGATCCAAATCAGTAATTCTCCACTACCTCGGCCGAGGATTCCTAGTGATGGCCACCCGTGCACTGTGCGACATCAACCCCCAATACCGGGAGAGACGAATCCCCGATGATCCGCTCACTTGCCTCCAATGTGGCTCGGGACTGTACCCAACTAAAACCTGTTTGCACAACTCTTTTGAGCGTGGTAGGGTAGTAATCTAAGCACAGTGGGAACTCACATGAGACAAATGACGATCTCAGGTCGATGAACTAACCTGTACACATGTCACCAGGGAATTTCTATCTGACGACATGTATAATACCATCTAGCAGATTCCCGGCGAGTCCTGTCCGGTGTACTCATAACCTAATGAGCACCTGTATACATCTAAGGTGATCCAACTGACACCAGTGGCTTTTGAGACCGGCCACCGCCCCTCGTCATGGTCTCGACTGTATACACTAGTCTACTCTGGAGTATCGATGCCCTGTCTCAAAACTCCCACGACTAGGGACACTTTTAAGGATGTGCTTACAGACCCCAGCTCCCACGTATATGATCGCCATCATACTGCTGGTAGTCAAGAAAAAATCCTATGGTCTCTCTCATCATGCAATAGTGAACTACAGCATATATACGATGATAAAGACAAACCAGATAGCATACTATCATCCTGAGCAAGACTGTCATATCGGTATAGGTCCTTCCTCAATCATTGCAATCACGTACCTGCGATCCAATAATTGACTATGAGGGCACTATCTCCAACAATCTCCCACTTTCACTCAAGGCTAATTATTGAGATGTCGAATACTCACAGCCCGTGTGATACCGAACATCCAACTCCTTTACTAATCAGTTTCACAAAGCTAGTTTGTAAAAACTCTTGTGTTCGAGAAATAGCCTCAGTGAGTGGATCCGCCCTGATGTTTCTTTCTATGTCTCTCTTAATCTCAAGTTCGCAGAGAAAGCCATCTCCCGAATCGAGTAATACTTGTCATAAAATTTGTCTGGATATTTGATGGGACCTAGTTCATAAATGAACTCCAAATCCAATCTTCTTAGACCGTTTTGTTAACTGAACCTAATCAGTATCCAGCACCATGCCTCCCACAGTATCCTCTTGGACCACCTGTCCATAATACTGTCCCTCGTCAGAGGGAAAACTATAACTGTGACAATCACTCTGTCATCCATGTCACCTTGGAAGCTTGGAATGATAATCGTCTCCTGAAGGAGGCTGCCGTCATCATATCCGTAGAACAAACACTTATGTTCTAAAACTGCTTCCTTATGTTTCTCTAGGATTGGATTAATATAAACTTATCGCATCTAGTGCAAAAACAACATCTGGTGTGGTACTTGACATCTCATGATTGACTCAATTGCCTAAGCAAGTGATCTGCCAATCATGCACATCCCTCTCTCCTTTAGTCTCTAAGACACCTTTAGAGAGGGTGACTCCATCACCTGCAGGTACACCACCATGCCAGGAGTCAGCTATTTTAAATACCATTAGAATATTGTCAAAGTACCTACATTGGAAAGCTGCCCAAATCTAGATCTAATACCATAGATCTAGTAACCAGAATGTCTGATATTATATCCATGTCCTTTGTGAAGAAACATCTGTGTAACAACCACAGTACAACTGATCATAGTACAGGAATTTTACTTCCTACTCTGTGTATGTCATCCAAATACCAGGACATCACACCCTACTACCTTCTTAACAGATCCATCCCCTATTCTGATGAAGTCAAACCTATGACTTTCACATCAAAATTAGATGATCTTATCTCCGCCATATCTGCTCAAGCCTATAAATAGACACAAGCATCTTGCCCACTATGCTTCCGTTGCTCCCACTGACTACGACAACCCTCTGACAGAATAATATACACGTTCACTTCTAAAGCCTGTTTAGAACGACGTTATACTTATCCTCTTGCCGGGCCTCACAGTCTGGAACAACAGTACTGTCAAGTATGGGTAAACAAGAACCTCACTGTCACCGTCTTTAAGGCTACCAGAGTACCTCTCGGGTGTCTGAGGTTACCCACCATATCTGCGGAGTGGCTATTGGAATGTCAAAACCTGATTGAATATATAGGTCCTATTAAATTTTTCGTAATCGTTTGTGCTTTTGGAATCACTTCCAGTTCTACCATACTCCCACTATTGTTTTCTGAAAAAATCCATTTTTACTAAAACTGTGGCGAGTCAAGAACAATATCACTATTAATCTTCCAGATGGTAGAAAAGTCAACCCTCGTCGAAGCCAGGGTCAACCCACAAACAACCATTACAGAAACGTGCCTTGAGTTATCCAATGTCTGGTTTTAAGCATAAGCTGGACAACTCCCCGTATCTTAACATCGTTAAGATATGAACCATTCTATATCCAATATAGAAACAGAGCCACTAATTTATTTGGAACCAGATTCAAAACATGCAACTATCTCCAGTGCATATCAACTTAATGGAGAGAGGTTAATCAGCATTACTCAACTTAGAAATCCATCCAATTATGAGTAACCTAAAAGAGAAACAAGTTTCTCAAAACCATTACTTTCAACTGAATACTAATCACAAGAATCCATATCTTCAATCTCTTTGAAGAATCCCGATACTTGTGATACATGGTTCTCTACTTTATTCTTATACAACTTTATGCAACTTAGCTAGTCGTGTCGCATTTATGTGACCTAGTCTACAATGCCACAAGAAGGATTCGTTCAGTTCTGAACTCTTCCTCTTGTGTGTGTTTTGTAAATTGAGGACTGTATTTTGATTTAGAATGAATATGCCATTATGTAGCGAACCTGATGCAATCAACTTTTGATCTAGGAATATGTTCATAACATTATCCTTTACAACAAAATTATATCCTTCTTTACTTAATAAAGAAACTGATATAATGTTGCACATCATGTTTGGTATATAATAGCATTCATTTAAAATCAGTGTATTACCACTTGGTAATAA
The DNA here is from genome assembly GCA_030015575.1 of Agapanthus africanus. Taxonomy (NCBI): domain Eukaryota; kingdom Viridiplantae; phylum Streptophyta; class Magnoliopsida; order Asparagales; family Amaryllidaceae; genus Agapanthus; species Agapanthus africanus. The sequence goes on along the minus strand of CM057339.1, from coordinate 477,359,385 downwards.
TAGGTGATACTCGCCAACTGCTTTGGCTGCAACATTTGCCCCATTCCCTACTTGAACGGAATGATCACATTTTCCCAGTTCTCTACCTTTCCGTAGCCCATGTAACATTTTACATATGTGGGATCCTGATCCGGTATCTAATACCCAGGATGTAGGGTGAACAGAGAAACAGTTCTCAATAACTAACACGCCTGAAGAAGATGCACCAACATGCATGTTCTTTTGGGCGGCTTGAGAATCTAGATATTCTCCTATTCCCTGTTCAGTCTTATAACTCTTATAAGAAAGAACGGGTCCAACGTTCCCCTGCACAGTATAACATGCGGGTTCGGTCAATACATCCATATTAGTATCTTGATTAAGGAATGACATGGTCGCTACCTGGAGAGAGAGAAGAAAACACTTTAGCGTATGCTCTTGCAAGATCAGATTGGTTATTATCTTATCTAATCAGGATGGCTCCCACTGGTTTTTATCAAATCTTCCTTCAAACCCTAAAAGAAAAGATTAGCCGGGATTAATTACACCCTACAACTTCGCCGATCTTTCAGCCAGGCCAGTGTCGGTACTTTGAGGGAGGTTCCCCGTGCTTTCGCACGGACCTAATTAAAGTAAACCTCGTTTTCCCAGAGGCGTAACCCCGTTGACACCTTTCTAGACACCTACTTGATCGGCTATTTGTCCTGTGTAAAACTCTCCCGGGAGTAACAATTACTCGCAGTAGGTATCGAGATCCAACTATCTCATAGAAGGTATGCAATCTCATTGCAAATCTCAACACTTGAAATTCCCGATAATATTTTGCCCCTAGCGTGCTATGACCTTGACGCATGCCAAACAACCCATAGTCCGCTAGTCAAGTTCAACCCGTACAATTCGTGATTGAATTAAACCCATCCATACGACCCTTGACGCATGCCAAACAACGCCGTACGAATACCTTAATCCAATCGCATCTCATGCTACAGATAAGTAATAATCAGCTACCGTACACTACGCCTTGACGCATGCCAAACAACCGTAGCACGAATACTAAATATTACATATCTGAATTGACGGAGGGCTACGCAGGTTTTTCTGAAAACCATGAGCGTAATGAACTTGATATCATTGTAGAATCAAGTGAAGTTTTGAAATGGAGTGATTTTGAGGCTTTTATTAGTTTTGCTAAAGAGGTCACTCCCGGTGAAGGGAACTCGGCTCTTTCCTCATCGAATAAGGTGCGGGATATATCATATATATCACTGTACAAAGCAAAACTCCAAAAGCAGTCAAAAGTCAAACCGAGTGTTGTAGCATCTGCCAGTTTCGCTAAAGGGGTCACTCCCGGTGAAGGGATCTCGGCCCTTTCCTCATCGAATAAGGTGCAGGGTATATTATATATACCACTATGCAAAGCAAAACTGTAGCTACCCTTTTATTTTAAAATTTGATTTTACAACATCATTTAGGTTTCTTTTCTTTCATTAATCACATTAATGATGTCCCATCATTTAAGTCACCTAAACATCACAGATAAATACGACATACACTTTGTAAGTCCACGTTGCGACCCCCGGTTCTTGCGGGGAGGCGGAAACGGTATAAAAATCAAATTTTTAGTGCATGGGGCAACATGGACTAACAAAGTCGGGATCTTTTCTAAACTAAACTAGCAAGAAAGCTAAAGAGAGTTAGCTACTCGGAAAAGAGGTTATACCTAACTTGAACTCCTTCTTCTTGAAACCTTTGTAGGGAGTTGATGGTGCTTTCCTCGTTGCCTTCTTCCGTCAAAGATGGATCCACCTGAGGGTTCAACCTTCGGGCTCTTTCTTGGACTTTGAGAGAACTAGGATCTTCGGCTTGCTAAACCTCTAACCCTAGAGTGAGTAGAGAGTGTCTTTGGGGTGTTTTTGTCTCAAGGAGAGGGATTCTCAACACATGAGAAGGAGTCTCCTTGAACTAGAGGAGGAAGAAGAAGAAGTGAGGAGAGAGAAGTGTTATGATAGAATGAGCTATCTTTTTCATTCTACAACCATATCACAAAAAGAAAAGAATTATCAAATTAACAATAATAATAAAATGAAATAGTTGATGGATGGTTTGGAATGACCATTATCATTACAATCTTTAAATGGTTTTGCTAGAATCAAAAAGCATCTTTCTTATGTAATGATGATGGTCAAACCTTCAACCATGGTCAACAAGTCAACCATGGTCAACAAGTCAACAAAACCCAACCATGACACAATTTCATTTAATTAATATTATTAATTGATATATCATAATTCCATTAGGGTTTGGAAAAAGACGACTGTCAACTGTGCATACGCACCCGTTCCGAAACCCTAATGAAAATCCTCTTCCTCCGCCTCAATCAACTGTGCATACACACCCGCATTCTTGTTCCGAGGAACATGAATACCAAGAGATAAAATCAACCCGAAAACATATACCAGTATCTGGCTCAAACCAGAGCCTACTAGTAATATCTGTCCGGACTCCAAACGTGCAAAAGTGCGCGGATGAGAACGAACCCTGTCGCAAAACCATGCGACCTCTACTCTGTTTTGCCCAGAGGCGAATAGCCCTCTGTGTGGGACTCTAAAGACTCGACACTACGCTGGCAGTGGGTTTAACCAAAGACCGCAAGCGGCACTAGCTGTGCGTAACGGTCCCCAGGTAGATACCGATAAGAAGACTGACGAGGTGAACCCCATCTGAACTCCCACTGAGTCTGAATGTGACAGTCTCCGTACAGTCCGGTCTGTTCGTCTAATACATCGCATGTCGGGCCTAGGGGCGGTAAACGTCAGTCCCCTAATAGCGGTACAAGTCGTGTCGGAGTGAAGCCCAAAACACCCTGAGATAACACTGGAAGCCTACCAGAATATCTCGCTTGCCCTGGCCAGGGACTACTCGTGTAATGGCTCTCCTAGACACAGCACGATGTCAACCCCCAATACCGGGAGAGACGAATCCTGTCTAACCGTCACTGCCTCCAAGTGCTTCGGGACTGTACCCAACTACTACCTGTTTGCACGACTCCTTTGAGCCGTGGGAGGGTAGCAATCAAAGTACAGTGGGAACACACTCGAGGTGAAGTGCCAGTGTTAAGTCAGCGGACTAAGATGTACTCATGTCACCTGGGAACTGATAACTGACGATAGGTATAATACCAACCTGTCAGTTCCCGACGAGTCCTGTCCAGTGTACTCGTAACCCAACGAGCACCCGTATACTATCTCCAGTACGACGTACTGATGGCTGTAGGACAGACCATCTCCCACACTGGGATGAGAAGCGCATACGCTAGTCTACTCCGGAGTATCGATGCCCTGTCTCGATAGTCCTGCGACTAGGGACCTGTATAAGGATGTGCTTATAGATTACCCAGCCCCCACTAGTGTGACTGCCATCACAACGCTGGTAATCAAGCAAAGATCCTAAGGGCTCCACTAATGCGTATAGGTGATATACTAAAATAAACACATGTACACATTGAAGTAGAAACAAACCAAGTAGCATACTACTATATTGAGCAAGATTGTTTATACAAGGTGAATATCCCAAGCTTCCATTAAGTAATATACAAACTAGTATGATACAGTAATGGCCTCTAGGGCATATACACTAACACACTTATGCCATCCGCATTCACCTCGATGTCCCCTCGTGCACCGTTAGGTTAGGTAACTAACGACAGAGCAGGGCAGGGCTAGTGCGGGTGCAAAACATAAGTAACGTCTATATAATATATCATATATACTATATTAAGTATCTATCACAGAACATATCTAATGATCACATCACAGATATCGCAGCAGAAACATAGATATAATGTGGGATATACTAGGACGTCCGTATTTAGTATTTTAGCCAATAATAGAAAACACGGATTGCACAGTCGCGATGAATAGCCAAGCCTACACCCTGGACCACTACGAGAGCGGCAAGCGACCCTACCAATTCTGGAGTTTAGGAGACCCGGTCTCGACTCCTCGAGATGGCCTCCTACTGAACCCCAGAACCAGGTCACCTGTGCTCCCCTCCTAATGCGGAAATGTAAATAATATACAACACTGGTGACACAACCTCAACCCGGAAGTGCCACAAATAAAAGAATATTACATTACATTTGAATTTACATGAATGAAAATATAAAGCTCTCATCTCACATAAAAAAAAAACCGGCTATTCAATCGCAACAATCCTGCACATCATATCTCAGCAACACATAATATCACATATCATCAACGTAAGTAAGTATGCGTACCCCAATTGTCGTTGACGTATAGCAACGAAACCGGCGATATCGACATACTACACTTACGGTCACAGAAAAGAAAGTGTAAAACTGCAATATCTGGATTCCACATTCTCTTTAGACATCGTAAATGCGAAGTATCACATACCTCGTATTTCATGTCTTATAATATGAATTCCAGACATTGCATCACATTCCAGATAATTAGACAGTATTAAAGTTTCGAACGAACGACCAAATACCCAAGATTCACTAAAGCTCAACACTTGAGCGGAGTTCAAAAAAAACCCGGAGTGTGACACAGTGGTAGCGGTCCAGCCGTAGAAGGGTCAAGCCAACGCCTCACATGTGGCACATCGTACCGCCCCAAACCCTAAGGTTCAAAAGGCAGTTCAAGACGGTCACATAGTCAAGTTAAGGTTTGTTGTCTTCTAGAGGGTCCACCACAAACAAACTTTCACGTATTTCCGAAAGATTTTAAACCCCGTGAAAAGTGAGCAAATGATAGTCGTTCGAACACTTCAATACTTTCTGGACTTACCCGGAAAAGTCACGAAATCAAAATTCTGATCGAACCGACGAGTCCAAAAACCTCTCCAAAATTTATTGTACCAAATTCAGATTAAAAATACTCCAAAAACATAAACAAGCAGAGTCATGAATTACTGTAGAAAAACCAGACCATGACCCAACAGAATGGCCGCGGAACCGCGGTCTAAGCAGGCTATTGCCGCGGTTCCACGGTCGTTTTAACTGTTCATGCTCTCGTTTTGTACAGTAACTCTTATATTTACCTGCTGAATTTTTTTGCATATTTTTAATTCTGAAAATAACCAGATTTTGAAAAAAGTCCAGAGAGCACCCAAAAATCCGTATTTTTGGTTCGATCGGAGTTTTAACTTCGTAAAGGTGTCGCCTAATGTTCTAGGTCGGCTCTGATACCAATGAAAGGTCTACCTAGCACCTCATGAAGGGTTTGAAAGCATCACATGTACCAAAGATGGAATTTTTAGGGTGCTAAGTTAACATGCAAAGGATCGATCCTAGAAAAATTAGGGTTTCAAAAACTTTTCACATCATCATATGAAAGAAATGCTAGGGTTTAGAGAGTACAACCTTTGTAGCTCCCTACGCTAGACACCTCGACAACTTGGGGTTTGAAAATTGCTCCGCTTGAATCCTCGAGGTCACCGATGATCCACCCGGAGTCCGCTTTGTCCAAGCTTGCAACTTTATCCGATCAAGTGAACGAAATCAAGCTAACATTCTAAACAAGTGGGCTAGACTTGTGTAGAATGGTGTTGTGGTTCTCTTTCTCACTTCAAAATCCAATCTTGATGAGTATATTGCTCACTACAAAGAACTAGAGAGCAAGTTGAGAGAGGAAGAAGAAGATGATGGCAATATGAGAAGATGATAAGTTCAACCCCCTTTTGAAAAATGGAAAAATATATCAATATTTATTTTCTATCTATCATCTCAAACCATGGTTGAATCATTATTGTACTATAGTTAAAACACAAAAGGAAACTTTACCAAAGGTTAAAAGGTGGGTGAGAAAGGTTAGGTCAAAAGAAGAGCGTAGAACAAATCAATAATGAACCTTTTCTTTCCTTTTATGTTTTAGTATAAATATAATAATAATTCATAAATAAAACCATGGTGTGAGTCTTATATTGCCACCATTTTCATGTATATACAACCATGAAAGATGTATGTATGTATGTGTATATGTACATCCATATGTGCATGAATCAAAAAGAAGGCATACATGCATGCATACATCCAACTAACTCAAGAAAGGATTTCAAGTGAGAAGTTAATGGTTAAATGATAAATCAACACTTGATTTATCAATCCGGCCATATCACATATGACCTGTACCAAAAGCAAGCCGCCCGATCAATACACGGTATCCAATACGTGCATTTTAATCGGGTCCATGCGCATATCGCATACGGGCACCACAACGTTTCGCCTGGACTAGGAAACTCCATTGTGGGACTCTGAGACTCGTCAATACGCCGGCAGTGGGTGATGATCATAACAAGCACCCCCAAGCCGCAAGCGGTCAGCTAAACGTAACGGCCACCCGGGTATTGAGCAATCAGAAGAGAACCTGCTACAACTCCCGTCGAGCCGATCGGCAACACTTCCCATACAGTCCGGTCTCCTCGTCTGATATGTCGCATATCAAGTCTAGGGGTGGTAAACGTCATACCCCAATAACCGATAAGTCGTGCCGATGTGAGGCTCATAACGGGTCGAGAAACTACTGGTAACACTTACCAGCAAATCGCTGAATCAGCCCTGGCCAGGGACTTCCCTGTTACGGCCAATCGAGCACAGCTCAACATCACCCCCCAATACCGGGAGAGACGAAACACCTCCTATCACTCATTGCCTCCATGTGACTCGGGACTGTACCCAAAAACCACCGTTTTGCACGCCCTCATGGACGTGGTAAGGTGGAGATCAAAGCACAGTGGGAATCACACAAGACTCTATGACGATCTCGGGTCTACAGACTAACATGTACAAGTGTCACCTGAGAACTGCCATCTGACGTGAGGTATAATACCGTCTGGGAGTTCTCGGCGAGTCCGTCTAGTGTACCCAGTCTCCACTGAGCACCCGTATATCATTTCTGATGTCAAACACCAATGGATATGGGATCATCCATCGCCCATCTCATGGGTCGAGAAGCGTATACGCTAGTCTACACTGGTATATCGATACCCCGTCTTGATACACCCACGACTAGGGACCTAGAAGGATGGACTTATGGACTACCATGTCCCCACTAGTATGATCTGCATCATAGTCCAGGTAGTCAAGTACACATCCTAAGGGCTTTACCAACATGTAACTACAAGACAATATAAAGAGACTAGTATACATGTTAAGATAAAGAGCAACCAGATAGCATACTATCATATCGAGCAAGAAAGTCATCTCTATATATGTCCAAGCATCCAATATAATATACATCATCTGTACAATACTGGCCTCTAGGGCATACATACAACTAACAATCTCCCACTTGCACTAGGGCCAGCTGCTGTAGTATCGCATACCGAGCATCCCGAAGAGTCTCTCAAACTGTATCTGGGGAATGGCCTTCGTGAGTGGATCCGCCATGTTGTTCTTTGTGTCAACCCTCCTGACCTCGATCTCCCGGCGATCAACTATCTCCCGGATCAGGTGATACCGCCTCAGAATATGCCTGGATCGCTGATGGGACCTGAGTTCCTTGGCCAAAGCCACCGCTCCATTGTTATCGCAATACAAAGGTATTGGATGCTCAATGGATGGAACCACTCCAAGTTCAGTAATGAACTTCTTGATCCAGACAGCCTCTTTGGCAGCATCGTTCGCAGCGATGTATTCAGCCTCCATCGTCGAGTTTGCCACGGTTTCCTAGTTGGAACTCTTCCAGCTAACCGCCCCTCCGTAAAAGGTAAATACAAAACCCGACTGTGACTTAGAGTCGTCCTTATCACTCTGGAAGCTCGAATCGGTAAAGGACTCCACTTGGAGTTCTCCGTTACCATACACCAAGAGCATCTCTTTAGTCCTTCGTAAGTACTTGAGAATGCTCTTCACAACTGTCCAGTGACTCTCTCCAGGATCAGCTTGATACCTGCTCACTACACTTAGTGAGAATGCTACATCGGGTCTGGTACATAGCATCGCATACATGATAGAGCCTACAGCCGAAGCATAGGGTATCCCTTGCATGCGAGCTCTCTCCAAATCAGTCTTGGGAGACATCTCTTTGGACAGAGTGACTCCACAGATCGTGGGTAAGTTCCCACGCTTGGAATCTTCCATACTAAACCTCTTTAGTATGGTGTCAATGTACCTGGATTGGGACAATCCTAATATCCGTTTGGATCTATCTCTATAGATCCTAATTCCCAATATGCAGGAGGCATCACCAAGATCTTTCATCGAGAATCTTTGTGACAAGAAGAGCCTGACCGATTGCAGCATAGGAATGTCATTTTCTATCAAGAGTATGTCGTCCACGTACAATACGAGGAAGACAACCTTACTCTCTGCCACCTTCTTGTAGATACAAGGTTCATCTACATTTTTGACGAAATCAAACTCTTTGATAACGACGTCAAAGCAGATGTTCCAACTCCACGATGCTTGCTTTAATCCATAAATGGATTTAAGCAGCCTGCACACCTTCCCGATGCTCCCACTGTCTACGAAGCCCTCTGGCTGAGTCATGTACATGCACTCTTCTAAATCACCGTTTAGAAAGGCGGTCTTAACATCCATTTGCCAGATTTCGTAGTCATGATATGCAGCGATGTAAAGCATGATCCGGATGGATTTAAGCATAGCCACTGGAGAAAAAGTTTCGTCATAGTCCACACCTGGTCTTTGATGAAAACCCTTTGCAACAAGTCTAGCTTTGAAAGTATCCACTTTCCCATCTACACCAAGTTTTTTATTGAAGATCCACTTGCTCCCAATGGGTTTTACCCCTTCAGGAGCAACTTCCAAAGTCCATACTTTGTTGGTGTACATGGATTCTATCTCAGACCGCATTGCATCCAGCCATTTTACTGAGTCTTTACTCGTGATGGCCTGCTCGAAGCTAGTTGGGTCATCATCTTCCATGATGTAATCCTCGCTTCCACCATCAATGAGAAAACCGTAGTATCTCTCAGGCGGATGAGAAACCCTGCTAGATCGGCGGAGCGGCTGGGGTTCGTCAGGTACTACTGAATCCTCTGGTTCTACCAAGTCTTCTGTTATAGTTTGTGTTGCTGGAACCTCTTCCAGTTCTACCTGAATGCCACTTGTCTGTTTCATAAGAAAACCTTTTTCTAAGAAAGTGGCATGTCGAGAAACAAACACTTTTTGTTCCTCGGGGTGGTAGAAGATATACCCTTGTGAAATTTTGGGATATCCTATAAACTTACATAAGACTGATCTTGCCTCGAGTTTGTCCGGATTTTGTCTTTTGACATAGGTTGGACAACCCCATATCTTAATGTAATTTAGATGTGGTCTCTTCCCTTTCCATATCTCATATGGAGTGGTAGGCACTGATTTGGTAGGAACTCTATTCAATAGGTTCATGGCTGTCTCAAGCGTATATCCCCAGAAAGAAATAGGTAACTCAGCTGTACTCATCATTGAGCGCACCATATCTAATAGGGTGCGGTTTCTCCATTCCGATACACCGTTGTGCTATGGTGTATAAGGAGGAGCGAGCTGAGAGAGAATCCCATTCTCTTTTAGATAATCCAGAAAATCATTTCTCAAGTATTCTCCTCCTCGATCAGATCGAAGGATCTTAATACTTTTGCCCGTTTGGTTCTCTACTTCGTGCTTATATTCTCTGAATTTCTCAAAAGCTTCAGACTTGTGTTTTATCAGGAACACATGTCCGTATCTAGAGAGATCGTCAGTGAATGTAATGAAGTAGGAAGAACCGTTCCTGGTATGTGTAGACATAGGACCGCATACATAACTATGTATCAGCCCTAAGAGTTCCGTAACTCTTTCTCCGTGTCCCGTAAACGGAGTTTTGGTCATTTTACCTTTGAGACATGACTGGCAAGTGTCATAAGATGAAAATTCAAACGGATTCAAATATCCATATTTATGCAACTTAGCTAGTCGTGCCGCATTTATGTGACATAGTCTACAATACCACAAGAAGGATTCGTTCAGTTCTGAACTCTTCCTCTTGTGTGTGTTTTGTAAATTGAGGACTGTATTTTGATTTAGAATGAATATGCCATTATGTAGCGAGCCTGATGCAATCAACTTTTGATCTAGGAATATGTTCATAACATTATCCTTTACTACAAAATTATATCCTTCTTTACTTAATAAAGAAACTGATATAATGTTGCACATCATGTTTGGTATATAATAGCATTCATTTAAAATCAGTGTATTACCACTTGGTAATAATAGGTGATACTCGCCAACTGCTTTGGCTGCAACATTTGCCCCATTCCCTACATGAACGGAATGATCACCTTTTCCCAGTTCTCTACCTTTCCGTAGCCATGTAACATTTTACATATGTGGAATCCTGATCCGGTATCTAATACCCAGGACGTAGGGTGAACAGAGAAACAGTTCTCAATAACTAACACACCTGAAGAAGATGCATCAACATGCATGTTCTTTTGGGCGGCTTGAGAATCTAGATATTCTTCTATTCCCTGTTCAGTCTTATAACTCTTATAAGAAAGAACGGGTCCAACGTTCCCCTGCACAGTATAACATGCGGGTTCGGTCAATACATCCATATTATTATCTTGATTCAGGCATGACAAGGTCGCTACCTGGAGAGAGAGAGAGAAGAAAACACTTTAGCGTATGCTCTTGCAAGATCAGATTGGTTATTATCTTATCTAATCAGGATGGCTCCCACTGGTTTTTATCAAATCTTCCTTCAAACCCTAAAAGGAAAGATTAGCCGGGATTAATTACACCCTACAACTTCGCCGATCTTTCAGCCAGGCCAGTGTCGGTACTTTGAGGGAGGTTCCCCGTGCTTTCGCACGGACCTAATTAAAGTAAACCTCGTTTTCCCAGAGGCGTAACCCCGTTGACACCTTTCTAGACACCTACTTGATCGGCTAATTGTCCTGTGTAAAACTCTCCCGGGAGTAATAATTACTAGCAGTGGGTATCGGGATCCAACTATCTCATAGAAGGTATGCAATCTCATTGCAAATCTCAACACTTGAAATTCCCGATAATATTTTGCCCCTAGCGTGCTATGACCTTGACGCATGCCAAACAACCAATAGTCCTCTAGTCAAGTTCAACCCGTACAATTCGTGATTGAATTAAACCCATCCATACGACCCTTGACACATGCCAAACAACGCCGTACGAATACCTTAATCCAATCGCATCTCATGCTACAGATAAGTAATAATCAGCTACCGTACACTACGCCTTGACGCATGCCAAACAACCGTAGCACGAATACTAAATATTACATATCTGAAATGACGGTGGGCTACGCAGGTTTTTTTGAAAACCATGAGCGTAATGAACTTGATATCGTTGTAGAATAAAGTGAAGTTTTGAAATGGAGTGATTTTGAGGCTTTTATTAGTTTTGCTAAAGAGGTCACTTCCGGTGAAGGGATCTCGGCTCTTTTCTCATCGAATAAAGTGCGGGATATATCATATATATCACTGTGCAAAGCAAAACTCTAAAAGCAGTCAAAAGTCAAACCGAGTGTTGTAGCATCTGCCAGTTTCGCTAAAGGGGTCACTCCCGGTGAAGGGATCTCGGCCCTTTCCTCATCGAATAAGGTGCAGGGTATATCATATATACCACTATGCAAAGCAAAACTGTAGCTACCCTTTTATTTTAAAATTTGATTCTACAACATCATTTAGGTTACTTTTCTTTCATTAATCACTATAATGAAGTCTCATCATTTAAGTCACCTAAACATCACAGATAAATACGACGTACACTTATGCCATCCGCATTCGCCTCGATGTCCCCTCGTGCACCGTTAGGTTAGGTAACTAACGACAGAGCAGGGCAGGGCTAGTACGGGTTCAAAACATAAGTAACGTCTATATAATATATCATATATACTATATTAAGTATCTATCACAGAACATATCTAATGATCACATCACAGATATCGCACTAGAAACATAGATATAATGTGGGATATACTAGGACGTCCGTATTTAGTATTTTATCCAATAATAGAAAATACGGATTCTACAGACGCGATGAATAGCCAAGCCCACACCCTGGACACCTACGAGAGCGGCAAGCGACCCTACCAATTCTGGAGTTTAGGAGACCCGGTCTCGACTCCTCGAGATGGCCTCCCACTGAACCCCAGAACCCGGTCACCTGTGCTCCCCTCCTTGGGTCCATCCTAATGCGGAAAGGTAAATAATATACAACACTAGTGACACAACCTCAACCCGGAAGTGCCCCAAATAAAAGAATATTACATTACATTTGAATTTACATGAATGAAAATATAAAGCTCTCATCTCACATAAAAAAACCCCCGGCTATTCAATCGCAACAATCCTGCACATCATATCTCAGCAACACATAATATCACATATCATCAACGTAAGTAAGTATGCGTACCCCAATTGTCGTTGACGTATAGCAACGAAACCGGCGATATCGACATACTACACTTACGGTCACAGAAAAGAAAGTGTAAAACTGCAATATCTGGATTCCACATTCTCTTTAGACATCGTAAATGCGAAATATCACATACCTCGTATTTCATGTCTTATAATATGAATTCCACACATTGCATCACATTCCAGATAATTAGACAGTATTAAAGTTTTCGAACGAACGACCAAATACCTAAGATTCACTAAAGCTCAACACTTGAGCGGAGTTCAAAAAAAACCCGGAGTGTGACACAGTGGGAGCGATCCAACCGTAGAAGGGTCAAGCCAACGCCTCACATGTGGCACATCGTACCGCCCCAAACCCTAATGTTCATAAGGCAGTTCAAGACGGTCACATAATCGAGTTAGGATTTGTTGTCTTCTAGAGAGTCCTCCACAAACAAACTTTCACGTATTTCCGAAAGATTTTAAACCCCGTGAAAAGTGAGCAAATGATAGTCGTTCGAACACTTCAATACTTTCTGGATTTACCCGGAAAAGTCACGAAATCAAAATTCTGATCGAACCGACGAGTCCAAAAACCTCTCTAAAATTTATTGTACCAAATTCAGATTAAAAATACTCCAAAAACATAAACAAGCAGAGTCATGAATTACTGTAGAAAAACCAGACCATGACCCAACAGAATGGCTGCGGAACCGCGGTCTAAGCAGGCTATTGCCGCGGTTCCGCGGTCGTTTTAACTGTTCATGCTCTCGTTTTTTACAGTAACTCTTATATTTACCTGCTGAATTTTTTGCATATTTTTAATTCTGAAAATAACCAGATTTTGAAAAAAGTCCAGAGAGCACCCAAAAATCCGTATTTTTGGTTCGATCGGAGTTTTAACTTCGTAAAGGTGTCACCTAATGTTCTAGGTCGGCTCTGATACCAATGAAAGGTCTACCTAGCACCTCATGAAGGGTTTGGAAGCATCACATGTACCAAAGATGGAATTTTTAGGATGCTAAGTTAACATGCAAAGGATCGATCCTAGAAAAATTAGGGTTTCAAAAACTTTTCACATCATCATATGAAAGAAATGCTAGGGTTTAGAGAGTACAACCTTTGTAGCTCCCTACGCTAGACACCTCGGCTACTTGGGGTTTGAAATAGCTCTGCTTGAACTCCTCGAGGTCACCGATGATCCACCCGGAGTCCGCTTTGTCCAAGCTTGCAACTTTATCCGATCAAGTGAACGAAATCAAGCTAACACTCTAAACAAGTGGGCTAGACTTGTGTAGAATGGTGTTGTGGTTCTCTTTCTCACTTCAAAATCCAATCTTGATGAGTATATTGCTCACTACAAAGAACTAGAGAGCAAGTTGAGAGAGGAAGAAGAAGATGATGGCAATATGAGAAGATGATAAGTTCAACCCCCTTTTGAAAAATGGAAAAATATATAAATATATATTTTCTATCTATCATCTCAAACCATGGTTGAATCATTATTGTACTATAGTTAAAACACAAAAGGAAACTTTACCAAAGGTTAAAAGGTGGGTGAGAAAGGTTAGGTCAAAAGAAGAGTGTAGAACAAATCAATAATGAACCTTTTCTTTCCTTTTATGTTTTAATATAAATATAATAATAATTCATAAAAAAAACCCTGGTGTGAGTCTTATATTGCCACCATTTTCATGTATATACAACCATGAAAGATGTATGTATGTATGTGTATATGTACATCCATATGTGCATGAATCAAAAAGAAGGCATACATGCATGCATACATCCAACTAACTCAAGAAAGGATTTCAAGTGAGAAGCTAATGGTTAAATGATAAATCAGCACTTGATTTATCAATCTGTCCATATCACATATGACCCGTACCAAAAGCAAGCCGCCCTATCAATACACGGTATCCTATACGCGCATTTTAATCGGGTCCATACGCATATCGCATACGCGCACCACAACGTTTCGCTTGGACTAGGAAACTCCATTGTGGGACTCTGAGACTCGTCAATACGCCGGCAGTGGGTGATGATCATATCAAGCACCCCCAAGCCGCAGGCGGTCAGCTAAACGTAACGGCCACCCGGGTATTGAGCGATCAGAAGAGAACCTGCTATAACTCCCATCGAGCCGATCGGCAACACTTCCCGTACAGTCCGGTCTCCTCGTCTGATATGTCGCATATCAAGTCTAGGGGTGGTAACCGTCAAACCCCAATAACCGATAAGTCGTGCCGATGTGAGGCTCATAACGGGTCGAGAAACTACTGGTAACAGTTACCAGCAAATCTCTGAATCATCCTTGGCTAAGGACTTCCCTGTTACGGCCAATCGAGCACAGCGCAACATCAACCCCCAATACCGGGAGAGACGAAACCCCTCCTATCGCTCATTGCCTCCATGTTACTCGGGACTGTACCCAAAAACCACCGTTTTGCACGCCCTCATGGACGTGGTAAGGTGGAGATCAAAGCACAGTGGGAATCATACAAGACTCTATGACGATCTCGGGTCTACAGACTAACCTGTACAAATGTCACCTGAGAACTGCCATCTGACGTGAGGTATAATACCGTCTGGGAGTTCTCGGCGAGTCCGTCCAGTGTACCCAGTCTCCACTGAACACCCGTATATCATCTCTGATGTCAAACACCAATGGATATGGGATCATCCATCGCCCATCTCATGGGTCGAGAAGCGTATACGCTAGTCTACACTGGTATATCGATACCCCGTCTCGATACACCCACGACTAGGGACCTTGAAGGATGTACTTATGGACTACCATGTCCCCACTAGTATGATCTGCATCATAGTCCAGGTAGTCAAGTACACATCCTAAGGGCTTTACCAACATGTATCTACAAGACAGTATAAAGAGACTAGTATACATGTTAAGATAAAGAGCAACTAGATAGCATACTATCATATCGAGCAAGAAAGTCATCTCTATATATGTCCAAGCATCCAATATAATATACATCATCTGTACAATACTGGCCTCTAGGGCATACATACAACTAACAAACAGAACATAGTACGAGGACCTACCCCTTTGTCCTGACGGACACTGGACAACATACAATACTCTGTATAAGTCCGCTGAGTTTATTAACTCAAAAACCTATGCATCGTAGGTTGAAAACTGTACCCAGGAGATTTCCTCAAATATCACCAATTAAAATGAATTCCGATATAATGAGGATGATCTTCTAATTCCCAATAACTTACTCCCACTCATCATCTATAAAATTATACAGATATGAGAATGAAACCTGGTAAATACATACCCTGGAGTAAGTATCTAATCGGGAAATCAGTTTTCCTTTAACAATGCACAGTGTAACTTGAAACATGAAAATGTTTCGTAGGGGTATCCTGGTATTCTTAGTAATGCCTCTTCCATAATCCAATTCATGACTATAACCGTATATCTCTTTGTCATCTCTCCGAATCCCTTTATCTGTCTTTATTCATTACCTTCTGTACACCTTCGTTAGGCTAAATGGTTTTCTTCCTTCCCTACCGTTCGGCATCAGCCTATGGTTTGGAAGAAGACTATCCAGTAAGCATAATAGGTGTACTCTCCTAATCCTAGGAGTACTCGTAACTTGAGAGAAGGTGGTGATAAAAGACAACTGAATAATACCTTATTCTATTTTTCCCGAACCGGGGAAAAAGCAAAAGTGAAATAGGAGTGGCGATGAAGTACGCGGTTTGGTCGTGAATGATAACAGTCGCAATTTACTTTGCCCTCTTTCTAATCCCTTTATCTGGTCTTTATATATTACCTTCTTTACACCCTACTTAGGCTAATTGGTTTTCTTCATTCCCTACCTTTCGGTACCTGCCTATGGTTTGGAATAAGACTATCCTATAAGCGTAATAGGTGTACTCTCCTAAACTAAGGAGCCCGCGCAACCTGAGAGAAGGTGATAATAAACGAAAACTGAATAAACCAATTCTATTTCTCCTGAACCTGGATCCATCCTCGAAGAAGTCCCTTCGAGTTCGTATATAACCATACGATGGATCTATCCAATAGAAGTGGATATCCGTAGTAATACGGGGTGTTCTGAGAAATACAAAGGGTAAAAGAAGGAGCGGCAATGACTTATGCAACTTAGACAATCCAAAAGCCAGTATTTTAAGAAGGTTCGGTCAACTTGGTCACTGAGTCATAGTCTAGGGTCGGTCAAAGGTCGCTGCCAAAGAGAGAGAGAGAAAAGAAACACTCTGCGTGCACTCAAACCTAGATCAGAATGGTTATCATTTTATCTAATCAGGAATCCTCCCACTGTTATCTCAAATTCTCCTCCAAACCAGAAAGAAGAATTAGTCGGGATCACCTGAAGAGTAAACCAACTCATCAGTGAGAATCGGGATCCAACTATCATCGCATCATAACTTGATGGAAGCCACTCAAGTTATCACACTCCAGAAGGTATGCGCATATCTGGCAAGTTTCCTGTATGTTTGAAACTCCCGATGTGATTTTTGCCCCATGCTCTTATGACCTTGACTAAGGGCCAACAAATCATAAGTCACATGTCAATTTCATCCCGTCATTGTCCTGGTTAATTTGAACCCACCCGTACATACTCTTGACTAAGGGCCAACAAAGTAATACGACTGTCCCAAACTAACGCATTTATCTATGCAACAAATGAATACCCAGCAGCTACCAAACACTATGCCTTGACTAAGGGCCAACAAACATAGCTTGAATACTACTAACCATCCATAAGAAACGACGGAGGGCTACGGCTGGTTTTTGGCGAAAAACCTTTAACGTAATGAACTTGATATCGCTGAAGGAACCTGATAGCATTTTATAAAATATAGTGACGAAAACGTTTTACTAAAGAGGTCACTCCCGGTGAAGGGATCTTGGCTCTTTCCTAATGGAATGAGGTGCAGGATATTCCAACTGAATACCGCGATGCAAAGCAACTTGTAATCGACTATATTGAAGTTATTACCCTGACGTAAACTTCTGCCCAAGGGGTCACTCCCGGTGAAGGGATCTCGGCCCTTGCCTCGTGGAATGAGATGCAGGATATTCCAACTGAATATCACTATGCAAAACAAAAGTAAACATCTTTGTAATAACACCTTTTTAAAATTTGTTCCAACAACATCAAATATAGGTTTGTTTTATCCTTGCATTAATATGAATCAATGCAGTCCCATCAATCAATCATATTAGAAAAGAACGAAAATATAATGTACGTATATGCCATCCGCATTCGCCACTGGGTCCCGTCATCACCCGTTAGGTTACTTAACTAACGACAGAGCGGGGGCTGGACTAGCGCGGGTGTAAAACATATACAACATCTAATAGTATATATACTAATATACAATAATCGCTCCAGGCGTGATAATATGCAACATTACAAAAAAGTAATAAGCATCACAGAACAATACAGATATCTGGGATCCCCGAGTTTCACAGAGCCGCTGCTGAAACCCGACGTTCCCCTTGTCGTGTGGATAGCCTGTGTAATGAAACCTAGACCCCTACGGGTGCGGCAAGTTACCCGCCAAAACCTGAAGCGAGGTAGTCCCCACAACATAGTGAATGGAACACCCGGCACTTCATGGAATCTGGTAAATTGAGCACCCCTCCTTGGGTCAACCTGTACCCTCTACGAGTGCGGTGAATAGTCTGCCAATTCTAGAGTAAGGTCCCTTTGCCTCTCAAAGCCATGAGATACGGACCCGTTGCCCTCCAGAACCCGGCTATCCGTGCACTCCTTCGCGGGATAAACCTAGTACAGAAAATAAAATATGTACAACGGGTACATCGACCTCAACCTGGTCGTGCCCCGAAAGAATATTATACAACAGGCAGTGACGGCAGTCCACATGTTGGACGCTCGCCCCGCAATATCAAATGTACAAATAAATCCAAACTGCACTATCATTGCACCCTGCTATCCACTACGACATATCCGCAACATCACAGCACAACACAGAACATCAACGTGAATGTCACGTTCGCAAACCCGTCTAAAAGAACTATAGCAATTAGATGCGGTTTACCGATCAAATGACATTCCCTGTCGAAGATATAAAGTAAATACTGCATACTAACAAGTTTAAAATTTCGATCGACTAAATTTCCCGAAGTGGGCCCCACGAACAACTGCTGTACAGTAATAAAATCTGGGCCCAAACAAATATTCTCAAAAGCCACAATTTCCTCATAAAAGCTCACTGTGAAAAATTAATGCACTGTTCCCACTAAAGCGCCGCGGTTCTGCGGTCAAACCTAGGGTTTGACCGCGGAACCGCCGCGTTCTTGTGGGATCACGTACCCAATTTTTCTCAGTATTCTTAGATAACCCTGCTGAATATTCTGTGATATGTAAAATAATTTTAGGACACTGTTTAAAATCGACAGAAACTCAAATGCTTGAAAAAGTAGTTTTTGCGAAATCTGTTCGATCAATGTTTTAAATGTGTTAGCACAAGTTAGTATAGCTTAATGGTTAGGCTCTGATACCACTGTAAGTCCACGGTAGCGCCCCGGCCGTCTAACAGACGCCAAATGCGGAACAAAAACTTTTTACAACTGGCGCTATCGTGTACCTTAACCCGGATCGGCCATTAAAGCTAAACTAACAAACTACAAAGTGGGTAGAAACGTTATACCGAATGATCCGAGTCCTTCGGTCTTCAACCATCATCCCACGCTTGTTGCGGCTGCTCCGATCTCCTCGATCTCCAATCTTGTCGTCCAGGTGGCACCACGTCGACGGATCTTTCAACGGGCTCCCGCCTCTGAACCGAGGCAACTCGATCGTCAAGTTTGCTAAAAGAGACGACCAAGATGAAGTAGAGAATGAGTAGAATACTTTGTCTCATTACGTCCAAGGTCATGGACGAACGGATATGGAAGTTGCCTTTTGGATCGCGTGAAATGAGAAAGAGGCCATCTATTTTTCGTGACCCCGAATCTATCATAATTATTTGCTAGTGAACAACAACCCTCATCTATGAGAGGGGGGAGGATGGCCACTTATAGAGGGGGGTGAGTGTAGGAGCAAGGTGGGTGAGAATAAGAAAAATATCATTTGTGAACAAAAAGTGTGAACACATAGTGTGAACACAAAGTATGAATACATTAAATGCAACCAATGAAAAATCAACACCATTCAACCTAGTCACCATTCTAGAACCTTCTAGAAGCATGACTCACCCTCATCAAGAAAAGATAAATCCGCATTTAACCGAATGTCAAAATACGGCTGATAGAAAACTGGAAACTGACAACTTCCAAAAGTGATCCTGAAACGAATTTCAGGATAACCCCGTATTAGTATAAACATACCCGCATTTGTATTATGACCGAATACAAATGCAACTGAGACAAAGAAATTATATCTACACAGTATAATACTGGGTTCCGGCTTAAACCAAAGCCTACCAGTATTATCTGCCCAAAAAACGACACGTGCGAAAACGCACGTGCATTTTCCGAACCTTGCCATAAACCTATACGGCCTCTACAACGTTTCGCCCGAACTTGGAAAAGTGTCTGTGGGGGACTCTAATGACTCATCAACACACTAGCACTGGGTATAACCCCTAGCAAGTCAGAGGTACAAGCTGCATATAACGTTTTGCCTATGTATTGATTGGAAGGGAAGCTGACGAGCGAACTCATCTATAAATCTTACTGAGCCTGACAGTGACAATGTATATACAGTCCGGTCCATTCGTCTAAAGAGTATCGCATATCGAGTCTAGGGGGTGGATAAAGTCAGACCCCTAATAACGCGATAAATCGTGTCGGCATGAAGCCCATCACTACCTGAGAAACTATTGATCCAAATCAGTAATTCTCCACTACCTCGGCCGAGGATTCCTAGTGATGGCCACCTGTGCACTGTGCGACATCAACCCCCAATACCGGGAGAGACGAATCCCCGACGATCCGCTCACTTGCCTCCAATGTGGCTCGGGACTGTACCCAACTAAAACCTGTTTGCACAACTCTTTTGAGCGTGGTAGGGTAGTAATCTATGTTAGTGTTTATGCCCTAGAAGGCCATTAGTGTATCATACTAGTTTGTATATTACTTAATGGAAGCTTGGGATATTCACATGTATATAACAGTCTTGCTAAACATGGTAGTATGCTACTTGGTTTTTCTATCTTAATATGTGAGTATACGTATTGATAGAGCTCTTAGGATCTTACTTGATTACCAGCGTTGTGATGGCAGTCACACTAGTGGGGGCTGGGTAGTCTACAAGCACATCCTTATTCAGGTCCCTGGTCGTTGGATTATCGAGACAGAGCATCGATACTCCGGAGTAGACTAGTGTGTATGCTTCTCATCCCAGTTGGGGAGATGGTCTGTCCCACAGCCGTCAGTACGTCGTACTGGAGATAGTATACAGGTGCTCGTTAGGTTACGGGTACACCGGACAGGACTCACAGGGAACTGTTGGTTAATTTTATACCAGTCGTCAGTGAGCAGTTCCCAGGTGACATGAGTACAGCATAGTCCGCAGACTTGACACTGCTACTTCGCCTCGAGTGTGTCCCACTGTTCTTAGATTGCTACCCTACCACGGCTCAAATGAGTCGTGCAAACAGGTAGCAGTTGGGTGCAGTCCCGAGCACTTGGAGGCAGTGGCGGTTAGACAGGATTCGTCCCTCCCGGTATTGGGAGTAGATATCGCGCTGTGTCAGAGAGCCATTACGCAAAGTCCCTGGCCAGGGCAAGTGAGATTTGCTGGTAGGTTCCAGTAGTTTCTCAGGGTGTAATGGGCTTCCCTCTGACACGACTTATACCGCTATTAGGGGACTGACGCTTGCCGCCCCCTAGGCCCGATATGCGATAGTCTTGGAAGAACGGACCGGACTGTATGGAGATTGTCACATCAAACTCAGTAGGAGTTCGGATGGGTTTCCTCATCGTCCTTCTTATCGACAACTACCTGAGGACCGTTACGTACAGCTAGTGCCGCTTGCGGTCTATGGTTAAACCCACTGCCAGCGTAGTAGTCGAGTCTCTAGAGTCCCACACAGAGAGTTTCCTATTTCAGGCGAAACGATATAGAGGTCATATCGTTTTACGACAAGGGTTCGGACGCATACGTGCGTTTACGCGCGTACGACTTTCGGACAGTTTTTACCAGTCGGCTTTGGTTTAAGCCAGTTACTGGTATCCGGTTATTGGATTTTTACAGTCTAAAGTTTTTCCGTATTTTTGCGGATTGGTGGGGCGTTCTCGTAATTGTGCGAGAAGCTTCTAGAAGTGGCGACTAAGGAGGTTTAGGTGTCATATGCAATAAATGAGATTAGTGAGTCATGAGGGTGATTCATTCATATCATTAAAGCATCATAAATGCTAAATGACTCATGACAATGAATCACCATTAGATATTTGTGAAGCATGCTTATTCATCATGTATTATTCTTTTCTTCATAAAAGAGAATGCTTCATATTTATTATGATACTCAATAATCTCATCTCATTATCATCCTCACATTCTCTCTCCTCAAGCTCTCCCTCTTCAAACCCTAATCCTCACCCCTCATGTGTTGAGATCAAGGATTAGTTAGACTAAACAATCCATAACCATCACTCTATCTCAATCTATCTTCTTTGATTAGCAATCCAAGAAGGTTAGTTGCCTCAAGTTTAGAGGCTAAGCTTGGAGTTTTGCTCTCGGGTGGATCGTTTACTACAAAGAGAAGGCCGAGGAGGACAAGGAGATCGTAAAGACGAAGGAGTTGGTTCATTAGGTATAATCCCTAAACGCAGTAGTTTAGAAACACTTTGTGTTTGGTTATTTATAGTTTAGCTTCGATTCAAGCGGTTAGTCGATGTTCGTTCACTAAACAAGTTCGTTTTTGAAAATTCCGCCTCCCCACAAGTATTGGGGTGTAGTACATCGACTTACAGTGGTATCAGAGCCTCGCTAAACAATAAATAACTTAATTGCAAATTTGTACGAATTTCGAACGGAAAAAACGAAACCGGAAAACCCCGAACTGTCAAGTTTCTGTCGAAATTTAAATGAAGTCCAAAAATTTTTCAGGTAAGTTCAGAAAGCTTGAAAAGCATCCAGGAGAACACCCAAGAAAATTGGGCCCATGACTCGGCTAAAGCGCCGCGGAAGCGCGGCGGATCCCACCGATCCGCCGCGGTTCCGCCGCCGAGTTGCCGAGTCATGAACCCAAATTTCTTGTGTGGGTCCCCTGTGAGATTTGGTATTTTCTGGAATTTTTAATATTTGCTCAGGTTTCAGTTTTACAGAGCAGTATTGGAGCAATATTAAAGGTGTTTAATCGATCGAAATTGTACAGTATTTTGCATATTGGATTATATCTGGGATTGTTTAATGTGTTCGTAAACCTCCCCTAACTGCTAGTATGTCAGTTGGCAGGGGGTTGCACATTTCTGAAATAGTTTTATCTGTTTGTGCATATGAACTGTATTGGACTGTTGTGGTGTATATCCGGGGTTATGCAATGGGTTATCATTTAATTCAATTGATGTAAATGTAATTTGTTGTAATATTATTTTGCGGGGCACATCCAGGTTGCGGTTGTAGCCACCGTTGTATTATTTCATTTTACTGTTTTTGCTCCTAGGACAGATCCAAGGTGGGGTACACAAACTGCCGTGCGGGTAGTTTGCCGTACCCGTAGGGATCTTGGGTGGGGTAATGGCTATTCATCACAACTGTGTAATCCGTATTTTGTTGCAGGCTCAAAACAAACACGGATTGCTTGCAAATCCAATTAAGTTCATCTGTGATCTGGAATGAATATCATTGGGTCAGACGAATGTAAAATATCTATATATATGATAGCTATTTAGACGTCACTTATGTTTTACACCCGCGCTAGCCCAGCCCCCGCTCTGTCGTTAGTTAAGTAACCTAACGGGTAATGACGGGACCCCGTGGCGAATGCGGATGGCATAAGAGGACGTTGTATTTTCGTTGTTTTCTGCAATGATAGGTTAATGATGGGACGCATTATCTATAATGCAAAGATAAATAAACCAAAGTTTTAATCGTTGGAACAATTTAAAAGAAACCACTCGGTTAATTTTAAAAACAGATATTTTTAAATGCGGAGCTTTAACCACTCCTTTTAAAAGCTATCAGGTTCCTTCGGTTATATCAAGTTCACTACGTTCACGGTTTCGCCAAAACCATTCGTAGCCCTCCGTCATTTCATCTGGGTATTCAGTAGTATTCAAGCTATGTATTTTGACCTAACGCCAAGGCATAGTGTTTGGTAGCTACTGGGTATTCATTTGTTGCATAGATAGATGAGTTAGTTTGGGACAGTCGTATTATCATTTTGGCCGAACGTCAAGGATATATACGGATGGGTTCAAATTGACAAGATAATGATGGGTAGAACTTGACATGTGACTTATGACATTTTGACCTAACGCCAAGGTCATAAGAGCATGGGGCATAAACTTATATCGGGAATTTCTAAAGAAACTGAAATTTGCAAAGAGATGCATACCATTTTGAGTTTGATGAATGTTGGTAGCATTCCTACAACATTATCAGACGATGATATTTGGATCCCGATCCTACTGTGAGTATATGCTACTTATCAGGATATTCGTCACTTAACGATCAATGCTATAAACCTAGTAGGTGTCCAGAAAAGTGTCAGCGGGGTTACGCCCCCAGAGAAAAGAGGTTATTTAATTAAGGAACTTCGCGAAAGCATTGGAAAACCTCCCTCGAAGTACCGACACCAGCCTGGCTGAACGGTTAAGCAAGTATTGTACGGTGAGAATAGTGCTGGCTAATTCTTCTTTTATGGTTTGAGGAAGGATTCGAGAAACAGTGGGAGCCATCCAGTTTAGATAAACTAAAAACCACTCTAAACTTGCAAGAGCATCATGCTAAAGAGTTTTCTTCTCTCTCTCCTAATTGCAGCGACCCTGAAAATGACTGGACTTAAGTTACTTTTAGAGAAAAATATACTGACAGGGCCAAACTATAAAGATTGGCTGCGGAATGTCAAAATGGCTTTGACCTATGACAAATTGGGGTACGTCCTCACCGCTATGGCACCTGCTGTCCCTGGTCCCAAATCCAGTAATGCGGATAAGGAAATCCGCAAAACCTGGGATTTAGATTGCGCGAAAGCCAAGTGCATCGTGCTTGCCTCGATGAACAATGAACATCAGAGGAGGCACGAGGATATGGACCTTGATGGCATATTTCTCCATACAAAGGAACTTTATGGAGAGCAATCTCGTATAGCAAGATACGAGACCTCTAAGAACTTGTTTCGAGCGAGGTTGGCTGTCGGGTCATCGGTAGGAGAACATGTCCTAAAGATGATCGGCTATATTGAAGAGCTCGCAGACCTTGGGACGACTTTGGATAATGAGCTCTATACAGACCTTATTCTCCAGTCCCTTCCTCACACCTACGCCCAGTTTATCCTGAACTTCAACCTTCAAAGAAAAGAAGTTGAACTTCCGGAACTCCTGAACATGTTAAGGAGTGCAGAGGGCACCTTGAAGAATTCAAGGGAAACACCCGCTATGTTTGTTGGCGGTACATCTTCTTCCGGGTCCAAGGCAAGAGCCAAAGGAAGGAAGAAGAAGGCCGCACCCAAACCTAGAGGAGGTGTTAGTAAGGTGGGAGGGAAGGGAAAGAAAAAGTTTGCAGTACTGGTAGTTGGCCAGGATGAGTGCTTCCATTGTCACAGGAAAGGGCACTGGAAGAAGGATTGCAAGGCGTGGAACGCCAAGAACCAGGAACCGAAGAAAGCTGTGGCTTCGACTTCAGGTGTGTTTGTAATTGAGAATTGTCTGTCGATCAACTCTACTTCCTGGGTATTGGATACCGGATCAGGATCTCATATTTGCAATTCATTGCAGGCACTGAGAAACCGTAGAGTGCTGAAAGAAGGTGATATGACCCTATAAGTTGCTAACGGAGCTAGCGTGGGAGCTGCGTCCGTCGGGGATTATCACCTAGGATTGACGAGTGGACACATTTTGGTTTTACATAACTATTATTTTGTACCAAGCTTAACGTGTAATATCATATCAGTTTCCTTGTTATCAAATAAAGGTTATGATTTCACGTTTGTAAGAGATGTTGTCAACATCCACCTTAATCATGGTTTGATTGGGTCCGGTACATTAAATAACGGAATATATGTTTTAAACCAACTCCAAATTTTCAATGTCCAGAACACACTTAAAAGAAAGTCTCCAGATTTAAATAAAGCTTTCTTATGGCATTGTAGACTGGGTCACATCAACGAGAGAAGGTTGACTAAGTTGCATAGAGAAGGATATTTGGACTCGTTCGAATATCAATCTTATGACACTTGTCAATCTTGTCTCAAAGGAAAGATGACAAAGACTCCATTCACTGGACAAGGAGTAAGAGCGAGCGAGCTCTTAGGACTCATACACAGCGATGTATGTGGTCCAATGTCTACACATGCAAGAGGTGGTTTTTCCTATTTCATTACTTTCACGGAAGATTACTCAAGATACGGATTCATTTATCTGATGAAATATAAATCCGAGGCTTTTGAGAAATTCCAAGAGTATAAGAATGAAGTAGAAAACCAAACCGGCAAAAGTATCAAGACACTTAGATCTGATCGAGGTGGTGAATACTTGAGTGCCGAGTTCCTAGGTTACCTAAAAGAGAAAGGAATTCTCTTTCAGCTTACTCCTCCATACACTCCACAGCATAATGGTGTATCAGAGAGACGGAATCGAACCCTATTGGATATGGTACGATCCATGATGAGTAATGCTGAGTTACCGCGATCTTTCTGGGGTCATGCGCTAGAATCAACGGCATATCTTTTGAACATGGTACCTACCAAGGCTGTGCCTACCACTCCATATCAGATGTGGAGTGGGAAGAAACCCCATCTACAGTATATAAAGATTTTGGGATGTCCAGCTTTTGTTAAAAAGCAGCATGTGGACAAGCTCGAGGCACGATCAGTAAAGTGTAAGTTTGTGGGATATCCAAAGAACTCCAGGGGATATCTATTGTATTACGCAGAGGAACAAAAGGTATTTGTTTCTCGTAATGCCCATTTTCTAGAACATCAGTTTTTAGAAAAGGAATCAAGTGGGAGCGAAATAGAACTGGAAGAAATTCCAGAACCACAAACTGCTACTGAAAGTTTGGTAGAACCGGAAGTTCAAGAAGAACAGGACATTCCCGCATCCCTCCGCAGGAGTAGTAGGCCGTCTCATCCGCCTGAGAGATACTACGGTTTTCTCATAGACGGGGATAGAGAGGATTGCATCATAGATGATGATGAACCTACTGACTTCCAGCAGGCCATCCAGAGCGGCGACTCGGTACGATGGCTAGATGCAATGAGGACCGAAATGGAGTCCATGTACACCAACAAAGTATGGACTTTGGACTTTGCTCCAGATGGGGTAAAACCCATAGGATGCAAATGGATCTTCAAGAAAAAGATTGGTGTAGATGGACAGGTGGAAACCTATAAGGCTAGACTTGTTGCAAAGGGTTTTCGTCAAAGACCTGGTTTGGACTATGACGAAACTTTTTCTCCAGTGGCTATGCTCAAATCCATTCGGGTCCTTCTTGCTATCGCTGCCTTCCATGATTATGAAATCTGGCAGATGGACGTAAAGACGGCTTTTCTGAATGGAAATTTAGAAGAAAGCGTCTATATGGATCAGCCAAAGGGTTTCAATCAGAGTGGGAGCAGCGGGAATGTATGCAAGCTGCTTAAATCCATTTATGGGCTAAAGCAGACATCGCGGAGTTGGAACATCTGTTTTGATGAGACAGTCAAAGAATATGACTTTATCAAAAATCCAGATGAACCGTGCATATATAGTAAAGTTGTAGCCAGAAGTGTCGTATTCCTCGTCTTGTACGTGGATGACATTCTATTGATAGGAAATGACATTCCTATGCTACAATCTGTCATAGGATTCTTGTCACACAGGTTCTCCATGAAAGACCTGGGTGATGCCTCTTACATTCTAGGGATCCGGATCTATCGTGATAGACCCAAGAGGATGTTGGGACTTTCGCAGTCCAGGTATATCGACACTGTACTGAAAAGATTCAGTATGGAAGATTCTAAGCGTGGTAATCTACCGGCTTGTCACGGAATCACCCTCTCTAAAGAGATGTCTCCCAAGACTGATTTGGAAAGGGAACGCATGTCTATTATACCCTACGCTTCTGCGGTAGGCTCTATAATGTATGCGATGTTGTGTACCAGACCAGATGTAGCTTACGCACTGAGCATGGTAAGCCAGTATCAGTCAGACCCAGGGGAGAAACACTGGATAGCAGTAAAGAACATTCTCAAGTACCTGAGGAGGACTAAGGAGATGTTCTTGGTGTACGGCGGAAAAGACCTCAGGATGGAGGCCTTTGCTGATTCCGGCTTCCAGAGTGATAAGGACGATTCCAAGTCCATGTCGGGTTATGTCTTTACCCTCAATGGAGGGGCGGTGTGCTGGAAGAGCTCCAAGCAGGACACTGTTGCTGACTCGATGATGGAAGCGGAGTATATAGCTGCTTGCGATGCCGCAAAAGAAGCAGTCTGGATGAAGAAGTTCCTAACAGAACTTCAGGTGGTTCCTACCATAGTTGATCCAATACCTCTGTATTGCGACAACAACGGAGCTATAGCTTTAGCGAAGGAACCAAGGTCCCATCAGAAGTCCAGACACATCTTGAGGCGGTATGACCTGATCAGGGAGATCATTGATCATCAGGAGATCGAGGTTCGGAGAGTTGCTTCAGAAGAGAACATTGCTGATCCATTCACGAAGGCCCTACCTCAGACGCAGTTCGAGAGGCTACTCGAGATCATTGGTCTTCGATATGCCAGCACATGGCCCTAGTGCAAGTGGGAGATTGTTAGTGTTTATGCCCTAGAAGGCCATTACTGTATCATACTAGTTTGTATATTACTTAATGGAAGCTTGGGATATTCACATGTATATAACAGTCTTGCTAAACATGGTAGTATGCTACTTGGTTTTTCTATCCTAATATGTGAGTATACGTATTGATAGAGCTCTTAGGATCTTGCTTGATTACCAGCGTTGTGATGGCAGTCACACTAGTGGGGGCTGGGTAGTCTACAAGCACATCCTTATTCAGGTCCCTGGTCGTTGGATTATCGAGACAGAGCATCGATACTCCGGAGTAGACTAGTGTGTACGCTTCTTATCCCAGTTGGGGAGATGGTCTGTCCCACAGCCGTCAGTACGTCGTACTGGAGATAGTATACAGGTGCTCGTTAGGTTACGGGTACACCGGACAGGACTCACAGGGAACTGTTGGTTGGTTTTATACCAGTCGTCAGTGAGCAGTTCCCAGGTGACATGAGTACAGCATAGTCCGCAGACTTGACACTGCTACTTCGCCTCGAGTGTGTCCCACTGTTCTTAGATTGCTACCCTACCACGGCTCAAATGAGTCGTGCAAACAGGTAGCAGTTGGGTGCAGTCCCGAGCACTTGGAGGCAGTGGCGGTTAGACAGGATTCGTCCCTCCCGGTATTGGGAGTAGATATCGCGCTGTGTCAGAGAGCCATTACGCAAAGTCCCTGGCCAGGGCAAGCGAGATTTGCTGGTAGGTTCCAGTAGTTTCTTAGGGTGTAATGGGCTTCCCTCTGACACGACTTATACCGCTATTAGGGGACTGACGCTTGCCGCCCCCTAGGCCCGATATGCGATAGTCTTGGACGAACGGACCGGACTGTATGGAGACTGTCACATCAGACTCAGTAGGAGTTCGGATGGGTTTCCTCATCGGCCTTCTTATCGACAACTACCTGGGAACCGTTACGTACAGCTAGTGCCGCTTGCGGTCTGTGGTTAAACCCACTACCAGCGTAGTAGTCGAGTCTCTAGAGTCCCACACAGAGAGTTTCCTATTCCAGGCGAAACGATATAGAGGTCGTATCGTTTTACGACAAGGGTTCGGACGCATACGTGCGTTTACGCGCGTACGACTTTCGGACAGTTTTTACCAGTCGGCTTTGGTTTAAGCCAGTTACTGGTATCCGGTTATTGGATTTTTACAGTCTAAAGTTTTTCCGTATTTTTGCGGATTGGAGGGGCGTTCTCGTAATTGTGTGAGAAGCTTCTAGATGTGGTGACTAAGGAGGTTTAGGTGTCATATGCAATGAATGAGATTAGTGAGTCATGAGGGTGATTCATTCATATCATTAAAGCATCATAAATGCTTAATGACTCATGACAATGAATCACCATTAGATATTTGTGAAGCATGCTTATTCATCATGTATTATTCTTTTCTTCATAAAAGAGAATGCTTCATATTTATTATGATACTCAATAATCTCATCTCATTATCATCCTCACATTCTCTCTCCTCAAGCTCTCCCTCTTCAAACCCTAATCCTCACCCCTCATGTGTTGAGATTAAGGATTAGTTAGACTAAACAATCCATAACCATCACTCTATCTCAATCTATCTTCTTTGATTATCAATCCAAGAAGGTTAGTTGCCTCAAGTTTAGAGGCTAAGCTTGGAGTTTTGCTCTCGGGTGGATCGTTTACTACAAAGAGAAGGCCGAGGAGGACAAGGAGATCGTAAAGACGAAGGAGTTGGTTCATTAGGTATAATCCCTAAACACAGTAGTTTAGAAACACTTTGTGTTTGGTTATTTATAGTTTAGCTTCGATTCAAGCGGTTAGTCGATGTTCGTTCACTAAACAAGTTCGTTTTTGAAAATTCCGCCTCCCCACAAGTATTGGGGTGTAGTACATCGACTTACAATCTAAGCACAGTGGGAACTCACATGAGACAAATGACGATCTCAGGTCGATGAACTAACCTGTACACATGTCACCAGGGAATTGCTATCTGACGACATGTATAATACCATCTAGCAGATTCCCGGCGAGTCCTGTCCGGTGTACTCATAACCTAATGAGCACCTATATACATCTAAGGTGATCCAACTGACACCAGTGGCTTGTGAGACCGGCCACCGCCCCTCGTCGGGGTCTCGACTGTATACACCAGTCTACTCTGGAGTATCGATGCCCTGTCTCGAAACTCCCACGACTAGGGACACTTTTAAGGATGTGCATACAGACCCCAGCTCCCACGTATATGATCGCCATCATACTGCTGGTAGTCAAGCAAGAATCATATGGGCTCTATCATCCTGCAATAGTGAACTAAAGCATATATACGATGATAAAGACAAACCAGATAGCATACTATCATCTTGAGCAAGACTTTCATATCGGTATAGGTCCTTCCTCAATCATTGCAATCACGTACCTGTGATCCAATAATTGACTTTGAGGGCACTATCTCACGAGGAGCCGTTCAAACCACTCCAAGGAACAAGAAGAGAAGGAGTTCAAGACCTAGGTATAACCTTCTAACCGAGTAGCTAAACTTGTAGTTAGTTTGCTAGGTTTTTGTTTAGCAAAGATCCTTCATTTCTAGTCCATGTTACCTTGCGTCAAAAATCATTTTTTACCTATTCCGCCTCCCCGTAAGCACCGGGGTGGGTAACATGGACTTACAGTGGTATCAGAGCCTAGCTAAACAACAACTAGCATGTTTGCAAAGTGTTTGGAATTTCGATCCGAAAAAAATCACGAAACATTTCAAAAATATATACTTTCTGCCGATTTTTAAAACAGCTCTAAAAATAATTCCACATATCTTAAAAATCAGTGCAGGGTTTTTTAGAAATAACCAGGAAAAACGAGCCCACGACTCGGTCAACGCGCCGCGGAAGCACGGCGAAACCACGCATTTCGCCGCGGATCCGCGGCCGAGTTGACTCGGCCGCGACTCGGGTTTCCTGCAGTTTCTTCAGTGTGATGTTTTGGGATTTTTAAGATATTTTGTTTCTGCCCAGATTATCCAGAGAACAATGTTGTGTTTGGGGTAGTTACAAATTGGTATTTTGATCGAAGTTCTACAAACATTTGCTAAATGGTTATATCTATGATGTGATATATGCAACGAACGTCGACTAATCGCTATACGTCGATTAGTGGGGGTTGTGCATATCTGTGATCTGTAATGTTGTTGGATTGTGTATATGAACTTGTTGGATTGTCACGGAATAATAGCCGGGGGTTGTGAGATGAGAGTTTTCTTTATCTTTCATTTGATGTAATATGTAAATTGATGTAATATTATTTTATGGCCGCACATCCGGGATGAGGTTGTAGCCGCCATTGTATATTATTTCTTTTACTGTTTTTGCTCCTAGGATAGACCCAAGGTGGGGTGCACAAACTATCGGGTACTTTGAAGTGCCGAGTGGCCTACTCACGTTGTTGAAGGAGGTTGCTTCACTTCGGGTACTTGGCGGGTAGTTTGCCGCACCCGTATGGGTTTAGGGCGGGGTTTGGCTATTCATCACGACCGTATAATCCGTCTTTCGTTACAGGCTCGAATGAAGCACGGATTCCTAGCATATCCAATGTGTTCATCTTTGATCTAGAATGGCTATCATTGAATCTGACGAATGTATATATATATATATATATGATATTTAGTAGGCGTTGCTTATGTTTTGCATCCGCGCTAGTTTAGCCCCCGCTCTGTCGTTAGTTAAGTAACCTAACGGGTGATGACGGGGCCCCGTGGCGAATGTGAATGGCATAAGCGTACGTCATATTTTCGTTGTTTTCTGCAATGGTAGGATTAATTGATGGGACGCATTAAATTAATGCAAGAAAATAAACTAAAGTTAAGTCGTTGGAACAATTTCAAAACCACTCGGTTTCTTTTCAAAACAGAAAACTTTTAAAACGCGGAGCTTGAACCACTCCTTTTAAAAGCTATCACGTTCCTTCGATTATATCAAATTCACTACGTTCACGATTTCGCCAAAACCATTCGTAGCCCTACGTCATTTCATATGGATAGTCAATAGTATTCAAGCTGTGTTTGTTGGCCAAAGTCAAGGCATAGTGATTGGTAGCTATTGGATATTCATATGTAGCATAGATAGATGCGTTGGTTTGGGACAGTCGTACTGCCTTGTTGGCCAAAGTCAAGGGTAGGTACGGGTGGGTTCAAATTAACCTGGAAAATGACGGGTAGAACTTGACATGTGACTTATGATTTGTGGCCAAAGTCAAGGTCATAAGAGCATGGGGCAAAAATCCACATCGGGTGTTTCTAAAGAAACTGAAACTTGCTAGTGCTGCATACCATTTGGAGTGTGATGATTCTGGTAG
Source organism: Agapanthus africanus (assembly GCA_030015575.1). Lineage (NCBI taxonomy): Eukaryota > Viridiplantae > Streptophyta > Magnoliopsida > Asparagales > Amaryllidaceae > Agapanthus > Agapanthus africanus. The sequence goes on along the minus strand of CM057339.1, from coordinate 477,326,772 downwards.
GATTCCTTCAGCTTTATCACACGATGATATTTGGATCCCGATCCTACTGTGAGTATATGCTACTCCCCGGGAAACTTTCTCACTTAACGATCAATGCTAAAAACCAAGTAGGTGTCTAGAAAGGTGTTAGCAGGGCTACGCCCACAGGGAAAAGAGGTTATTTAATTAAGGGACTTCGCGAATGCGTCGTAAAACCTCTCTCGAAGTACCAACACTGGCCTGGCTGAACGGTTAAGCAAGTATTGTACGGTGAGATTGATCCCGACTAATTCTTCTTTTTTGGTTTGAAGAAGGATTCGAGAAACAGTGGGAGCCATCTTGTTTAGACAAACTAAAAACCACTCTAAACTTGCAAGAGCATCATGCTAAAGTATTTCTTCTCTCTCTCCTAATTGCAGCGACCAAACATCATGACCGGACTTAAGTTACTACTAGATAAAAATATACTGACAGGGCCAAACTACAAAGATTGGCTCAGGAATGTCAAAATAGCAATCACGTATGACAAGTTAGGGTATCTCTTTACCACCAAAGCTCCCCCTATCCCAGGTCATCAATCCAGCGTTGCGGATAAGGAAATCTGTAAGACCTGGGAGATTAATTGCGCGAAGGCCAAGTGCCTCGCGCTTGCCTCTATGGACAATGAACATCAAAGGAGGCATGAGGATATGGATCTTGAATCCATATTTCTCCACACAAAAGATCTGTATGGAGAACAATCCCGTATCGCCAGATACGAAGTCTCGAAAAAGTTTTTTTCGGCGAGATTGGACGTCGGATCATCTGTAGCGGAACACGTGCTTAAGATGATTGGCTACATTGTGTTAGTGTATATGCCCTAGAGGCCATTACTGTATCATACTAGTTTGTATATTACTTAATGGAAGCTTGGGATATTCACCTTGTATAAACAATCTTGCTCAATATAGTAGTATGCTACTTGGTTTGTTTCTACTTCAATGTGTACTTGTGTTTATTTTACTATATCACTTATACGCATTAGTGGAGCCCTTAGGATCTTTGCTTGATTACCAGCGTTGTGATGGCAGTCACACTAGTGGGGGCTGGGTAATCTATAAGCACATCCTTATACAGGTCCCTAGTCGCAGGACTATCGAGACAGGGCATCGATACTCCGGAGTAGACTAGCGTATGCGCTTCTCATCCCAGTGAGGGAGATGGTCTGTCCCACAGCCATCAGTACGTCGTACTAGAGATAGTATACGGGTGCTCGTTAGGTTACGAGTACACTGGACAGGACTCGTCGGGAACTGACAGGTTGGTATTATACCTATCGTCAGTCATCAGTTCCCAGGTGACATGAGTACAGCTTAGTCCGCTGACTTGACACTAGCACTTTGCCTCGAGTGTGTTCCCACTGCACTTTGATCACTACCCTACCACGACTCAAAGGAGTCGTGCAAACAGGTGGTGGTTGGGTGCAGTCCCGAAGCACTTGGAGGCAGTGCCGGTTAGACAGGATTCGTCTCTCCCGGTATTGGGGGTTGACATCGCGCTGTGTCTAGGAGAGCCATTACACGAGTAGTCCCTGGCCAGGGCAAGCGAGATATACTGGTAGGTTCCAGTGTTATCTCAGGGTGTTTTGGGCTTCACTCCGACACGACTTGTACCGCTATTGGGGGACTGACGTTTTACCGCCCCCTAGGCCCGACATGCGATGTATCAGACGAACAGACCGGACTGTAAGGAGACTGTCACATTCAGACTCAGTAGGAGTACAGATGGGGTTTCACCTCGTCAGCCTTCTTGTCGGCATCTACCTGGGGACCGTTACGCACAGCTAGTGCCGCTTGCGGTCTGTGGTTAAACCCACTGCCAGCGTAGTGCCGAGTCTTTAGAGTCCCACACAGAGGGTATTCGCCTCTGGGCAAAACAGAGTAGAGGTCGCATGGTTTTGCGACAGGGTTCGTTCTCATCCGCGCACTTGTGCACGTTTGGAGTCCGGACGGATTATACTGGCAGGCTCTGGTTTGAGCCAGATACTGGTATATGTTTTGGGGGTTGCTTTTATATCTCGGTATTCTTGTTTCTCGGAACGAGAATGCAGGTGTGTATGCACAGTTGCTTGAGGCGGAGGATGAGATTTTTCATTAGGGTTTCGGAACGGGTGCGTATGCACAGTTGACAGTTATCTTTTTCCAAACCCTAATGGATTTATGAATTATCTATTAATAATAGTAATTAAATGAGAATTATGTTATGGTTGATTTTTGTTGACTTATTGACCTTGGTTGACTTGTTGACCATTGACCACCATCATGCTTTGAAAGATCCTCCTTGATTCATGCTTACACTTCATTTAAAGAAGCATGATAGTGGTCATTCTAAATTACCATCAACTATTCTTATTTTGAATTATTATTATTTAGATAATTCTTTTCTTTTGGCATTATGGTTGCAAGAAAGAAAACCTAGCTCATTATCTCATTTTAGCTTCTCTCTCCTCTCTTCATCTTCTTCTTCCTCAAGCTCAAGGTGACCCCTTCTCATGTGTTGAGAATCCATCACCTTGAAAAGAAAAACAACCCCTAGTTACTCTCTACTCATTCTAGGATCAAGGTTTAGCAAACCGGAAACCCTAGTTCACTCAAAGATCGAGGAAGAGCCCAAAGGTTGAACCTTCGAGGTGGATCCATCTTCGACGGAAGAAGGCGACAAGAAGAGAACCATCAACCTCTACAAGGTTTGAAGAAGAAGGAGTTCAAGTTTAGGTATAACCTTCATCCGAGTAGCTAAAACTCTTTAGCTTGTATGCTAGTTTAGTTTAGACACGATCCCGACCTTGTTTAGTCCATGTTGCCTCTTGCGATAAAAATTTGTTTTTTATACCGTTTCCGCCTCCCCGTAAGAACCGGGGGTCGCAATATGGACTTACAGTGGTATCAAAGCCTAACTAAACTTAAACTAGTAAGGTAGTGAAGTGTAACGAAGTTCGGAACCGAAAAAGTCACAAAACCGGAAAAACAAAACCCTAAGTTTCTGTTAAAATTTTTTCTGCTCTAAATGAAAAACTTTATACTTGTAAATTCGGCTCAGGGTTTTGTGTGAACACCCAAGAAAAACGATACCCTAATTCGTCCAAACCGCCGCCCTTCCGCCGCACGAGGTGGGTATTTGCCGCGGAAGCGCCGCGCTTTGTCTTCTTCTGTGCATCGTTTTTCGTGCAGTGTGTTTGTGTGTTGGTTTTGGGATTTTTAAAATATATTACATGTGCCCAGATTTTCCAGAACAGAAATTTGCTTTTGGGGTCCTATAATTCCGTATTTTTCCGAACTTCACTGCACTTTGACTATGATGGTTATATCTGTGATGCTTGCATGTATTGAACGTCGGCTAATCGCTATAAGACGATTAGTCGGGGTTATACATGATCTGTGTTTGATATTGGAATGTGTATATGAATGTGTTGGACTGTCGCGGGTGAATAGCCGGGGGTGGATGTGAGATGAGCTTTTGTTTTTCTTTCATTCATTGTAAATGTAAATTGATGTAATAATTATTATTTGTTTGGCCGCACAACCGGGTCGGGGTTGTAGCCGTCATTGTATAATTCTTTTTACTGTTTTTGCTCCTAGGATAGACCCATGGAGGGGTGCACAAACTGCCGGGTACTTGGCGGGTAGTTTGCCGCACCCGTAGGGGTCTTGGGTGGGGTATTGGCTATTCACCGCGACCGTGTTATCCGCTTTTCGTTTCAGGCTCGAAAGGATTGCGGATTGCTAGTATATCCAATGTATTCATCTGTGATCTGTAATGTCTATCATTGCTTTCTATTTAGGCGTTGCTTATGTTTTACAGCCGCGCTAGCCCAGCCCCCGCTCTGTCGTTAGTTAAGTAACCTAACGAGTGATGACGGGACCCCGTGGCGAATGCGAATGGCATAAGCGTACGTCATATTTTGGTTGTTTTCTGCAATGGTAGGATTTAAATGATGGGACGCATTAAAAGTACTAATGCAAGAATATCACGCATTAAAAGAACTAATGCAAGATAATAAACCAAGTTAAAATCGTTGGAACACTTTCGAAAAACCACTCGGTTCTTTTCAAAACTAACTTTTAAATGCGGAGCTTGAGCCACTCCTTCTAAAAGCTATCTCGTTCCATCGATTATATCAAGTTCACTACGTTCACGGTTTCGCCAAAACCATTCGTAACCCTCCGTCGTTTCACATGAATAGTCAATAGTATTCAAGCTGTGTTTGTTGGCCAAAGTCAAGGCATAGTGATTGGTAGCTATTGGGTATTCATGTGCAGCATAGATAGATGCGTTAGTTTGGAACAGTCGTACTGCCTTGTTGGCCAAAGTCAAGGGTAGATACGGGTGGATTCAAATTAACCTGGAGAACGACGGGTAGAACTTGACATATGACTTATGATTTGTTGGCCAAAGTCAAGGTCATAAGAGCATGGGGCAAAAATCCACATCGGGAGTTTCATAAGTACTGAAACTTGCTAGATTTGCATACCATTTGGAGTGTGGTGATTCTGGTAGGATTCCTTCAGTTTCGTCACGCGATGATATTTGGATCCCGATCCTACTGTGAGTATATGCTACTCCTCGGGAAATTTCTCACTAGACGATCAATGCTATAAACCTAGTAGGTGCCTAGAAAGGTGTTAGCGGGGCTTCGCCCCCAAGGAAAAGAGGTTATTTAATTAAGGAACTTCGCGAAAGCGTTGGAAAACCTCCCTCGAAGTACCGACACTGGCCTGGCTGAACGGTTAAGCAAGTATTGCACGGTGGGATTGATCCCGGCTAATTCTTCCTTTGTGGTTTGAGGAGGGATTCGAGAGACAGTGGGAGCCATCCTGTTTAGACAAATTAAAAACCATTCTAAACTTGCAAGAGCATCGTGCTAAAGTGTTCCTTCTCTCCCCCCTGCAGCGACCAAATCGAAATGACTGGACTTAAGTTGATTCTAGATAAAAACATATTGACAGGGCCAAACTACAAAGATTGGCTCAGGAATGTCAAGTTGGCAATCACTTACGACAAGCTGGGGTATCTTCTTACCACCAAAGCTCCCCCCGTCCCAGATCCCACCTCCAGCGTCGCGGATAAGGAAATCCGTAAGACTTGGGAGATTGACAGCGCGAAGGCCAGGTGCCTCGTACTTGCCTCGATGGACAACGAACATCAGAGGAGGCACGAGAATATGGATTTGGAATCCATATTTCTTCATACAAAAGAACTGTATGGAGAGCAGTCTCGTATCGCAAGATACGAAGTGTCGAAGAAGTTGTTTTCGACAAAATTGGCCGTCGGATCATCGGTAGCGGACCACGTGCTTAAGATGATTGGCTACACTGAGGAGCTCGCGGAACTTGGGACCACGTTGGACAGTGAACTCTATACGGATATAATTCTCCAGTCCCTTCCATCCACTTACGCCCAGTTCATACTGAATTTCAACTTGCAAGAAAAGGAAGTTGAACTTTCAGAACTCCTCAACATGCTGAGGAGCGCAGAGGGCACCCTACAGAAGGGTAGGGAAACACCCGCTTTGTTTGTAGGAGGATCTTCTTCCTCTAGGTCCAAGGCGAAAGCCAAGGGAAAGAGGAGGAAAGCCCCCGCCAAACCAAGAGGCGGTGTTAGTAAAGTGGGTACGAAGGGAAAAGAATTGGCAACAAAGATTGCGGGGAAGCTTGTGGGTAAAGAAGAATGCTTCTATTGTCATAAGAGTGGACACTGGAAGAAAGATTGCAGGGCTTGGAAGGCCAAGACACAGGAACTGAAGCAGGTTGCGGCTTCAGCTTCAGGTGTGTATGTTATTGAAAACTGTCTTTCTATAAACTCTACTTCCTGGGTATTGGATACCGGATCAGGATCTCATATCTGTAATTCATTGCAGGCGTTGAGAAATCGTAGGTTTTTGAAGGAAGGTGACATGACCCTCAGAGTTGCAAACGGAGCTAGCATGGATGCTAAAGCCGTGGGGGACTATCACCTGGGAATGTCAGATGGGCATGTTTTGGTTTTGCGTAATTGCTTTTTTGTACCCAACGCAACTTGTAATATCATTTCTGTATCTTTGGTTTCTAAAGAAGGTTATGAATTTGCGTTTGTAAGTAATGTTGTAAACATTCGCCTTAATCAAGTTCTGATTGGGTCAGGTACATTGAGCAATGGTATATACGTGTTAAACCAACCACAGATTTTCAATATCCAGAATACACACAAAAGAAAGTCTCCAGATATCAATCAGGCTTTCTTATGGCATTGTAGACTGGGTCACATCAATGAGAGAAGGTTGACTAAGTTACATACAGAAGGGTATTTGAATCCGTTCGAATATCAATCGTATGCCACTTGTCAATCCTGTCTCAAAGGAAAGATGACAAAGACTCCGTTCACTGGACACGGAGAAAGAGCGAGCGAGCTCTTGGGACTCGTACACAGCGACGTGTGCGGTCCAATGTCTACACATGCGCGAAGCGGTTACTCTTACTTCATTACTTTTACGGATGATTTCTCAAGGTACGGTTATGTCTTCTTAATGAAACATAAGTCCGAGGCCTTTGAAAAATTCCAGGAATATAAGAATGAAGTAGAGAAACAGACCGGCAAAAGTATCAAGATTCTAAGATCGGATCGAGGTGGAGAATACTTGAATGCCGAGTTCCTGAATTTTTTAAAAGAGAACGGAATTCTCTCTCAGCTTACTCCTCCATACACTCCGCAACACAACGGTGTATCGGAGAGACGGAACCGAACCCTATTGGATATGGTACGGTCCATGATGAGCAACGCTGAGTTACCGCGATCATTCTGGGGGTATGCGCTAGAATCAGCTGCGTACCTTTTGAACCGAGTTCCTACTAAGACTGTGCCTACCACACCATATGAAATGTGGAGTGGGAAGAGACCCTATCTTAAGCACATTAAGACATGGGGATGTCCAGCTTTTGTTAAAAAGCAGCATGTGGACAAGCTCGAGGCACGCTCAGTACAGTGTAAGTTCGTGGGATATCCAAAGAATTCCAAGGGATATTTCTTCTACTGTGAAGAGGAACAAAAAGTTCTTGTTTCTCGTCATGCCTACTTCTTGGAAACTGAGTTTTTGGAAAACCAGATAAGTGGGAGCACAGTAGAACTGGAAGAAATTCCAGAACCACGAGCTATTACTGAAAGCTTGGAGGAACCAGAGGGTTCAAAAGAACAGGACATTCCTACGCCGCTCCGCAGGAGTAGTAGGCAGTCTCATCCGCCCGAGAGATACTACGGTTTTCTCATAGACGGGGATCGAGAGGATTGCATCATAGATTATGATGAGCCTACTAGCTTCCAGCAGGCCGTTCAGAGCGTTGACTCGGTAAAATGGCTGGATGCAATGCGGACCGAAATGGAGTCCATGTACACCAACAAAGTATGGACGTTGGACATTGCTCCAGACGGGGTAAAACCCGTAGGATGCAAGTGGATCTTCAAAAGGAAGATTGGTGTAGATGGACAGGTTGAGACCTATAAAGCTAGACTTGTAGCAAAGGGTTTCCGTCAAAGACCTGGCTTGGACTATGACGAAACCTTTTCTCCAGTGGCTATGCTGAAATCCATTCGGATCCTTCTTGCCATTGCTGCCTTCCACGATTATGAGATTTGGCAGATGGACGTAAAGACCGCTTTTCTAAATGGAAATTTAGAGGAGTGTGTCTATATGGATCAGCCAGAGGGTTTCATTCAGAGTGGGAGCAGCGGAAAGGTGTGCAAGTTGCTTATGTCCATCTATGGACTAAAGCAGGCATCGCGGAGTTGGAACATCTGTTTTGATGAGACGGTCAAGGAATTTGACTTTATCAAAAATCCAGATGAACCATGCATCTATAGTAGATTTGTAGCAAGAACTGTAGTATTCCTCGTTTTATACGTGGATGACATTCTCTTAATAGGAAATGACATTCCTATGCTACAATCTGTCAAGGGGTTCTTGTCAGACAGGTTCTCCATGAAAGACCTGGGTGATGCCTCATACATCCTGGGGATCCGGATCCATCGTGATAGATCCAAGAGGATATTAGGACTTTCTCAGTCCAGGTACATCGACACCATAGTGAAGAGATTCAGTATGGAAGATTCCAAGCGCGGTAACCTACCGGCTTGTCACGGGATCACCCTCTCTAAAGAGATGTCTCCCAAGACTGATTTGGAGAGGGATCGCATGTCTATTATACCCTACGCTTCTGCGGTAGGCTCTATAATGTATGCGATGTTGTGTACCAGACCGGATGTAGCTTATGCACTGAGTGTGGTAAGCCGGTATCAGTCAAACCCTGGGGAGAAACACTGGATAGCGGTAAAGAACATTCTCAAGTACCTGAGAAGGACTAAGGAGATGTTCTTGGTGTATGGCGGAAAAGACCTCCAGATCGAGGCCTTTGCTGACTCCAGCTTCCAGAGCGACAAGGATGATTCCAAGTCCATGTCGGGTTTTGTCTTCACCCTCAATGGAGGGGCGGTATGTTGGAAGAGCTCCAAACAGGAAACCGTTGCAGACTCGACTATGGAAGCGGAATACATTGCTGCATCTAATGCCGCAAAAGAAGCTGTCTGGATAAGGAAGTTCTTAAAAGAACTTCAGGTGGTTCCGTCCATTGTTGACCCAATACCTCTGTATTGCGACAACAATGGGGCTATAGCTTTAGCAAAGGAACCCAGGTCCCATCAGAGATCCAGGCACATCTTGAGGCGGTATCACCTGATCAGGGAGATCGTGGATCGCAAGGAGATCGAGGTTCGGAGGGTTGCTTCAGAAGAGAACACTGCAGATCCATTCACCAAGGCCCTACCCCAGACTCAGTTCGAGCGGCTGATCGAGATGATAGGTCTTCGATACGCCAGTACATGGCCTTAGTGCAAGTGGGAGATTGTTAGTGTATATGCCCTAGAGGCCATTACTGTATCATACTAGTTTGTATATTACTTAATGGAAGCTTGGGATATTCACCTTGTATAAACAATCTTGCTCAATATAGTAGTATGCTACTTGGTTTGTTTCTACTTCAATGTGTACTTGTGTTTATTTTACTATATCACTTATACGCATTAGTGGAGCCCTTAGGATCTTTGCTTGATTACCAGCGTTGTGATGGCAGTCACACTAGTGGGGGCTGGGTAATCTATAAGCACATCCTTATACAGGTCCCTAGTCGCAGGACTATCGAGACAGGGCATCGATACTCCGGAGTAGACTAGCGTATGCGCTTCTCATCCCAGTGAGGGAGATGGTCTGTCCCACAGCCATCAGTACGTCGTACTAGAGATAGTATACGGGTGCTCGTTAGGTTAAGAGTACACTGGACAGGACTCGTCGGGAACTGACAGGTTGGTATTATACCTATCGTCAGTCATCAGTTCCCAGGTGACATGAGTACAGCTTAGTCCGCTGACTTGACACTAGCACTTCGCCTCGAGTGTGTTCCCACTGCACTTTGATCACTACCCTACCACGGCTCAAAGGAGTCGTGCAAACAGGTGGTGGTTGGGTGCAGTCCCGAAGCACTTGGAGGCAGTGCCGGTTAGACAGGATTCGTCTCTCCCGGTATTGGGGGTTGACATCGCGCTGTGTCTAGGAGAGCCATTACACGAGTAGTCCCTGGCCAGGGCAAGCGAGATATACTGGTAGGTTCCAGTGTTATCTCAGGGTGTTTTGGGCTTCACTCCGACACGACTTGTACCGCTATTGGGGGACTGACGTTTTACCGCCCCCTAGGCCCGACATGCGATGTATCAGACGAACAGACCGGACTGTACGGAGACTGTCACATTCAGACTCAGTAGGAGTACAGATGGGGTTTCACCTCGTCAGCCTTCTTGTCGGCATCTACCTGGGGACCGTTACGCACAGCTAGTGCCGCTTGCGGTCTGTGGTTAAACCCACTGCCAGCGTAGTGCCGAGTCTTTAGAGTCCCACACAGAGGGTATTCGCCTCTGGGCAAAACAGAGTAGAGGTCGCATGGTTTTGCGACAGGGTTCGTTCTCATCCGCGCACTTGTGCACGTTTGGAGTCCGGACGGATTATACTGGCAGGCTCTGGTTTGAGCCAGATACTGGTATATGTTTTGGGGGTTGCTTTTATATCTCGGTATTCTTGTTTCTCGGAACGAGAATGCAGGTGTGTATGCACAGTTGCTTGAGGCGGAGGATGAGATTTTTCATTAGGGTTTCGGAACGGGTGCGTATGCACAGTTGACAGTTATCTTTTTCCAAACCCTAATGGATTTATGAATTATCTATTAATAATAGTAATTAAATGAGAATTATGTTATGGTTGATTTTTGTTGACTTATTGACCTTGGTTGACTTGTTGACCATTGACCACCATCATGCTTTGAAAGATCCTCCTTGATTCATGCTTACACTTCATTTAAAGAAGCATGATAGTGGTCATTCTAAATTACCATCAACTATTCTTATTTTGAATTATTATTATTTAGATAATTCTTTTCTTTTGGCATTATGGTTGCAAGAAAGAAAACCTAGCTCATTATCTCATTTTAGCTTCTCTCTCCTCTCTTCATCTTCTTCTTCCTCAAGCTCAAGGTGACCCCTTCTCATGTGTTGAGAATCCATCACCTTGAAAAGAAAAACAACCCCTAGTTACTCTCTACTCATTCTAGGATCAAGGTTTAGCAAACCGGAAACCCTAGTTCACTCAAAGATCGAGGAAGAGCCCAAAGGTTGAACCTTCGAGGTGGATCCATCTTCGACGGAAGAAGGCGACAAGAAGAGAACCATCAACCTCTACAAGGTTTGAAGAAGAAGGAGTTCAAGTTTAGGTATAACCTTCATCCGAGTAGCTAAAACTCTTTAGCTTGTATGCTAGTTTAGTTTAGACACGATCCCGACCTTGTTTAGTCCATGTTGCCTCTTGCGATAAAAATTTGTTTTTTATACCGTTTCCGCCTCCCCGTAAGAACCGGGGGTCGCAATATGGACTTACACATTGAAGAGCTCGCGGACCTCGGGACCACGTTAGAGAACGAGCTCTACACTGACTTGATTCTCTAGTCCCTTCCTTCCACTTACGCCCAGTTTATCCTGAACTTCAACATGCAAGAAAAGGAAGTTGGACTTCTGGAACTCCTCAACATGTTGAGGAGTGCAGAGGCACCCTACAGAAAGTAAGGGAAACATCCACTTTGTCTATTGGAGGACCTTCCTCTTCTAGGTCCAAGGCGAAAGCCAAGGGAAAGAAGAAGACCCCTACCAAACCAAGGGGCGGTGTTAGTAAAGTGGAAGCCAAGGGAAAGGCAAAGGTAGTAAAGGTAGCGGGACAGCTTGTGGAGAAGGAAGAGTGCTTTTATTGTCATAAGAAAGGACACTAGAAGAAAAATTACAGGGCTTGGAAGGCCAAGAACCAGGACCCGAAGCAAGTTGTGGCTTCAGCTTCAGGTGTGTATGTTATTGAAAACTGTCTATCAGTAAACTCTACTTCCTGGGTATTGTATACTGGATCAGGATCTCATATCTGTAACTCTTTGCAGGCACTGAGAAAGCGTAGGGTTTTGAAGCCAGGTGATATGACCCTCAGAGTTGCAAACGGAGCTGGCATGGATGCTGAGTCCGTGGGGGACTATCACTTGGGATTGTCAGATGGACATGTTTTGGTTTTGCGTGACTGTTATTTTGTACCCAGTGCGACTTGTAATATCATATCTGTATCTTTAATTTCTAAAGAAGGTTATGATTTTACATTTGTAAGCGATGTTGTAAACATTCACCTTAATCATGTTCTGGTTGGATCGGATACATTAAGCAACGGTATATACGTTTTAAACCAACCACAGATTTTCAATGTCCAGAATACACACAAAAGAAAGTCTCCAGAAATAAATCATGCTTTCTTATAGCATTGTAGACTGGGTCACATCAATGAGACAAAGTCAACTAAGTTGCATAAAGAAGGATATTTGGATCCGTTCGAATATCAATCATATGCAACTTGTCAATCATGTCTCAAAGGAAAGATGATAAAGACTCCGTTCACTGGACACAGAGTAAGAGCAAGTGAGCTCTTGGGACTCGTACACAGCGATGTATGCGGTCCAATGTCTACACATACGCGAAGTGGTTATTCTTACTTCATTACTTTTACGGATGATTTTTCGAGGTATGGATATGTCTTCCTAATGAAGCATAAATCTGAAGCCTTTGAAAAATTCCAGGAATACAAGAATGAAGTAGAAAAAAAAACAGGCAAAAGTATCAAGACACTGAGATCTGTTCGAGGTGGTGAATACAAAAGTGCCGAGTTCCTGGATTACTTAAAAGAGAATGGAATTCTTTCTCAACTTACTCCTCTATACACCCCCACAACATAATGGTGTATCGGAGAGATGGAACCGAACCTTATTGGATATGGTATGTTCCATGATGAGTAACGCTGAGTTGCCGCGATCATTATGGGGATATGCACTAGAATCAGTTGCATATCTTTTGAACCAAGTTCCAACTAAGACAGTGCCTACCACACCATATCAGATGTGGAGTGGGATGAAACCCTATCTTAAACACATTAAGAATGGGGATGTCCAGCTTTTGTCAAAAAGCAGCATGCGGACAAACTCGAGGCATGCTCAGTACAGTGCAAGTTTGTGAGATATCCAAAGAACTCCAAGGGATATTTCTTTTATTACGTAGAGGAACAAAAGGTTTTTGTTTCTCGTCATGCCTACTTCTTGGAAACTGAATTTTTAGAAAATCAGATAAGTGGGAGCGCAATAGAACTGGAAGAAATTCTAGAACCACAAGCTATTACTGAAAGCTTTGTAGAACCAGAAGGTTCGAAATAACAGGACATTCCTGCGCCGCTCCGCAGGAGTAGTAGGCAGTCTCATCCGCCCGAGAGATACTACGGTTTTCTCATAGACGGGGATAGAGAGGATTGCATCATTGATAATGATGAGCCGACTAGCTTCCAGCAGGCCATTCAGAGCACTGACTCGGTAAAATGGCTGGATGCAATGCGGACCGAAATGGAGTCCATGTACATCAACAAAGTATGGACATTGGACGTTGCTCCAGAAAGGGTAAAATCCGTAGGCTGCAAATGGATCTTCAAAAGGAAGATTGGTGTAGATGGGCAGGTTGAAACCTATAAGGCTAGACTTGTTGCAAAGGGTTTTCGTCAAAGACCTGGTTTGGACTATGGCGAAATTTTTTCTCCAGGTGCTATGCTCAAATCCATTCGGATCCTTCTTGCCATTGCTGCCTTCCATGATTATGAGATTTGGCAAATGGACGTAAAGATCGCTTTTCTAAATGGAAATTTAGAGGAGTGTGTCTATATGGACCAGCCAGAGGGTTTCATTCAGAGTGGGAGCAGCGGAAAGGTGTGCAAGTTGCTTAAGTCCATTTATGGACTGAAGCAGCCATCGAGAAGTTGGAACATCTGTTTTGATGAGACGGTCAAAGAATTTGGCTTTATCAAAAATCCAGATGAACCATGCATCTATAGTAAAATTGTAGCACGAACTGTTGTATTCCTCGTTTTATACGTGGATGACATTCTCTTGATAGGAAATGACATTCCTATGCTACAATCTGTCAACGGGTTATTGTCACACAGGTTCTCCATGAAAGACCTGGGTGATGCCTCTTACATTCTAGGGATCCGGATCCATCATGATAGGTCCAAGAGGATATTAGGACTTTCACAGTCTAAATACATCGACACCATACTGAAAAGATTTAGTATGGAAGATTCCAAGCGCGGTAATTTACCGGCTTGTCACGGGATCACCCTCTCCAAAGAGATGTCTTCCACGACTGATTTGGAAAGGGATCGCATGTCTATTATACCCTACGCCTCTGCGGTAGGCTCTACATTGTATGCGATATTGTGTACCAGACCAGATGTAGCTTATGCACTGAGTGTGGTAAGCCGGTATCAGTCAAACCCTGGGGAGAAGCACTGGATAGCGGTAAAGAACATTCTGAAGTACCTGAGAAGGACTAAGGATATGTTTTTGGTTTACGGCAGAAAAGACCTCCAGATAGAGGCCTTTGCTGACTCCAGCTTCCAGAGTGACAAGGATGACTCCAAATCCATGTCAGGCTATGTATTTACACTCAATGGAGGGGCGGTGTGTTGGAAGAGTTCCAAACAAGAAACCATTGCTGACTCGACGATGGAAGCGGAATATATCGCTGCATCTGATGCCGCAAAAGAAGCCGTTTGGATGAGGAAGTTCTTGACAGAACTTCAGGTGGTTCCGTCCATTGTTGATCCAATACCTCTGTATTGTGACAACAACGGGGCTATAGGTTTAGCGAAGGAACCCAGGTCCCATCAGAAGTCCAGACACATCTTGAGGCGGTATCACCTGATCAAGGAGATCGTAGATCGCCGGGAGATCGAGGTTCGGAGGGTTGCTATAGAAGATAACACTGCAGATCCATTCACGAAAGCCATACCCCAGACTCAGTTCGAGCGGCTGATCGAGATGATAGGTCTTCGATACGCCAGTACATGGCCTTAGTGCAAGTGGGAGATTGTTAGTGTATATGCCCAAGAGGCCATTACTGTATCATACTACTTTGTATATTACTTAATGGAAGCTTGGGATATTCACAGTTGTATAGACAATCTTGCTCAAAATGGTAGTATGCTACTTGGTTTGTTTCTACTTTAATGTGTGCATGTATTTCTTTTAGCATATCGCCTATACACATTAGTGGAGCCCTTAGGATCTTTGCTTGATTACCAGCGTTATGATGGCAGTCACACTAGTGGGGGCTGTGTAATCTACAAGCGCATCCTTATACAGGTCCCTAGTCGTTGGATTATCAAGACGGGGCATCGATACTCCGGAGTAGACTAGCGTATGCGCTTCTCATCCCAGCAGGGGAGATGGTCTGTCCCACAGCCATTAGTACGTCGTACTTGAAATAGTATGCGGGTGCTCGTTAGGTTATGAGTACACTGGACAGGACAAGTCGGGAACTGTTGGTTGGTACTATACCTATCATCAGTTATCAGTTCCGAGGTGACATGAGTAAAACTTAGTCCGCTGACTTGACACTGTCGCTTCGCCTCGAGTGTGTTCCCACTGTTCTTAGATTGCTACCCTACCACGGCTCAAATGAGTCATGCAAACAGGTAGCAGTTGGGTGCAGTCCTGAAGCACTTGGAGGCAGTGACAGTTAGACAGGATTCGTCTCTCTCAGTATTGGGGGTTGATATCGCGCTGTGTCTAGGAGAGCCATTACACAAAATCCTTGGCCAGGGCAAGCGAGATATACTGGTAGCGTTTCCAGTGTTATCTCAGGGTGTTTTGGGCTACACTCCGACACGACTTGTACCGCTATTAAGGGACTGACATTTACCGCCCCCTAGGCCCGCCATGCGATACTCTCAGACGAACAGACCGGACTGTATGGAGATTGTCACATTCAGGCTCAGTAGAAGTTCGGATGGGTTCACCTCATCAGTCTTCTTATCGGCATCTACCTGGGGACCATTATGTACAGCTAGTACCGCTTGCGGCCTATGGTTAAACCCACTGCCAGCATAGTGTCGAGTCTTTAGAGTCCCACACAGAGGGCTATTCGCCTTTGGGCAAAACAGAGTAGAGGTCGCATGGTTTTGCGACGGGGTTCGTTCACATCCGCGCACTTGTGCACGTTTGGTGTCCGGGCAGTTATTACTTGTGGGCTTTGGTTTAAGCCAGATCCTAGTATTTGTTTTGGAATTGGTTTTGTCTCAGTGTATTCGTGTTCCTCGGAGAACGGATGCAGGTGTGTATGCACAGTTGACAGAGGCAGAGGATTCTCATTAGGGTTGTTGACCGTTGACTTTTTCCAAACCCTAATGAGAATGAGAAATATGATTAATGGTATTAATTAAGGATAATTGTGCCATGGTTAGGGTTGTTGACCATTTGACTTTGGTTGACCGGTTGACTATTGTTGACAATTTGACCATCATCA
Source organism: Agapanthus africanus (assembly GCA_030015575.1). Taxonomy (NCBI): domain Eukaryota; kingdom Viridiplantae; phylum Streptophyta; class Magnoliopsida; order Asparagales; family Amaryllidaceae; genus Agapanthus; species Agapanthus africanus. Next base: position 477,310,821 of record CM057339.1, on the reverse strand, counting down.
TTTTACATGAAAGATGCTTCTTGATTCTTGCGAAATTCATTTAATGTGAAATGATAATGGTCATTCCAAATGAACCATCACAATTTCTTTAATTATTATTATTATTATTGATAATTCGGTCATATGAGAGTATGGTTGCAAAAAGTCATTCATTCTCTCTTGCTCTTTCTCTCTCATATGTTTGAGCTCTCCCTCTTCCTCTCAAAGCTCTCATCTCTCATGTGTTGAGAACCATGAGCTCTTGAGATAAAACCTTCAAGACTTCACTATACTCATTCTAGGGTTCTAGGTTTAGAAAGCCAAGCACTTTAGTTACCTCTAGGTTGAGGTAAGAGCTCAAGGTAGAAGCCTTCAGGTGGATCTTTCTTCGTTAAAGAGAAGACGGCGAGGAGGAGCCGTTCAAACCACTCAAAGAGCAAGAAGATAGGGAGTTCAAGACCTAGGTATAACCTTCTAACCGAGTAGCTAAACTTGTAGTTAGTTTGCTAGGTTTTTGTTTAGCAAAGATCCTCCATATCTAGTCCATATTGCCTTGCATCAAAAATCGTTTTTTACCTATTCCGCCTCCCCGTAAGCACCGAGGTGGGTAACGTGGACTTACAAGCAGTTCCCAGGTGACATGTGTATAGGTTAGTCTGTCGACCTGATATCGTCATTTGTCTCGTGTGAGTTCCCACTGTGCTTTGATTACTACCCTACCACGGCTCAAAGGAGTCGTGCAAACAGGTTTTAATTGGGTACAGTCCCAAGCCACATAGGGGCAGTGATCGGATCGTCGGGGATTCGTCTCTCCCGGTATTGGGGGTTGATGTCGCGTTGTGTACGGATGGCCATCACCATAAATCCGTGGCCACTGTGGACGAGAACTACCGATCCAGAATCGATAGTTTCTCAGGTGGTGATGGGTTTCATACCGACACTAAATGTCGCGTTGTTGGGGGTCTGATTTTATCCACCCCTCTAGACTCGATATGCGATACTCTTAGACGAACAGACCGGACTGTACGGATATTGTCACTGTCAGGCTCAGTAGGGGTTCAGGATGAGTTTGCTCGTCGGCCTCCCTTTCGCTCAATACCTAGGTAGCTGTTACGTACAGCTAGTGCCGCTGAAGTGCTTGTGGTTAAACCCACTTCCAGCGTATTGACGAGTCATTAGAGTCCCACACAGAGGGTTTTCACGGTTCAGGCGATATGGTGTACATGAGGTATGTTGGTACATACAGGTGTCCGATTAAATATATGCGTGCTGTGTAGACTTTTATCGGACGGTTGATAATACTAGCGGCTTAGGATTAAGCCAGATTATTAAATCGGGTTTTGATTTAATAATTTATATATGTATTTGTATATACGTATTCTAGTATTATTGTTCACTATTCATTTTCTCTCTAGGCTATTCGTATTTTTGTACGAATACGCGTATATGTATTTCGGTACATGTACCGGGATGTATTCCGTATTTTCTACGGAATAGCTTCTAGAAGGTGCCACATCATTTGTATGAATTTCCATTTATGGAAATTCATTTGTTTAACAAATGAGGTGGAGGGTGTGAGGTGGCAAAGGCATGGTCTTGGGCATGGAACATAGCATGGTTGATGTTATTTTATTGTAAAAAGAAAATTGAGATTTTAATGATTGGAGAGAGAGAAAGGGCCGGCCATTTTTTAGGTGGGATTCATTTTTGGTTACATGATTAATTATGCTAGCTCTCTCTCTCACTCTCTCATGCTTGAAAAATAACTTAGCAAATTTCCTTAGTTCATGCCAAAGTCTTCATCACCTCCATTCATCTTCTATGTATGCTCTCTTGAGCTCATATGATGAGAGAAAATTGTAGTGACGCTTTCATACACCCCCACTCTCCATAGCTAGCGACTTTGGAGTGTCGGTTACCTCGTTTGTCGAGGTTGGAGCTTGCGCCGTTTCCCTCGGGTGGATCATCGGAGACGGAGGAAGACCGGCAACCAAACATCGTCAAAGGATTACTAGGAGCTTGGAATGAAGACCCAAGGACACGGATCAACTCGGTATAACGATTCTAACTCCTAGTTAACTCGCTAGTTTAGGGTTTAAGGTCGATCCGTAAATCGGGTAGCGGTAGCGCCGGTTTAGAAATTTTTGTTCCGCATTTTGGCCGCGTTTCGACGGCCGGGGCGCTGTCGGAACCCTTCATAGTATCAGAGCCACCCTTTAAACCCCTTACTAGCTTGTTTAGACATGCTTAAAAGATCGATCGACGGATTTTACCGAAATCACGATTTCATTTTTCAGTTTGCTGTCGTTTTTCAAAAGTGTTCAAAAAATTATTGTAGTAGCTTAAAAATCCGTGCAGGCAATTCTAAGGGTACAGAAAAAATTTGAGCCCCTGAAGCCTCTAAAGCGCTACGGAACGGCCGCACTTACCCGCCATTGGCGGCGGATCTGCGGCCATTTAGTGGCGACTTGCTTCAAAAATTTTCCTGTAGCCTCATGATGTGAAATTGTGATTTTTGTGATATTCTGTTTTGGCCCAGTTTTCTGTGTAGTGCTGTTATTGCTATTGGGGACAATTTGGAATTTTGTCGATCGATAATTTAAGTGGACGTTTAACTATACATACATTTCTATCTGTGACCGTGAATGTAATTTGATCGGTAAACCCGTCTAACTGCTATATGTTCTTTTAGACGGGTTTGCGAACGTGACATTCACGTTGATGTTCTGTGTTGTGCTGTGATGTTGGTTGGATCGTCGTGGTGGATAGCCAGTGGTGCAATGATAGTACAGTTTTAGATTTCATTTGTATATTTGATATTGCGGGGCGAGCGTCCGACATGTGGACTGCCGTCACTGCCAGTTTGTATATTATTCTTTTGGGGCACGACCGGGGTGAGGTCGATGTCATCTTTGTATATTATTTTATTTTTTGTACTAGGATTACCCCGCGGTGGGGTGCACAAATAGCCGGATTCTAGAGGGCAAAGGGTCCGCATCTCATGGCGTTGGGACGGAGGGGACCTTACTCTAGAATTGGCGGACTATTTGCCGCACTCGTAGGGAGTATAGGTGACCAAGGAGGGGTGCTCAAGTTTCCGGATTCTGTGAAGTGCTGGGTGGTCCATTCACGTTGCTGAAGGGGGCTGCCTCACTTCTGGTTTTGGCAGGTAACTTGCCGCGCTCGTAGGGGTCTAGGTTTCATTGCACGGGCTATCCATACGACAGGGAACGTCGGGTCTCATTTGCGGCTCAAGTGAAACCCGGGGCTCCAGATTATCCACCATTCTGTGTTGTTTCTGTGATGTTTCTGTGATGTTGCTTTATATTATGCCTCGGACGATTGTATATATTTATATATATACTAGTAGATATTGTATATGTTTTGCACCCGCGCTAGCCCAATCCCCGCTCTGTCGTTAGTTAAGTAACCTAACGGGTGATGACGGGACCCAGTAGCGAATGCGGATGGTATATACGTACATTTTATTTTCATTCTTTTCTGGTGTGATTAATTGATGAGACTGCATTGATTGTTATCAATGCAAGGATAAAACAAACCTATTTATGATGTTGTTGGAACCAAGTTTTTAAAAAACTGACATTACAGACGTTCTCTTTTGCTTGGCATCGTGGTATTCATTTGGAATATCCTACACCTCATTCGACGAGGCAAGGGCCGAGATCCCTTCATCAGGAGTGACCCCTTGAGTAAAAGTTTTCGTCAACGTAATAACTTTACTATAGTCGATTGTTTTTGCTTTGCATCGTGGTATTCAGTTTGGAATATCCTGCACCTCATTCTACGGGGAAAGAGCCGAGATCTCTTCACCGGGAGTGACCTCTTTACAAAAGTTTTCACCACTATATATTTATAAAACCACTTGGATTCCTTCAACGATATCAAGTTCATTACGTTAAATGTTTTTCACCAAAAACCGGCCGTAGCCCTCCGTCGTTTCGGATAAGTAGCGCATATATTCATGCGGTGTTTGTTGGCCAAAGTCAAGGCATCGTGTGCAATAGCTGTGTGTTGCTTGTCCGTTGCATGGATATGCATTGGTTTAGGACAGTCGTACCACTTTGTTGGCTAAAGTCAAGGGTGTGTGCGGGTGGGTCTAAATAAATCAGGAAAATGATGGGTAGAACTTGACTTGCGGGTTATGATTTGTTGGCCAAAGTCAAGGTCATAAACCGCTTGGGGTAAAAATCATATCGGGAGTTTCAAACATACAGGAAACTTGCCAGGTTTTCGCATACCTTCTGGAGTGTGGTGGCTTGAGTGGCTTCCATCAAGTCATCATGTGATGATAGTTGGTTTCCGATTCCCACTGATGAGTTGGACTACTCCTCGGGTAATTCCGACTAATTCTCGTTTTGGGTTTGGAGGAGAATTCGCGGAAACAGTAGGAGCCATCCAGATTAGATAAAGAGATTAACCATTCTGATCTAGGTTAAAGTGCACGCTGAGTGTTTCTTCTCTCTCTCTCTGGCTGCGACTATGACCCGACCTTTAACTAAAACTCATGAAACCAAATTGACCGAACCTTCTTAAAACACTTTGGCTTTTGGAATGTCACGGTGTTGCATACATCATTGCCACTTCTATATCACCTTTGCACTTCTCTAAGACACTCCGTATCATTACGTATTTCAACTCCAATTGGATAAATCCATCGTATAGTTACATATGAACTCGAAGGAACTTTTTCAAAGACGGATTCTGGTTCTGGAGAGATTGAATAGAATTATTCGGTTGCCTTTTCTCTTTACCTTCTCTCGGGTTGTGAGGGCTCCTAGGATTAGGAGAGGGTACACCTATTAAGCTTATTGGATATTCTTCCTCCAGACCATAGGCAGGTGCCAAACGGTAGGGAAGGAAGAAAACCAACAAGCTTAACTGTGGTGTACAGAAGGAAATAAGTAAAGACATAATAAAGGGATTAGAATAATGGCAAAGGAAATTGCGATCACCATCATTCACGACAAAGACTGTGTATACCCCTTCTACTCCTACATCCACTTTGTTTTTTTCTAGAACACTCCGTATCACTACGGATATCCACTTCCATTGGATAAATCCATCGTATAGTTACATACGAACTCGAAGGAACTTTTTCGAGGATGGATTCTGGTTCAGGAGAAATAGGATAGGATTATTCAGATGTCTTTTCTCTTTACCTTCTTTCAGGTTGCGAGAGCTCCTAGGATTAGGAGAGTACACCTATTGCGCTTATTGGATAGTCTTCTTTCAAACCTTAGGCTGGTGCCGAAGGGTAGGAAATGAATAAAATCAATTAGCGTAAAGGAGGTGTACAGAAGGTAATAAGTAAAGACATAATAAAGGGATTGCAGTGAGGGCAGGTAAGTATATGGTTATTGTCATGATTCAGGATAATGGAAGAGGCGTTACTAGGAATGCTAGTTAACCCTTTTTTGAAACATTTTCATATTTCAGTTTCACTGTGCAATGTTAATTGAAAGCTATTTTCCCAATTGGAATCTAACTCCAGAGTATGTATTTACCAGATCAGTTTCTCACATCTGCATGTTATTACAGTTGGTGAGTAGGAGTAAGATATTGGGAATAAGGTGATTAGATCCTCATTATATCGGAATTCGTTGCAATTGGTGATATTTGAGGAAATCATCTGGATTTTGCCGGATGACAAATATTTGGTTTTGAATATCCGTTGTTATGCACCAATTTCAAACTGATATATCTGTATGTTTATTTTATAAAGTGAGATATAACTTTTTGATATTATATCTGTGACATTTACTTATATTAGTTGGTGATTAGGTAAGGTACATTAAACAGCGGTGTAATTCTTCTTAACCATAGTACAGTTTTTTTTAACCTACGACGCACAGGGTTTGAGTTATTGAACTCAGGGGACTTATACAAAGTATTGTATGTTGTCCAGTGTCCATTAGGACAAAAGGGTTGGTACTCGTACTATATTCTGTTTACTTATGACTTCTCCAGTTCTAGACATGTATTTCGTTGAAATACAAGGTCCAGATATTCAGAAGTTATAGGTATAAGAATAAAGTAGAGAACCATTTGTTGTAAGTATCAGGATTCTTCGAGAAAGTCGAAGATGTAGATACTTGTGTATGGTATTCAGTTAATAGTAATGGTTTTGAGAACTTGCTTCTTTTTCAGGTTACTCATATATGGATGCACTCCTAGATGAGTAATGCTGATTGTCCTCTTTTCCATTTGGTTGATATGCACCGGAGACAGCTGCATGATTTTGAATCTGGTTCCAATTAAATTAGTGCTTTTGTTTCTATATTAGATATATATAGAATCAATTTATATCTTAACGATGTTAAGGTATAGGGAGTTGTCCGGCTGATACTTAAAACCAGAATCCGGATAAAGTCAAGGCACACTTCAATAATGGCTGTTTGTGGGTTATCCCGGGCTTTGACGAGGGTTAGCTTTCTACCATCAGGAAGATCAATATTTATATTGTTCTTGACTCGCCACAGTTGTAAGTCCATGCTACCCTTCCCCGGTACTTACGGGGTTGCGGAAGTGGTGAAAAATGATTTTCAAGAGGGTGGTGACATGGACTCAAAAATACGGATCTTTGTTAAACAACTAACTAACAAAACCTAACAAGAGTTTTGCCTACTCGGTTAGGGGGTTATACCTTTCTTGGACTCCTTCGTCTTCAACTCTTTCCGGTGTACGGATCGTCCTCACCTCGTCGTCTCCTTGCGCCGAAGATGGATCCACCTGAAAGCTTCTACCTTTGGCTTCTTCTTCGAACTTGAAGAAACTAGAACACTAGGTTTGCTAAACCTTGTGAACTAGGATGAGTAGAGAAGTGATTTGGGTTTTCTTTTATCTCTAAGGCAATGTTTCTCAACTCATGAGAGGGTGTTGCCTTGAGCTTGAGAGAGAGCAAGAGGAAGAGCAAGAGGGAGAGCTCAAGCAAGAGAGAGAAAGGAAATAAGAGAATGAGTAACTCTATTGCCATCCAAGCTCTCATAATCCAAAATCATGATTACTCGTAATAGTAATTAAGTATTATGTGATGGTTCAAGTCAAATGGCCATATCATTTCATGCACTCATTTTGCAAAAACAAACAAGCAAGCAAAAGTCTTTGCCATGAAATGATAGCCATTGTAATGATGATGGTCAACTAGTCCAACCTAGTCAACCGGTCAACAAAGTCAACAAGTCAACAAAGTCAACCCCTCATCTCAACCACGACACAATAATACTTAATTAATATTATCATTAATCATATTTCTTATTCTCATTAGGGTTTAGCAAAAGTCAATGGTCAACAGTGAACAGTCAACAGTCAACAACCCCAATGAGAATCCTCTGCCTCTGTCTCTCTGTCAACTGTGCATACACACCCGCATCCGCGTTCCGAGGAACACGAATACAAACGAGATAAAACCAATCCCTAAAGGTATACTAGGATCTAGCTTAAACCAAAGCCCGCTAGTGTTAGAACATTTTTCTCTTGAATATCATTCAAAAAAGTTTCACGTCCGGATACTGAACGTGCACAAGTGCACGGATGTGACCGAATCCTGTCGCAAAACCATGCGACCTATCGCAAAACCATGCGACCTCGACTCTTTTGCCTAAAGGTTAATAGCTTTTTGTGTGGGACTCTAAAGACTCGACACTACGCTGGCAGTGGGTTTAACCACAGACCGCAAGCGGCACAAGCTGTGCGTAACGGTCCCCAGGTAGATGCTGACAAGAAGACTGACGAGGTGAAACCCATCTGAACTCCTACTGAGCCTGAATGTGACAATCTCTGTACAGTCCGGTCTGTTCGTATGATACATCGCATGGCGGGCCTAGGGGCATTAAACGTCAGTCCCCTAATAGCGGTACAAATCATGTCGGAGTGTAGCCCAGAACACCCTGAGATAGCACTGGAAACCTACCAGTATATCTCGCTTGCCCTGGCCAGGGACTACTCGTGTAATGGCTCTCCTAGACACAGCGCGATGTCAACCCTAAATACCGGGAGAGACAAATCCTGTCTAACCGTCACTGCCTCCAAGTGCTTCGGGACTGTACCAAAAAACTACCTGTTTGCACGACTCTTTTGAGTCGTGGTAGGATAGCAATCAAAGTACAGTGGGAACACACTCGAGGCGAAGTGACAGTGTCAAGTCAGCGGACTAAGCTGTACTCATGTCACCTGGGAACTGATAACTGACGATAGGTATAATACCAACCAACAGTTTCCGACGAGTCCTGTCCAGTGTACTCATAACCTAACGAGCACCCGCATACTATCTCAAGTACGACGTACTGACGGCTGTGGGGCAGACGTCTCCCACGCTGGGATAAGAAGCGCATACGCTAGTCTACTCTGGAGTATCGATGCACTGTCTCGATAGTCCTGTGACTAGGGACCTGCATAAGGATGTGCTTATAGATTACCCAGCCCCCACGAGTGTGACTGCCATCACAACGCTGGTAATCAAGCAAAGATCCTAAGGGCTTCACTAATGTGTAAAGGCGATATGCTAAAGGAAACACATGCATACATTAAAGCAGAAACAAACCAAGTAGCATACTACCATTTTGAGCAAGATTGTCAATACAAGGTGAATATCCCAAGCTTCCATTAAGTAATATACATACTAGTATGATACAGTAATGGCCTCTAGGGCATATACACTAACAATCTCCCACTTGCACTAAGGCCATGTACTGGCGTTTCTAAGACCTATCATCTTGATCAGCCACTCGAACTGAGTCTGGGGTAAGGCCTTCGTGAATGGATCAGCAGTGTTATCTTCCGTAGCAACTCTCTGAACCTCGATCTCCTGGCGACCCACGATCTCCCTGATCAGGTGATACCGCCTCAAGATGTGCCTGGACTTCTGATGGGACCTGGGTTCCTTCGCTAAAGCTATAGCTCCGTTGTTGTCACAATACAGCGGTATTGGATCAACAATGGTAGGAACCACCTGAAGCTCCGTGAGGAACTTCTTCATCCAGACAGCTTCCTTTACGGCATCTGCAGCAGCGATATATTCCGCTTCCATCGTCGAGTCAGCAACTGTTTCCTGTTTGGAACTCTTCCAACACACCGCCCCTCCATAGAGGGTAAAGACATAACCCGACATGGACTTAGAATCATCCTTGTCACTCTGGAAGCTGGAGTCAGCAAAGGCCTCGATCTGGAGGCCTTTTCCGCCATACACCAAGAACATCTCCTTAGTCCTTCTCAGGTACTTGAGAATGTTCTTTATCGCTATCCAGTGTTTCTCCCCAGGGTTTGAATGATACCGGCTTACCACACTCAGTGCATAAGCTACATCTGGTCTGGTACACAACATCGCCTACATTATAGAGCTTACCGCAGAAGCATAGGGTATAATAGACATGTGGTCCCTTTCAAAATCAGTCTTGGGAGACATCTCTTTAGAAAGGGTGATTCTGTGACAAGCCGGTAGATTACCGCGCTTGGAATCTTCCATACTGAATCTTTTCAGTATGGTGTCGATGTACCTGGACTGTGAGAGTCCCAGTATCTTCTTAGATCTGTCACGATAGATCCGGATCCCCAGATTATATGAGGCATCACCCAGATCTTTCATGGAGAACCTGTGTGACAAGAACCCGTTGACAGATTGTAGCATAGGAATGTCATTTCTTATTAAGAGAATTCCATCCACGTATAAAAGGAGGAATACTACATTTCTCGCTACAAATCTACTATCGATGCATGGTTCATCTGGATTTTTGATAAAGCCAAATTCCTTGACCGTCTCATCAAAATAGATGTTCCAACTCCGCGATGCCTGCTTCAGTCCATATATGGACTTAAGCAACTTGCACACCTTTCAGCTGCTCCCACTCTGAATGAAACCCTCTAGCTGGTCTATATAGACGCGCTCCTCTAAATTTCCATTTAGAAAAGGGGTCTTTACGTCCATCTGCCAAATCTCATAATCGTGGAAAGCAGCAATGGCAAGAAGGATCCGAATAGATTTTAGCATAGCCACTGGAGAAAAGGTTTCGTCATAGTCCATGCCAGGTCTTTGACGGAAACCGTTTGCAACAAGTCTAGCTTTATAGGTCTCAACCTGTCCATCTACACCAATCTTCCTTTTGAAGATCCACTTGCATCCTACGGGTTTTACCCCATCTGGAGCAATGTCCAACATCCATACTTTGTTGGTGTACATGGACTCCATTTTTGTCCGCATTGCATCCAGCCATTTTACCGAGTCAACGCTCTGAATGGCCTGCTGGAAGCTAGTTGGCTCATCATAATCAATGATGCAATCCTCTCTATCCCCGTCTATGAGAAAACCGTAGTATCTCTCGGGCGGATGAGACTGCCTACTACTCCTGCGGAGCGGCGTAGGAATGTCATGATCTTTCGAACCCACTGGTTCTACTAAGCTTTCAGTAATAGCTCGCGGTTCTGGAATTTCTTCCAGTTCTATTGCGCTCCCACTTATCTGATTTTCCAAAAACTCAGTTTCTAAGAAGTGGGCATGTCGAGAAACAAAAATCTTTTGTTCCACTTCGCAATAGAAGAAATATCCTTTGGAGTTCTTTGGATATCCCACAAACTTGCACTGTACTGAGCGTGCTTCGAGCTTGTTCGCATGCTGCTTTTTGACAAAAGCTGGACATCCCCATGTCTTAATGTGATTAAGATAGGGTCTATTCCCATACCACATCTCATATGGTGTAGTAGGCACAGTCTTAGTTGGAACTCGATTCAAAAGGTATGCAGCTGATTCTAGTGCATATCCCCAGAATGATTGTGGTAACTCAACGTTACTCATGATGGACTGTACCATATCCAATAGGGTTCGGTTCCGTCTCTCCGATATACCGTTATGTTGCGGAGTGTATGGAGGAGTAAGCTGAGAGAGAATTCCATTCTCTTTTAAGTAATCCAGGAACTCGGTACTCAAGTATTCACCACCTCGATCCGATCTCAGTGTCTTGATACTTTTGCCTGTTTGTTTTTCTACTTCATTCTTATATTCCTGGAATTTTCCAAAGGCTTCGGATTTATGTTTCATTAAGAAGACATAACCGTACCTTGAAAATTCATCCGTAAAAGTAATGAAGTAAGAATAACCACTTCGTGCATGTGTAAACATTGGACCGCACACGTCGCTGTGTACGAGTCCCAAGAGCTCGCTCGCTCTTACTCCGTGTCCAGTGAATGGAGTCTTTGTCATTTTTCCTTTGAGACGGGATTGACAAGTGGCATACGATTGATATTCGAACAGATTCAAATATCCTTCTGTATGTAACTTCGTCAACCTTCTCGCATTGATGTGACCCAGTCTACAATGCCATAAGAAAGCCTGATTAGTTTCCGGAGACTTTCTTTTATGTGTATTCTGGACATTGAAAATCTGTGGTTAGTTTAATACGTATATACCATTGCTCAATGTACCTGACCCAATCATAACTTGATTAAGGTGAATGTTTACAACATTACTTACAAACGCAAATTCATAACCTTCTTTAGAAGTCAAAGATACAGAAATGATATTACAAGTTGCGTTGTGTACAAAAAAGCAATTACGTAAAACCAAAACATGTCCATCTGACATTCCCAGGTGATAGTCCCCCACGGCCTTAGCATCCATGCTAGCTCCGTTTGCAACTTTGAGGGTCATGTCACCTGCCTTCAAAAACCTACGGTTTCTCAACGCCTGCAAAGAATTACAGATATGAGATCCTGATCCGGTATCCAATACCCAGGAAGTAGAGTTTATTGATAGACAGTTTTCAATAACATACACACCTGAAGCTGAAGCCGCAACTTGCTTCAGATCCTGTGTTCTGGCCTTCCAAGCCCTGCAATCTTTCTTCCAGTGCCCACTCTTATGTTAGTAAAAGCACTTTTCCTTCCCCACAAGTTTCCCCGCTATCTTTGTTGCTTTTGCCTTTCCCTTCGTATCCACTTTAATAACATCGCCCCTTGGTTTGGCAGGGGTTTTCTTCTTCTTTCCCTTGGCTTTCCCCTTGGACCTAGAAGAGGAAGATCCTCCTACAAACAAAGTGGATGTTTTCCTACCTTTCTGTAGGGTGCCCTCTGCACTTCTCAGCATGTTGAGGAGTTCTGAAAGTTCAACTTCCTTTTCTTGCAAGTTGAAATTCAGGATGAACTGGGCGTAAGTGGAAGGAAGGGACTGAAGAATCAAGTCCGTATAGAGCTCATTCTCCAACGTGGTCCCAAGGTCCGTGAGCTCCTCTATGAAGCCAATCATCTTAAGCACGTGTTCCGCTACCGATGATCAGACAGCAAATCTTGCCGAAAATAACTTCTTCGACACTTCGTATCTGGCGATACGAGATTGCTCTCCATACAGTTCTTTTGTATGGAGAAATATGGATTCGAGGTCCATATTCTCATGCCTCCTCTGATGTTCGTTGTCCATAGAGGCAAGCACGAGGCACTTGGCCTTCGCGCAGTCGATTTCCCAGATCTTACGGATTTCCCTATCCGCGACGCTGGTTTTGGGACCTGGAACAGGGGGAGCTTTGGTGGTAAGAAGATACCCTAACTTGTCATAAGTGATTGCCATTTTGACATTCCTGAGCCAATCTTTATAGTTTGGCCCTGTCAGTATGTTTTTATCTAGTAGTAACTTAAGTCCGGTCATGTCGATTGGTCGCTGCAATTAGGAGAGAGAGAAGAAACACTCAGCATGATGCTCTTGCAAGTTTAGAGTGGTTTTTAGTTTGTCTAAACAGGATGGCTCCCACCGTCTCTCTAATCCCTCCTAAAACCATAAAGAAAGAATTAGTCAGGATCAATCTCACCGTACAATACTTGCTTAACCGTTCAGTCAGGCTAGTGTCGGTACTTCGAGGGAGGTTTTCCAACGCTTTCGCGAAGTTCCTTAATTTAAGAACCTCTTTTCCCTGGGGGCGTAGCCCCGCTAACACCTTTCTAGACACCTACTAGGTTTATAGCATTGATCGTTAAGTGAGAAATTTCCCGAGGAGTAGCATATACTCACAGTAGGATCGGGATCCAAATATCATCGCGTAACAAAACTGTAGGAATCCTACCAGAATCATCACACTCCAAATGGTATGCAACACTAGCAAGTTTCAGTTCTTTTAAAACTCCTGATGTGGATTTTTGCCCCATGCTCTTATGACCTTGACTTTGGCCAACAAATCATAAGTCACATGTCAAGTTCTACCCGTCATTCTACAGGTTAATTTGAGCCCACCCGCACATACCCTTGACTTTGGCCAACAAGGTAGAACGACTGCCCCAAACCAACACATCTATCTATGCTGCACATGAATACCCAATAGCTACCAATCACTATGCCTTGACTTTGTCCAACAAACATAGCTTGAGTACTTATTGACCATTCATGTGAAACGACGGAGGGCTACGAATGGTTTTGGCAAAACAGTAAACGTAGTGAACTTGATATAATCGATGGAACGAGATAGCTTTCAAAAGGAGTGGTTCGTGCTCCGCATTTAAAAGTTTGGTTTTGAAAAGAACCGAGTGGTTTTCAAAGTGTTCCAACGACTTTTACTTGGTTTATTTTTTCTTGCATTAATTCCAATGCGTCCCATCATTTAATCCTACCATTGCAGAAAATAACCAAAATATGACGTACGCTTATGCCATCCGCATTCACCACGGGCCACGTCATTACCCGTTAGGTTACTTAACTAACGACAGAGTGGGGGCTGGACTAGCGCGGATGCAAAACATAAGCAAAGCCTAAATAGTTATCATATATAGATATATTGCAATGATAGCCATTTCAGATCACAGATGAACACATTGGATATACTAGGAATCCGCAATTCGTACGAGCCTGTAACGAAAAGTGGATTACACGGTCGTGGTGAATAGCCAATACCCCACCCAAGACCCCTATGGGTGCGGCGAACTACCCGCCAAATATCCGAAGTGGAGCAACCTCCCTCAACGACGTGAGTAGGCCACTCGGCACTTCGAGATACCCGGTAGTTTGTGCACCACACCATGGGTCTATCGTTGGAGCAAAAATAGTAAAAAGAAATTATACAATGACGACTACAACCCCGACCCGGTTGTGCGGCCATATAAATAATATTATATCAATTTACAAATTTACATGAATTGAAAGAAAAGAAAACTCTCATCTCACAACCCCCGGCTATTCACCCGCGACAATCCAATGAATTCATATATACATACCATCAACATTACAGATCACAGATATGTATAACCCCCACTAATCGACGTATAGCGATTAGCGGACGTTCAATACATATATCACATCACAGATATAAACCCGTTAGCTTTAGTCTTTAGAAGTTCGATCAAAATACGGTTTTTTAATCCCCAAAAACAAAATTTGCTTTCTGGAAAATCTGGGCTGAAAAAACATATTGTAAAAATCCCAAAACACCCCTCTGGACAAACTGCACAAAAATTACCCCACGGCCGAGTCAACTCGGCCGCGGATCCACGGCGGGAGCATGCTCCTGCCGCGGATCCGCGGCTCCTTGATCGAATCAGTGGACCAATTTTTTGCATTTTGTTCTAAAAACCCTGAGCCGAATTTTAAGGTAAGATTTATTGGATTTTGAACAGGAAAAAAATTCGGCAGAAAGTTGATTTTTCGGGGATTTTTCGTGACTTTTTCTCCGATCGAATTTCTATTTACTAAGCTAACAAGTTAGATAGTGTTTAACTAGTCTGTGATACCACTGTAAGTCCATGCTACCCTTCCCCGGTACTTACGGGGTTGCGGAAGTGGTGAAAAATGATTTTCATGAGGGTGGTAACATAGACTCAAAAATACGGATCTTTGTTAAACAACTAACTAACAAAACCTAACAAGAGTTTTGCCTACTCGGTTAGGGGGTTATACCTTTCTTGAACTCCTTCGTCTTCAACTCTTTCCGGTGTACGGATCGGCCTCACCTCGTCGTCTCCTTGCGCTGAAGATGGATCCACCTGAAAGCTTCTACCTTTGGCTTCTTTTTCGAACTTGAAGAAACCAGAACACTGGGTTTGCTAAACCTTGTGAACTAGGATAAGTAGAGAAGTCATTTGGGTTTTCTTTTATCTCTAAGGCAATGTTTCTCAACTCATGAGAGGGTGTTGCCTTGAGCTAGAGAGAGAGCAAGAAGAAGAGCAAGAGGGAGAGCCCAAGCAAGAGAGAGAAAGGAAATGAGAGAATGAGTAACTCTTTTGTCATCCAAGCTCTCATAATCCAAAACCATGATTACTCATAATAGTAATTGAGTATCATGTGATGGTTCAAGTCAAATGGCCATATCATTTCATGCACTCATTTTGCAAAAACAAACAAGCAAGCAAAAGTCTTTGCCATGAAATGATAGCCATTGTAATGATGATGGTCAACTAGTCCAACCTAGTCAACCGGTCAACAAAGTCAACAAGTCAAAAAAGTCAACCCCTCATCTCAACCATGACACAATAATACATAATTAATATTATCATTAATCATATTTCTTATTCTCATTAGGGTTTAGCAAAAGTCAATGGTCAACTGTGAACAGTCAACAGTCAACAACCCCAATGAGAATCCTCTGCCTCTGTCTCTCTGTCAACTGTGCATACACACCCACATCCGCGTTCCGAGAAACACGAATACAAACGAGATAAAACCAATCCCAAAACGTACACTAGGATCTGGCTTAAACCAAAGCCCGCTAGTGTTAATTGTCCGGACACTGAACGTGCACAAGTGCACGGATGTGACCGAACCCTGTCGCAAAACCATGCGACCTCGACTCTTTTGCCTAAAGGCGAATAGCTTTCTGTGTGGGACTCTAAAGACTCGACACTACGCTGGCATTGGGTTTAACCACAGACCGCAAGCGGCGCTAGCTATGCGTAACGGTCCCCAGGTAGATGCCGACAAGAAGACTGACGAGGTGAAACCCATCTGAACTCCTACTGAGCCTGAATGTGACAATCTCTGTACAGTACGGTCTGTTCGTCTGATACATCGCATGGCGAGCCTAGGGGCGTTAAACGTCAGTCCCCTAATAGCGGTACAAGTCGTGTCCGAGTGTAGCCCAGAACACCCTGAGATAGCACTGGAAACCTACCAGTATATCTCGCTTGCCCTGGCCAGGGACTACTCGTGTAATGGCTCTCCTAGACACAGCGCGATGTCAACCCCTAATACCGGGAGAGACGAATCCTGTTTAACCATCACTGCCTCCAAGTGCTTCGGGACTGTACCCAAAAACTACCTGTTTGCACGACTCCTTTGAGCCGTGGTAGGGTAATAATCAAAGTACAGTGGGAACACACTCGAGGCGAAGTGACAGTGTCAAGTCAGCGGACTAAGCTGTACTCATGTCACCTGGGAACTGATAACTGACGATAGGTATAATACCAACCAACAGTTCCCGACGAGTCCTGTCCAGTGTACTCGTAACCTAACGAGCACCCGCATACTATCTCAAGTACGACGTACTGACGGCTGTGGGACAGACCGTCTCCCAAGCTGGGATAAGAAGCGCATACGCTGGTCTAGTTCGGAGTATCGATGCCCTGTCTCGATAGTCCTGCGACTAGGGACCTGCATAAGGATGTGCTTATAGATTACCAAGCCTACATGAGTGTGACTGCCATCACAACGCTGGTAATCAAGCAAAGATCCTAAGGGCTCCACTAATGTGTAAAGGCGATATGCTAAAAGAAACACATGCGCACATTAAAGCAAAAACAAACCAAGTAGCATACTACCATTTTGATCAAGATTGTCAATACAAGGTGAATATCCCAAGCTTCCATTAAATAATATACATACTAGTATGATACAGTAATGGCCTCTAGGGCATATACACTAACAACAGTTTAATAAAATGGACTTTTTTAGAAAACAAAAATGGGAGTATGGTCGAACTGGAAGTTATTCCAGAACCACAAATGATTACCGGAAATTTAATAGAACCTAAGGATTCAATTAGATTTGATGTTCTATTAGCCACTCCGCAGATTTGGTAAGTAACCTCAGGCACCCGGGAGATACTTCAGTCTTCTCAGAGACAGTGACAGGGAGGTTCTTGTTTACCCAGACTTGCCATTACTGTCGTTCTAGACTATAAGACCCAACAGGAGGATGAGTATACCGTCATTCTAAACTAGCTTTAGAAGTGCACGTCTATATGACTCTGCCGGAGGGTTATTGTAGTCAGTGGGAGCAGTGGAAGTATAGAAGGCATGTAGCTTATGTCTATTTACAGACTAAAGCAGGTATAGCGGAAATAAATCATCTAATTTTGATGTGATAGTCATAGGTTTTGACTTTATTAGAATAGGAGATGGATCTGGTAAGAAGGTAGTAGAAAGTGATGTCCAGGTATTGGGATGACATGCACTTGATAGGAAAAGATATTCCTATACTACGATCGGTTGTACTATGGTTGTCACAAAATTGTTTCTCCATATAGGATATGGATGTAATATCAGGGTTTCTGGTTACTAGATCTATGGTTTTAAATCTAGATTTGGGAAGTATCCTAATCTGGGTATTTTGACATTAAATGGACGACTCCTAGCATGGTGGTCTACCTCAGGTGATGGAGTCAACCTCTTTAAAGGTGTCTTACAGACTAAAGGGGAGAGGGTTCTACATGATTAGCATATCACTTGCTTAGGCAATTGAGTTAATCATGAAATGTCAAGAACCACACCAGATATTATTTTTGCACTAGCTGCAATAAGAAAATATATTAATCCAATCCTGGAGAAACATTGGGAAGCAGTTATTGAACATAAGTGAATGTTCTTGGGATATGGTAACGACAGCCTCCTTCGGGAGACGGTTATCATTTAAGACTTCCAAGGTGACCTGGATGACAGAGTGACTGTCAGAGTTACAGTTAACAGTATGTTGGACAGGTGGTCCAAACGGATACTGAGGAAAGGCATGGCACAGGACACTGATTAAATTCAATGGACGATATAGTCTAAGTAGTTTGCTGAATTTGGAGTTCATTTGTGAACCGGGTCCCATCAGATATCCAGACAAATTCTAAGACTGGTATTGCTCATTTCGGCAGATAGTTTTCTCCACGAAGTTGAGATACAGAGAAAAACATTGGAGCGGATCCACTCACTGAGATTATTTCTCGAACGCAATCATTTTCGCAAACGGGCTTTGCGAAACTGATTAGTAGAGAAGTTGGTTGTTCGGCATCACACAGGCTGTGAGTATGCGACATCGCAATAATTGGCCTTAAGTGAAAGTGGGAGATTGTTGGATATAGTGCCCTCAAGGCAATTATCATAGTCGCGGACAGATGATTATGATGATTGAGGCAGGACCTATACCGATAAAATAGTCTTACTCAAGATGATAGTATGCTATCTAGCTTGTTTTTATCATCATGTACATGTTGATAGAGCCCATAGGATTTTTGCTTGACTGCCAGTATTATGATGGCGATCATATATGTGGGAGTTGGGGTCTATAAGCACATTCTTAAATGTCCCTAGTCGTAGAAGTATCGAGACCGGGCATCGATACTCCAGTGTAGACTAGTGTATACTGATCGAGACCCCGACGAGGGGCGATGGCCAGGTCTCACAAGCCATTGGTGTTAGTTTGTTCATCTAAGATAGTATACAGGTGCTTATTCGGTTATGAGTACACTGGACGGACTCGCCGGGAACCTGCTAGTTGGTATTATACCTATTGTTAGATAGCAGTTCCCAGATGACATGTGTACAGGTTAGTCTGTCGACCTGAGATCGCCATTTGTCTCGTGTGAGTTCCTACTGTGCTTTGATTACTACCCTACCACGGCTCAAAGGTGTCGTGCAAACAAGTTTTAGTTGGGTACAGCCCTGAGCCACATGGGGGCAGTGATCGGATCGTCGGGGATTCATCTCACCCGGTATTGGGGGTTGATGTCGCGTTGTGTACGGATGGCCATCATCATAAATCCGTGGCCACGGTGGATGAGAACTACCAATCCAGGATCGATAGTTTCTCAGGTGGTGATGGGTTTCATACCGACACTAAATGTCGCGTTGTTGGGGATCTGATTTTATCCACCCCCTAGACTCGATATGCGATACTCTTAGATGAACAGACCGGACTGTACGGATATTGTCACTGTCAGGCTCAGTAGGGGTTCAGGATGAGTTTGCTCGTCGGCCTCCCTTTCACTCAATACCTGGGTAGCCGTTACGTACAGCTAGTGCCGCTGATGTGCTTATGGTTTAACCCACTGCCAGCGTATTGACGAGTCTTTAGAGTCCCACACAGAGGATTTTCATGGTTCAGGCGATATGGTGTACATGAGGTATGTTGATACATACAGGTGTCCGATTAAATATGTGCATGCTGCGCAGACTTTTATCGGACGGTTGATAATACTAGCGGCTTAGGATTAAGCCGGATTATTAAATCGGGTTTTGATTTAATAATTTATATATGTATTTCTATATACGTATTCTAGTATTATTGTTCACTATTCATTTTCTCTCTAGGCTATTCCTATTTTTGTACGAATACGCGTATATGTACTTCGGTACATGTACCAGGAAGTATTCCGTATTTTCTACGGAATAGCTTCTAGAAGGTGCCACATCATTTGTATGAATTTCCATAAATGGAAATTCATTTGTTTAACAAATGAGGTGAAGGGTGTGAGGTGGCAAAGGCATGGTCTTGGGCATGGAACATAGTATGGTTAATGTTATTTTATTGTAAAAAGAAAATTGGGATTTTGATGATTGGAGAGAAAGAGGGGGCCGGGCATTTTTGAGGTGGGATTCATTTTTGGTTACATGATCAATTATGCTAGCTCTCCCTCTCACTCTCTCATGCTTGAAAAATAACTTAGCAAATTTCCTTAGTTCATGCCAAAGTCTTCATCACCTCCTTTTATCTTTTATGGATGCTCTCTTGAGCTCATATATTAAGAGAAAATTGTAGTGACACTTTCATACACCCCCACTCTCCATAGCTAGTGACTTTGGAGCATCAGTTACCTCGTTTGTCGAGGTTGGAGCTTGCGTCGTTTTTCTCAGGTGGATCATCGGAGACGGAGGAAGACCGGCAACCAAACATCGTCAAAGGATCACTAGGAGCTTAGAATGAAGACTGAAGGACATGGATCAACTCGGTATAACGATTCTTACTCTTAGTTAACTCGCTAGTTTAGGGTTTAAGGTCGATCCGTAAATCGGGTAGCGGTAGCGCTAGTTTAGAAATTTTTGTTCCGCATTTTGGCCGTGTTTCGACGGCCGGGGCGCTGCCAGAACCCTTCTGTTTCTCCAGGATTGGATTAATATATTTGCATATTGCATCTAGTGCAAAAGCAATATCTGGTGTGGTACTTGACATTTCATGATTAACTTAATTGCCTAACCAACTGATATACTAATCTTGCAGATCCCTCTCCCCTTTAGTCTGTAAGACACCTTTAGAGAGGTTGACTTCATCCTCTGCTGGTACACCACCATGCCAGGAGTCTTCCATTTAATGTCAAAGTACCCAGATTAGGATACTTCCCAAATCTAGATCTAAAACCACAGATCTAGTAACCAGAAAACCTGATATTGTATCCATATCCTATGTGGAGAAACAACTTTGTGACAACCACAGTATAACGGATCGTAGTACAGGAATATCACTTCCTACCAAGTGTATGTCATCCCAATACCTGGACATCACTCTCTACTACCTTCTTACCAGATCCATCTCCTATTCTGATGAGGTCAAGACCTATAACTGTCACATCAAAATTAGATGATCTATTTCCGCTATGCTTGCTTTAGTCTATAAATAGACATAAGCTACTTTTCCTTTATGCTTTCGCTGCTCCCACTGACTAAAACAACCCTCTGGCAGAGTCATATATACGTACACTTCTAAAACTAGTATAGAACGACGCTATACTCATCCTCCTACCAGGTCTTATAGTCTAGAACAGCAACAATGGCAAGTCTGGGTAAACAAGAACCTCTCTCTCACCGTCTCTGAGAAGACCGAAGTACCTCTCGGGTGACTGAGGTTACCCACCAAATCTGCGGAGTGGCTAATGGAATGTCGAAACTAATTGAATCGTTAGGTTCTATTAAATTATTAATGATCGTTTGTGGTTCTGGAATTACTTCCAGTTCTACCACACTCCCACTTATGTTTTTCTGAAAAAATCCATTTTATTAAAACTGTGGCGAGTCAAGAACAATATAAATATTGATCTTCCTGATGGTAGAAAATTAACCCTCGTCAAAGCCCAGGATAACCTACAAACAGCCATTACTGAAACGTATCTTGAGTTTATCCAGATTCTGGTTTTAAGCATCATCCGGACAACTCCCTATACCTTAACATCGTCAAGATATAAATTGATTCTATATAGGTCTAATATAGAAACAAAAGCACTAATCTAATTTGGAACCAGATTCAAAATCTTGCAGCTGTCTCCAGTGCATTTCAACCAAATAGAAAAAGGACAATCAGCATCACTCATCTAGGAGTGCATCCATATATGAGTAACCCGAAAGAGAAGCAAGTTCTCAAAATCATTACTATCAATGGAATACAAAACACAAGTATCTACATCTTTGAATACTTCAAAGAATCCCGATACTTCTAATAAATGGTTCTCTACTTTATTCTTATACCTATAACTTCTCAAAATCTGAACCTTGCATTTCAATGAAATACATGTCTAGAATCAGAAAAGTTATGAGTAAACAGAATACAGTTCGAGTACCAACCTCATTGTCCTAGTGGACACTGGACAACATACAATACTTTGTATAAGTCTCCTGAGTTCAATAACTCAAACTCTGTGGGTCGAAGGTTGAAAAAACTGTATTATGGTTAAGAAGAATTACACCGCTGTTGAATGCACCTTACCTAATCACCAGCTGATATAGGTAAATGTTACAGACATAATATCAAAAAGTTATATCTCACTTTATAAAATAAATGTACATATATATCAGTTTGAAATTGGTGCATGACAACGGATATTCAAAACCAAATATTTGCCATCCGGCAAAAACCAGATGATTTCCTCAAATATCACCAATTACAATGAATTCCGATATAATGAGGATCTAATCACCCAATTCCCAATATCATACTTCCACTCACCATCTGTAATAACATACAAATGTGAGAAACTGATCTGGTAAATACATACCCTGGAGTTAGATTCCAATTGGGAAAACAGTTATCAATTAACATCGCACAGTAAAACTGAAACATGGAAATATTTCAAAAAGGGTTAACTGGTATTCCTAGTAAGGCCTCTTCCATTATCCTGAATCATGACAGTAACCATATACTTACCTGCCCTCACTCCAATCCCTTTATTATGTCTTTACTTATTACCTTCTGTACACCTTCTTTACGCAAATTGGTTTTCTTTATTCCCTACCCTTCGACACCAGCCTAAGGTTTGGAAGAAGACTATCCAATAAGCATAATAGGTGTACTCTCCTAATCCTAAGAGCCCTCAAAGGCTGAGAGAAGGTAAAGAGAAAAGACATCTGAATAATCCTATCTAATTTCTCTTGAACCGGAAACCATCCCCGAATCTGGAACGAATTCCTTCGAGTTCGTATGTAACTATATAATGGCATATCCAATGGAAGTGGATATCCGTAGTGATACGGAGTGTTCTAGAGAAAAGCAAAGTGGATGTAAGAGTGGCAGGGGTATACACGGTCTTTGTCGTGAATGATGGTGATCGCAATTTCCTTTGCCATTATTCTAATCCCTTTATATGTCTTTATTTATTACCTTCTGTACACCACAGTTAAGCTTGTTGGTTTTCTTCCTTCCCTACCATTCAGCGCCTGCCTATGGTCTGGAGGAAGACTATCCAATAAGCTCAATAGGTGTACCCTCTCCTAATCCTAGGGGCCCTCACAACCTGAGAGAAGATAAAGAGAAAAGACAACCGAATAATCCTATTCTATCTCTCCAAAAACAGAATCCATTCTCGAAAAAGTTCCTTCGAGTTCGTATGTAATTATACGATGGATTTATCCAATGGAAGTGGATGTTCGTAGTAATACGAGGTGTTCTGGAGAAATGTAAAGGTGATATAGAAGTGGCAATGATGTATGCGACACCGTGACATTCCAAAAGCCAAAATGTTTTAAGAAGGTTCGGTTAATTGGGTTCGTGAGTTTTGGTCAAAGGTCGGGTCATAGTCGCAGCCAGAGAGAGAGAGAAAAGAATCACTCAGCGTGCACTCTAACCTAGATCAGAATGGTTAATCATTTTATCTAATCAGGATGGCTCCCACTCTATCCTCAAATTCTTCCCCAAACCTACAAGGAGAATTAGTCGGAATCACCCGAGGAGTAATCCTACTCATCAGTGGGAATCGGGATCCAACTATCATCGCATGATAACTTGATGGAAGCCACTCAACTTACTACACTTCAGAAGGTACGCGCAACCTCTATGTTTGAAACTCCCGATATGATTTTTACCCCAAGCGGCTTATGACCTTGACTAGGTCAACTTATCATAAGTCACAAGTCAAGTTCAACCCGTCATTATCCTGGATTAATTAGACCCACCCGTACGAGCCCTTGACTAGGTCAACATGTCCATACGACTGTCCTGACCAATCGCATATCTATGCAACAGAAAAGTACTACAGAGCTACCGAACACTACGCCTTGACTAGGTCAACATACGTAGCATGAATACTAAGCAATATTCGTCTGAAATGATGGGGGGCTAGGCTGGTTTTTGGCAAAAAACCTATAACGTAAGGAACTTGATATCGTTTAAAGGAATCCAAGTGGTTTTACAAACATATAATGGCGAAAACTTTTGCTAAAGAGGTCACTCCCGGTGAAGGGATCTCGGCTCTTTCCCCGTAGAATGAGGATAGTGAAGTTATTACGTTGACGCAAACTTTTACTCAAGGGGTCACTCCCGATGAAGGGATCTCGGCCTTGCCTCATCGAATGAGGTGCAGAATATTCATAACCGAATACCACTATGCAAAGCAAAAAAGAATGTCTGTAATGTCAGTTTTTAAAACTTGGTTCTAACAACATCATATATATTGAGGTTTGTTTTATCCTTGTATTGATAAGAATCAACGCAGTCCCATCAATTAATCACACCAGAAAAGAACGAAAATAAAATGTACGTATATGCCATCCGCATTCGCGACTGGGACCTATCATCACCCGTTAGGTTACTTAACTAACGACGGAGCGGAGGATGGACTAGCACGGGTGCAAAACATATACAACATCTACTAATATATATAACAATCGTCCCAGGCATGATATAAAGAAACATCACAGAAACATCACAGAAGCAACACAGAATGGTGGATAATCTGGAGCCCCGGGTTTCACTTGAGCCGCAAGTGAGACCCGACGTTCCCTATCGTGTGGATAGCATGTGCAATGAAACCTAGACCCCTACGAGCGTGGCAAGTTACCCACCAAAACCAGAAGTTAGGCAGCCCCCTTCAGCAACGTGAATGGACCACCCAGCACTTCACGGAATCCGGTAACTTGAGCACCCCTCCTGGGTCACCTATACCCCCTACGAGTGCGGTGAATAGCCCGCCAATTCTAGAGTAAAGTGTAACGTTTTGAAAATCATTTCGGTGAAATTTCGAAAAATCGGTGAAATAAGGGGGTTTTCTGTAAAAAGTCAAAATATAAATATTTTATTATAAAAATTAAATATACATATTCTAGCTATGTAATTGCTATTATTTGGTGTTTATTGAGCCGCTGGTGAAATTTCAAATTTTCTGAAAAAAAATATTATTTTATTATTATTTTAAGCCGTCACTAATACATTTAATTAAGGAAAATTACAAATTGGAATGATTTGAAACAAATTTTGTGTATCATAAAATATTAAATAAAATTTTATCATGTGGTTTTTGGAACGAAATCATTTGCCAAAACGGTTTAGAAATTATTGAAGAAAAAAGGCTTTTTTTTAGCGTAAATGGATGTTTGGGGTATTGTATTTATCATTTTTCATCACTCCACACCCGTACACACACCCAAACCCCCATTTCCCCATCATGATGGCTGAACACTTGCTGCCCCACTCCCACTCTTTTCCCCACCTCAAAAAGAAAAGAGAAGAAAACAATGAAAAGAAAAGAAAATGAAAGAAAGTCAATGTGGACTTTGTCTTTTCTCCCCACTTTCAACCCCTCCCTCTCTCTCCTCACTCCCTCAATTTCTGGCCGAAAATTCTCAGCCCCAACAGCAGCCCCTCCTTCCCTCTTCTCCTCTCATTTTCCATCAAAAAAATTCACCCATTTCCATCAAAAATAAAAGCTAAAATTCAAATCAAAGCCATACCCATTTTCTCTTATCTTTTTTAGCATGGATCTTGGTGCAAAGATTTCAATTTGGAGGTCTAGTTTCATGTTGATCTCAAGATAGTTTTAAGATATAAATCCTAACCTATTGTTCAATTGTTGGGTTAAATTCCTTAATGTATCTTATTAGGTGCTTAAATATGGTTTAATTGCAAGTTTGGAAATCTAAAGAGAAGGAGTTTTAATTGAAAAGTTAGGGTTTTAAATTCAATAGGGTTGTTGTCACTTGTTTAAGGTTGCATGGTGTAGTTAGCATGTTAAGACATGTTAAACCTAATCTAGAAGATAATTTGTAAATTGTTGCATCTAAAAGTCCAAATTTAGTTATTTAAGCAAACTAGGTTTTAGTTTTTAGTTGCAAATGGGTGATTTAAAATCTAACTAAGAATTTTATGACTTTATTAACATTATAAAATGTAGTTTAATGCTTTAGATCATGCAAATCCAAACCAGATTGTTGTATGTGCATTTTTGCTATAAAATGGTCGAAATTGGTTAAAATTGCAAACTAGGTTTTTGAAATTGAATTAAATTGTGGGTTTGAAATTTACGTAATGGTTTCTATGGCATAATTAAGATATTAAGTTATCATCTTGGTCACTAGAATTGTTAAAACATCATGTTTTGTACAAAAACGGTAAACCTTACTTGCTAGGTTTTCGGAAAAATAGCTGTTAAAGTGAGTTTGGGGTTTTTGTGAATTTTAACCTATTTCATATTATAATTAGTGTTTGTGAATGTACAAATGAGTGTGTTTGGATTTTTCTCGATGGTTTGACGTTTGTACATCAACATCGAGGGTTGGTTTAGCTATTCTTGCATGCGTAGACGATAGGTTTTGACCTATGCGTGATACGCGTGCCAAATTGGTTTTCGTATACCGTTTCGATTTCCGATTTGATTTTTATGCGATACGATACGTTGTGACAGGTAGGTACCCCCATGTGGACTTCGAGACGACAAGCAAGCGCGTGGCGACGTCGGCACCGGCTAGCGAGGACCAGGTGAGTAGATTTATATCTACGGGGAGAAGTCGGGTGGATGGCGTATAGCACCCCCGCAGTTCGTGGTGATGTATACGAATACGTATGCACACATATATATATTGTTTCATTATATTGATGATAATATGGATATTTGGTGTTCTTGGATAATTTAGTGTCCCGAAACCCTAGAGTAGTGGTCGCACTACACATGCACACACCAACCCATACTTGCATACTTTCTTCTTTCATTTATGCTTATACGGGATATATAGTTATGTGTTCACATGGGTATGGGACTATGTGTTCACATAAGGATTTGAGGATGATACTTGAGATTGAGATGAGTCGATGAGATTTGGGTTGAGATTGTGATATCGGTGATATGGCAGGATTCGTACTTGAGGTACGTCCTGGTGTTATAGCGGATCTTGGGACGACGATACGGATGAATAGTGTTATATATAAAGTGGTCGGCATGTGATCGTGATATGAGATATCATATACTAGGATATGGATACTAGGCCGTATTGGGCGATGTATACCCCTTGATGATGATTGTGCTGACGATATCGGTTTGTACGAGATTGTCGATCAGTAGTCAGATCATGAGTACATTGAGGATATTAATATTGTACTAGACATAGGCCAGTAGCCTAGACGATGATCTTGAATAAAGAGGATACCTGAGGATTAGTGTGAGGAATATGATAATGACCCGTACCCAGATTTGGGGATGCCGTACGACGGATTTACGTACGAGCTATATTTTGATGATTGATCCGCACTCTTGACTTGGGATGTCTGGTTATGGATATGATATTATTGAGGAGGGATCACCGACTGTATATATACAGGTATGTATATGTATCGACTCAGATGATAGGCGGTTTCCTTACATGTAGTTCAGCTTGTTAGTTCAGCCGTATAGTTTAGTGTAGTTGTTAGATTAGATTGGACTCCTACCTATTTCAAAACTAGCGGATCGTGGGTATTTTAAAAGACAGGTCAAGGGATCTACGGATATTTCAAAAGACGTATCTTTTCTTAAAAACCACCGTAGCCCTATTTTCAAAACCCCGCGGTTCGTGTTATTTCAAATGTCACCATTTGTAGGACTTATATTAGATTAATGCAGATTAGTTATAGTTGCGTCTAGTTTTTAGCTCCCGCTCATTTTGGTTGCTCGCTCCGCATCGCATATTTACATTGTTATTTCATATTGCATTGTTGACATTATGCTGTTGTGACACCAGCACCATTACCGATGATGCGTATGTACCACATACACTTACTTGCCGGCTCACACACATCTTCATCGGTAATTGATATGTCACGTACACCTTAGAAAATATTGTTGCTTAACTTAGCTTGATAGCCAGTAGTTTGACATAATATTAGTGTACATACCTTATATGCCAGCTTATACATTGTAGTTATTACTTGTCGCTTCATTCATTGTTATGCCGCATTCATGGATTCTCATGCATATATTCACTATTTTACGTATTATTGAGATTTTGGATTCGGATTTCCATGAGATTTTCTGGATTTGGAGGAAAACCGCAAAAACATAAATAAACCTTTTCTCTCTTTTAAAATAAAAAGTGCGGTTTTCCCATGATGTATGAGTCGTCCACCATGAGTTTGCTGATGGATTTCGAGACCCGATTCGAGGAGACGGATGAACCGTTTCGGGTACATGGTGGACCCGGTAATGTACCCCGAGGCAAGAAGCGCGTGATGATGACGATGTGAGCCTGGCAGGGGAGCACTACTTACCGGTGATATTACCCGACGCGTCGGATATCCGGAGGATACCATCGTAGTCTTGAGATGGATGGTAGGGGCCGGTCTGGCTGACGGCGCCCTAGATATTGTGATTGAGACATGAGGTACATAGATTGTGACACAAAGATATCGAGGTATTTGGACAATTGTTTTGTGTCGATGCTGGGCACTGTTTTATGCTGATTTCATATATGGTACCTCATTTCTTTTAAAATACAGAAATCTCACTGATTTATGAAACCAGTTTTATTCAGTACATGCATTCTGTTTCATGCATTCATACATTATCCATATGATATATTGCTACCTGAGGCACTGACATGGGCATATGAGATTACACTCGGGTTAGATATTACCCTAGCCATTGTTATTTTCTTGCAGGTGTTGCCGTACGGATTTCATTACGGCTTTGCGGGCACGGTTTCTTCTCGGGTGACTTGCTAGTAGGTGGGTTTATTGTATCTTACCCATCATTATACCTTATATATTATATTTCAGTTGTATCTAGAAGTTCCATCAACCAAACTTGTATTTTTTGAGATAGAGACCAGTAATGTTATTCTTTCGACCATAGAGTAGCATGTTATATTTCTTGAGTTTCTTGCTGGTTGAGTTCCATTTCTGTTGTGATCCTCGCCTTTAGGCGTTGTATATTATGTTGCATACAGGTTGATTTGATATGGTTCTTCCTATTCTCTACTACTTCTCTTGGTTTGGATTTCTGGGTTTCGGCTTACTTAGCATACGTACTCCTTGAGACGTTCGTAGTCTAAGTGCCGGTCATGTTCCGTACTTTCGGGTCGTGACAAAGTTGGTATCAGAGCGTTAGGTTTTAACCTTCGGAGCGTAGGATGACCCTTGGTTGATGGAATAGGTGACTAAAGTAGAGTGACGTATCGTTGGTATGTTCCGCGGCATATTTACGACACGCCACTCCACTTAAGAAGCCTTAGGATGTACATTTCCTTGTTCAGTCTTATATTCCTTCCTGATCTAGCCTCATCGGTACCAGTTTGGTTTTGCTGCCACGATTACGGGCAGGGAGAGCTACGGCTAGAGTTGCGGTCAGCACGAGCTCGGCACGAACGAGGATTGACCAGGGCATGATTCCGGCGACACCCGATTATAGAGAGGTGTCTTTTGACTGTGTTTCCGCGCCACGAGCGTTTGGCGGATCGCCTTTTTGAGGTTACTCGGATATGCTGATCGACATTAGAGGATTGAGCTAATGATAGAGGCCAGCCAGATCTTGATGACCGTTGGTGTGTTGCTTATTCATGATGATCGACGCACTGTTCGGCGTGCAGACGAGCGAGCCAGTTATTGCTGCGAACGACGAGGTATTGCCCCAGATGCTGGAGTTAGTGCAGAACGAGTTGTACTAAGAGATGATAGAAGGTCGCTAGTCATCGTGGATGAATGACTAGGACATGTGGATCGTTCGCCTAACCCGATGCGAGGTCATCAGATAAATGGATTCCAGCTAGAGACGACTTCACGTGGAGACGTTGGGAGTCGACAGAGACGATCGAATGTCAGAAACCTATTATTCCAAGTTTAAGATAGTCGGAAAGACATGCAGGCAATTCTATGGTCCCTCTAGAAGAATAAAACCCTAACTCGACTTAATGACCGTGTGAAAGCCTTTGAACCTTAGGGTTTGCGGCAGTTCTGCGGCGCCATTAGTGAGGCTTGGGTTTGCCCTTCTATGGCTGGACCACCGATGCTGTGGTATGTACTCGATACTATTAAACTGTACCCAAGATGTTGAGCTCTTGGGGGATTACGAGGTTTTGACGAATCGATTGGATGGCTCGACTTAATTCGGATGCTAAGTGGTGAGATGCATTCTTGGGAGACTCCAGATACGAGATAGCCGTTGGAGCTCAGTCCATGCAGCCGCGACGAGACGAGTCTAAAGCAGACGATATTAGAGAAAAGTGGAATAAGAGGTTCGCACCAGATCTAGATGAGATGACGTTCCACTCCGCCGACATCAGAGAGGCGATGCGCATGCCGAGGCATGGTACTTGGACTTACCTTCCAGAAGGAGTCGCGATGAGTATGCAGTCGTTCCAGAGCAAGATGCAGATATAGGAAAGGACAATGACTTCCAGACAGTTGGCAGAGACGAGACATGGAAGAGACCGTGAGCAGGATTCCTTCCAGGATACTGTTGCGATGATACTTGCATCCAGGATCAGATGTGTCACGTGCATTCAGAGAGCCAGAGGCCGACGCCAGTGATATGTTGCCTGACAGGGCCGATGAGCCGATGGATTGTGAGATTGGTAATCCACGGAGAAGACATGGACCCAGGAGTGGTCATGTTACACACACCAGCAGGCCAGAGTTCATGATCATCGACGAGACGTCCCACTAGTGACCGCGACAGTTGGCCCGAGATTCTTAGAGGATGCACTTGAGCGGTACTGTTCCGCCATTATTGATTACGATGTTTTGGGTGATTTATTCGTATGATTTGATTTTGATGATTGAGGATTTACGATCTTTGCACAGTGTTGCACTTGATATCGTTTTCGTGCTTTAGTTTCACATGTTTGTGATTTTACGGTTTTAAACAGTTGAGTTGGTTTTATGCGTATGCATGCACGCGATTTCGTTCCTGCACTCTGTATAGTTTATATATGCGTGCAGTGCAGTGATACGCCTTTTGTACATTTAGATGCACTGGACTTCAATTTCGATTGTGATATTCGATATTTGTTTTGTGCACCGTGTGCACTTGATTGGATTTTGCGTATGTTCGGTGCTTGATATTGGATTTCATGATTTCGTGCATGATGGATGCACCTGATTTGGGGTTTTTCGCGCATGTTGGGTGCATGTTATGAGATACGATTTTGGTGCACACCAGATGCACTAAATCGAGATTCTTCGTGCGTGTCAGACGCACCTGTCCTTGCTGTCAGGCACACACGTTGCCTACGACAGATGCTTGTGCACACCCGATGCACTTAGATGTTGTTTCTGTGCGCATGTATGGCACATTCATGGATTTTGATTTCCGTGCGCACCAAACGCACGTAGCATTCATGTGCATATTTTGGGATTGATTTCGTATAGAGCAGTACGTTTTTATGATATTGCTATGTGTTTTCATACTGAGCAGGACTAGTCAGAGGACAGTACCTGAATATATTTTTGCACGCATTGATAGTTATTGAAGGGATTTCCAAAAAGCGAGCTATAGCCTCAGTATTTGCCTACGTGTCTGATATGACACGAAATGTTTAAAACAAGGAGACCCTTCTAAATTGTTTCCAAAACGGCGGAACATACATTTCAAACAAAGGTATATATGTATATAGTCATTTTCTTATGGTAGACGTCCGCTACTGTGCAGTGTTATACGCGTTGCACAGCGACTTAAAGAGATTTGGCATGCATTTCCTTCAGATACTTACAGATATAGATTTGATATTTACATGTATAGTTTCGAGTTATGTCATATTGGTTTTGATTTGGATTTGGCATTGATGTCTTCTCCATGACTCCGATGATTGCGGGATGCTTGACGGAGTTTTGATTTGAGTTATATGCTCATTTTTCAAGCGCATGCGCTGCGCTACGATTTGTTTTATATATTTACAATTTCGGAGCCCCGAAGAGTTGATGGTTTTCTTAGATGTTTTAGTATTTGGGGGAGTTTGAATTTAAATTCGGGGACCGAATTTCTTTAAGGGGGGAAGATTGTAACGTTTTGAAAATCGTTTCGGTGAAATTTCAAAAAATCGGTTAAATAAGGGGGTTTTCTGTAAAAAGTCAAAATATAAATATCTTATTATAAAAATTAAATATACATATTCTAGCTATGTAATGGCTATTATTTGGTATTTATTGAGCCGCTGGTGAAATTTCAAATTTTCTGAAAAAAAATATTATTTTATTATTATTTTAAGCCGTCACTAATACATTTAATTAAGGAAAATTACAAATTGGAATGAGTTGAAACAAATTTTGTTCATCATAAAATATTAAATAAAATTTTATCATGTAGTTATTGGAACGAAATCATTTGCCAAAACGGTTTAGAAATTATTGAAGAAAAAAGGCTTTTTTTTAGCGTAAATGGATGTTTGGGGTATTGTATTTATCATTTTTCATCACTCCACACCCGTACACACACCCAAACCCCCATTTCCCCATCATGATGGCTGAACCCTTGCTGCCCCACTCCCACTCTTTTCCCCACTTCAAAAAGGAAAGAGAAGAAAACAATGAAAAGAAAAGAAAATGAAAGAAAGTCAATGTGGACTTTGTCTTTTCTCCCCACTTTCAACCCCTCCCTCTCTCTCCTCACTCCCTCAATATCTGGCCGAAAATTCTCAGCCCCAACAGCAGCCCCTCCTTCCCTCTTCTCCTCTCATTTTCCATCAAAAAAATTCACCCATTTCCATCAAAAATCAAAGCTAAAATTCAAATCAAAGCCCTACCCATTTTCTCTTATCTCTTTTAGCATGGATCTTGGTGCAAAGATTTCAATTTGGAGGTCTAGTTTCATGTTGATCTCAAGATGGTTTTAAGGTATAAATCCTAACCTATTGTTCAATTGTTGGGTTAAATTCCTTAATGTATCTTATTAGGTGCTTAAATATGGTTTAATTGCAAGTTTGGAAATCTAAAGAGAAGGAGTTTGAATTGAAAAGTTAGGGTTTTAAATTCAATAGGGTTGTTGTCACTTGTTTAAGGTTGCATGGTGTTGTTAGCATGTTAAGACATGTTAAACCAAATCTAGAAGATAATTTGTAAATTGTTGCATCTAAAAGTCCAAATTTAGTTATTTAAGCAAACTAGGTTTTAGTTTTTTGTTGCAAATGGGTGATTTAAAATCTAACTAAGAATTTTATGACTTTATTAACATTATAAAATGTAGTTTAATGCTTTAGATCATGCAAATCCAAACGAGATTGTTGTATGTGCATTTTTGCTATAAAATGGTCGAAATTGGTTAAAATTGCAAACTTGGTTTTTGAAATTGAATTAAATTGTGGGTTTAAAATTTACGTAATGGTTTCTATGGCATAATTAAGATATTAAGTTATCATCTTGGTCACTAGAATTGTTAAAACATCATGTTTTGTACAAAAACGGTAAACCTTACTTGCTAGGTTTTCGGAAAAATAGCTGTTAAAGTGAGTTTGGGGTTTTTGTGAATTTTAACCTATTTCATATTATAATTAGTGTTTGTGAATGTACAAATGAGTGTGTTTGGATTTTTCTCGATGGTTTGACGTTTGTACATCGACATCGAGGGTTGGTTTAGCTATTCTTGCATGCGTAGACGATAGGTTTTGACCTATGCGTGATACGCGTGCCAAATTGGTTTTCGTATACCGTTTCGATTTCGGATTTGATTTTTATGTGATACGATACGTTGTGATAGGTAGGTACCCCCATGTGGACTTCGAGACGACAAGCAAGCGCGTGGCGACGTCGGCACCGGTTAGCGAGGACCAGGTGAGTAGATTTATATCTACGGGGAGAAGTCGGGTGGATGGCGTATAGCACCCCCGCAGTTCGTGGTGATGTATACGAATACGTATGCACACATATATATATTGTTTCAGTATATTGATGATAATATGGATATTTGGTGTTCTTGGATAATTTAGTGTCCCGAAACCCTAGAGTAGTGGTCGCACTACACATGCACACACCAACCCATACTTGCATACTTTCTTCTTTCATTTATGCTTATACGGGATATATAGTTATGTGTTCACATGGGTATGGGACTATGTGTTCACATACGGATTTGAGGATGATACTTGAGATTGAGATGAGTCGATGAGATTTGTGTTGAGATTGTGATATCGGTGATATGGCAGGATTCGTACTTGAGGTACGTCCTGGTGTTATAGCGGATCTTGGGGCGACGATACGGATGAATAGTGTTATATATAAAGTGGTCGGCATGTGATCGTGATATGAGATATCATACACTAGGATATGGATACTAGGCCGTATTGGGCGATGTATACCCCTTGATGATGATTGTGCTGACGATATCGGTTTGTACGAGATTGTCGATCAGTAGTCAGATCATGAGTACATTGAGGATATTAGTATTGTACTAGACATAGGTCAGTAGCCTAGATGATGATCTTGAATAAAGAGGATACCTGAGGATTAGTGTGAGGAATATGATAATGACCCGTACCCAGATTTGGGGATGCCGTACGACGGATTTACGTACGAGCTATATTTTGATGATTGATCCGCACTCTTGACTTGGGATGTCTGGTTATGGATATGATATTATTGAGGAGGGATCACCGACTGTATATATACAGGTATGTATATGTATCGACTCAGATGATAGGCGGTTTCCTTACCTGTAGTTCAGCTTGTTAGTTCAGCCGTATAGTTTAGTGTAGTTGTTAGATTAGATTGGACTCCTACCTATTTCAAAACTAGCGGATCGTGGGTATTTTAAAAGACAGGTCAAGGGATCTACGGATATTTCAAAAGACGTATCCTTTCTTAAAAACCACCATAGCCCTATTTTCAAAACCCCGCGGTTCGTGTTATTTCAAATGTCACCATTTGTAGGACTTATATTAGATTAATGCAGATTAGTTATAGTTGCGTCTAGTTTTTAGCTCCCGCTCATTTTGGTTGCTCGCTCCGCATCGCATATTTACATTGTTATTTCATATTGCATTGTTGACATTATGCTGTTAGGACACCAGCACCATTACCGATGATGCGTATGTACCACATACACTTACTTGCCGGCTCACACACATCTTCATCGGTAATTGACATGTCACGTACACCTTAGAAAATATTGTTGCTTAACTTAGCTTGATAGCCAGTAGTTTGACATAATATTAGTGTACATACCTTATATGACAGCTTTACATTGTAGTTATTACTTGTCGCTTCATTCATTGTTATGCCGCATTCATGGATTCTCATGCATATATTCACTATTTTACGTATTATTGAGATTTTGGATTCGGATTTCCTTGAGATTTTCTGGATTTGGAGGAAAACCGCAAAAACATAAATAAACCTTTTCTCTCTTTTAAAATAAAAAGTGCGGTTTTCCCATGATGTATGAGTCGTCCACCAAGAGTTTGCTGATGGATTTCGAGACCCGATTCGAGGAGACGGATGAACCGTTTCGGGTACATGGTGGACCCGGTAATGTACCCTGGGGCAAGAAGCGCGTGATGATGACGCTGTGAGCCTGGCAGGGGAGCACTACTTACCGGTGATATTACCCGACGCGTCGGATATCCGGAGGATACCGTCGTGGTCTTGAGATGGATGGTAGGGGCCGGTCTGGAATGACGGCGCCCTAGATATTATGATTGAGACATGAGGTACATAGATTGTGATACAGAGATATCGAGGTATTTGGACACTTGTTTTGTGTCGATGCTGGGCACTGTTTTATGCTGATTTCATATATGGTACCTCATTTCTTTTAAAATACAGAAATCTCACTGATTTATGAAACCAGTTTTATTCAGTACATGCATTATGTTTCATGCATTCATACATTATCCATATGATATATTGCTACCTGAGGCACTGACACGGGCATATGAGATTACACTCGGGTTAGATATTACCCTAGCCATTGTTATAGGCTGCATGTTATTCATATATTTGAGGATATATTATGATCATTGACCTAAGTTGCGTTATTCATGCGATTTTCTGTTCGTAGATCTTTTTCTACTCACGAGTTGGCAACTCACCCCCGTTGTGCCCCAGTTTCTTGCAGGTGTTGCCGTACGGATTTCATTACGGCTTTGCGGGCACGGTTTCTTTTCGGGTGACTTGCTAGTAGGTGGGTTTATTGTATCTTACCCATCATTATAACTTGTATATTATATTTCAGTTGTATCTAGAAGTTCCATCAACCAAACTTGTATTTTTTGAGATAGAGACCAGTAATGTTATTCTTTCGACCATAGAGTAGCATGTTATATTTCTTGAGTTTCTTGCTGGTTGAGTTCCATTTCTGTTGTGATCCTCGCCTTTAGGCGTTGTATATTATGTTGCAAACAGGTTGATTTGATATGGTTCTTCCTATTCTCTACTACTTCTCTTGGTTTGGATTTCTGGGTTTCGGCTTACTTAGCATACGTACTCCTTGAGACGTTCGTAGTCTAAGTGCCGGTCATGTTCCGTACTTTCGGGTCGTGACATAAAGTCCCCTCCGTCCCAACGCCATAAGATGTGGACCAGTTGCCCTCTAGAACCCGGCTATTCGTGCACTCCACCGCGGGGTAATCCTAGTACAAAAAAGAAAATAATATACAAGGGTGACATCGACCTCAACCCGGTCGTGCCCCAAAAGAATAATATACAAACTGGTAGTGACGGCAGTCCACATGTGGGATGCTCGCCCCGCAATATCAAATGTACAAATGAAATAAAACTGTACTAACATTGCACCATAGCTATCCACCACGACGATCCAACCAACATCACAGCACAACACAAAACATCAACGTGAATGCCACGTTCGCAAACCCGTCTAAAAGACATATAGCAATTAGACGAGTTTACCGATTAAATGATATTCACGGTCGCAGATAATAATGTACGTACTGTTAAACGCACACTTAAAATATCGATCGAATAGATTTCAAATTGGCCCCAATAGCAAAACCAACACTTCACAGAAATCAGGGCCAAAACAGGATATTACAAAATCACAATTCCAAGTCAGTGGGCTACAGAAAAACTTTCGAAGCCCTTCGCCACTAAATGGCCGCGGAACCGCCGCCAATAGGGGCTAAGTGCGGCGAATCCGCGGTGCTTTAGTAGAATCATGAGCCCAAATTTTTTGTGTACCCATAAAATCGCCTGCACGGATTTTTAAGATGCCTGAAATAATTTTTTGACCACTTTTGAAAATCGACAGCAACTGTGAAAATGGAATCGTGATTTCGGAAATTTCTGTCGATCGATCTTTCAAGCACGTTTAAACAAGAAAGTAAGTGGTTTAAAGGGTGGCTCTGATACCATGTTGGGTTGCGGCAGCACCCCGGCCATCAAAACGCGGCCAAAATGCGGAACAAAAATTTCTAAAACCGGCGCTACCGCTACTCGAATCTCGGATCGACCTTAAACCCTAAACTAGCAATCTAAACTAAGAGTTAGAATGGTTATACTGAGTTGATCCGTGTCCTTCGGTCTTCATTCCATGCTCCTAGCGGTTCTTTGACGAAGTTTGGTTGTCGGTCTTCCTTCATCTCCGATGATCCACCTGAGAGAAACGGCGCAAGCTTCAGCTTCGTCGAACGAAGCAACCGACTCTCCAAAGCTACTAACAATGGACAGTCGAGGTGTAGGAAAGTGTCACTATAATTTTCTCTCTTTTTATAAGCTCATGGGAGCAACCATAGAAGGTGAATGGAGTGAGAAAGCTTTGGCATGAGCAAAATTGGCTAAGTGTTTTTTAATGAATGAGAGAGTGGAAGTAATGCAAGTGTAATCAATCAAATGAAATGAACCCCACCACACCAATAGTGGCCAGCCCCTCCCCCTCTCTCAATTTCCAAAAAAAAACTTTTCCAATGTCAAATTACAATAAACAAATGTGCAACCATACTCAAGCCCATACCATGAAACATGTTCATGCCACCTAAAACCCTCCACCTCATTATAAAACAAATGAATTTCCATAAATGGAAAATCAATAATGAGGTGGCAAAACTTCTAGAAGCTATTCCGTATAAAATACGGAATACTTCCCGGTACATGTACCGAAATACATATACGCATATTCGTACAAAAAAACGAATAGCCAAGAGAGAAAAAATGAATAGTGAACAATAATACTAGAATACGTATATACAAATACATATATAAATTATTAAATCAAAACCCTATTTAATAATCCGGCTTAATCCTAAGCCGCTAGTATTATCAACCGTCCGATTAAAGTCCGCGCAGCATGTGCACATATTTAATCGGACACCTGTATGTATCAACATACCTCATGTACACCATATCGCCTGAACCGTGAAAAACCCTCTATGTGGGACTCTAAAGACTCGTCAATACGCTGGCAGTGGGTTT
Source organism: Agapanthus africanus (assembly GCA_030015575.1). Classification (NCBI taxonomy): domain Eukaryota; kingdom Viridiplantae; phylum Streptophyta; class Magnoliopsida; order Asparagales; family Amaryllidaceae; genus Agapanthus; species Agapanthus africanus. The sequence goes on along the minus strand of CM057339.1, from coordinate 477,272,651 downwards.
AACCACAAGCACGTCAGTGGCACTAGCTGTACGTAACGGCTACCCAAGTATTGAGCGAAAGGGAGGCCGACAAGCAAACTCATGCAGAACCCCTACTGAGCCTGACAATGACAATATTCGTATATTCCGGTCTATTCGTCTAAGAGTATCGCATATCGAGTCCAGGGGGGTGGATAAAGTCAGACCCCTAACAACGCGATATTTAGTGTCGGCATGATACCCATCACCTCCTGAGAAACTATCGATCCTGGATCGGTAATCCTCATCTACCATGGCCATGGATTTGTGGTGATGGCTACCCGTACACAACGCGACATCAACCCCCAATACCGGGAGAGACGAATCCCCGATGATCCGATCACTGCCTCCATGTGGCTCGGGACTGTACCCAACTAAAACCTGTTTGCACGACTCCTTTGAGCCGTGGTAGGGTAGTAATCAAAGTACAGAGGGAACTTACACGAGACAAATGACGATCTCAGGTCGACAGACTAACCTGCACACATGTCACCTGGGAATTGCTATCTGACAATAGGTATAATACCAACTAGCAGATTCTCGGCGAGTCCGTCCAGTGTACTCATAACCCAATGAGCACCTGCATACTATCTTAGGTGAACAAATTAACACCAATGGCTTGTGAGACCTAGCCACCACCCCTCGTCGGGGTCTCAATCAATATACACTAGTCTATACTAGAGTATCGATGCCCGGTCTCGATACTCCTACGACTAGGGACATTTAAGGATGTGCTTATAGACCCCAGCTCCCACATATATGATCTCCATCATAATGCTGGCAGTCAAGCAAGAATCCTATGGGCTCTATCAACACATACATGATGATATAGACAAAACAGATAGCATACTATCATCTTGAGTAAGACTGTTTTATCAGTATAGGTCCTCACTCAATCATCATAATCACAAGTCCACGACTATGATAATTGCCTTGAGGGCACTATAGCTAACAAAATCACAATCTCCGGGTTTGACTCTCAGTCATCACGAATGCTTGGGTCTGTAATATTGACACTACATTTTGGACTGCTTGTCATGGACATTAAGTTTCATGTCATCGACGCTAAAACCTGCTATAACGCTTTGCTCGGCCGGCCTTGGTTACACGAGTACAACATCATCCCTTCTACACAACATCAGTGTATGAAATACTTTAAGGATGGTCTCGAGTATACTGTAACAGGAGAGCTGAACCTATTCTCCGTAAACAAAGTCCGAAAATACGAAGATGCAAAATACTTCTTATCAGATTTCGAGGACACAGAAAGATGTCACTGACCGAAGAACAAAGCCATCACTACTATTCCGGTCTTCGGGAGTGATACCGAGGAGGAAGAGGAGATAGTTTATTCAGGACCTCCCCAATGCGACAAGCCGGGACCGTCCATCCCTATATTGATCTTCGGCAATGACTCGGAAGATGACGTCAATGTTGTATTCTCTGCTCGACCGTCGATACAAATCTTCGCCGACGAAGATCAAAGTTTGCAAGTTGCCATGGTTCCACAAGAGAATTAAGAGAATTGTAAAGAGCTCAATGCACTTAATACTTAAAGTGTAAAAGATGTTGCGCCACGGCAGTGCCCCGGCCGTCTATCCGAGGCCAAAATGCGGAATCAAAATTTTTCTTAACTTTTAAACTGGCGCTACCGCGGACAATAAACCCGGATCGTTACCATTAACCTAATCCTAGCAATCAAGAGAAAGGTGAGAGATATACCGAGTGATCCGAGTCCTCCGGTCTTCTCGTCGTCGTCCCGATCTCCCACGGAAACTCCGGTCGTCGCATCCTTGCCGGCAGGGCACCACATCGTCTGCATCTTTTACGGGCTCCCACCTCTGGACCGAGGCAACTCGGGCGCGAAGTTGGCTAGCCGACGCGTCCAAGATTTGCTGTGGAATGTAGTGTAGAGGCTATGTCTCATTTGGGGGTTTTTGTTGCCATGGAGGATAGAGGAGGAGGTTAGGAAAATTGGTGCTTTCAATTTTCTAGCAAGAAGAATATGAGATGAAGAATAATGCCACCACAAAAAAATGAATCTCTCTCATATTTCTCTCCCTCTCTTCAAATTGTGGCCGGCCCCCCCTTGAAATGGTGGAGAGAATCAACAAAACAAGAAGGGAGGTGATGGTTGGAAAAGTAGAGGGTGACCACACCAAATATCATGATAACAATGTCAATTTCATTTCAAATCTCATCTAATCTCAAAAAGCAAGCCATCATGAAAAAGCAAAGATGCTTAACTTATCATAATGCCATAAGTGCAAGAAACCCCCTCCACAAATGTTATTTGCAAACTTGCAAATAACCCCCTCCATCAGAAAAGTCCGGCCGGGAAAGAACAAAGGAAAACCGGCCGGAACGGAATGCAAACTGGCAACTACAAAAAACTGATCCCGTAATAAATTATAGGAAAACCCCGATACTGTGCATACACACCCGCATCTGTATTCCGACCGGATATAAATGCAATGAGACAAAATCTACACTGTACTAAACTAGGATCCGGCTTAAACCAAAGCCGGCTAGTAATATCCGTTCGATCCTGATCCGTGCAATACTGCACGTATCTGATCGAACCTTGCCATATATCTATACGGCCTCTAGTACAAACCGTCCGATCTTGATCCGTGCAATACCGCACGTATCTGATCGGACCCTGCCATATCTCCATACGGCCTCTACAGCGTTTCGCCCAAAACTTGAGTAAATGTCTGTGTGGTGGACTCTAAAGACTCGTTAATACTATGGCTGTGGATTTAACCACTAGCATGTCAGAGATATTAGCCATACGTGACGGGCTACCAGCTATTGACCAAAAGGGACGTCGATGAGCGAACTCATCCTGACACCCTACTGAGCCTGTCAGTGACAATATCCGTACAGTCCGGTCCGTTCGTCTATGAGTATCGCATGGCGGGCCTAGGGGGTTGGTAAAAGTCAAACCCCCAAAAGCGGTACAAGTCGTGTCGGGGTGTAGCCCAGAACACCCTGAGATACTACCGGAATACCTACCAGTAAATCTCCTGCCTCGGCCGAGAGCTTTGTGTAATGGCTCTCCTAGACACAGCGCGACCTCACCCCCAATACTGGGAGAGACGAACCCCTGCAGATCCACTCACTGCCTCCATGTGGCTCGGGACTGCACCCAACTAAAACCTGTTTGCACGACTCCTTTGAGCCGTGGTAGGGTGGTAATCAAAGTACAGTGGAAACTCACACGAGACAAATGACGATCTCAGGTCGATGAACTAACCTGTACACATGTCACCAGGGAACTGCTATCTGACATCAAGTATAAGACCAACTAGCATGTTCCCGGCGAGTCCTGTCCGGTGTACTCATAACCCAATGAGCACCTGTATACATCTTAGGTGAACCAACTGACACCAGTGGCTTGTGAGACCGGCCAGCGCCCCTCGTCGGGGTCTCGACTGTATACACTAGTCTACTCTGGAGAATCGATGCCCTGTCTCGAAACTCCCACGACTAGGGACCTTTTAAGGATGTGCTTATAGACCACCAGCTCTCACGTATATGATCGCCCTCATACTGCTGGCAGTCAAGCAAGAATCCTAAGGGCTCTATCAACGTGTAATAGCGACCTGTCAGGTCATCTAAAGCAGTACACGATGATAAAGGTAAACCAGATAGCATACTATCATCTTGAGTAAGACTGTCCTACCGGGATAGGTCCTCCCTCAATCATTGCAATCACGTACTTGTGATCCAATAATTGACTCTGAAGGCACTATCTCCAACAAAAGAACTGCAAACATTCTATGTTCCCCCCGGGGTAAAAGGGTGAAAAGGCAATCCTATTCTACTAATCCGGGGAAACCAAGGTGGAAAAAGAAATTTGGCACGGCGCGGATTCTACACTTGACAGGCTCCAGCCCATCCTTCTGCCTAGATATTACACAGTAGGCTTGAAAAGGGTGTTGAGGTGCCAAGGTGTACCCTTCAAACAGACCACTCGACAAGCTCGGTTCTACAATAGGATTTAGGATGTCCCCGGAACTCAGCGCAAGTTGCCCAACGAGAGAATGGAAACGAGCGGGCTTGCATATGTTCAATCCAAAAAACGAGAGCGAGTCCATGGCAGCTACGTCATACATGACTTCGATTGAAGAAGGAGACATTCTGTTAAAAGTCGCTAATCCTGAACCAAAACAAGGTCCTGTCATCAAAACGCCGAGTCCGTCGTTTGAACAACAGATGGACAGATTGATCAGGGAAGCGGGTCAAAAGGTCCGGGATGACCATAACTGCGAGATGGCAATTTACGAGAAAGCCAGGACGCGGTGCCTCCTTCAATAGGCCACGGAGAATGACAATGCTCCTCGTCGCCAGCCCGTCATACAAAAGACTCGGTGCAGAGGCAAAAATAAACCAAAGAACAGAAAAACGTTCGACAGCAGCCAAGCGGGTCCGAGAAGCCACGCGAACAAGAGTCGAGCAGTCGGGATCCGTCCCTTATAAAGAAGATGGGCCGGGAATATTCTTTTCCCCAAGATAAGACCAAGAAGATATTCGATCTCGTCGTAAAGCATCAGATGTTGACACTTCCGGAGTCCAAGCTGTAGGGTTAGTATAGCACCTTGTGAAGGTTTTGGCAAGAATCAATCATGCAACTATAAAAAAATTTGGGGTGCTAAACAAACCCTAACCAAGATCTTTGCTAGAGACTTAGGGTTAACATAGCATGTAAACAACTTTACATCTAAGAGAGAGGGATTATAAGCTTTGCAGTCCGTTCCTTTGCTTCATAACCTCCAAGTAGTAGTCCCTTCGCCGTGATCCATGAACTTACGGACTCTAGAGAGGCTCCACAGGACGAATGATCTATGCTTGCTCGAAGTCTTCCTTTTCGAAAATGATCTACCTTGAAGAATCTTTAACCCAAGCTTACACTTCACTAAACAAATTATTAGAGAAGTGAACACCCTAATCTAAGTGGCTAGAATAGATGAGGATGATGATGTAGGAATTTAGCTCTCATTTATTTTCAATTTATCACCATTTATCATCACAAATACAAAAACTAGTGAAGCTTTTTTCAAGGAGGAAGAAGAAGAAAGCTTTTGTTATGAATAATGAATTATTGTTTTGGTTACAAATCCAACCATGGGTTAAGAATGAAGGCTTAACCCTTGTAGAGAATAAACTAGGGAAAAGGGTTTTGGGTTGGGTTAAGAAATATCTACACAAAATATCTTAACAAAAAACAAAAGAAAACTTCATGAAAAAGCTAACCCAAATCAAAACCCTAACTTGTTTAAACTCCACAAAACATGTTGCATTTGTAATCATAACTTGTTACAATATTATATATCACATATATAATATATTTTTGTAACAAAAGAAAATAATACAATTAACATATATCGCATATACATCAATTTATTAACCGGTGAGAAAATGAATCAATAAAGCGAGCTTATATTAGTTAATGTAATGTAATATATCACATATATAATTATACATTAAATTATTGAATCAACACTTGATCCGACAATCCAACTATATCGCATATAACCGACTAATATAGCATGTACCGATTCATCAAATCAACACTTGATCCGATGACCCGGCTATATCACATATATCCGGCCGATATCATATATCGCAAGAATAGAATACGGTATCTCATATCGTATTATTCTCGGTCCCGCACATATCACATATGTGCTCCTACTCCGTTTTGCCTGAGCCAGGAAACCTCTGTGTAGGACTCTAAAGAATAGTCAATATGCCGGCAGTAGGTGATGATCATATCAAACACCCACAAGCTGCAAGCGGTCAGCTAAACGTAATAGCCAACCAGGTATTGAACGATCAGAAGATCAACAAGCAAGCCTGTACATTCTCCTGTGAATCCAATCAGTAACACTACCGTACAGTCCGGTCTCTTCGTCTGATATGTTGCATATCTAGTCTAGGGGTGATAAACGTCAGACCCCAGTAACCGATAAGCCGTGTCGATGTGAGGCTTATAACAGGTCGAGAAACCACTGATAACACTTACCAGTAGCACTCTATATCAGCCCTGGCCAGGGACTTCCAGTTATAGCCAATCGAACACAGCACAACATCAACTCCCTATACCGGGAGAGACGAAACCCCTCCTATCGCTCATTGCCTCCATGTGATTCGGGACTGTACCTAAAAGCCACCGTTTTGCATGCCCTCTTGGACGTGGTAAGGTGGAAATTAAAGCACAGTAGGAATCACACAAGACTCTATGATGATCTCGGGTCTACAGACTAACCTATACCAGTGTCACCAGAGAACTGCTATCTGACGATTGGTATAAATACATCTAGGAGTTCTCGGCGAGTCCGTTCAGTGTACCCAGTCTCCACTGAGCACCCATACACCATCTCTGATTTCAAACACCAATGGATATGGGATCATCCATCGCCCATCATATGGGTCAAGATGTGTATACGCTAGTCTACTCTGGTGTATCGATGCCATGTCTCGATACACCCTCGACTAGGAACAGTTATAGGATGTACTCATTGACTATCCTGGCCCCACTAGTATGATCTCATCATAGTCCCAATAGTTGAGTACATATCCTAAGGGCTTTATCAACATGTGAGAGCAAGACAGTAAACTAATACAAGTCAACATATTAAGACAAAGTGAAACCAAATAGCATACTATCATGTCAAGCAAGAAATTCCTCTTTATATATATCCAAGCATCCACTATAATATATATCACATGTACAACAATGACCTCTAGGGAATATATAGAACTAACAATCTCCCACTTGCACTAAGGCCAGCTGTTGTAGTATCTCATACCCAACATCCCGAAGAGTCTCTCAAATTGTATCTAAGGAATGGCCTTCATGAGTGTATCCGCAGTGTTGTCCTTCGTATCAACTCTCCTGACCTCGATCTTCCGGCGATCAACTATCTCCCGGATCAGGTGATACCGCCTTAGAATATGTCTGGACTTCTGATGGGATCTGGGTTCCTTGGCCAAAGCCACAGCTCCATTGTTATGACAATACAAAGGTATTGGATACTCAATGGACGGAACCACACCAAGTTCAGAGATGAAATTCTTCATCCAGACAGCCTCTTTGGCAGCATCGTTGGCAGCGATGTATTCAGCCTCCATCGTCGAGTCTGCAACGATTTCCTATTTGGAACTCTTCCAACACACCGTCCCTCCGTTGAGGGTAAAGACAAATCCCGAGTGCGGCTTAGAGTCGTCCTTATCACTCTGAAAGCTCGAATCGGTAAAGGACTCCACCTGGAGTTCACCGTTACCATACACCAAGAACATCTCTTTAGCCCTTCATAAGTACTTAAGAATGTTCTTCACAGCTGTCCAGTGACTCTCTCTAGGATCTGCTTGATACCTACTCACTACACTTAGTGAGTATGCTACATCGGGTCTGGTACATAGCATCACCTACATGATAGAGCCTACTGCCGAAGCATAGGGTATCTCTTGCATGCGAGCTCTCTCCAAATCAGTCTTGGGAGACATCTCTTTGGAGAGAGTGAGTCCAGAGATCGTGGGTTGGTTCCCACGCTTGGATTCTTCTATATTAAACATCTTTAGTATGGTGTCAATGTACCTGGATTGGGACAATCCCAGTATCCGTTTAGATCTATCTCTATAGATCATAATTCCCAGTATGCAGGAGGCATCACCAAGATCTTTCGTTGAGAATCTTTGTAATAAGAAGAGCTTGACCGACTGCAGTATAGGAACATCATTTCCTATCAAGAGTATGTCATCTACGTACAATACGAGGAAGACAACCTTACTCTCTGCAACCTTCTTATATATACAAGGTTCATCTATGTTTTTGATGAAGTCAAACTATTTGATTATAACATCAAAACAGATGTTCCAACTCCGCGATACCTGCTTTAACCCGTAGATGGATTTAAGCAGCTTGCACACCTTTCCGCTGCTCCCACTATCTATGAAGCCCTCTGGCTGAGTCATGTACACGCACTCCTCTAAATCACTATTTAGAAAGGCGGTCTTAACATCCATTTGCCAGATTTCGTATTCATGGTATGCAGCAATGGCAAGTAAGATCCGGATGGACTTAAGCATAGCCACTGGAGAAAAGGTTTCATCATAATCCACACCTGGTCGTTGACGAAAACCCTTTGTAACAAGTCTAGCTTTGTAAGTCTCAACTTTTCCATCTACACCAAGTTTCTTCTTAAAGATCCATTTGCTCCCAATGTGTTTTACCCTTTCAGGAGCAATTTCCAAAGTCTATACTTTGTTGATGTACATGGATTCTATCTCAGATCACATTGCATCCGGCCACTTCATAGAGTCACCACTCGTGATGTCCTGCTCGAAGCTAGTCGGGTCATCATCTTCCATGATGCAATCCTCACTTCCACCATCAAGGAGAAAACCGTTGTATCTCTCAGGTGGATGAGGAACCCTACTAGATCGGCGAAGAAGCTGGGGTTCGTCAGGAGCTACTGAATCCTCTGGTTCCATCAAATCTTCTGTTGTAGTTTGTTCTGCTGGAACTTCTTCCAGTTCTACCTCAGAGCCACTAATCTCTTTTGTAAGAAATTCCTTTTCTAAAAAGGTAGCGTGTTGAGCAACAAACACCTTTTGTTCCTCACTGTGGTAGAAGATATACCCTCGCAAATGCTTTGGATATCCAACAAACTTACACAAAACAGACCTTGCCTCGAGTTTGTCTGGTTTTTGTCTTTTGACATAGGCCGGGCAACCCCATATCTTAACAAAATTAAGATATGGTCTTTTCCCTTCCCATATCTCATATGGGGTGGTAGGCACGGATTTGGTAGGAACTTTATTCAGTAGGTATGCTGTTGTCTCAAGCGCATATCCCCAGAAGGAAATAGGTAACTCAGTATTGCTCATCATAGAGCGCACCATATCTAATAGGATGCGATTACTCCGCTCCGATACACCGTTATGCTGTGGTGCATAAGGAGGAGTAATCTGAGAGAGAATCTCATTCTCTTTTAGATAGTCTAGGAACTCATTGCTCAAGTATTGTCCTCCTCGATCAGATCGAAGGATCTTAATACTTTTGCCCGTTTGGTTCTCTACTTCATGCTTATATTTCCTGAATTTTTCAAAAGCTTCAGACTTGTGTTTCATCAGGAACATATGTCCGTATCTTGAGAGATCGTCAGTGAATGTAATGAAGTACGAAAAACCATCTGTAAGTGCACGACGGCGCCCCGGCCGTCATTCCGACGGCCAAATGCGGAAACGGTGATAAACTTTTATTTTGCGAACTTAGCAAACCGGCACCACCGCGCACTAAACCCCGGATCGGGCCATTAAACTAGATCTAGCAATTACAAGAAGGGGAAGAGATATACCGAATGATCCGAGTCCTCCGGTCTTCTCCTCGTCGTCCCGATCTCCTGCGGAAAAACCGGTCGTCGCCTCCTCGCCGGAAGGGCACCACATCGCCTCCATCTTTTACGGGCTCCCACCTCAATACCGAGGCAACTCGGGCGCGAAGTTTGCTGGCCGACGCGTCCAAGGTTTGCTGTAGAATAATGTAGAATCTTGTCTCTTTGGGGTTTAAGAGGTTGCCATGTATGGAGGAATTTTTGCAAGAATAATCATGGATGAAAACTTGATGAAGAATGGAGCATCTCATGAAAATGAGCTCGGCAATCAAAACAGAAAATGAGCTCCCCTGGAAAATGAATGAAGCAAGCTCTCTCTTTAAAAATAGATGTGTGTAGGAATTAAACCAAAGGAAATTAAATCCCTTCACAGCACATACACAAGGGAGGGGCCCACGAAATTTACAAGAAGGAAAATTCTCACCAAAATGACATGAAGGAATAATTAACCTCTCACACAAATTAAACCACACTCAAAAAAAATACTCACTCCATTCCTCAACAGTGGCCGGCCATACCAAATTATCCATCATGAAATCACATCAAAAACCATATCCAATCAAATCCCAATTAATGCATGAATAGCAAAGAAGATTTCATAATCAATCCTTTTGCAAGAAACCCCCTCCACAAAATGTTAATTGCAAACTTGCAATTAACACCCTCCAACGATAAGTCCGACCGGGAAGGAAAAAGAGAAAACCGGCCGGAACGGAATGCAAACTGGCAACCCCAGAAAACTGGTCCCATAATAAATTACAGGAAAACCCCGATACTGTGCATACACACCCGCATTTGTATTTCGACCGAAATACAAATGCAAAGAGACAAAACTACACGGTCAAATACTAGGATCCGGCTTAAGCCAAAGCCGGCTAGTAAAAACCGTCCGATCACCATCCGTGCAATACCGCACGTATCTGATCGAACCCTGCCATATCTCCATACGGCCTCTACAGCGTTTCGCCCGAAAGCTGAGTAACTGAATGTGTGGTGGACTCTAAAGACTCGTCAATACTATGGCTGTGGATTTAACCACTAGCACGTCAGAGGTATAAGCCAATACGTAACGGGCCACCAGCTATTGACTAAAAGGGACGTCGATGAGCAAGCTCATCCTGACACCCTACTGAGCCTGTCAGTGACAATATCCGTACAGTCCGGTCCGTTCGTCTATGAGCATCGCATGTCGGGCCTAGGGGGTTGGTAAAAGTCAGACCCCCAAAAGCGGTACAAGTCGTGTCGGAGTGTAGCCCAGAACACCCTGAGATACTGCTGGAATACCTACCAGTAAATCTCCTGCCTTGGCCAAGGACTTCGTGTAATGGCTCTCCTAGACACAGCGCGACCTCACCCCCAATACCGGGAGAGACGAACCCCCGAAGATCCGCTCACTGCCTCCATGTGGCTCGGGACTGTACCCAACTAAAACCTGTTTGCACGACTCCTTTGAGTCATGGTAGGGTAGTAATCAAAGCACAGTGGGAACTCACACGAGACAAATGACGATCCCCAGGTCGTTGAACTAACCTGTACACATGTCACCTGGGAACTGCTATCTGACGTCAGGTATAAGACCAACTAGCATGTTCCCGGCGAGTCCTGTCCGGTGTACTCATAACCCAATGAGCAGCTGTATACATCTTAGGTGAACCAACTGACACCAGTGGCTTGTGAGACCGGCCACCGCCCCTCGTCGGGGTCTCGACTGTATACACTAGTCTACTCTGGAGAATTGATGCCCTGTCTCGAAACTCCCACGACTAGGGACCATTTAAGGATGTGCTTATAGACTCCAGCTCTCACTTATATGATCGCCCTCATACTGCTGGCAGTCAAGCAAGAATCCTAGGGGCTCTATGAACGTGCAATGGTGACCTGTCAGGTCACCTAAAGCAGTACACGATGATAAAGGTAAACCAGATAGCATACTATCATCTCGAGTAAGACTGTCCTACCGGGATAGGTCCTCCCTCAATCATTGCAATCACGTGCCTGTGATCCAATAATTGACTCTGATAGCACTATCTCCAACAATCTCTCACTTGCACTCAAGGCTAATTATTGCGATGTCGCATACTCACAGCCTGTGTGATACCGAACACCCAACTCCCCTACTAGTCAGTCTCACAAAATCCGTTTGTGAAACTATTGCGTTCGAGGAATAGCCTCAGTGAGTGGATACGCCTTGATGTTCTTTCTATGTCTCTCTCTATATCTTAAGTTCGCGGAGAAAGCCATCTCCCGAAATGAGCAATACCTGTCTTAGAATGTCTGGATGTCTGATGGGACCTAGCTCATTGATCGCACGCTTTTGGCGTGTCGGATGTTCAAAGAATTAAAGTGTAACCGCAATCAGGACGGTGTCGCTTTGCAGCTAGCCGGTTGAGCACGGGTCGGTCCACAAGGAGATGGTGGTATTTTACCTTCTTGTCTTAGACGAGTCAATTAAAGAATCTGTATGTTGTTTGATCTAACCTATGTGTTTATTTGCAAGTATAAAGTTGTTAAGAAAAATACGAGATTGTAAGCTAAAGAAATCCGTACTCAAAACCTTTGAGCCGAGTCTTGACCAATTGAAGCTAGAGCAATCGGCAACAACGTGGATTAAGGGGTTTAAGTGCGGTATTCATGGAATCCGGCTTATTTAACCTTGTCCTTCCGTTCTTGTCTCTTGCTTTCGCCTCCGGCCAAACCGAACGCAACCGGTCGCGGTTAGGAATCACCGTTACCTTGTCAGGGTAGGGTGCCTAACGGAGCGCTTGCGTATGGTTTGGGCGAAGTTCAAATGGAAAATAACGGGAAAAGGAATTGGTAAAGAAATGTTAACTAATATCATATGGATTCTTAACAACAACAATAAATACAACATTCACAAAAGAGAACCAAAAAGAGAGAACAAAAAGAAAAGAACAAAGAAAAGAAAAGATTACAAGAATGAAAGTGCATGAATATAAATTGCAAGTAATTAAAGTGCAAGGAAATAAATTGCAAGTAATAAAAACAAGTAATAAAAAGCGGGTAATAAAGAGAACAAGAAACTAGGACTCAAGACAAGCATGTGATCAATAGCCAACCCTTAAACTTGCAAGCTCAATCAAGAGGTTGCAAGATCAAGGGAAGGGTAGAGAACGCATGTGAATTGAAGCGCTAATTCCTTGTAAGAATACGACCCTTGAGATCAATAACTAACCCTTAACCATTCAAGCTCAATGAAGAGGTTGAATGATCAAGAGAAAGCAAGAATCTCAAGGGGAAGAAGAAACACAATAGAATGATACAAAACCCTCATCTTCATTAATCTCCCACTCAAAAGCTCTCACTACAATTTCATGGAGGAGGAATGAAGAAGAAGAAGAAAAAAGAACTAAAACTACAAAAGAAAGATGAACAAAAGAATGCAAAGAATGACCCTTGGCTTTGGCAAGTTCTGCTGTATTTATAGGCAGGGAGTTGAAGATCTAGGGCAACCACCAGAACAAAGGTACAAAGACAAAACTGCCCCTGAAAGACGACCCCCTACGGCGCCAGTACGGCCGCGGATCCGCGGCCTGGACCCTACTTTGGCCGCGGATCCGCGGCCATGTGGTGGAGTTGTATGGTGAATTTTAGTGGTTGTCCCTGGTTTTGTGTCCCCTGTTGTCTGGTACATATATTTTCTGAAAATACATTCACAATTCTTCCAGAATTTCTGTTGAGGAAAGGTGGACTTTTGTGGATGCATTTGTCATGATTGCCTCGAGCTCCGCGTAGATTTCTTGGAATTTGTTGTTGCCATTGAGCCTTGTGCATGAAGGTGACATTGATTTGACATTTTGTCTCCCTAAACTGGTATCTGGCAACATACGGATGACGAGCGGAGACCGTGTTTTCTTAGTGGTTGGCAGGAACCCGGATTTTGTCGTGTTTTCCATGAATTTCACCGTTTTAGAACCGAGAACCTGTATCCTGCAAATATGTAACAAACACGGATTAAAAACACCTACCTATAAACAACCGAGCGTAAGAATGGGCGGTATAAAATGCAGTATTCTGTGATGAACAAATACCCCCAAACTTAACTTTTGCTCGTCCCGAGTAAAACCAATTATTCACAAAAATAAAATCCTAACCGCACTTTCGCAGGGAACGCGATTGCACTGAGCATGTGCAACAAGCCGTTAAACCTCTAGGTGTCCCTAGTAGGAGGAGTGTTGTCTCCTGAGGGTTTTCAGCGGATTACACCCACAAAATCCGTTGAAGTTGGTTTTGTAAAATAACTACGATTCAAACCCTAAAGTTTTTGTTTCAGAAAATAATAATTCTATAATCCTAAGTCTAGACCATCGAACCTTTATTTTTCACACCTCGCTTCTTATTTAACTACAGATTTTATATGTCTTTACGTGTAGTGCAAATATTGCCGTTAAGTTCCAGAAAGATCGATTAAAGTCATCATGTCGCACAATAAAGCCCAGATAACAATTTTAAAAGGATCACATAAGTTTTATAACGAGTTAAGCATTTTTCAAGTTTCGTTTTCCAGTAAGGTTTCAACTTCAGAATTTCTATCTTCCTTAACAGGAAACTAAGTCGTATTTTTCACTCCACCTTTTTCTTGTTTTCATTTCATACACACCTCTGTGAACGTGCAATAGTCTTTTATCAAAGAGTAAAACCTTCATATCTCCGTTAAAATTTTTTATAAAAGCCTGTCTTTTATCAAGATTATTCTCACACAAAGAACCGTTAGGAATTTTAACTCGGAGAGAACACTTGCTTGACTTTGTTTTAAAACTGGACTTTCTAGGCTTCTTAGCGAGCTTTGGGCCAATGCACCCAAACCAGTTGGTTTTAGGGCATTAGGTGTAGAAACACCCCAGCGGACTTAATTACTCAAGTTACCTAGGTCCAAAAACAAAAGACAGTTTGGCGTGAAAATCATGATGATTCAATACGAACGGAGATACAACCGGTAGTTCAATTATTTTTTTTTTTTGGATAAAAGACGTGTTTAGTGGGTTCGGTGTGTAATCATTCCAATCAAGTTTCAGATGGGTTATTTTTCAGACTTAGTTCCAATTAAGGCATCAACAACATTCCTTCATATTCACTCACTTCATAAACTATTCTTGATATATTACTTATTTCAGAACAAACCTATATGATCCTCAGAAAATCATTTATCTTATTTAAAAGTTTTTAAACATAAAAGACTTGTCATCTAATTTCCACAACTCACGACACGTGTAGTGTAATGTAAAGACGTATATCAGCCATAGTTAACTACAAAGGAGAGTTATCATTCAGGTTTTCAAAATCTAGAAGTAAGATTTAGTTGTTCTTATTTTATCAAACAAAACCGTCGAGATGTTGAATTAGAGTCCTCTTACTAGCTAACTTGACAAAAAAGTTTTTATGTTTTTAGAAATTTTTCTGATTTTTATGGATTTTTAATAAGGTATGCAAATGCAAAATATACAAATGAATGCGAAGGAAGAAAGCTTACCGAGCACACCCCCAAACTTAAACTTGACAGTGCCCTCACTGTCAGACTATACCAAGAGGGTCAAAATTGTCGGCGCTCCCCCAAAAACAAATTATATACAAAACCAAAAAGGAAAACAAAAAAATATATACAAAAAAAAGTGTCCCCCCCAAACTTAAGTAAAACAGTGTTTCCACTGTTAAGCGTTGAAATTCAGGATTAGGGGGGAAAGAGAACAGTATCAAGCTATACAAGGCCTTACACAGGCCAAAAGTTAGTACCAACCATTCAAAGATCTTATCATGATAAAGCAGTGGCTGGTGAAAGAAGGTGAAGAGGAAGGAAATGGAGAATACGTGAGACCGTATGCAGAGAGAAGCGGGATACGGTCTCGGTATATGAGAGGAAGAAGAATGGCGGAAGGAAAAAAGAAGTGGAATACGAACTTGAGGGTGCAAATGGAGTAAATAGATTAGCACAATTTGTGATGAGCGATGTGTAAAAAGCGATTGTGCTAATATATTTACCCGTCAAGAAATGGGGTCAAATCCCTCAAGATTCGTGAGAAACCATGGGTACGCCGAACTTGGTAAACCAAACACAGGAAGTGAAAATGGTACGGGTTCTTGCAAGGTCGGAACGATGGAAAGGATGGAGGGAAGTGGTTGAGGAAGGAAATCGGTTAAGGGTTCTGGAGGGTGTACACAGTCAGTGAAAGGAACAGGATGAATTGGAAAATCCGACTCATCATCTAGTACTGTTTCATCCTCAAAAATATCCTCAAAATTCTCCTCAAAGTTAAGCTTATCCATGCATATTTCATCAAAGTCCAGACGCATATGTTGTTCGGGAAAAACAGTTAATGACTCGGGATGATGAATTGGAGAGAAAAACTCAGTCAAATCTACGGGTTCATCATCCAAAATATTCCCAGCGTCGATATCCTCAATCAAGTGAAAATCAATATTCTCAGACACCTCTACAAAAGCATGGATTTCAATTGATTCAGGTTCTAGAGTGGAGGTGTAGAGGTCAAAAGGTTTGGGATTGGTTTCACTTGGAAGGGACCCTTCACAATCAGGTAAATCAAACACTACAAAGTCGCACAACTCATTAAGCATTCTAACTTCAATTGATAAAGCATGTGGGACACTCGATAGACTTTCAAAACAAGAGTTGTGGGATTCAACTTGGGACGGGTAGGTTTGATTTGTAAGGGGGTACAT
Source organism: Agapanthus africanus (assembly GCA_030015575.1). Lineage (NCBI taxonomy): Eukaryota > Viridiplantae > Streptophyta > Magnoliopsida > Asparagales > Amaryllidaceae > Agapanthus > Agapanthus africanus. The sequence goes on along the minus strand of CM057339.1, from coordinate 477,256,536 downwards.
CTCACTCTCTCCACTCAAATTCACAGCCTGTCCAGCCGCCTCATCATACATTGAAAAATTTGGAGCTAGTTGAAAACTAGCTACCGGGTCACTAGGTTGTATGAGAGCGGCCATGGACGCATTCAAATCCATCATCTGTTGGCTTGACGCTACCCTAAAGTCTTCCAACGACTGTTCCAGACTAGACATGGGTTGTGAGGGGGTTTCAGTAAAAGATTCAAAGTTGTTTGGATACTGAAAACTCCCAAATGGCGGTTCTGATGCTATGTCTAGGGAAGGTGCAAAAGTAGGGTAGGACTGGTAGGAATTGAATGGCTGGACAGGAGCAGGATCAACATTTGGATAAGAAGGTGAATGGAATTGTTGATCCCAAGAATTTGAAGTGGTGAAAGGAGTGAAAGATCGGCTACGGGATTGTTCAATACGTTCAGCAATAGACATTGGTCTTGTGGCTACAACTGGACTTTCAAAAGGGGTATCAACGCAAGAAGGGGTGAATGTTTGAAACGGTTGATACGAAGTGGATTGCGGGGTCCAGTTGTTCGTCCTAGACGCGTCTATTCGATCTTTCAAAGAAATTTTTGGCATGGATGGATCGTTTGAAGTTCGACCAAAACAAGAACCGTAGGAAGTAATGTTTGGTTGTGGGTACCAAAGTTCGGCAAGAGTTTTGCGAGGTGGAGTACCCATGATATGAAGAGAGAGAAAGAAAGGTAGAGAAAAGGAGGGGAAAAAAGAATGTGATAATTTTATTTTTTTTTGTTTATAGACAAAAGAATGAAATATACACAAAAAGAATATGGACAAAAATAATCACGACACAAAAATACCACACACCTAATCGTTCTAGGATTAACCTAGGTCAACTAGACCTGCTCCAGAACTTGATTGTCGAAGTAAAACTGTGTCGAGAAACAGGCTCAAGATACACTGATCACGAGGCCAGGTAAGTGCAGAGATAAGGGGAGGTTTTCCAACGCTTTCGCGAAGTTCCTTAATTAAATAACCCTTTCTCTTTTGGCGGTTTCGCCGTTAACACTTTCCTAGACACCCCGTAAACAATATACCGTTAAGCAAGGTTCTAAACACAATTAACTTCTCCTAGTGAGCGCGAAGTCCTTAAGGCTTAAAGTCTAGTTTCTTTTAAATTTGTGCGGGTAAACGTTATGCGCAAGTTCGTGATTTGTGGGCCACGGAAAAGGTGATGAAATCCTTTACCGTATCTTGTGGGGTTCGCTTGCCCTTAAGTCCGTATTAATTGATGCAATGCGCAATTCAATAAAAATTCTATAAAGAATCAAAAAATCGTTTTTTAGTTTAAGCGCGGCGCTGCAACAAATACGGGTTAGTCAATTTTTAGCGTTTGCTAGCGAACTTGCAAAGAATCCTGCAAAGAATAGTATATTGGAAGCGTCGGATTTGAGAAGAAGGTGTTTAGTAAAGTACGTACCGTTAAGTTTTGGGTTAGGAAACCCCCGTTGAATCAAATCCGGTAAGCTTGAAAGGTTCGCTTGCGCGGGTTAAACTACCCGGATCTTTGGCACTGTACTTCGTAAGAACCTTAACTTTGAATGTGCACTTTGCTCCCCACAATTGCAGTTTACAAATACGCAAAAATCTGCACTCTTGCCCACAAAAATTATCAAAAAAAAAACAAAAAGATATTTTTTTTTTATATATACAAAAAGAATATTAACCCGAATAACAAGAAAGAAAATACGCTACCGTCTCCCCGACAACGGCGCCATTTGATCTCACGCTTTTGGCGTGTCGGATGTTCAAAGAATTAAAGTGTAACCGCGATCAGGACGGTGTCGCTTTGCAGCTAGCCGGTTGAGCACGGGTCGGTCCACAGGGAGATGGTGGTATTTTACCTTCTTGTCTTAGACGAGTCAATTAAAGAATCTGTATGTTGTTTGATCTAACCTATGTGTTTATTTGCAAGTATAAAGTTGTTAAGAAAAATACGAGATTGTAAGCTAAAGAAATCCGTACTCAAAACCTTTGAGCCGAGTCTTGACCAATTGAAGCTAGAGCAATCGGCAACAACGTGGATTAGGGGGTTTAAGCGCGGTATTCGTGGAATCCGGCTTATTTACCCTTGTCCTTCCGTTCTTGTCTCTTGCTTTCGCCTCCGGCCAAACCGAACGCAACCGGTCGCGGTTAGGAATCACCGTTACCTTGTCAGGGTAGGGTGCCTAACGGAGCGCTTGCGTATGGTTTGGGCGAAGTTCAAATGGAAAATAACGGGAAAAGGAATTGGTAAAGAAATGTTAACTAATATCATATGGATTCTTAACAACAACAATAAATACAACATTCACAAAAGAGAACCAAAAAGAGAGAACAAAAAGAAAAGAACAAAGAAAAGAAACGATTACAAGAATGAAAGTGCATGAATATAAATTGCAAGTAATTAAAGTGCAAGGAAATAAATTGCAAGTAATAAAAACAAGTAATAAAAAGCGGGTAATAAAGAGAACAAGAAACTAGGACTCAAGACAAGCATGTGATCAATAGCCAACCCTTAAACTTGCAAGCTCAATCAAGAGGTTGCAAGATCAAGGGAAGGGTAGAGAACGCATGTGAATTGAAGCGCTAATTCCATGTAAGAATACGACCCTTGAGATCAATAACTAACCCTTAACCATTCAAGCTCAATGAAGAGGTTGAATGATCAAGAGAAAGCAAGAATCTCAAGGGGAAGAAGAAACACAATAGAATGATACAAAACCCTCATCTTCATTAATCTCCCACTCAAAAGCTCTCACTACAATTTCATGGAGGAGGAATGAAGAAGAAGAAGAAAAAAGAACTAAAACTACAAAAGAAAGATGAACAAAAGAATGCAAAGAATGACCCTTGGCTTTGGCAAGTTCTGCTGTATTTATAGGCAGGGAGTTGAAGATATAGGGCAACCACCAGAACAAAGGTACAAAGACAAAACTGCCCCTGAAAGACGACCCCCTACGGCGCCAGTACGACCGCGGATCCGCGGCCTGGACCCTACTTTGGCCGCGGATCCGCGGCCATGTGGTGGAGTTGTGTGGTGAATTTTGGTGGCTGACCCTGGTTTTGTGTCCCCTGTTGTCTGGTACATATATTTTCTGAAAATACATTCACAATTCTTCCAGAATTTCTGTTGAGGAAAGGTGGACTTTTGTGGATGCATTTGTCATGATTGCCTCGAGCTCCGCGTAGATTTCTTGGAATTTGTTGTTGCCATTGAGCCTTGTGCATGAAGGTGACATTGATTTGACATTTTGTCTCCCTAAACTGGTATCTGGCAACATACGGATGACGAGCGGAGACCGTGTTTTCTCAGTGGTTGGCAAGAACCCGGATTTTGTCGTGTTTTCCATGAATTTCACCGTTTTAGAACCGAGAACCTGTATCCTGCAAATATGTAACAAACACGGATTAAAAGCACCTACCTATAAACAACCGAGCGTAAGAATGGGCGGTATAAAATGCAGTATTCTGTGATGAACACTCATGAATGAACTCCAAATCCAAACTTCTTAAACTGTATCGTCAACTGAACTTAATCAGTATCCTGCACCATGCCTCCCTCAGTATTGCCTTGGATCACCTGTCCAAAATACTGCCCCTCGTCAGAGGGAAAAATATAACTCTGACGATCACCCTGTCGTCCATGTCACCTTGGAAGCCTGGAATGATAACTGCCTCCCGAATGAGGCTGTCGTTATCATATCCTTAGAACATCCACTTATGTTCTAAAACTGCTTCCGACTGTTCCTCCAGGATTGGATCAATATCAACTTATTGCATCTAGTACAAGAACAACATCTGGTGTGGTACTTGACATCTCATGATTGACTCAATTGCCTAAGCAAGTGATCTGCCAATCATGCACATCCCTCTCTACTTTAGTCTATAAGACACCTTTAGAGAGGGTGACTCCATCACCTGCAGGTACACTACCATGCCAGGAGTCGTCCATTCTAAATACTCTTAGAATGCTGTCAAAGTACCCTGATTGGGAAACCACCCAAATCTAGATCTAAAACCATAGATCTAGTAACCAGTATGTCTGATATAATGTCCAAGTCCTTTGTGGAGAAACCACTGTGTGACGACCAAAGTATAACCGATCGTAGTATAGGAATATCACTTCCTACTACCTTCTCAACAGATCCATCCCCTATTCTGATGACGTCAAACCTATGACTGTTACATCAGAAATAGATGATCTATCTCCGCTACATCTGCTTTAGTCTATAAATAGACATAAGCCTGATGTGCACCAATGCTTCCGCTGCTCCCACTGACTACGACAACCCTCTGGCAGAGTCATATAGACGTGCACTTCTAAAGCAAGTTTAGAACGACGCTATACTCATCCTCCTGCCGGGTCTCGCAGCCTGGAACAATAACTATGGCAAGTGTGGGTAAACAAGAACTTCCCTGTCACCGTCCTTGAGGCTACCGGAGTACCTCTCGGGTGCCTGAAGTTACCCACCATCCCTACGGAGTGGCCAATCGAATGTCAAGCCAGATTGAATCTTTAGGTTCCTTATCAAATCTTCAGTAATCGTTTGCGGTTCTGGAATCACTTCCAGTTCTACCATACTCCCACTACTGTTTTTGAAAAAATACATTTTTAATAAAACTGTGGCGAGTCTAGAACAATATTTCTATTGATCTTCCAGATGGTAGAAAATCAACCCTCGTCATAGCCTGGGTCAACCCACAAACAGCCATTACAGAAACGTGCCTTGAGTAATCCAGAGTCTGGTTTTAATCATAAGCCGGACAACTCCCCGTACCTTAACAACGTTAAGATATGAACTGTTCTATATCCAATATAGAACCAGAGGCACTGATTTAAATTAACCAGATTCAAATCATGCAGCTGTCTCCAGTGCATGTCAACTAAATGGAAGGAGGCCGATCAGCGTTACTCAACTTAGGAATGCTTCCAATTATGAATAACCTGAAAGAGAAGCAGGTTCTCTTTATCATTACTATCAACTGAATACCATACACAAGTATCTACATCTTCGATCACTTTGAAGAATCCCGATACTTGCTACACCTGGTTCTCTTCTCTTATTCAAATACCTATAACTCCTCAAAACTTAGACCCTGTGTTTCTACGAAACACATGACTAAGAACTAGAGAAGTTAAAAGTAAACAGAATATAGTATGAGGACCAACCCCTCTGTCCTAATGGACACTGGACAACATTCAATACTCTGTATAAGTCCGTTGAGTCTAACAACTCTTTCACTGTGTGTCGTAGGTTGAAAACTGTACTTATGGTTAAGAAGAATTACACCGCTGTTTAATGCTCCTTACCTAACCATCCACTGATATAGGTAAATGTCATCGACATAATATCAAAAGGTATATCTCACTCTATGAAAATAGACGTACAGATATATCAATTTGAAATTGGTGCACAACAGTGGATATTCAAAACCAAACATTTGCCGACCGGCAAACAGCCCAGGTGATCTCCTCAAATATCACCGATTACAACGAATCCCGATATAATGAGGATGATCACCCAATTCGCAATGACTTACTCCCACTCATCATCTGTAAAGCCATACAGATGTGAGAATCAAACCTGGTAAATACATACCCTGGAGCAAGTGTCTAATCAGGAAATCAGTTTTCTTTTAACATTACACAGTGAAACTGAAACATTGAAATGTTTCGATGGGGTATCCTGGTATTCCTAGTAATGCCTCTACCATTATCCAGATTCACAACTATAACCGTATAATTCTTTGCCACCTCTCCAAACCCCTTTATATGTCTTTAGTCATTACCTTCTGCACACCCCTTTAGGCCAATTGGTTTTCTTCCTTCCCTACCGTTCAGCACCAGCCTATGGTTTGGAAGAAGACTATCCAATAAGCATAACGGGTGTACTGTCCTAATCCTAGGAGCACTCGCAATGCGAGAGAAGGTGAGGATAAAAGACAACCGAATAAACCTTATTCCTATTTCTCCTGGACCATAATCCATCCCCGAACTGGAACAAGTTCCTTTCGAGTTCGTATATAACCATACGATGGAGTATCCAATAAACTGTGGATCTTCGTAGTGATACGGAGTGTCCTGGAGAAATACAAAGGTGATTTAGGATTGGCGAAGAAATACTTGGTTTGGTCGTGAATATCAGTCGCATTTTACTTTGCCCTCTTACTAATCCCTTGCTTTGTCTTAATATTAATACCTTCTGTACACCGTTTAGGCTAACTGGTTTTCTTCATTCCCTACCGGTCGGCACCAGCCTATGGTTTGGAAGAAGACTATCCAATTTGCGTAATAGGTGTACTACTCCTAAACCAAGGAGTACTTGCAACCTGAGAGAGGGTGAAAAGAAAAGACAACTGAATAATCCTATCTGTTTTCTCCAGAACCGGAAACCATCCTCGAATTCCTTCGAGTTCGTATCTAACCATACGATGGTTTTGTCCAATGGAAGTGGACGTTCGTAGTAATACGGGGTGTCCTGGAGAAGAGAGTAAAAGTAGGAGTGGCAATGAGGTCTGCAACTCTGACAATCCAAAAGCCAGTGTTAAGAAGGTTCGGTCAACTTGGTCACTGAGTCATAGTCTAGGGTCGGGTCAATGGTCGCTGCCAGAGGGAGGGAAAAGAAACACTCAGCGTGCACTCTATCCTAGATCAGAATGGTTATCACTTTTTCTAATCAGGAAACCTCCCACTGTACCTCAAATTCTCCTCCAAACCTGAAAGAAGAATTAGTCGGGGTCACCCGAGGAGCAGACCAACTCATCAGTAGGAATCGGGATCCAACTATCATCGCATGATAACGTGACGGAATCCGCTCACGCTATCACACTCCAGAAGGTATGCGCATATCTGGCAAGTTTCGGTTCTTTTGAAACTCCCGTTGTGATTTCTACCCCATGCTCTTATGACCTTGACGAAGGTCAACAAATCATAAGTCACATGTCAAGTTCCACCCGTCATTGTCCAGGTTAATTTGAACCCACCCGTACAAGCCCTTGACGAAGGTCAACAAGGCTATACGACTGTCCCAAACCAACACATCTATCTATGCAGCAGAAAGGCAACAAGCAGCTACCATGCACTATGCCTTGACGAAGGTCAACAAACATAGCATGAATACTACGTGCTACCCGTCTGAAACGACGGAGGGCTACGAATGGTTTCTGGCGAAAACCTTTAACGTAATGAACTTGATATCGTTGAAGGAACGGATAGCTTTTTAGAAAATATAGTGACGAAAACCTTTACTAAAGAGGTCACTCCCGGTGAAGGGATCTCGGCTCTTTCCCCGTAGAATGAGGTGCAGGATATTCCAACTGAATACCACGGTGCAAAGCAAAAGTAATCGGCTATAGTGAAGTTAATGCCCTGACGCAAACTTCTGTCCAAGGGGTCACTCCCGGTGAAGGGATCTCGGCCCTTGCCTCGTCGACTGAGGAGCAGGATATTCCAAATGAATACCACGATGCAAAACAAAAGTGAACGTCCTTGCAATAACAGCTTTTTGAAAAGTGTTCCAACAACATCAGAATAGGTTTGTTTAACTTGCATTGATCCGAATCAACGCAGTCCCATCAATTGATCACACCACAAAGAACGAAAATATACTGACTCACGTATATGCCATCCGCATTTGCCACTGGGTCCCGTCATCACCCGTTAGGTTAGCTAACTAACGGCAGAGCGGGGACTGGACTAGCGCGGATGAAAAACATATACAACATCTACTAATATATATACCAATATATTATATTTCGCTCAAGGCGTGAATAAAATGCAACATCAAAGAAATGTACAGCATCACAGAACAATACAGATATCTGGGATCCCCGGGTTTCACAGAGCCACTACTGAAACCCGACATTCCCCTGGTCGTGTGGATAGCCTGTGCAATGAAATCCTAGACCCATACGGGCGCGGCAAGTTACCCGCCAAAACCTGAAGCGAGGCATCCCCCTTCAGCGCCGTGAATGGACCACCCAGCACTTCACGGAATCCGGCAACTTGGGCACCCCTCATGGGTCAACCTGTACCCCCTACGAGTGCGGCGAATAGCCCGCCGATTCTAGAGTGAAGCCCTCTCCGTCCCAATGCCATGAGATGCGGGCTTGTTTCCCTCTAGAACCCGGCTATCCGTGCACCCCTCCGCGTGGTAATCCTAGTACAGAAAGTAAAATATACATACAACGGGTACATCGACCGCAACCAGGTCGTGCCCCAAAATAATAATACAAACTGGCAGTGACGGCAGTCCACAAGTCGGACGCTCGCCCCGCAATATCAAATGTACACAATACAACAAAACTGTACTAGCATTGCATCCAGGCTATCCCCCACGACCGATCCGCAACATCACAGCATAAACATAGAACATCAACGTGAACGTCACGTTCGCAAATCCGTCTAACCGGGCTATAGCAGTCAGACCGGATTTACCGATCGAGTGACATTCACGGTCGCAGATATAATGTAAATACTATGAAAAATGTGTTTAAAATATTCGATTGATCAAAAATTAACAAGTGGGCCCCAAAGCAATACTGCAGCACTCACAGAAAATATGGGCCCAATTTTAATATTCCAAAACCCCTAAAAATAGCCCAGAAGCCCACTGGAAAAATACGAAGCATTGATCCCACCAACTTGCGGCGGAACCGCGGCAACAAGGGGGGTTTTGCCACGGTTCCGCGCTCTAGATGAGGGATCATTGTCTCGAATTTTCCCAGAGTTCTTAGAACTCCCTGCACATCATTCTGAGACCACCGGAAAAATTTTTAGACTTCAAAAAATTTCAACAGAAACTGATGTGAAGGAAAAATACGGTTTTTGGAAATTTTGGTCGATCGGAAATGCAAACACATCAAACGAAGCTAGACTAAGTTAATGGCGAGGCTCTGATACCACTGTAAGTGCACGGCGGCGCCCCGGCCGTCATTCCGACGGCCAAATGCGGAAACGGTGATAAACTTTTGTTTTGCGAACTTAGCAAACCGGCACCACCGCGCACTAAACCCCGGATCGGGCCATTAAACTAGATCTAGCAATTACAAGAAGGGGAAGAGATATACCGAATGATCCGAGTCCTACGGTCTTCTCCTCGTCGTCCCGATCTCCTGCGGAAAATCCGGTCGTCGCCTCCTCGCCGGAAGGGCACCACATCGACTGCATCTTTTACGGGCTCCCACCTCAATACCGAGGCAACTCGGGCGCGAAGTTTGCTGGCCGACGCGTCCAAGGTTTGCTGTAGAATAATGTAGAATCTTGTCTCTTTGGGGTTTAAGAGGTTGCCATGTATGGAGGAATTTTTGCAAGAATAATCATGGATGAAAACTTGATGAAGAATGGAGCATCTCATGAAAATGAGCTCGGCCATCAAAACAGAAAATGAGCTCCCCTGGAAAATGAATGAAGCAAGCTCTCTCTTTAAAAATAGATGTGTGTAGGAATTAAACCAAAGGAAATTAAATCCCTTCACAGCACATACACAAGGGAGGGGCCCACGAAATTTACAAGAAGGAAAATTCTCACCAAAATGACATGAAGGAATAATTAACCTCTCACACAAATTAAACCACACTCAAAAAAATACTCACTCCATTCCTCAACAGTGGCCGGCCATACCAAATTATCCATCATGAAATCACATCAAAAACCATATCCAATCAAATCCCAATTAATGCATGAATAGCAAAGAAGATTTCATAATCAATCCTTTTGCAAGAAACCCCCTCCACAAAATGTTAATTGCAAACTTGCAATTGACACCCTCCAACGAAAAGTCCGACCGGGAAGGAAAAAGAGAAAACCGGCCGGAACGGAATGCAAACTGGCAACCCCAGAAAACTGGTCCCATAATAAATTACAGGAAAACCCCGATACTGTGCATACACACCCGCATTTGTATTTCGACCGAAATACAAATGCAAAGAGACAAAACTACACGGTCAAATACTAGGATCCGGCTTAAGCCAAAGCCGGCTAGTAAAAACCGTCCGATCACCATCCGTGCAATACCGCACGTATCTGATCGAACCCTGCCATATCTCCATACGGCCTCTACAGCGTTTCGCCCGAAAGCTGAGTAACTGAATGCGTGGTGGACTCTAAAGACTCGTCAATACTATGGCTGTGGATTTAACCACTAGCACGTCAGAGGTATAAGCCAATACGTAACGGGCCACCAGCTATTGACTAAAAGGGACGTCGATGAGCAAGCTCATCCTGACACCCTACTGAGCCTGTCAGTGACAATATCCGTACAGTCCGGTCCGTTCGTCTATGAGCATCGCATGTCGGGCCTAGGGGGTTGGTAAAAGTCAGACCCCCAAAAGCGGTACAAGTCGTGTCGGAGTGTAGCCCAGAACACCTTGAGATACTACTGGAATACCTACCAGTAAATCTCCTGCCTTGGCCAAGGACTTCGTGTAATGGCTCTCCTAGACACAACGCGACCTCACCCCCAATACCGGGAGAGACGAACCCCCGAAGATCCGCTCACTGCCTCCATGTGGCTCGGGACTGTACCCAACAAAAACCTGTTTGCACGACTCCTTTGAGCCGTGGTAGGGTAGTAATCAAAGCACAGTGGGAACTCACACGAGACAAATGACGATCCCCGGGTCGATGAACTAACCTGTACACATGTCACCTGGGAACTGCTGGGAACTGCTATCTGACGTCAGGTATAAGACCAACTAGCATGTTCCCGGCGAGTCCTGTCCGGTGTACTCATAACCCAATGAGCAGCTGTATACATCTTAGGTGAACCAACTGACACCAGTGGCTTGTGAGACCGGCCACCGCCTCTCGTCGGGGTCTCGACTGTATACACTAGTCTACTCTGGAGAATCGATGCCCTGTCTCGAAACTCCCACGACTAGGGACCATTTAAGGATGTGCTTATAGACTCCAGCTCTCACTTATATGATCGCCCTCATTTTGCTGGCAGTCAAGCAAGAATCCTAGGGGCTCTATCAACGTGCAATAGTGACCTGTCAGGTCACCTAAAGCAGTACACGATGATAAAGGTAAACCAGATAGCATACTATCATCTCGAGTAAGACTGTCCTACCGGGATAGGTCCTCCCTCAATCATTGCAATCACGTGCCTGTGATCCAATAATTGACTATGAGGGCACTATCTCCAACACCATCCCTGGCCTGTATAGACATGGGACCACATACATCACTATGTATCAGCCTTAAGAGTTCCGTAACTCTTTCTCCGTGTCCACTAAACGAAGTTTTGGTCATCTTGACTTTGAGAGATGACCGGCAAGTATCATAAGATGATAATTCGAATGGATTCAAATATCCATCCTTATGTAACTTAGCTAGCCGTGTCGCATTGATATGACCTAGTCTACAATGCCATAAGTAGGATTCATTCATTTCTGAATTCTTCCTCTTGTATGTGTTTTGTACATTAAGTACTGTAGTTTGGTTGAGAACGTACATGCCATTTTTTAACGATCCCGATCCTATCAACTTTTGATTCTGGAATATGTTCATTACATTATCCTGTACTACAAAATTATATCCTTCTTTATGTAATAGAGAAACTGATATAATATTGCATATCAGGGTCGGAATGTAATAGCACTCGTTCAGAACCAATGTATTACCATTTGGTAACACAAGGTGATATTCGCCAACAGCCTTGGCTGCAACATCTGCACCATTCCCTACTCTTACGGAATGATCACCCATTCCCAGTTCTCTACCTTTACGTAGCCCACGCAACATATTACATATGTGGGATCCCGATCCGGTATCCAATACCCAGGACGTAGAGTGAACTGAGAAACAGTTCTCGATAACTAACACACCTGAAGAAGATGCATCGGCATGCTTGTTCTTCGTTTGGGCGGCGTGAGAATCCAGATATTCTCCTATTCCCGGCTCAGTCTTATAACACTTATAAGAAAGAACGGGACCAACGTTCCCCTGCTCAGTATAATAAGAGGGTTCAGTCAATACATCCATGTTATTATCTTGATTAAGGCCTGACATGGTCGCTACCTGGAGAGAGAGAGAAGAAAACACTTTAGCGTATGCTCTTGCAAGATTAGATTGGTTATTATCTTATCTAATCAGGATGGCTCCCACTGTTTTCATCAAATCATCCTTCAAACCCTAAAAGGTAAGACTAGCCAGGATTAATTACACCTTACAAGTTCGCCAATCTTTCATCCAGGCCAGTGTTGGTACTTTGAGGGAGGTTCCCCGTGCTTTCGCAAGGACCAAATTAAAATAAACCTCGTTTTCCCAGAGGCATAACCCCGTTAACACCTTTCTAGATACCTACTTGATCAGCTAATTGTCCTGTGTAAAAATCTCCCAGGAGTAACTTTTACTCACAGTAGGTATCAGGATCCATCTATCTTGTAGAAGGTATGCAATCTCATTGCAAATTTCAACACTTGAAATTCCCGATAATATTTTGCCCCAAGCATCCCATGACCTTGACGGAGGTCAACAAATCATAGGGTGCAAGTCAAGTTCAACCCGTCATTTCATGATTGAATCAAACCCACCCGTATGACCCTTGACGGAGGTCAACAAGGCCGTATGACTACCCTAATCCAATTTTCATTATATGCAAAAACAGATAAATACTAGTTAGCTACCGCACACTACGCCTTGACGGTGGTCAACAAACGTAGCACAAATACTATGTAGGACTTATCTGAAATGACGGAGGGCTACGACAGGTTTTTCTGAAAACCTATTGCGTAATGAACTCTATATCGTTGTAGAAACAGGTGATTTTGAAAAGGTGTGTTTTTGAGGCTTTTCTAGTTTCGCTAAAGAGGTACTCCCGGTGAAGGGATCTCGGCTCTTTCCTCATCGAATAAGGTGCAGGGTATATCACATATACCTCAGTGCAAAGCAAGAACAATAGAAGCAATCAAAAAACTAAACCTCAAGTTTGTAGCATCTGCCAGTTTTGCTAAATAGGCCACTCCCGGTGAAGGGATCTCGGCTCTTTCCTCATCGAATAAGGTGCTGGGTATATCATATATACCGCTATGCAAAGCAAAACTGTAGCTACCCTTTTTATAAAGTTTTGATTCTACAACATCTTTTTGGTTTCTTTTCTTTTATTAATCTCATTAATAAATCCCATCATTTATGCTTCCTAAGTATCATAGAAGAAACGAAAGCAGTAATATTTATATATCATCATATATATAGCAAAAGCATTCGTCTCGGGCAGTAATATGATCTCATCACAGAACATTGAAGCAGAAGATAACATATGAAATATTGGATATACTAGGACGTCCGTGTTTTACATCGAGCCTGTATAAAACACGGATTCCATGGTCGCGATGAATAGCCAAACCCACATCCCTAGACCCCTACGAGAGCGGCAAGCAACACTGCCAATTCTAGGGTTAGGAGACCCGGTCTCGACTCCTCGAGATCGTCTCCTACTGGACCCTAGAACCCGGTTACTTGTGCTCCCCTCGTCGGGTCTATCCTAATGCAGAAAAGTAAATAATATACAATGGTGACATCATCTTCAACCCGGAAGTGCCCCAATAAAAGAATATTACATACAATGAATTTTACATGAATGAAAATAGAAACCCTCATCTCACATAAAATCCCCAGCTATTCATAACACGATGGTCCAATATAACATATCACAGCAACACATAATATCTCATATCATCAACGTAAGCAAGCATGCGTATCCCGATTGTCGTTGATGTATAGCAACGAAGCCGGTGATACACTACATACTACGCTTACGGTCAAAGAAAAGAAAGTGTAAAACTACAACATTTGGAATCCACAATCACTTTAGACATCTTAAATCCGAAATATCATATACTTCGCATTTCATGCCTAACTATATGAATTCCACATATTGTATCACATTCCAGATAAATAGACAATGTTAAACTTTTCGATCGAATAATCAAATACCCAAGATTTCCCAAATACCTCAACACTTGAGCGGAGTTCAAAAAATCCCAGAACATGTCACAGCCCCAATGAACCAGCCGTAGAAGGGTCAAACCAACACCTCACATGTGGCAACGCTAAACTACCACAAACCCTTGTTAGTTATATGTATGCCCTAGAGGCCATTACTGTACATACGATGTATATTGTAATGGATGCTTGGACATTTATGGGGAGGACTTTCTTGCTCGACATGATAGTATGCTATCTGGTTGTACTTTATCTTAACATGTACTCTGATTGTCTCTATGTTACATGTTGATAAAGTCCTTAGGATATGTACTCGACTACTGGGACTATGATGAGATCATACTAGTAGGGCCACAGTAGTTGACGAGTACATCCTATAACTGTTCCTAGTCGAGGGTGTATCGAGACAGGGCATCGATACACCAGAGTAGACTAGCGTATACGCATCTTGACCCATATGATGGGCGATCGATGATCCCATATCCATCGGTGTTTGACATCAAGGATGGTGTACGGGTGCTCAGTGGAGACTGGGTACACTGGACGGACTCGCCGAGAACTCCCAGATGGTATTATACCTCACGTCAGATGGCAGTTCTCCGGTGACACTGGTACAGAGTATTCTGTTGACCCGAGATCATCATAGAGTCTTGTGTGATTCCCACTGTGCTTTGATTTCCATCATACCACGTCCAAGAGGGCGTGCAAAAAGCTGGCTTTTGGGTACAGTCCCGAATCACATGGATGCAATGAGCGATAGAAGGGGATTCGTCTCTCCCGGTATAGGGAGTTGATGTTGTGCTGTGTTCGATTGGCTATAACCGGAAATCCCTGGCCAGGGTTGCTGAGATTTACTGGTAAGTGTTATCGGTAGTTTCTCGAACCGTTATAGAGCTCATATCGACACGACTTATCAAGCTACTGGGGTCTGACGTTTACCACCCCTAGGCGAGATATGCGACATATCAGACGACGAGACCGGACTGTACGGGAGTGTTACTGTTTGGATTCACAGGAGAATGTACAGGCTTGCTTGTTGATCTTCTGAGCGCTCAATACCTGGGTAGCTGTTACGTTTAGCTGACCGCTTGCAGCTTGTGGGTGTTTGATATGATCATCACCTACTGCCGGTGTATTGACGATTCTTTAGAGTCCTACACAGAGGTTTCTTGGCTCAGGCAAAATGGAGTAGGGGTACGTATGTGATATGTCTGGGACCGAGGATAATGCGTTATGAGATACCGTATTCTATTCTCGTGATATTTGATATCAGCCGGGTCATCGGATCAAGTGTTGATTCGATGAATCGGTACGGATAAATATTAGTCGGTTATATGCGATATAGCCGGATTGTCGGATCAAGTGTTGATTCGATAATTTAATGTATAATAATATATATGATATATTAAATTACATTAACTAATATTAGCTCACTAAAAGATTATTTTTCTCACTCGGGTAATACATTGATATATATGCGATATATGTTAATTGTATTATTTTATTTTGTTACGATAAATATTATATATGTGATATATAATATTGTAACATGATATGATAACTAATGCAACATGTTTAGTGGAGTTTAAACATGATTAGGGTTTGGATTAGGGTTAAGACTTCTAGTTGATTCTAGAAGATTTCTTTTTGTCATGATAAAGATATTTTGTTATGACTCATGCTTTAACCCAACCCAAACCCTAACCCTAACCCTAGTTAATTCTCTACATGAGTTTAGTTGACCATGGTTGCATTATTTATCATATTAATTCTTTCTATTCATCACAAAAGGATAATTCTATTATTCATCATCTTCTTCCTTCTTCTTTCTTCATGGAAAAAGCTTACTAGCTTTTTTCCAAGTGATGAATAAATATGAGAAAAAGATAAATAAAGAGAGAGAAAATCCTACTTCATCATCCTCATCTTCCCTTGCCCTTTAGATGAGAGTGTTCACTCAATTTTAGTGAGTGTTAGCTTGTGTTAATGAAACTTCAAGGTAGATCATCTTTGTATCGAAGATCGGAAGCAAGACTGCATCTTTCTCTTCGTGGAACCTCTCGAGAGTCTGGAACCCGATGATCGAAGCGAAGGGACCACAACACAGAGCATATGAAGTGAAGGACCGGATCTACAAAGGTTGTAATCCCTCTCACATAGTGTTAAAGTGTTTAGCATGTTAGTTTTCGCCTAATCTCTAGTTTAAAGATCCGTATTCGGGTTGTTCGGCACGGCTAAAATTTTAATCGGGCATGGTTGATGCCCTGTGGACCCTTGTGCGCGTGCCAAGCAACCCTACAGTGGTATCAGAGACAAGCTAGATCATTAGGCGAAGTCTAGACGAAGTTTAAAGTCCGATCGAACGCCGAAACCCCGACACAGAACCCTCTCTGTACATTTTTCAAAAATGTAGTTTTTTCTGAATTAAAAATTCTCAGAAAATTAAGCAGGAAAAACTAAGAATTACTGTGAAGTACGGACCTCTAACTCGAAAATTTGACCGTGGAACCACTGCGAAACCATGGGTTTTGCGGCGGTTCCGCGGCCAAAATTTGGACTTAGTCCCTGAAATTTCATGTAATTATTTTTAGGCCCTTTCTTGTTAATTTTTTCTGGGAATATTTTAATTCCACTCAAGTGTTGATTTTTCAAGAATTGTATTGGGAATCGTTGATTCGATCGGATAATTTAACTTTGTTTAGTTTGTCCGGATAATTTTAGAAACTGTTAAAAAGTTTGGGCGGATATCAATAACTCACTTTTTCCCCTGTCGGAAAATTTTTCAAAAGTTGGATTTTTTCTCGTGTTTAAAAATGTTCTAAGTCGTGCAAGTAACATGGTGGACCCTCTAGAAGACAACAAACCTTAATTCGATTATGTGACCGTCTTGAACTGCCTTTTGAATCTTAGGGTTTGGGGCAGTACGGCGTGCCACATGTGAGGCGTTGGCTTGACCCTTCTACGGCTGGACCATTGGTACTGTGGCATGTGATGGATGTTTTTAAATTGATTTCAAGTGTTGAGATATATTGGGGAAATCTTGGGTGTTTGATAGTTCGATCGGAAAGTTTAACATTTTCTGTTTTATCTGGAATGTGATACAATATTTGGAATCCACAAAAAGTTATGAGATAACTAATTTGAATATTATAAATCTAGCAGTTCAGTCTCAGATGATCGGTTGCCACGGAATTTTGATGTGATCAAAAGTCCGTCGCAATCACGTAGCGTACGCGGATACTCGTCGGGTAAACTTAATAGACAGCTACGCCCATAGCCCCGACCAAGTGACTGTAGGAAAACCCCGTCGCCGAAAGCATCCGTTCGGCTGCTCGCGGCAGCGGTGTTCCGCCATAGTGCACTTCGTCGACGGCGTCTGGGGGTGCGGCCGTCTACTAAACTTTGCGATGAGCATGCGATCAGGATGTCAGGAATCTTGTTGAATTGCCCGACTTGATATTGAAAAGAGTTTTCGATAATGAGACTAAAATGCGGGGTTTATAATTGTTAGGCATGCGATGTCTAAATGAATTCATTTGGTTAGGCATGCGATGTCTAAGAAGGTTGCGGATTCCAACTGTTGTAGTTTTACACTTTCTTTTCTGTGACCGTAAGCGTAGTATGTGGTGTATTGCCGGCTTCGTTGCTATACATCAACGAAAATCGGGATACGCATACTTGCTTACGTTGATGATATGAGATATTATGTGTTGCTGTGATATGTTATATTGGATCGTCGCGTTTTGAATAGCCGGGGGTTTTATGTGAGATGAGAGTTTTTCTTTTTCATTCATGTAAAATTCATTTGTATGTAATATTCTTTTATTGGGACACTTCCAGGTTGCGGAAGATGTCACCGTTGGTGTATATTATTTACTTTTCCGCATTAGGATAGACCCAAGGAGGGGAGCACAAGTAACCGGGTTCTAGGGTCCAGCGGGAGACCATCTCGAGGAGTCGAGACGGGGTCTCCTAACCCTAGAATTGGCAGTGTTACTTGTCGCTCTCGTAGGGGTCTAGGGATGCGGGTTTGGCTATTCATCGCGACGGTGGAATCTGTGTTTTATACAGGCTCGTATTGAAAACATGGACGTCCTAGTATATCCAATATTTCATATATGTTCTTCTGCTGCAATGTTCTGTGATGAGATCATATTACTGCCTGAGACGAATGTTTATATTTTATATATATGAGATATATGTTATATTGCAAATTTCGTTTCAAAAGAGATGCTTGTGAAGCATAATAAAATGGGACTTCATTAATGAGATTAATGAAATAAAAGAAACCTAAAGATGTTGTAGAAACTTGTTTAAAAACTGGTAGCTCTAGTTCTTGCTTTGCATAGCGGTGTTCCTTATAGAACATCCAGCACCTTATTCGATAAGGAAAGGACCGAGATCCCTTCCCCGGGAGTGACTCCTTTAGCACTAACTGGCAGATGCTACAAACTCGGTTTGTCTTTTGATTGCTTCTATAGTTCTTTCTTTGCACAGCGGTATATATGATATATCCTGCACCTTATTCGATGAGGAAAGGGCCGACGATCCCTTCACCGGGAGTGACCCCTTTAGCAAAACTAGAAAAACCTCAAAAACACTCCATTTAAAATCACTCGATTCTACAACGATATCAAGTTCATTACGCAAAGGGTTTTCTGAAAAACCCGTCGTAGCCCTCCATCATTTCAGATAAGTACTAGTTAGTATTCGTGCTACGTTTGTTGACCATGTTAAGGCGTAGTGTGCGGTAGCTGATTAGTGCTTATCTGTATAAGCATATGATGCGATTGGATTAGGGTAGTCGTGCGACTTTGTTGACCATGTTAAGGGTCGTGCGGGTGGGTTTAATTCAATCGGGAAATGACGGGTTGAACTTGACTAGCATTTATGATTTGTTGACCATGTTAAGGTCATATAGCTGCTAGGGGTAAAATATTATCGGGAATTTCAAGTGTTGAAATTTGCAATGAGATTGCATACCTTCTATGAGATAGTTGGATCCCGATACCCGCTGCGAGTAAGAGTTACTCCTGGGAGAGTTTTACATATTACAATTAGCCGATCAAGTAGGTGTCTAGAAAGGTGTTAACGGGGTTACGCCTCTGGGAAAATGAGGTTTACCTTAATTAGGTTCGTGCGAAAGCACGGGGGACCTCCCTCAAAGTACCGACACTGGCCTGGCTGATAGATTGGCGAACTTGTAGCGTGTAATTAATCCCGGCTAGTCTTTCCTTTTAGGGTTTGAAGGAAGATTTGATTAAAACAGTGGGAGACATCCTGATTAGATATATTAGATAACCAATCTAATCTTGCAGGAGCATACGCTGAGTGTTTTCTTCTCTCTCTCTCTCCAGGTAGCGACCATATCACGCCTTAATCAAGATAATAATACGGATATATTGACCGAACCCACTTGTTATACTGAGCTGGGGAACGTTAGTCCCGCTCCAACTTATAATTGTTATAAAACAGAGCAGGAAATTGGGGAATACCAGATTTCCCGTGCCGCCCAAACGAAGAAAGTGCATGTTGATGCATCATCTTCAGGTGTGTTCATTACAGAGAACTGTTTCTCAGTATCCTTTACGTCCTGGGTATGTGATACCGGATCAGGATCCCGCGTATGTAATCTGTTACATGGGCTACAGAAAGGTAGAGAACTGAGAACGGGTGATAAGTTTCATGAGACAGAAAACGGTGCAAGTGTTGCAGCCAAGTCTGTTGGTCAATATCACCCTGTATTACTAGAATACATTGATTCTGAACGAATGTTATTAGATACCGAGCCTGATATACAACATCATATCTTTTTCTTTATTAGTAAAGAAAGGATATAATTTTGTATAGTTGGATAATGTTTTGAACATTTCCTATATCAAGAGTTGATCGGTTCAGGCACGTTATCTAAAAGCATTGATGTTCTAAATCAAACTATAGTTCTTAGTATACGGAACACACACAAGAGGAAGAGTTCAGAAATGAATGAATCCTTCTTGAGGTATTGTAGACTAGGTCATATCAATGCGACCAGACTAGCTAAAGTTACATTTAGATGTATATTTAAATTAGTTTGAATTTACATCTTGTGAAACTTGCCGGTCATGTCACAAAGATAAGATGACCATAGCTCTGTTTATTGGAAACAGAGAAAGAGTTAGTGAACTCTTGGGATTGATGCATGCTGATGTATGAAAGTCCCCTGTCTACACATGCCAAGACCGGTTCTTTGTACTTCATTACATTCTCTGATGATCTCTCAAGATTCAAACATATGTTCCTATTGGAACACAAGTCCGAAGCTTTTGAGATATTCACAGAATATAGGTTAGAAGTAGACAACCAACAACGGGTATAAGTATTATGTCCTTTGATGAGATCAAGGAGGAGAATACTTGAGCACGGAATTCCTGGACTATTCTAAAGGAGAATTAGATTCTCTCTCAGCATTACTCCTCCGTATACACCACAGCATGTCGGTGTATCGGGGCAGAGCAATAGCACCCTATGAGATATGGTGTGCTCTATGATGAGTACTACTGAGTTTCCTATTTCCTTTAGGGAGTTATGCACTTGTGAAGTTGCATACCTATTGAATAGGGTTCGAATCAAATCAGTTGTCTACCACTTCATATGTGATATGGAAAGGGAAGAGCCCATATCTTAAGTTGGTTAAGATTTGGGGTTGTCCGGCTTATGTCTAAAAGCAAAATCCGGACAATCTCGAGGCAAGGTCTGTTATGTAGAACAGGAAAGGTTCCAGCTATACAAACAGCAGCTGATGATTTGTTAGAACCAAAGGATTCAATAGTTTCCAACGAACCTCAGCTTCTCCGCTGATCTAGTAGGGTTCCTCACCCACCTGAGAGATACTTTGGTTTCTCTATGACAGTGGGAGCGAGGATTGCATCATGAGATGATGACCCAACTATTTTCGGGCTGGCCATCAGGAGTGGGACTCTGTAAGAATGGCTGGATGCTTATTGATCTGAGATGGAATCCTTATACACCAACAAAGTATGGACTTTGGTTGCTTTATCTGAAGGGTTAAATCCCCATCAGGAGCAAGTACATCTTAAGAAGATTACTTGGTGTACATGGAAAAGTTGAGACTTTCAAAGCTAGACTTGTTAAAGGTTTGCATCGTAGACCAGTTGTGGCTTATGATGAAACCTTTTCTAAGAAGCTATGCTTAAGTCCATCCAGATCCTACTTGCCACGGCTATATACCATGACTACGATATCTGGCGGTTGGGTGTCATGACTGCTTTTCTAAATGATGTTTTAGAAAATAGCGTCTATAAGTACACAGCCAGAGGGCTTCGTAGACAGTGGGAGCAGCGGAAACGTGTGCAAGATGCTTTATAGGATAAAGCAGGCATCGCGGAATTGGAACATCTGTTTTGATGTGGTAGTCAAAGAGTTTGACTTCATCAAAATGGTAGATGAACCTTGTATATATAAAAAGGTAGTAGAGAGTATGGTGGTGATCCTCATAGAGTACGTGGATGACATACTCTTGATAGGGAAGGAGTTTCCTATGCTACGCTCGGTCAATCTCCACTTATCACAAGGATTCTCCATATAGGATCAAAGCGATACCTCCTAAATCCAGTGTTTTGGATCTATGAGATAGATCTAATTGGATGTTAGGACTCTCACTAGTTGTAGT
Organism: Agapanthus africanus; assembly: GCA_030015575.1. Taxonomy (NCBI): domain Eukaryota; kingdom Viridiplantae; phylum Streptophyta; class Magnoliopsida; order Asparagales; family Amaryllidaceae; genus Agapanthus; species Agapanthus africanus. The sequence goes on along the minus strand of CM057339.1, from coordinate 477,234,904 downwards.
GAGATGGTATCAATCGATCCTGGGGAGAAACACTGGAAAGGTTCCGGGGTGATAAGGACGACTGAATGTCAGTCGCAGGCATTGTCTATACCCTCAGTGGAGGGACGCTATGTTGGAAGAGTTCCAAGCTAGATACCGTGACATACTAGACGATTAAAGGCAAGATACATCGTTACCAAGGATGCTACCAAAGAGGCAGTCTGGATACATATTAGTTCATGAGATGAACTTCGTTCCTACCATTGTGTGACAATGGAGTTGTGGCTTTAGCCAAGGAACTACCGACCCATCAGAAATCCATATTTAATTCTTAGGCAGTATCACCTGATCAAGGAGATGGTTGATCTCCAGGGAGATCGAGGTTAGGAGAGTAGACACAGAGGACGACAGCACGGATCCACTCACAAAGGCCTTTTTCCCAGTAGAGACTTTTATGGGATAGTTGAGTATGAGATATTTCAACCACAGCTAAATGTTGGGTATGTGATACTATAACAGATGGCCCTAGTGCAAGTGGGAGATTGTTAGTTATATGTATGCCCTAGAGGCCATTACAGTACATACGATGTATATTGTAATGGATGCTTGGACATTTATGGGGAGGACTTTCTTGCTCGACATGATAGTATGCTATCTGGTTGTACTTTATCTTAACATGTACTCTGATTGTCTCTATGTTACATGTTGATAAAGCCCTTAGGATATGTACTCGACTACTGGGACTATGATGAGATCATACTAGTGGGGCCACAGTAGTCGACGAGTGCATCCTATAACTGTTCCTAGCCGAGGGTGTATCGAGACAGGGCATCGATACACCAGAGTAGACTAGCGTATACGCATCTTGACCCATATGATGGGCGATGGATGATCCCATATCCATCGGTGTTTGACATCAAGGATGGTGTACGGGTGCTCAGTGGAGACTGGATACACTGGACGGACTCGCCGAGAACTCCCAGATGGTATTATACCTCACGTCAGATGGCAGTTCTCCGGTGACACTGGTACAGAGTAGTCTGTTGACCCGAGATCGTCATAGAGTCTTGTGTGATTCCCACTGTGCTTTGATTTCCATCATACCACGTCCAAGAGGGCATGCAAAAAGGTGGCTTTTGGGTGAAAGGTTCCTAGGCACTCTAGTAAGGTCTCACAAGGCATCGAACATGCCTATTAAAAAAAATGGTGCCGAGAAACCCTAGACTACGGATCTTAGACTAGATGTTTAGGCGAAAAGAAAACTTAGTTAATTACTTAACTACTATGATACGGAAATTACAACCTTTGTAGATCCGGATATCCACCTCCTCGGCTCCGCAACGAAGTCTTCTCGCTGTACATCATGAATCCTAGACTCATTCGTCGGCTTCATCGGGAAAACGGGCGAGCTAGGTTGTCGGCTTCGTGTCAAAGACGTTCTACGTCGAGGTGGCACTAGTTCAAGCTCCGACTTCACAAATTAGTGAAACTTGTGAAGAAAACACCCAAAACAACTTGGCAAGAGTTAGAGGGTGAAGAAATAGGAGATGGGTTCACTTTAGAATTGGATTTCTCACTTTGGATCTCAAGATGCCATTAAAGTAGCAAGCTTTTCTATTGAAGATCAAGAAGAAGAAGATGATAGAATTATGATAAGTTGTTCTTAAAAGAAAAAGAAAATCTATACTTATCATAACTCTAACTAAAGTTAAGTCTAGAGAATAAACCATGGTTAGTAGAGTGGGTTAGGGTTAAGCAAGATGACAAGAATGGTTGCTAAAGTCAAGGGTTCATGAAGCTTCATATAAGAAACAAAAATTGCCACCATTCTCATTTAATCTTATCCAAATAAATGAATAAACAAATAAATGAATAAATAAATATGCAAAACCCTAATTATCATAATAACCATGGTTTAATTCTATTCACTTAACCATATGATCAAGTATCATCAAACATGATACAAAAAGGTGCACAAAAGTATATCACATATACAATGTGCAATCCAAGTGAGAAAAATCCGTTTAAAGTGAACCAATACTAGTTAATGCAAAGTAATATATCAAATATATAATTATACATCAAATCATTAAATCAACATTTGATTCAATGATCCGGTCATGTCGCACATAACCGACTAGTATTCAATGTATCGATTTATCGAATCAATGATTCGATAACTAGGTCATATCGAATATAACCAATCGAAACATATATCGCGAGAATGAAATGCGGTATCACATACACGCATTATTCTCGGTCCTGCACATATCTCATATGCGCTCCTATTTCGTTTCGCTTGAGCCAGGAAACCTCTGTGTAGGACTCTAAAGACTCGTCAATACGCCGGTAGCAGATGATGATCATATCAAGCACCCACAAGCCGCAAGCGGTCTGCTAAACGTAACGGCCATCCGGGTATTGAGCGATCAGAAGATCGACGAGCTAGCCCGCTCACACTCCTGTGAATCCAACCAGTAACACTTACCGTACAGTCCGGTCTCTTCGTCTGATACGTCGCATATCAAGTCTACGGGTGGTAAACGTCAGACCCCAATACTCGATAAGTCGTGCCGATGTGAGGCTCATAACGGGTCGAGAAACTACTGGTAACACTTACCAGCAAATCTCTGATCAGCCCTGGCCAGGGACTTCCCTATTACGGCCAATCGAGCACAGCGCAACATCAACCCCCAATACCGGGAGAGACGAAACCCCTCCTATCGCTCATTGCCTCCATGTGACTTGGGACTGTACCCAAAGACCACCGTTTTGCATGCCCTCATGGACGTGGTAAGGTGGAGATCAAAGCACAGTGGGAATCACACAAGACTCTATGACGATCTCGGGTCTACAGACTAACCTGCACAAGTGTCACCTGAGAACTGCCATCTGACGTGAGGTATAATACCATCTGGGAGTTCTCGGCGAGTCCGTCCAGTGTACCCAGTCACCACTGAGCACCCGTACACCATCTCTGATGTCAAACACCAATGGATATGGGATCATCCATCGCCCATCTCATGGGTCGAGAAGCGTATACGCTAGTCTACTCTGGTATATCGATGCCCCATCTCGATACACCCACGACTAGGGACCTTGAAGGATGTACTTATGGACTACCATGTCCCCACTAGTATGATCCGCATCATAGTCCAGGTAGTCAAGTACACATCCTAAGGGCTTTATCAACATGTAACTACAAGACAGTATAAAGAGACTAGTGTACATGTTAAGATAAAGAGTAACCAGATAGCATACTATCATATCGAGCAAGAAAGTCATCTCTATATATGTCCAAGCATCCAATATAATATACAACATCTGTACAATACTGGCCTCTAGGGCATACATACAACTAACAATCTCCCACTTGCACTAGGGCCAGCTGCTGTAGTATCGCATACCGAGCATCCCGAAGAGTCTCTCAAACTGTGTCTGGGGAATGGCCTTCGTGAGTGGATCCGCCGTGTTATTCTTCGTGTCAACCCTCCTGACCTCGATCTCCCGGCAATCAACTATCTCCCGGATTAGGTGATATCGCCTCAGAATATGCCTGGATCGCTGATGGGACCTGGGTTCCTTGGCCAAAGCTACTGCTCCATTGTTATCGCAATACAAAGGTATTGGATGCTCAATGGATGGAACCACTCCAAGTTCAGTAATGAACTTCTTGATCCAGACAGCCTCTTTGGTAGCATCGTTGGCAGCGATGTATTCAGCCTCCATTGTCGAGTCCGCCACGGTTTCCTGCTTGGAACTCTTCCAGCTAACCGCCCCTCCGTAAAGGGTAAAGACAAAGCCCGACTGCGACTTAGAGTCATCCTTATCACTCTGGAAGCTCGAATCGGTAAAGGACTCCACTTGGAGCTCTCCGTTACCATACACCAAGAACATATCTCTAGTCCTTCGCAAGTACTTGAGAATGCTCTTCACAGCTGTCCAGTGACTCTCTCCAGGATCAGCTTGATACCTGCTCACTATACTTAGTGAGTATGCTACATCGGGTCTGGTACATAGCATCGCATACATGATAGAGCCTACTGCCGAAGCATAGGGTATCCCTTACATGCGAGCTCTCTCCAAATCAGTCTTGGGAGACATCTCTTTGGAGAGAGTGACTCCAGAGATCGTGGGCATGTTCCCACGCTTGGACTCTTCCATACTAAACCTCTTTAGTATGGTGTCAATGTACCTGGATTGGGACAATCCCAAAATCCGTTTGGATCTATCTCTATAGATCCTGATTCCCAATATGCAGGAGGCATCACCAAGATCTTTCATTGAGAATCTTTGTGATAAGAAGATCTTGACCGATTGCAGCATAGGAATATTATTTCCTATCAAGAGTATGTCGTCCACGTACAATACGAGGAAGACGACCTTACTCTCTACCACCTTCTTGTAGATACAAGGTTCATCTGGGTTTTTGACGAAATCAAACTCTTTGATAACGACGTCAAAGCAGATGTTCCAACTCCGCGATGCTTGCTTTAATCCATAAATGGATTTAAGCAGCTTGCACACCTTCCCGCTGCTCCCACTGTCTACGAAGCCCTCTGGCTGAGTCATGTACACGCACTCTTCTAAATCACCATTTAGAAAGGCGGTCTTAACATCCATTTGCCAGATTTCGTAATCATGATAAGCAGCGATGGAAAGCATGATCCGGATGGATTTAAGCATAGCCACTGGAGAAAAGGTCTCGTCATAGTCCACACCTGGTCTTTGACGAAAACCCTTCGCTACAAGTCTAGCTTTGAAAGTCTCCACTTTCCCATCTACACCAAGTTTCTTCTTGAAGATCCACTTGCTCCCAATGGGTTTTACCCCTTCAGGAGTAACTTCCAAAGTCCATACTTTGTTGGTGTACATGGAATCCATCTCAGACCGCATAGCATCCAGCCATTTCACTGAGTCCCCACTCGTGATGGCCTGCTCGAAGCTAGTTGGGTCATCATCCTCCATGATGCAATCCTCGCTTCCACCATCCATGAGAAAACCGTAGTAACTCTCAGGTTGGCGAGAAACCCTACTAGATCGGCGGAGAGGCTGAGGTTCGTCGGGAGCTACTGAATCCTCTGGTTCCACCATATCTTCTGTTGTAGCTTCTGCAGCTGGAACCTCTTCCAGTTCTACCTCATGACCACTAATCTCTTTTTCAAGAAATTCCTTTTCTAAAAAGGTGGCATGCCGAGAAACAAACACTCTTTGTTCCTCAGGGTGGTAGAAGATATACCCTTGAGAATTCTTGGGATATCCTACAAATTTGCATAGAACAGACCGTGCCTCGAGTTTGTCCGGATTTTGTCGTTTGACATAGGCTGGACAACCCCATATCTTAACATAGTTAAGACATGGTCTCTTCCCTTTCCATATCTCATATGGAGTGGTAGGCACAGATTTGGTGGGGACCATATTCAATAGATGTATGGCTGTCTCAAGCGCATACCCCCAGAAGGAAATAGGTAACTCAGCTGTGTTCATCATAGAGCGCACCATATCTAATAGGGTGCGGTTCCTCCGTTCTGATACACCGTTGTGCTGTGGTGTATATGGAGGAGTCAGCTGAGAGAGAATCCCATTCTCTTTTAGGAAGTCCAGGAATGCATTGCTCAAGTATTCACCTCCTCGATCAGATCGAAGGATTTTAATACTCTTTCCGGTTTGGTTTTCGACTTCTAGTTTATATTCTCTAAATTTCTCAAAAGCTTCAGACTTGTGTCTTATCAAGTACACATGTCCGTATCTTGAGAGATCGTCAGTGAATGTAATGAAGTACGAAGAACCATCCCTGGCATGTGTAGACATGGGACCACATACATCACTATGTATAAGTCCCAAGAGTTCGGTAACTCTTTCTCCGTGTCCCGTAAACGGAGTTTTGGTCATCTTGCCTTTGAGACATGACTGGCAAGTGTCATAAGATGAAAATTCGAAAGGTTTCAAATATCCATCCTTATGCAACTTAGCCAGTCGTGTCACATTGATGTGACCCAGTCTACAATGCCACAAGAAGGATTCATTGAGTTCAGAACTCTTCCTCTTGTGTGTGTTTGTTATGCTCAGAACTGTTGATTGATTTAGAACATAAATGCCATTGCACAACGTGCCTGATCCAACCAACTTTTGGTTACGGAAAATGTTCATAACATTGTCCTGTAATACAAAATTATATCCCTCTTTACTTAATAAAGAAACCGATATAATGTTGCATATCAGGTTCGGCATGTAATAGCATTCGTTCAGAACCAATGTATTACCAGTTGGTAATACAAGGTGATATTCCCCGACAGTCTTAGCTGCAACAATTGCACCATTTCCAACTCTAATGTCTTTATCACCTTCTCCAAGTTCTCTACCTTTCCTAAGCCCATGTAACTGATTACATATATGGGATCCTGACCCGGTATCTAATACCCAGGACGTAGAGCAAATGGAGAAACAGTTCTCTGTAACGAACACACCCGAAGAAAATGCATCAACATGTACTTTCTTCAATCGGGTGGCATGGGAATCCTGGTATTCCCCTATTTCCTGTTCATTCCTATAACTCTTATAAGAAAGAACGGAACCAACGTTCTCCAGCACAGTATAACATGCGGGTTCGGTCAATACATCCATATTATTATCTTCATTAGGGCATGAAATGGTCGCTACCTGGAGAGAGAGAGAAGAAAACACTTTAGCGTATGCTCGTGCAAGATCAGATTGGTTATTATCTTATCTAATCAGGATGGCTCCCACTGCTTTTTATCAAATCTTCCTTCAAACCCTAAAAGGAAAGACTAGCCGGGATTAATTACACACTACAAGTTCGCCAATCTTTCAGCCAGGCCAGTGTCGGTACTTTGAGGGAGGTCCCCCGTGCTTTCGCACGAACCTAATTAATGTAAACCTCGTTTTCCCAGAGGCGTAACCCCGTTGACACCTTTCTAGACACCTACTTGATCGGCTAATTGCAATGTGTAAAACTCTCCCAGGAGTAACTCTTACTCGCAGTGGGTATCGGGATCCAACTATCTCATAGAAGGTATGCAATCTCTTTGCAAATTTCAACACTTGAAATTCCCGATAATACTTTTGCCCCTAGCGTGCTATGACCTTGACGAAAGCCAACAAACCACAGCCCGCTAGTCAAGTTCAACCCGTACATTTCTTGACTGAATTAAACCCACCCGCACGACCCTTGACGAAAGCCAACAAAGCCGTACGACTACCCTAATCCAGTCGCATCATATGCAGCAGATAAACAGCACATAGCTACCGCACACTACACCTTGACGAAAGCCAACAAATGTAGCACGAATACTATATGTAACCTATCTGAAATGACGGAGGGCTACGCAGGTTTTTCTGAAAACCTATTGCGTAATGAACTTGATATCGTTGTAGAATCAAATGAAGTTTTGAAATGGAGTGATTTTGAGGCTTTTCTAGTTTTGCTAAAGGAGTCACTCCCGGCGAAGGGATCTCGGTCCTTTCCTCGTCGAATGAGGTGCGGGATATATCATATATATCGCTGTGCAAAGCAAAAACCCAAAAGCAGTCAAAAGCAGACCGAGTGTGTAGCATCTGCCAGTTATTGCTAAAGGAATCACTCCCGGTGAAGGGATCTCGGTCCTTTCCTCATCGAATAAGGTGCAGGGTATATCATATATACCGCTATGCAAAGCAAGAACTGTAGCTACCTGTTTTATTTTAAAATTCGATTCCACAACATCTTAGGTTTCTTATCTTTCATTAATCACATTAATGAAGTCCCATCATTTAAATACCTAAACATCACAGATAGATATGACGTACACTTATGCCATCCGCATTCGCCTCGATGTCCCCTCGTGCACCGTTAGGTTAGGTAACTAACGACAGAGCAGGGCAGGGCTAGCGCGGGTGTAAACCATAAGTAACGTCTATATAATATATCATATATACTATATACTATATCCATCACAGAGTCACATCACAGATATCGCAGCAGAATAAACATATGAAATATTGGATATACTAGGACGTCCGTGTTTTCAATACGAGCCAGTATAAAACACGGATTCCACGGTCGTGATGAATAGCCAATCCCACACCTCTAGACCCCTACGAGAGCGGCAAGCAACCCTGCCAATTCTAGGGTTAGGAGACCCGGACTCGACTCCTCGAGTTGGTCTCCCACTGGACCCCAGAACCCGGTTACTTGTGCTCCCCTCCTTGGGTCTATCCTAATGCGGAAAAGTAAATAATATACAAAAGGTGACAACTTCCGCTACCTGGAAGTGCCCCAAATAAAAGAATATTACATACAGGTTTTTACATGAATCAAAATGAAAAACACTCATCTCACATAAAAACCCCCGGCTATTCAAACACGACGATCCAATATAACATATCCAGCAACACATAACATCACATGTCATCAATGTAAGTAAGTATGCATACCCCAATTGTCGTTGACGTATAGCAACGAAACCGGCGATATGAACATACTACACTTACGGTCACAGAAAAGAAAGTGTAAAACTACAACAATTGGAATCCGCAACTTCTTTAGACATCACATGCCTAATCAAATGAAATACTTAGACATCACATGCCTAACAGATATAAATTCCGCATTTTAGTCTCATTATCGAAAACTCTTTTCAATATCATATGGGACTAAACTGCTAAATTTATAACTTTCATTCAGTTATCACATAACTGTTTGTGAATTCCAATTATTGTATCACATTCCAGATAAACAGAAAATGTTAAATTTTCCGATCGAACATTCGAACACCCAAGTTTTCCCGATATAGTCCAACACATGAAATAAGTCTAGCAACATTCAGTTCGTGCCTCAGTACCAACGGTCCAGCCGTAGGAGGGTCAAGCCAACGCCTCACATGTGGCACGCCGTACTGCCCCAAACCCGAAGGTTCAAAGGGCAGTTCAAGACGGTCACATAATCGAGTTAATGTTTGTTGTCTTCTAGAGGGTCCATCGCGTTACTTGCACTACTTAGAACGTCGTTAAACTACGGAAAAATCCAACACTTGGAAATTTCCCGACAGGGGAAAAGTTGGGTATTTATATCCGGTCGAACTTTTTAACATATTCTATAAATTATCCGGAAATACACAAAGATGAAAATTGATACCCCGATCGAAACACCGAACCCCCAATATAACCCCAAAATACTCAACTGTAGAATAAAATATTAAAATTATCCAGAAAACACAGGAGTCAAATATAACAATTACTGTGGAAAGAGGAGTCAAAGAGTCAACATTACTGCCGCGGAACCGCCGCGCCACGTGGGCTTAGGCTGCGGTTCCGCGGCGTTATGACGGCGTTAGCACTCCGTTTTTCACAGTAATTCATAATAAAGCCTGCTTGATTTTCTGGATATTTTTAATCTTGAAAAATCCACATTTTTAAAATCTGGACAGTGAGCATTTTTGAATATGGGTTTCGGGTTCGTTCGGATTTCAAACTCCGTCGGGACTTCGCCTAAGGCTCTAGTTAGGCTCTGATACCAGTGAAAGGTTCCTAGGCACTCTAGTAAGGTCTCACAAGGCATCGAACATGCCAATTAAAAAAAATGGTGCCGAGAAACCCTAGACTACGGATCTTAGACTAGATGTTTAGGCGAAAAGAAAACTTAGTTAATTACTTAACTACTATGATACGGAATTTACAACCTTTGTAGATCCGGATATCCACCTCCTCGGCTCCGCAAAGAAGTCTTCTCGCTGTACATCATGAATCCTAGACTCATTCGTCGGCTTCATCGGGAAAACGGGCGAGCTAGGTTGTCGGCTTCGTGTCAAAGACGATCTACGTCGAGGTGGCACTAGTTCAAGCTCCGACTTCACAAATAAGTGAAACTTATGAAGAAAACACCCAAAACAACTTGGCAAGAGTTAGAGGGTGAAGAAATAGGAGATGGGTTCACTTTAGAATTGGATTTCTCACTTTGGATCTCAAGATGCCATTAAAGTAGCAAGCTTTTCTATTGAAGATCAAGAAGAAGAAGATGATAGAATTATGATAAGTTGTTCTTAAAAGAAAAAGAAAATCTATACTTATCATAACTCTAACTAAAGTTAACTGTAGAGAATAAACCATGGTTAGTAGAGTGGGTTAGGGTTAAGCAAGATGACAAGAATGGTTGCTAAAGTCAAGGGTTCATGAAGCTTCATATAAGAAACAAAAATTGCCACCATTCTCATTTAATCTTATCCAAATAAATGAATAAATAAATATGCAAAACCCTAATTATCATAATAACCATGGTTTAATTCTATTCACTTAACCATATGATCAAGTATCATCAAACATGATACAAAAAGGTGCACAAAAGTATATCACATATACAATGTGCAATCCAAGTGAGAAAAATCCGTTTAAAGTGAACCAATACTAGTTAATGCAAAGTAATATATCAAATATATAATTATACATCAAATCATTAAATCAACATTTGATTCAATGATCCGGTCATGTCGCACATAACCGACTAGTATTCAATGTATCGATTTATCGAATCAATGATTCGATAACTAGGTCATATCGAATATAACCAATCGAAACATATATCGCGATAATGAAATGCGGTATCACATACACGCATTATTCTCGGTCCTGCACATATCTCATATGCGCTCCTATTTCGTTTCGCTTGAGCCAGGAAACCTCTGTGTAGGACTCTAAAGACTCGTCAATACGCCGGTAGCAGATGATGATCATATCAAGCACCCACAAGCCGCAAGCGGTCTGCTAAACGTAACGGCCATCCGGGTATTGAGCGATCAGAAGATCGACGAGCTAGCCCGCTCACACTCCTGTGAATCCAACCAGTAACACTTACCGTACAGTCCGGTCTCTTCGTCTGATACGTCGCATATTAAGTCTACGGGTGGTAAACGTCAGACCTTAATACTCGATAAGTCGTGCCGATGTGAGGCTCATAACGGGTCGAGAAACTACTGGTAACACTTACCAGCAAATCTCTGATCAGCCCTGGCCAGGGACTTCCCTGTTACGGCCAATCGAGCACAGCGCAACATCAACCCCCAATACCGGGAGAGATGAAACCCCTCCTATCGCTCATTGCCTCCATGTGACTCGGGACTGTACCCAAAGACCACCGTTTTGCACGCCCTCATGGACGTGGTAAGGTGGAGATCAAAGCACAGTGGGAATCACACAAGACTCTATGACGATCTCGGGTCTACAGACTAACCTGCACAAGTGTCACCTGAGAACTGCCATCTGACGTGAGGTATAATACCATCTGGGAGTTCTCGGCGAGTCCGTTCAGTGTACCCAGTCACCACTGAGCACCCGTACACTATCTATGATGTCAAACACCAATGGATATGGGATCATCCATCGCCCATCTCATGGGTCGAGAAGCGTATACGCTAGTCTACTCTGGTATATCGATGCCCCGTCTCGATACACCCACGACTAGGGACCTTGAAGGATGTACTTATGGACTACCATGTCCCCACTAGTATGATCCGCATCATAGTCCAGGTAGTCAAGTACACATCCTAAGGGCTTTATCAACATGTAACTACAAGACAGTATAAAGAGACTAGTGTACATGTTAAGATAAAGAGTAACCGGATAGCATACTATCATATCGAGCAAGAAAGTCATCTCTATATATGTCCAAGCATCCAATATAATATACAACATCTGTACAATACTGGCCTCTAGGGCATACATACAACTAACATTGGGTACAGTCCCGAATCACATGGAGGCAATGAGCGATAGAAGGGGATTCGTCTCTCTCGGTATAGGGAGTTGATGTTGTGCTGTGTTCGATTGGCTATAACCTGAAATCCCTGGCCAGGCTTGCTGAGATTTACTGGTAAGTGTTATCAGTAGTTTCTCGAACCGTTATAGACCTCATATCGACACGACTTATCAAGCTACTGGAGTCTGACGTTTACCACCCCTAGGCGAGATATGCGACATATCAGACGACGAGACCGGACTGTACGGGAGTGTTACTGTTTGGATTCACAGGAGAATGTACAGGCTTGCTTGTTGATCTTCTGAGACGAGACCGGACTGTACGGTAGTGTTACTGTTTGGATTCACAGGAGAATGTACAGGCTTTCTTGTTGATCTTCTGAGCGCTCAATACCTGGGTAGCTATTACGTTTAGCTGACCGCTTGCAGCTTGTGGGTGGTTGATATGATCATCACCTACTGCCGGCGTATTGACGATTCTTTAGAGTCCTACACAGAGGTTTCTTGGCTCAGGCAAAACGGAGTAGGGGTACGTATGTGATATGTGCGGGACCGAGGATAATGCGATATGAGATACCGTATTCTATTCTCGCAATATTTGATATCAGCCGGGTCATCGGATCAAGTGTTGATTCGATGAATCGGTACGGATAAATATTAGTCGGTTATATGCGATATAGCCGGATTGTCGGATCAAGTGTTAATTCGATAATTTAATGTATAATAATATATATGATATATTAAATTACATTAACTAATATTAGCTCACTAAAAGATTCTTTTTCTCACTCGGGTAATACATTGATATATATGCGATATATGTTAATTGTATTATTTTATTTTGTTACGATAAATATTATATATGTGATATATAATATTGTAACATGATATGATAACTAATGCAACATGTTTAGTGGATTTTAAACATGATTAGGGTTTGGATTAGGGTTAAGACTTCTAGTTGATTCTAGAAGGTTTCTTTTTTTCATGATAAAGATATTTGTTATGACTCATGCTTTAACCCAACCCAAACCCTAACCCTAGTTAATTCTCTACATGAGTTTAGTTGACCATGGTTGCATTATTTATCATATTAATTCTTTCTATTCATCACAAAAGGATAATTCTATTATTCATCATCTTCTTCCTTCTTCTTTCTTCATGGAAAAAGCTTACTAGCTTTTTTCCAAGTGATGAATAAATGTGAGAAAAGATAAATAAAGAGAGCAAAAATCCTACTTTATCATCCTCATCTTCCCTTGCCCTTTAGATGAGAGTGTTCACTCAATTTTAGTGAGTGTTAGCTTGTGTTAATGAAACTTCAAGGTAGATCATCTTTGTATCGAAGATCGGAAGCAAGACTGCATCTTTCTCTTCGTGGAACCTCTCGAGAGTCCGGAACCCGATGATCGCAGCGAAGGGACCACAACACGGAGCATATGAAGTGAAGGACCAGATCTACAAAGGTTGTAATCCCTCTCACTTTGTGTTAAAGTGTTTAGCATGTTAGTTTTTGCCTAATCTCTAGTTTAAAGATCCGTATTCGGGTTGTTCGGCAAGGCTAAAATTTTAATCGGGCATGGTTGATGCCCCGTGGACCCTTGTGCGCGTGCCCAGCAACCCTACAACCCTAGGGTTCAGTGGCAGTTTTGACGGTCATATAATCGAGTTAAGGTTACGTTCTTCTAGAGGGTCCACAGATATGCTAGCATGATTTCCCGAAAGTTTTAAACTGAGGAAAAATCCAACACTTGAAATTTTTCCCTCATGGGAAAAATGAATTATTGATATCCGTTTGAACCTTTTAACACGTTCAAAATTACCCGAAAAACTAAACAATATTAAACATTCCGTTAGAATCAACGAATTCTTAATATCTCCAGAAAACTCAACACTTGAGTAATATTAAAAATTCCCAGAAGCATAATTTAATACCTACGGATCACCTCTTGAAGTATGATCCCTCAATCATCATGTTCTGTCGTGGAACCGCCGCTAATAGCTTGGTTTGGCCGCGGTTCCGCGGTGGCCTGATGGATTCAGGGAGTCGTACTTCACAGATATCCATAAAATCACCTGCTTATTTTTCTGAGTATTTTTAATACGGAAAAAACCAAGTTTTTAAAAAATTTCCAGAGAGGGGGTCCAAAATCATATTTCGGGGTTCGATCGGACTTTTAATTTCATCAACACATCACCTAATGCTCTAGCTAGGCTCAGCTACCACTGTAGGGTTAGTATAGCACCTTGTGAAGGTTTTGGCAAGCATCAATCATGATACTTTAAAAAATTTTGGGGTGCTAAATGATCGCACGCTAAAAGCGTGTCGGATGTTTAAAGTTCTAAAGTTTACCGCGATCAGGACGGTGTCACTATGCAGCTAGCCGGTTGAGCACGGGTCGATCCACAGGGAGATGGTTGTATTTCCGTTCTTGTTTTAGACGAGTCAATAAAGAATTTGTATGAGTTTGTTCAATCTAACCTATGTGTATTATTTGCAAGTATAAAGTTGGTAAGAAAAAGATACGAGATTGTAAGCTAAAGAAATCCGTACTCAAAACCTTTGAGCCGAGTCTTGACGAATTGAAGCTAGAGCAATCGGCAACAACGTGGATTAGGGGATTTAAGCGCGGTATTCGTGGAATCCGGATTATTTACCCTTGTCCTTCCGTTCTTGTCTCTTTCTTGCGCCTCCGGCCAAACCGAACGCAACCGGTCGCGGTTAGGAATCACCGTTACCTTGTTAGGGTAGGGTGCCTAACGGAGCGCTTGCGTATCGTTTGGGCGGAGTTCAATGGAAAATATGGGAAAAGGAAATGGGCAAAGAAACGTTAACTTATAATATCGTATTTCTTCTTAACAATAATAATTACATTCATTCACAAAAAGAACCAAAAAGAGAGAACAAAAAGAACAAAGAAAAGAAAAGATTACAAACAAGAAATTAAAGCGCATGGAATTAAATTGCAAGTAAGTAAAGAAAGAATGAAAAATGCAAGAAAGTAATTACAAGAACCATAGAACTCAAAACAAGCATGGGATCAATAGCCAACCCTTAAACTTGCAAGCTCAATCAAGAGGTTGCAAGATCAAGAGAAGGGTAAAGAACTCATGTGAAATGAAGCACTAAGGAGAGAACAAAATGATACAATCTCTTGAGACCAATGACCAAAGCTTAAACTTGCAAGCTCACTTAAGAGGTTGCAAGATCAAGTTAAGGTAGAGAGCTCAAGAGGGAAGCTAAATAAAAAGAATAATACAAAAACCTTCATCTTTATTCACATCCACTCAATGCTCTCACTACATTTCCATGGAGGAAGAATGAAGAAGAAGAACTAAAACTACACTAAAGTGGCTAAAAGAATGGACATAAAATTAGACCCTTGGCTTAGCTCTGTTCTGGAGTATTTATAGGCAGCTTACAGAAACCCTAAGGCAAGAATCTGGCATAAAATGAAGTACCCAAACTACCCTTAAAAAACGACAACCTGAAGAGCTAGTACGGCCGCGTTTCCGCGGCTTAAGCCTGCTTAGGCCGTGGAACCGCGGCCGTCTTGATGAGTTGGGCCACCATCTTTTGTGGTTATCCCTGGTTCCTTTTTTCCTCGTGTTTGACAACTACAAACTGCACAAAAGTCTTCCAGAATATCTGCAGATTTCTTAGTCCAAGATTGCTATCATTTCTTCACTTTTGACTTCTATCTCTCTCGAGCTCCGTTCACCCATTGATTCTTGTGCTGCCCCCCTCGTGCTCTGTGCTTGTCCGAGACACGAATGACCACTGTCATATGTCTGGTCTCTGGAACTGGTACTCGGCACTGGACGGATATGGATGACCGGAACCCGGCTTTTATCTGCTGTGACAGATGTTCTGTATTTGGTGTAACTGTGGAGATTTTGTCTTGATTTGCAATATTTGTACTGGAAACCTGTATTCTGTAAATATGTAACAAACACGGATTACAAGCACCTACCTATAAACACACGAGCATAAGAATGGGCGGTATAAAATGCAATATTCTGGTATGAACAAATACCCCCAAACTTAACTTTTGCTTGTCCCGAGCAAAACCAATTATTCACAAAAATAAAATCCTAACCGCACTTTCGCAGGGAACGCGATTGCACTGAGCGCGTGCAACAAGCCGTTAAACCTCTAGGTGTCCCTAGTAGGAGGAGTGTTGTCTCCTGAGGGTTTTCAGCGGATTACACCCACAAAATCCCATCAAGCTAGTGTCATAAGTTTACGTCGATTCTACTCCTACAGTTTAGTATTTACGTTAGAAATTCTATCATCCTAAGTTTGAAATATCCAACCCTTATTTTTCACACCACCTATCTATTTAACCTTGGTTCTCCTGAGTTTTCCTTCTAAAGTGCGGCCTTAAATCAGGGATTTTTATCAACTTTACAGAAAACACAAGTCTTATTCTTTATTTCTATCTTTTATTCAAATATCGATTGTATACCCCTACGTGTATGTGTATTTGCACCCCTACACTCAAGAATTCAATTCAAGCTATAATACCCTTGCCCTAATACCTAATACTACTTCTTTTCATTAAGGATGGACGGATTTGCTAACACACCTTTCATGCGACTATTAATGCTTCTTGAGGTACTAACGACCGATTACTGAATGTGTGAACTTTAAAGCGTAAATAGCAGTTTCCAGGTCTTGACTTTATTCTATATTTCTTCTTTTTTTTCTTTTTCTTTTTCAAGACCGGATATATTTTTGAACATGCTCTTTTGGTGCTTAGCTTTAAATACCGTTTTTTCTTTCATACTAGGCTTTCAGGCAAGAGTATTTCTAGGTATCCTCTACTATCTCAAGTTTCAAGGTGCGTGTAAGTGCAGTTTGTAGGGTATATACTTTCTAAATTTGAACTCAAGAAAAGAAACTTTTTTTCAGACTTATCCTTCAGTAAAGCTTCAATACTTTCCTCTCATCTTGACTTAACTCAAGAACTGAACTCAAAAAACTGTAAGGACGTATACTTACCAAAGTTAGACAGAATGAGGGTTATTTTAAGGATTTTCAATTCCTAAGTCTAGAATTTAGTTATTTCTAACATATCAACTAAACTTTCAGAAAAAATCTAAGTTACCCTATTAGCTAACTTAACGACAAAGTTTTTATATTTTTTGGGAAAATTTTCAATTTTTGTGGGTTTTAAATAAGGTATGCAAATGCAAAATATACAAATGAATGCGAAGGAAGAAAGCTTACCGAGCACACCCCCAAACTTAAACTTGACAGTGCCCTCACTGTCAGGCCATACCAAGAGGGTCAAAATTGTCGGCGCTCCCTAAAAACAAATTATATACAACACAAAAAGGAAAACCAAAAATATATACAAAAAAGTGTCCCCCCAAACTTAAGTAAAACAGTGTTTCCACTGTTAAGCGTTGAAATTCAGGGTTAGGGGGGAAAGAGAACAGTATCAAGCTATACAAGGCCTTACACAGGCCAAAAGTTAGTACCAACCATTCAAAGATTTTATCTCGATAAAGCAGTGGCTGGTGAAAGAAGGCGTAGAGAAAAGAGATGGAGAATACGCGAGACCGTATGGAGATAGAAGTGGTATACGTTCTCGATATATGAGAGGAAGAAGAATGGCGGAAGGGAAAAAAAAGTGGAATACGAACTTGAGGGTGGAAATGGATTGAATAAATTAGTACAATCTGTAATGATCGATGTGAAAAGAGGGATTGTACTAATCTATCAATATGGCGAGAAATTGGGTCAAATCCCTCAAGATTCGTAAGAAGCCATGGGTACGCCGAACTTGGTAAACCAGACATAGTAAATGAAAGTGAGACGGTTTCTTGCAAGGTCGGAACGATGGAAAGAATGGAGGGAAGTGGTTGAGGAAGGTTATCGGTTAAAGGTTCAGCAGGGTGTACACAGTCAGTGGAAGGGGTAGGATGAATTGGAAAATCCGACTCATCAATTATAACTGGTTTATCCTCAAAACTATCCTCAGAATTCTCCTCAAAGTTAAGCCCATCCATGCCTTCATCATCAATATCAAGACGCATATGAAGTTCGGGAAAAACATTTAATGACTCGGGATGATGATTTGAAGAGAAAAACTCAGCCAAATCTATGGGTTCATCATCCAAAATATTCCCAGCGTCAATATCCTCAATCAAGTGAAAATCAATATTCTCAAACACCTCATCAAAAGCATGGATTTCAATCAATTCAGGTTCTAAGATGGAGGTGTAGAGGTCAAAAGGATTGGGTGTGGTTTCACTTGGCAAGGTCCCTTCACAATCTGGCAAATGAAACACTACAAAGTCGCACAACTCATTAAACATTATATCTTCAACTGATAATTCATTTGGGACACTTGATAGACTTTCAACACAGGAGTTGTGGGATTCAATTTGAGACGGGTAGGTTTGATTTGGAAGGGTATACAGCTCACTTTCTCCACTCAAATTCTCCGCCTGTCCTACCGCCTCATCATACATTGGAAAATTTGGAGCTAGCTGGAAACTAGGTACCGGGTCAGTAGGTTGTATGAGAGCGGCCATGGATGCATTCAAATCCATCATCTGTTGGCTTGATGCTACCCTAAAGTCTTCCAACGACTGTTCTAGACTAGACATTGGTTGTGAAGGGGTTTCAGTAAAAGATTCAAAGTTGTTTGGATACTGAAAACTCCCAAATGGCGGTTCTGATGCAATGTCTAGGGAAGGTGCAAAAGTAGGGTAGGATTGGTAGGAATTGAATGGCTGGACAGGAGCAGGATCAACATTTGGATAGGAAGGTGAATGGAATTGTTGATCCCAAGAATTTGAAGTGGTGAAAGGAGTGAAGGATCGGCTACGAGATTGTTCAATACGTTCTGCAATAGACATAGGTCTTGGAGTTGCAACATGACTCGAGGAAAGGGTATCAACGTAAGAAGGGGTGAATGTATGAAATGGTTGATACGAAGTGGATTGCAGAGTCAAATTGTTTGTCCTAGACGCGTCTATACGATCTCTCAATGAAATTTTGGGCATGGAGGGGTCGTTCGAAGTTCGGCCAAAGCAAGAACCGTAAGAAGTAATGTCTGGTTGTGGGTACCAAAGTTCGGCAAGAGTTTTTCGAGGTGGGGTACCCATGATATGAAGAGAGAGAAAGAAAGGTAGAGAAAAGGAGGGGAAAAAGAATGTGATATTTTTTTTTAGTTTATATATTAACAAAAGAATAAAAAAGAATATGGACAAAAACAATCACGACACAAAAATACCACACACCTAATCGTTCTAGGGTTCACCTAGGTCAACTAGACCTGCTCCAGAACTTGATTGTCGAAGTAAAACTGTGTCGAGAAACGGGCTCAAGATACACTGATCACGAGGCCAGGTAAGTGCAGAGATAAGGGGAGGTTTTCCAACGCTTTTGCGAAGTTCCTTAATTAAATAACCCTTTCTCTTTTGGCGATTTCGCCGTTAACACTTTCCTAGACACCCCGTAAACAATGTACCGTTAAGCGAGGTTCTAAACACGGTTAACTTCTCCTAATGAGCTCGAAGTCCTTAAGGCTTAAAGTCTAGTTTCTTTTAAATTTTTGTGCGGGTAAACGTTATGCTCAAGTTCGTGATTTGTGGGCCATGGAAAAGGTGATGAAATCCTTTACCGTATATTGTGGGGTTCGGTTGCCCTTAAGTCCGTATTAATGTATGCAATGCGCAATTCAATAAAAATTCTATAAAGAATCAAACAATCGTTTTTTAGTTTAAGCGCGGCACTGCAACAAATACTGGTTAGTCAATTTTTAGCGTTTGCTAGCGAACTTGCAAAGAATCCTGCAAAGAATAGTATATTGGATGTGTCGGATTTGAGAAGAAGGTGTTAGTAAAGTACGTACCGTTAAGATTTTGGGTTAGGAAACCCCCGTTGAATCAAATCCGATAAGCTCGAAATGTTCGCTTGCGCGGGTCAAACTATCCGGATCTTTGGCACTGTACTTTGCAATCACCTTAGCCTTGAACATACACTTTGCTCCCACAATCGCAGTTTGCAAATCCGCAAAAATCTGCACTCTTGCCCACAAAAATGATCAAAAATAACAAAAAGATTTTATTTTTTAAAATATATACAAAAAGAATATTAACCCGAATAACAAGAAAGAAAATACGCTACCGTCTCCCCGGCAACGGCGCCATTTGATCGCACGCTAAAAGCGTGTCGGATGTTTAAAGTTCTAAAGTTTACCGCGATTAGGACGGTGTCGCTATGCAGCTAGCCGGTTGAGCACGGGTCGATCCACAGGGAGATGGTTGTATTTCCGTTCCTTTTTTAGACGAGTCAATAAAGAATTTGTATGAGTTTGTTCAATCTAACCTATGTGTATTATTTGCAAGTATAAAGTTGTTAAGAAAAAGATACGAGATTGTAAGCTAAAGAAATCTGTACTCAAAAGCTTTGAGCCGAGTCTTGACCAATTGAAGCTAGAGCAATAGGCAACAACGTGGATTAGGGGATTTAAGCGCGGTATTCATGGAATCCGGCTTATTTACCCTTGTCCTTCCGTTCTTGTCTCTTGGTTTCGCCTCCGGCCAAACCGAACGCAACCGGTCGCGGTTAGGAATCACCGTTACCTTGTTAGGGTAGGGTGCCTAACGGAGTGCTTGCGTATCGTTTGGGCGGAGTTCAATGGAAAATACGGGAAAAGGAAATGGGCAAAAAAACGTTAACTTATAATATCGTATTTCTTCTTAACAATAATAATTACATTCATTCACAAAAAGAACCAAAAAGAGAGAACAAAAAGAACAAAGAAAAGAAAAGATTACAAACAAGAAATTTAAGCGCACGGAATTAAATTGCAAGTAAGTAAAGCAAGAATGAAAAATGCAAGAAAGTAATTACAAGAACCATAGAACTCAAAACAAGCATGGGATCAATAGCCAACCCTTAAACTTGCAAGCTCAATCAAGAGGTTGCAAGATCAAGAGAAGGGTAAAGAACTCATGTGAAATGAAGCACTAAGGAGAGAACAAAATGATACAACCCCTTGAGACCAATGACCAAAGCTTAAACTTGCAAGCTCACTTAAGAGGTTGCAAGATCAAGTTAAGGTAGAGAGCTCAAGAGGGAAGCTAAATAAAAAGAATAATACAAAAACCTTCATCTTTATTCACATCCACTCAATGCTCTCACTACATTTCCATGGAGGAAGAATGAAGAAGAAGAACTAAAACTACACTAAAGTGGCTAAAAGAATGGACATAAAATTAGACCCTTGGCTTAGCTCAGTTCTGGAGTATTTATAGGCAGCTTACAGAAACCCTAGGGCAAGAATCTGGCATAAAATGAAGTACCCAAACTACCCTTAAAAAACGACAACCTGAAGAGCTAGTACGGCCGCGTTTCCGCGGCTTAAGCCTGCTTAGGCCGCGGAACCGCGGCCGTCTTGATGTGTTGGGCCACCATCTTTTGTGGTTATCCCTGGTTCCTTTTTTCCTCGTGTTTGACAACTACAAACTGCACAAAAGTCTTCCAGAATATCTGCAGATTTCTTAGTCCAAGATTGCTATCATTTCTTCACTTTTGACTTATATCTCTCTCGAGCTCCGCGCACCCATTGATTCTTGTGCTGCCCCCCTCGTGCTCTGTGCTTGTCCGAGACACGAATGACCACTGTCATATGTCTTGTCTCTGGAATTGGTACTCGGCACTGGACTGATATGGATGACCGGAACCCGGCTTTTATCTGCTGTGACAGATGTTCTGTATTTGGTGTAACTGTGGAGATTTTGTCTTGATTTGCAATATTTGTACTGGAAACCTGTATTCTGTAAATATGTAACTAACACGGATTACAAGCACCTACCTATAAACACACGAGCATAAGAATGGGTGGTATAAAATGCAATATTCTGGTATGAACACTAAACAAACCCTAACCAAGATCTTTGCTAGAGACTTAGGGTTAACATAGCATGTAAACAACTTTACATCTAAGAGAGAGGGATTACAACCTTTGTAGTCCTTTCCTTCGCTTCATAAGCTACGAGTAGTAGTCTCTTCACCGTGATCCATGAACTTCCGAACTCTAAAGAGGCTCCACAGGCCGAATGTTCCATGCTTGCTCGAAGTCTTCCTTTTCGAAGATGATCTACCTTGAAGAATCTTTAACCCAAGCTTACACTTCACTAAACAACTTATTAGAGAAGTGAACACCCTAATCTAAGTGGCTAGAATAGATGAGGATGATGATGTAGGAATTTAGTTCTCTTTTATTTTCAATTTCTCACCATTTATCATCACAAATACAAAAGCTAGTGAAGCTTTTTTCAAGGAGGAAGAAGAAGAAAGCTTTTGTGATGAATAATGAATTATTGTTATGGTTACAAATCCAACCATGGGTTAAGAATGAAGGATTAACCTTTGTAGAGAATAAACTAGGGTAAAGGGTTTTGAGTTGGGTTAAGAAATATCTACACAAAATATCTTAACAAAAAACAAAAGAACGCTTCATGAAGCTTCATGAAAAAGCTAACCCAAAAGCTAACCCAAATCAAAACCCTAACTTGTTTAAACTCCACAAAACATGTTGCATTTGTAATCTTAACTTGTTACAATATTATATATCACATATATAATATAATTTTGTAACAAAAGAAAATAATACAATTAACATATATCACATATATATCAATGTATTATCCGGTGAGAAAATGAATCAATAATGAGAGCTTATATTAGTTAATGTAATGTAATATATCACATATATAATTATACATTAAATTATCGAATCAACACTTGAGCCGACAATCCGGCTATATCGCATCTAACCGACTAATATAATTTGTACCGATTCATCGAATCAACACTTGATCCGGTAACCCAGCTATATTACATATACCCGGCCGATATCATATATCGCGAGAATAGAATACGGTATCTCATATCGTATTATTCTCGGTCCCGCACATATCACATATGTGCTCCTACTCTATTTTGCCTGAGCCAGGAAACCTCTGTGTAGGACTCTAAAGAATCGTCAATATGCCGGCAGTAGGTGATGATCATATCAAACACCCACAAGCTGCAAGCGGTCTGCTAACCATAACAGTCACCCAGGTATTGAGCGATCAGAAGATCAACAAGCAATCCTGTACATTCTCCTGTGAATCCAATCAGTAACACTACCGTACAGTCCGGTCTCTTCGTCTGATATGTTGCATATCTAGTCTAGGGGTGATAAACGTAAGACCCCAGTAACCGATAAGTCGTGTCGATGTGAGGCTCATAACAGGTCGAGAAACCGCTGATAACACTTACCAGTAGCACTCTATATCAGCCCTGGCCAGGGACTTCCAGTTATAGCCAATCGAACACAGCACAACATCAACTCCCTATACCGGGAGAGACGAAACCCCTCCTATCGCTCATTGCCTCCATATGATTCGGGACTGTACCCAAAATCCACCATTTTGCATGCCCTCTTAGACGTGGTAAGGTGGAAATTAAAGCACAGTAGGAATCACACAAGACTCTATGACGATCTCGGTTCTACAGACTAACCTATACCAGTGTCACCAGAGAACTGCTATCTGACGATTGGTATAAATCCATCTAGAAGTTCTCGGTGAGTCCGTTCTGTGTACCCAGTCTCCACTGAGCACCCGTACACCATCTCTGATGTCAAACACCAATGGATATTGGATCATCTATCGCCCATCATATGGGTCAATATGCGTATACGCTAGTCTACTCTGGTGTATCAATGCCCTGTCTCGATACACCCTTGACTAGGAACAGTTATAGGATGTACTCGTTGATTACCCTGGCCCTACTAGTATGATCTTATCATGGTCCCAGTAGTTGAGTACATATCCTAAGGGATTTATCAACATGTGAGAGCAAGACAGTAAACTAAAACAAGTCAACATGTTAAGACAAAATGAGACTAAATAGCATACTATCATGCCGAGCAAGAAAGTCCTCTCTATATATATCCAAGCATCCACTATAATATACATCACATGTACAACAATGGCCTCTCGGGCATATATACAACTAACACAAGAACCCCGAGCAAGCCAACAAGGTCTCTCACCCAGACTATTGCTCTTATCACCGAGCAATAGGACACCCTCTCGAAGACTGCTTCACCTTCAA
The DNA here is from genome assembly GCA_030015575.1 of Agapanthus africanus. Classification (NCBI taxonomy): domain Eukaryota; kingdom Viridiplantae; phylum Streptophyta; class Magnoliopsida; order Asparagales; family Amaryllidaceae; genus Agapanthus; species Agapanthus africanus. The sequence goes on along the minus strand of CM057339.1, from coordinate 477,211,047 downwards.
GAACTGGGTCGAAGACCAATATCAACAGGACAGGTTCGCTCTATCCAGCAGTTGGAAGATAAGCCCGCCATAGAAGCATGAACCGAAAGCGACGCGTATAGCAAGAGTAGAACCAGATCAACATCGATCTTGGAAACGATCTTGTACCTGTCACGCGATAACATTGTCAAAAGAAGAGCCCGAGAAAATGGATGACCTTCCCTGGTGCTTCGAAAACAATGATGATGAGGTGATCTCAGAGTTTCCACCGACACCGAAAGAGCTGGACGATAGAATACATACTGCTGCAGATAACCTCAAGAAAATTGATTTCGGGACGGCAAGTGACCCGCGACCGACATTCGTCAGTGAGCTGCTGTCTGAACAAAGGATGGCTACACTAAATGACGTGCTTATGAAGCATAGAGACTGTTTCGCATGGAACTATTCCGAGATGCCATGACTAGATGCAGAGATTGCTGTCCATAAATTGGCAATATCCCCGGACGTCAAGCCAATCAAACAAGCACCGAGAAGAATACGGCTCGAGCTTGAGATGAGCATCAACGCCGAGGTCAAGAAGCTAGGCGACTCTGGCTTCATCCAAGAGGCTCAGTATCCTGACTGGATCGCCAACATCGTCCTGGTGATGAAGAAAAATGGGACGGTGCGCATATGTGTGGACTTTCGGGATCTCAAAAAAGCCTGCCCGAAGGACGACTTCCCAGTACCATTCACTGAGCTAATGATAGATAACACATCCACTCATGAAGTTTTCTCCTTCATGGATGGCTCATCTGGATATAATCAGATAAAAATGCATCCTGAGGACTAGAAGCATACCGCTTTTCGAACCCCTTTGGGCATATTTTGCTACAAGGTGATGCCTTTCGGTCTAAAGAACACCGGTGCCACCTATCAGAGGGCCATGACGAAGATTTTCGACGACCTCATACATGAAATTGTCGAATGCTATATCGACAACCTCGTGGTTAAAAGCAAATCATACGAGGTATAACTAGAGCATCTGAAGATCGTATTTCAACGCCTCCGGCAATACAACTTGAAGATGAACCCTCTCAAATGCGCGTTCGGAGTTTCCTCGGACAAATTCCTAGGATTCATCGTCCGACATCGAGGCATCGAGATAGATCCATCAAAGATCAAGGCGATTATGGAAACACCTCCGCCAAGAACTCTCAAACAACTGCGGTCTCTCCATGGAAAGCTCGCGTATATCCGGCGATTTATAGCCAATCTCTCCGACAAGTGCCGTCCTTACAGTCACCTAATGAAGAAGGGAACTCCGTTCGTCTGGGATCACAAATGCCAAAGCGCACTAGATGAAATCAAGCAATACCTGCAAAATCTGCCAGTGCTGGCCGCTCCCGTTAAAAGAAAACCTCTCGTCCTGTATAAAACAGCCCACGAAGGTTCGCTAGGCGCATTATGGGCATAAGAGAATGACCAAGGGAAAGAGAGAGCCCTTTATCATCTGAGTCGAGTTCTCCTGGGGGCAGAAAGCAATTACTCTCCCATTGAAAAACACTGCCTGGCATTGATCTTCGTGATAACGAAGCTCAGACATTATGCGTTGGATGATGAGGTCCATCTCATATCAAAAGTGGATCCTCTCAAGTATTTGATGTCGAAGGCCATACTAACAGGGCGGCTTGCTAAATGGGTCCTGCTCTTAATGGAGTTCTCGATAACTTATCTTCCCCTCAAGGCAGTGAAAGGTCAGGCCATCGCTGACTTCCTCGCTGAGCATCCGATACCCGCCGGCTCTCCCTTAAACTGCGAACTGCCGGACGAACACTCCTTTGACACAATCGACGGGGAGAGAAGAGAGAATGATACCCAATGGGAACTTTACTTCGATGGAGCATCTTCCATGAAAAAGCGCAAACAAAGCACCCCCATAATCAAATCAGGGGTAGGACTCATCTTTGTGACTCCATAAGGAGGGATAATGCGCTTTGCCTTCTCCTTAACAGAGCTGAGGACAAACAACGAAGCCAAGTATGAAGCTTTGATAGCAGGTCTCGAGATCACCATCCACATGGGAATTGAAAACCTGCTCATATACGGAGACTCCCAACTGGTCGTTAGTCAAGTAAACGGCGACTACAAAACGTACAAGCCAGAGTTGGTGAAATACGGCAAGAGAGTACAGCAACTGCTAATTCAGATTCCTTCCTACACCTTGAAAAGCATACCACGTGTGAAAATTAGCAAGGTGGATGCATTAGCCAAGCTTGCTAGAGAACTGGCTGACGAGAGCCTCGATGACGTGAGGATCATTGTGCAAAGCCGTCGGGTTCTTGCACCGACAGAAATATCTCCGGAGTCTTACGAAGAAAAGGGAGCGACCGAGCAAATGGCTCTACAAGTAAAAGACCAAGAAAAGGTTGAGGATTGGAGAGAAGTCTTTATAGACTACTTCAATCCTGTCGAACGCCTGAAGATGCGTCCTCAAAACATCAGCTCATGAAGCGAGCTCTATCTTTTGCCTTCATCAATGATACCCTGTATAAAAGATCATTTGATTCTTTGTGGCTAAGATGCCTGGGAAATGAAGAGGCAAAGAGAGTTGTCTAAGAAACTCACGACGGACTTTGCGGTTCTCACCAAGCCGGGCCGAAGATGAAGCTGAAGATCAAAAGGATGGGCTACTATTGGCCAATGATGATTCAGGACTGCCTCGAGTATGCGAAGCAATGCCACTCGTGCCAGATCCATGGGGACTTTATCCACCAGCATCCAAATCTGCTACATCCGACAGTGGCTAGCTGGCCGTTCAAAATGTGGGGAAATGACATAATCGGCCCCATCGAGCCAGCATCGTCCAGAGGATATCGATTCATTTTGGCGACAACTGATTGCTTCTCCAAATGGGCAGAAGCAGTACCGCTGAGGGAAGTGAAGACGGAGAATATCCTCCATTTCTTCAAGACACACGTCATTTATCGGTTTGGAACTCCGAGACGGATCATCTCCGATAACGGGCCAGCCTACAGAAGCCACAAGATCAGCCGCTTCACACAACAGCATAACATAGACTGGAGATACTCCTCAGTCTATAATCCCCGAGCTAACGGTCTAACTGAGGCTTTCAACAAGACCTTGACGAAGATCATGAAAAAGACGGTGTCTCGAAATAAGAAGGACTAGCATGAGAGACTGCATGAAGCTCTCTGGGCGTATCGAACTACATTCAAAACGGCCACGAACACAACGCCGTACGCATTGGTATTCGGTACAGAAGTAGTACTCCCCCTCGAGATAGAGATGCCCTCTCTACGAGTGGCAGTTCATTACGAACTAACGGAAGGAGAAAATGCTCACCTTCGACTTGAGGAGCTCAATGCCCTTGATGAAACCTGGCTCATAGCGCAACAAAATATGGAGGCTTATAAAGCAAAGATGATGCGTTCATATGAGAGATTGATTAGGTCGAAAACATTCCGGCAAGGCAAACTAGTGCTAGTGGTCAAGAGACCCATGATCCCTAATCGTGCCAAGCGAGGGAAGTTCGCGCCGAACTATGAAGGCCCGTATATCATAGACAAAGTCTACCAGGGTGGAGCCTACCTGCTCATGGACATGCATGGTGAAAGACCTTTCCGGCCAATAAACGGTCGATTCCTGAAAAAATACTATGCCTGACGAGTCACGGCCTAGGTCAACGATAGATGACGATGCCTATGTCCGCTCGCTATCTTCCTAAGCCCAAACTCTATAAGTAGTAACCAATGATGGACCGAAACGTCCTTAAACTAACCACGGACCGAAACGTCCTTAAACTAACCATGGACCAAAACGTCCTTAAACTAACCACGAACCGAAACGTGCAGGGTTACTAGGCACATTTATAAGGGTCTATAAGGCATCAACCATGCACGATTTAAATTTTAGACGAGCCGAACAACCCTAACCAAGATCTTAGACTAGAGATTAGGCAAAACAAAGCAAGTAAACAACTTTACTTCTAAGAGTTTGGGATTACAACCTTTGTAGTCCGGCCCTTCACTTCTAAAGCTCTGTGTTGAGGTCCTTTCGCTGCAATCATCGAGTATCCGGACTCTAGATAGGCTCCACAAAAGAAAGATGCAAGCTTGCTTCCGATCTTCGATAACAAAGATGATCTACCTTGAAGAAACTCAAGCCCAAGCTTTTGCTTCACTAATCAAGTATTAGCAAAGCAAACACCCTAATCTAAGTGGGTAGAATAGATTAGGATGATGAAGTAGGAATTTTGCTCTCATTTATTTTCTATTTCTCACTCATTTTCATCACTTCACAAAAAGCTAGAAAGCTTTTCATGCAAGGAAGAAGAAGAAAGAAGATGATTAATCCTTTTGTGATGAATAATAAATCTAGTGAGGTTAGAAATGCAACCATGGGTTAAGTATGATAACTTAACCCATGTAGAGAGTTAACCATGGTGAAGGGTTGGGTTAGGTTAACAAATATCAACCAAAATATCTTTAGAAAATATCTTTAGTTAAAAACAAAAGCAAAGCTTCTAGAAGCTTCAAGAAGGTTTAACCCTAATCCAAACCCTAACCATGTTTAAACTCCACAAAACATGTTGCATTTGTAACCTTAACTTGTTACAATATTATATATCACATATATAATATATTTTGTAACAAAATAAGATAATACAATTAACATATATCACATATATATCAATGTATTATCCGAGTGAGAAAAAGAATCTTTTAGTGAGCTTATATTAGTTAATGTAATTTAATATATCAAATATATAATTATACATTAAATTATCGAATCAACACTTGATCCAATAATCCGGTTATTTGACAAATAATTGACTAATATAATATGTATCAGTTCATCGAATCAACACTTGATCCGATGACTCGGCTATATCACATATACCCGGCCGATATTTCATATCACGAGAATCTAATATGGTATCACATACACGTATTGTTCTCGATCCCGCACATATCATATATGTGCTCCTACTCCGTTTTTCCTGAGCCAGGAAACCTCTGTGTAGGACTCTAAAGAATCGTCAATACGCCGGCAGTAGGTGATGATCATATCAAACACCCACAAGCTGCAAGCGGTCAGCTAAACGTAACAGCTACCCAGGTATTGAGCGATCAGAAGATCAACAAGCAAGACTGTACATTCTCCTGCGAATCCAATCAGTAACACTCCCGTACAGTCCGGTCTCTTCATCTGATATGTCGCATATCTCGCCTAAGGATGGTAAACGTCAGACCCCAGTAGCTTGATAAGTCGCGTCGATATGAGGTCTATAACAGTTCGAGTAACTACTGATAACACTTACCAGTAAATCTCAACAACCCTGTCCAGGGATATCCAGTTATAGCCAATCGAACACAGCGCAACATCAACTCCCTATACCGGGAGAGACGAATCCCCTCCTATTGCTCATTGCCTCCATGTGATTCGGGACTGTACCCAAAATCCACCTTTTTGCATGCCCACTTGGATGTGGTATGATGGAAATCAAAGCACAGTGGGGATCACACAAGACTCTATGACGATCTCGGGTCTACAGACTAACCTGTACCAGTGTCACCAGAGAACTGCCATCTGACGTGAGGTATAATACCATCTGGGAGTTCTCGGAAAGTCCGTCCAGTGTACCCATTCTCCACTGAGCACCCGTATACCTTCTCTGATGTCAAACACCAATGGATATGGGATCATCCATCGCCCATCATATAGGTCAAGAAGCGCATACGCTGGTCTACTCTGGAGTATCGATGCCCTGTCTCAGTACTCCCATGACTAGGAACATTTGAAGGATAAACTTGGTGACTACAGTATCCTCACTAGTATGATCTGCATCATAGTCCTGGTAGTCAAGTACTCATCCTAAGGGCTTTATAAATATGTAACATAGAGACAATCAGATTACATGTTAAGATAAAGAGTAACCAGATAGAATATTATCATGTCGAGCAAGAAAGTCCTCCCTATATATGTCCAAGCATCCACTACAATATACATCATATGTACAGTAATGGCCTATAGGGCATACATATAACTAACAAAATGTCCTTAAACTAACAATGGACCACTATGTCCTAAAAAAACTAGCTGCTAACCGAGAGGTCGATAAACTACTGTGGATTACAGCATTTTAAGGCTGATACAAAAACGAAGAATAAAAAAAGAGAAAAGAAGAAAAAACGGTATGTCCATAAGCAAAATGGGCATGGATGAAAACCCGAAAGGGCTCCGTGAGTAAAAACAGCAGGGCTACCGGTGAGTTTTTGTGAAAACCCAAAAGGGCGCAACCTCGTTAAAAGACACTTGCAAGGTCCTCTCGACCTTGTGAGGAGAAACCACCTGCGTGAGATCCTTACGACTCACAAGAGAGCAACACACATAGGAATCCTCATGATTCTTAAGGAGAAATTACACTTGCGATAGCCTCACGACTCGTAAGGAGAACCCTTTTATGAGACCCTCACGGCTCGTAAGATTCAAAAGTCTTAAGCTACAGGGATCTGAACCTGTTCTTAAGCGGCCACCACAACCTCCAATACTGCCCTACAAGTGGTTCAATATTGACCCTTGTATACAATCCACGGGCGCGTATAAACATTTCCCTGACAAAGTCCCATCCATGACTAGGGATATGTTTGCACAATGAACAACCCTTGTAAGTCCTCTCGACTTATAAGGAGAAAGCACTCTTGTAAGATCCTTACGACTTATAAGAGACCATACACTTAGGAATCCTCACGATTCCTAAGGAGAAAACGCACCTACGAGATCATCATGACTTGTAAGGAGAAATACCTTTATGAGACCCTTACGGCTCATGAAGTCAAAAGCCTTAGTCGATAGGATCTTAACCCTATTTACTAAGCCACCTTTGTTCGCATTGAAAAAAGCAGATAATGATTCGCTCCTGGCAATATCCCGGTTGTAGCAGTGCTGATGCCGAAATCAGTTTCTAATCCTAAGCTTGCAGCAAAAAAAAAGCTAGCGAGCCACACATGCATACGAAATAGCCGAAATGATGGGGCAACTTGCAACAAAATCTGCAGGCAAAAATGTATGCATGCAAAATAGCCGAAATGATTGGGCAACTCGCAATAAAAACCAGCGAGTAAGAATAAAACAAATAGCCGAAATGATTGGGCACCACGAAAAATAGCCGAAATGATTGGGCAATCGCGACCTTCGTGATATAAAAGCTGAAATGATAGAGCATCGCAGAAAGAAATAAAATAAAAAAATGAAATTTTCACCCTACAGGTGATATAACATCAATCCCTGTATACAATCCAGAGACGCAAACAAAGAGGGAATCACACCTTCCCTCCCCAGGCTTCATCAGAAGAAGATAAATCTCAACGGTTCACAGATAGCCTGAAGATCATCTCAACTTTCGTTTCATTACAACAGACACTACATCAAGCAAAGCGGAACCGTGGCAACTCCCAGTTCCATGACTCGGCGGTGCACAGATGACCGAGAGTCAAACCCCGATTCCATGAAATGCGGATAAAGTCAACCCTTCCTGGTCACGTGGAACACAGCTTATGTCAATCCTGACCCCGTAGGAAACGTCCAGAGCGGATCCTGGCCCTCACAGAACACGACTATGACCCTATGGGAAGCATCCAGAGCGGAGCCTGGTCCTCGCAGAACACGGCTGTGACCCCGTGGGAAGTATCCAGAGCAAAATTCCTGGTTATGTGGAACGCGGCTTATGTCAATCCTGACCCCATGGGAAACATCCAGAGGGGATCCTAGTCCTCACAGAACACGGCTATGACCCCGTGGGAAGCATCCAGAGCGGAGCCTGGTCCTCGCAGAACACGGCTATGACCCCGTGGGAAGCATCCAGAGCAAAATTCCTTATCACGTGGAACGCGGCTTATGTCAATCCTGACCCCATGGGAAACGTCCATAGCGGATCTTGGTCCTCTCAGAACACGGCTATGACCCCGTGGGAAGCATCCAGAGCGGAGGCTGGTCCTCGCAGAACACGGCTATGACCCCATGGGAAGCATCTAGAGCAAAATTTCTGGTCACGTGGAACGCGGCTTATGTTAATCCTGAGCCTATGGGAAACATCCAGAGCGGAGCCTAGTCCTCGCAGAACACGGCTATGACCCTGTGGGAAGCATCCAGAGAAAAATTCTTGGTCACGTGGAACACGGCCTATGTCAATCCTGACCCCGTGGGAAACATCCAGAGCGGATCCTGGTCCTCGCAGAACACGGCTATGACCCCGTAGGAAGCATCCAGAGCGGAGCCTGGTCCTCGCAGAACACGGCTATGACCCCATGGGAAACATCCAGAGCAAAATTCCTGTTCACGTGGAATACGGCGTATGTCAATCCTGACGCCGTGGGAAACGTCTAGAGCGGATCCTGATCCTCGCAGAACACGGCTATGACCCCGTGGGAAGCATCTAGAGTGAAGCCTGGTCCTCGCAGAACATGGCTATGACCCTGTGGGAAGCATCCAGAGCAAAATTCCTAGTCACGTGGAACGCGGCTTATGTCAATCCTGACCCCGTGGGAAACTTCCAGAGCGGATCCTGGTCCTCGCAGAACACGGCTATGACCCCGTGGGAAGCATCCAGAGTGGAGCCTAGTCCTCGCAGAACACGGCTATGACCCCATGGGAAGCACCCAGAGCAAAATTCCTGGTCATGTAGAACATGGCCTATGTTAATCCTGACCCCGTGGGAAATGTCCAGAGTGGATCCTGGTCCTCGCAGAACACGGCTATGTCAATCCTGACCCCGTGGGAAGCATCCAGGGCAACTCCTGACTCCGTGAAATACGGATAATGGTAACCTCACCCATCACTTACGGGTCCTCACGACTCATAAGGGAGCAAACTCTCTTGTGAGATCCTTACGACTTTCAAGAGAAAACACACTTAGGAATCCTCACAATTCTTAAGGAGAAATTACACCTACGGAATTCTCTCAACCTACAGGAAGAAAATTCTTTATGAGACCCTCACAGCTCATAAAGTTGAAAAGTCTTAGGAGGCAGATCTTAACCCTGAATCCTAAGCCATCGTTGTCCTGCAAAGAAATCGAAATAAACTATCCACAGAATACACTTACTAAAAGGGACACACCATCATGAGGAAAAATATATCTTTTATTTATAAATCAAAATGAATACAAAGTACAATTTATGAAAGAACAAAAAAATATACTCTCATTCAGGAGTATGTACAAAGGAAGAATGAAAAAATATATATACAATTATTCAAGTCGGTAGGCGATTTAGCATGTTTGCCAGTTCACCCCTTTTTCGCTGGGCCTCGGCTTCATGATTTAGTATCATCAAAAGATGGGCCTCCGCTTGAGCCTGTTGGGCCTGGTATGAAGCAAGCCGGCCTTCAAGCTCTTTTTCAGTAACCTTATGGGCTTCGACCATTTCACGAGTAAACACAGCGGCCTTATCAATAGCTACCACCTCCTTGATAACCTCTTGAATCACTCGCCAAAGTTCATATGCTTTAGTGGTCTTGGCCGTAAGGTTGGCTTGAATCTCCCCCAGTGCTTTGGAAGCCAGCTCCCTCTCCGAAAACTTGCAGCTGAGCCTTTTCTCACATGATATCATGTTAGCAGCACACTGCTCAATTAGACCCCACAAGCTCGCCTTTGCGGCCACAACCTCCGAAGGAAGGTGTGTACATTCAAGGACATGTAAGCAAGCCTCCACCTTCCGACAAAACTTAACCAAGACTTGCACCAATGCTTCACTATGGTAGGTGGCAAGAAAGGGAGGAGAGCCGTTGGCTTCAGCGGCAAACGCTTCAGCCGTGATCAGACTGCCAACACGAAGATCCTCAATTAGGGCTTATAAGGAGTGGAGGCTTAGCTTTTCCATCCGTTCTGAGGCGCACAGAGCATAGGGGCCGGGTGGCATGGCGATGAGAGACTCCAGCGTGGTAAGAACTGGAAAATCTGTTCAGATTTATAAACAGTCAGCGAGACTTGTAAGCAAAGAACAAATGGAACGACGTTGAGACTTTACTTACCCACAGTCATACAAGAGGGGTCTGAAGGCTCCCAGGCCCATCAAGAATTTCAACCTCGTCATCAGCTTCCAGAACTGTAGAAGACATCAATGTCATTATATGAAATAATAATAACACAGTGAGGAGAAGGCAAAAGACACTGACCTTGCCCGGAATAGAGGACGATGCGTTGAGGAGATATCGCCTGCGGAGTGGCCATCTCCAACAGGCGCTGAAAGGACTTCCTGCGAGATAGATCGGCAATAGACACCGCCAATCCACGCAACTCTGAAAAGACAGAAGGGTTCAGATAATGGAGAGATCATTAATGTAAAATATAAAAGGTTACCTTTGATGCTTCTCCCATTATGGGCTGGAAGGATAGCAGGTTCGACGGCCTCCTCCATGCCCCCAGGCACATCATCGGGGACGTGGGCCAATGTAACGATTTTCGAGCGAGGGGTAGTAGCCTCCACTGCAGGCTCCAGCGGAAGGACGGCGGCCTCGACTACTTGTCCCTTAATCTTCGGGCCGCCCCCAGAAAGATCCATCGGATCAGCGACTAACAAAGATGCCTTTCCTGGGGTAGCAAACGCTTGGGGAGCGGGAATCACCAAGGGAGGCTCCATTGTAGGAGCAACAGTCGCATCGACCCCCTCCATACTGATTAGTGTTTCATTGGGGATATTGGCGGAGTCTACAGCCAAAGCGCGACTTGAATTCAGATCCTCCGCCCTCGCCGAAGTCCCTACAAGGTTTGTACGAAGATAAGGACATATATATATATATATGTACACGAGCAATACAAAAGATCACAAGGAGATACATGAACATACCGATGCGCAAGGGAGCCTCTAATATGGCTTGTTCAAGACGACGCTCCTTCCTGAAGAGATGTGCTCGCTGAGGTCCGAGGGTAGACTCGTGGCCACCGGTCCACAATGAAAGCGCGTCCTCGGTGTCAGCCGAAACAGCCTGCTTAAGGGCCTTCTCACCCCATTCTTCCAAAGAGCCTATGAATCGCTGCCGTATCGATGGAGGGTCTTCATAAAAGTTAACGGCAGGATAAGGCCTCTTTGGGACGTTCTCGGATTCATCTTGCGAACGTCTGATAGCCTCAGCCAATTGTGCGGCTTCCTCGGCAGATGAACCTGGGAAAAGTAGACCACCATCCGATTCTTGCACGGCTAGTGGTTCATCTTGAAGAATAGTCTCAGACTCTATTAAAGAGTCGAGCAGATTGGTGACCGTATTCCTCCGCCTCTTGGGCCCAGAACTAACCGCTGAAGACTATCGTTTCCTTCCCCGTGGAGCTTTGGTAGGCGTTGACCCACTTCGCTTTCGATGTCCTCGCTCGACGGTGCTACCGATGACGACACGGCCATTGTTGATGCCGCGGCCGATGACGCTGCTACTGGCGCCCTATTAGCCCTTGATTGAGCCCTAGTATGCAGTGGCATACCAGCTGTGGGAGTTAAGTCCACTTCCGCCGCCTCCAGAATAAGCACGACGCTGGTATCCCTCAATGGAGGGCGAACCATTGCACGCGGTTGCGGCGGAACTCCCGTGGCCTGAATCGGAGTGGGAGCCCTATATCCAAGAAGCACCCTCCTCTCCTCAGCAATAATTGGACTGACCCGGTGGAAGTACCAGCCCATGAATGATCCCACACATCGAGGAATATGATCAGCTTCAGGAATCATGAAGCGGGAACTAGTGTTCAGCCGCATGAAGTGATGAGCGGCGTCACGAACGGATTCTGGCGATTGGCTAGGCGCCACTGTAAATGCCTCGAAGGGGGTGCCTTGTTCATATCCAAGTTGCCGAGCAAAGCGGTGTGGGTTGTACCGCATAAAAAGGGCTACACCGTTCTGAAGAAATACCAGGTAACTTGGTCTGATCGAATACAGGTGCATTGCTTCCCTGGGCTTTAGAGAAGGTGCCCCCTCTTTCTACAAGTCGCAGAGCTGTTGGACCGATCCTGAGGGAGTAGAGAGAACTCGGTCATTGAATACCATCCCGCCTATATTGGCATAGGGATTGACCAGCACGCGAATAGCCCCAGACTGAGTCGGGTCAGGAGCAGAAGCGTCCACCAGCCGCATGAGTCGCGGAAAAGTATAAGCGTCATAAAACTTGGGCCTTTGGTGCGCAACAAATGCCCCCAGCACGTGCATCTCAATCCAGGACGTAAAGTAATGAAGAGAGAAATTTACCATATCTACGCCTGGAGTTGAGGTATTGGCCGCGGCGCCTAACCCATGATATAGATGCGCTAGCCCTGGAATGCCTACAGCTAGTCGCGTTCCCTCAGCAATGCGATGAGCAGGGTAAATAACCGAGGCTCTCATGAAAGGGCGATGCATGGGAATGGCGAACCAGCTAAGCCAAACATTGATGAAGCCCACAAAGAAAGTATCCTCATCCATACCAGGAGCTGCAATCGACTCGAAAGATATCGCTGACATGATGGGAATGTAGTACTGCGGCAAGTCTTCTTCTTTAGTCGGCCGTTTATTTAAACCAAACCCAAAGGGGTCGTTAATGTTCTCAAACTTCAGAGCCGTCTTTGATAGGACATCTTCGCGAAGGAAGCAAGCGATAAAGCTTTTAAAAGTGACACCCTGCTAGTCTGACTCTGTGAACAGTTTGTCAAAAATACTCAGGGTCTTGATCAAACTTGGGTGCTTGTGGCGGACGGCGTTCTCGGTCGACAGGCCGTCAAGCATGGCAGGCTCAGTTTTGAAGACATACTCATCGGGAGGCAGTAATTCTTCATAAAGTGTCCTCCTGACCGGCAGCCCTGAGATCTCACGAAATTCTTCCAGAGAAATTGAAACTTCGCAGTCCCTTAGAAGGAAGGTGTTGGTGGGAAGATTCCATTGGTTCAAGAAGGCCTTAACCCACCAGACATGGGGAGACTGATAGTGGAAAAGAGACACATATATCGCCTGACAGAGTCCGACCCTCTGCAGTCGCGCGCGATGGGCAGACAGGATGTAACGGGCCCAGAGAAGGTAGCCTGTAGGATGTCGAGGGGTAAGCCCTATCTTGTAAATCTGCCCCCATGGCTGGGCTTCGCCCTGGCAAATGCGGCGCCCTAAAATGTCTATAGCCGGCACCGGATGGTTCGGAATACCAGTTGTTGAAGGCTCAAGCCGTCCCATAGGGGTCCAGTCCAGCATCTCCATAGCAAAGGCGGTCCGTGGAGGATCCATCGACAGAAACGGACGGGTAGGCTCCGTCGGTATCTCGCAAAGAAAACTGTGGCGACCGCGGATGATGTGACCGTACCAAGTCCCCCATAAAAGCAAATTGGTGCAATTCGGGTCATGAGCCCTAATCATCGCCATCACTTCCTCGTCAGACGGTGACTGAGAAAAAGAAGCCTCCGAGCGAATGAAAGGGAAGTATGGAACAGAAGTCATTGTCCCTAAAATAAAAGAAGGGGAAACTGTTAAGCGAAGCCAACACGTGTATATATGTGTGTGTGTGTGTGTGTGTGTGTGTGTGTGTGTTTGTAAATGCATATATAAAAAGAAAGTGGACGAAAGCAACAGAGGACTCATTTTATGGGACCATTGATTACAAAACACATGGGTCTCACAAAATCAAGATGGCGGCTTACTAATGATGAGGCAAAGCAATTACTATGAGAACAAAAGGAAGATTCTCAATAAATGAACAGTGGATTTCAAATGACCCTACACATTCCCCAAAAAGAAATCCATCTTGGACTCTGCAAAAATCAAGCAGAACAAGGGAATTAAATTCCCAGAAAACCCTACTGCAAATCTTTCCTTTTGTTGCAAATAACAACTCAGGGCAAGAAAACCCCAAGAAGTTCTCTTTGAAGAACTAAGTTCTTCAGAGGAATTAAATTCCTTTTGAACAGGGTAATTAAATTCCCAGAAATATTTTTTCAGAGCCAAAGCTCTTTGGAATGGAATTAAATTCTAGAGAAAAGACAAGCATCGCCATCGATCCCTGAAGATCAGAGAAACCCTAAAAGGTCTATTGTTTAAAGATTGAATGGTTTTCTTTTTAAAGAACTTTAAAAAATATATGTTCTTGTTAAAGGGGAAAACCCTTGGTATGGATTTAAAATCCAACGAAGATTTCTACAAAAGTTCTTCAGCCGTTCAAGATTATTACCTGAGAAAAGGGAATCTTTTTACAGAGTTAAAGTCTAGAAATTTTCGAAACAGAGAACTAAGCTCTGGGAAAGAGAATTAAATTCTCAGAGGAAAAAGCAAGCAAGGAGGAAGATGAACAAAGTGTAAGCGCTTCTGAAGGGACGCTGGCATTTATAGGATATGATGGGAAAGGGTTCATCTCCCCTATTCCCTAGACAGATCCAACGGTCACAAAGGTGACAGCGTTGCACTCACGTGCAGACACGTGAGAAAAATGCTGTGGGGGCATTTGTTCCCTGATAAAAATCAGGAAATATCTCAATGAGGTATCGCGTGCTCACACGTGACCAAGGGTCACGTGTTGACACGTGATAAGATTCCCGTGATCTCTACTTTACAGAATTAAATTCTAATCAAACAAAAATGTAACAAAACAGCTAAGGAAAGACCCTAATGGGGCATCACGTGCTCACACGTGACCAAGGGTTACGTGCTGACACGTAATGGTCCCTTAGCTCTGTCAAAAGGCAGAATTAAATTCTGAATAAAAGAGGGTCACGTGCCAACACGTGACAGGTCCCTTAGCTCTTTAACTGATAGAATTAAATTCTATTTCAATGATCAAACATTGGGATCACGTGCCAACACGTGATGGGCTTTAAAAGCCTTCTAAGTTAATAGAATTAAATTCTAATTAAGGGAAATCAAAGACCCTAACTGGGAAAGAATTTCTTTAAATCTTTCCAATCAAAAGAGGATTATGCTCTGTAAGTGGAGCACCGTTGGATTAAAAATCCACTGGTGATTAAAAAATCACCAATTTATGGAAAGATTTTATACAAGGAAAGATTTCCCTAAAATTCATCAAGAATAACAAACAGAAAATCTTTTGGATTAAAAATCCAATGGTGAATAAAATTTACTGAGTGATCTAAAAGATCATGTTGGTTACAAAAACAAACAAAATCTTTCAATGAAAGGTTCACTAAATAAATTGATTCTTTTCCTTCTCCTATAAATAGGAGCCAAGAAGAGAAGAAAAAAGGGGATTGATTTTTCGATCTTGGAATTTTCTGAAGGAAAATAGCAGTGAGAAAAGAAGGGAGAATTTAATTCTCAAGAACAGAAACCCTAGGTGAGAAAGCGGAAAGGGATAAAAGCTCCATAAAACAAAAAAGAGAATAATTTTCAATCTAAGAGTTTAACTCTTCTGCAAAAGAACTTAATTCTTCCACTAATTGAAGATCTGCAGAAGCAAATATCCCCACAAGTTGAGAATTTAATTCTCATCAGGGGGATTCTGCCATGCAGATCCAAAACTTAGAGGGAGAATTGAGTTTAGAGAATTTAATTCTCCCAAAAATAAAACTAGGGTTTAACCCTATATGAGAATTTAATTCTTCCAAATTCATAGGAATTTAATTCCTCCAAATAAAATTAGGATTCAACCCTGCATGAGAATTCAATTCTCCCAAATTCATAGGAATTTAATTCCTCCAAGACAGAACTAGGGTTTAACCCTATATAAGAATTTAATTCTTCCACATACATAGGAATTTAATTCCCCTAAAAACATAATTAGGGTTTAACCCTACAGAGAATTTAATTCTTAAAATAAAGAGACTTGAAAGATCTCCATGCATCTAAAGAACTTGGTCACGTGATGACACGTGACTCTAATCCTCCGTGATCAGAAAAGAAAGAATAAAACTAGGTTACGTGACCCCTAAAAAGATCCTCCGAAATAAGAAGGAATTAGCCCGGAGGCAATGCCTCATGTGCTCCCACGTGACCTTCGAAACAAAGAGAACAAAAGCAAAAGCAGTACTGGCTTTGGGCGCTCTCACGTGTCCTCACGTGACCCCTAATAAACAATTTAAATAAACAATACATGAATACCCATCATGTGCCAACACGTAATGGCCAAAAGATTAAAAGTGTTTAACACTTATTTGCTGTTCTGAGAACAAAGTAAAGGAGGTCTGGCCCCACCTTTGGGTGCCCTCACGTGCCCCCACGTGACCCCTTCCTTTCTAGTATTTAACACTATTTTAAATATTTCATCTCCAGTGTTTAACACTGTTTTAAATACATCACGTGAGGACACGTGACCACCAGATATCCTCTAGTGTTTAACACTATTTTAAAGCCAATCTTAGCCAAATTGGCTAAGTTTTCCAGAGGCAAGCCTCTCCTTCAACTGAATCTCAAAATTGATCATTTCATATGACATGCAGAGTAAAACCCAGAGCTATAATGAAGGGTTTAATGTTCATGCAAAGACAAAATATTATCAGAGCACTCAAACTCCTATATAGCATTGCTAAATAATGAGGGGCTGAACAAGTGTTTAATGGTCTAAAAAAGGGGCAACATTTCAAATTTAATTGGACTTAGCCCAAATTGGCCATAAGTCCTCAATTCAGATTTAACTGAGCCAATGTGCTCATAATCTAATTAATTGATCTTAGTTCCAAATTGAACTACAGATCCCCCAATCAACTTTGGTTCAAGGGTACATCTCTTCACTCCTTTGATATTTGTCGCTGTAATCCTTCAACGTCTTCAGAGAGGTGACGGGTCCCGATAACAACACACATCTCACAGACTATGACGTCTTTAAACTGGACCGTGGGGTCCTTAAGCCTATGGACTATGATGTCCTTAACCTTGACTGTGAGGTCTTGAAACCCACGGACTATGATGTCCTTAATCTTGGACCGAGATGTCCTTAAACTAACAATGGACCACCATATCCTTAAATTGTTAATCGACCGCAATGTCCCTAAACTAAGCAATAGAGCCCGAATGCTCTTTTGTTGGATCTAAACGATCCCGTTAAGTTGATTTTAGTCTAAAATTAGACTAACGTATCCTTAACAAACGTTTAAGTTGATCTTAGTCTCAAATGAGACTAACGTATCCTTAAACTCAATCCCAAACCCAAATCAAAGAAAATACGGATTTGGACTAATCCACGCCATACGGGCGACAACATAAATTAGTCTGCGTATACAATCCAAGGGCAATTAAAAGAAAAAAAACACCCACGACACGAAGTGACCATCTGGAGAAGGAGAAAGTTGTTACCGCGATGAGATAGCGTAATTAACTGCAGGGGCTTGTGCCTGCAGGGAAGAGCGTCCCCACAATCAAAAACCCCTCAAATGAGGGAGAATCTGATGAAGTCTGCTACATCGGCTGCATCCGTCTGAACCTTTGATACGTGGTGCCATAAATCAACTTGGCATCTTCAGAGAGGTGGACGGATAGCACCAATTAGCATATGTCCCGAAATTCAGGCAAGACGTTTATTGCGTCTCCGTGTTTTCGGCGGAGAAACTAGCGTATAGCTTCTAGACCCATACAGATGGGCGATGGATGATCCCATATCCATTGGTGTTTGACATTAGAGACAGTATACGGGTGCTCAGTGGAGACTGGGTACACTGAACAGACTCGTCGAGAACTCCCAGATGGTATTATACCTAACGTCAGATGGCAGTTCTCTAGTGACACTGGTACAGGTTAGTCTGTAGACCCAAGATCGTCATAGAGTCTTGTGTGATTCCTACTGTGCTTTGATTTCCACCTTACCACCTTCAAGAGAACATGCAAAACGATGGCTTTTGGGTTCATTCCCGAATTACATGGAGGCAATGAGCGATAGGAGGGGTTTCGTCTCTCCCGGTATTGGGAGTTGAAGTGCTCGACTGGCTATAACAGGAAGTCCCTGGCCAGGGCTGCTTCAGAGATATACTGGTAAGTGTTATCAGTAGTTTCTCGACCAGTTATGACCCTTGCATCGACACGACTTATCGAGTTACTGGGGTCTGACATTTACCACCTCTAGATGAGATATGCGACATTTCAGATGAAGAGACCGAACTGTACGGTAGTGTTACTGATTGGATTCGCAGGAGTGTGAGCAGACTTGCTTGTTGATCTTCTGATCGCTCAATAACCGGGTGGTCGTTACGTTTAGCAGACCGCTTGCAGCTTGTGGGTGTTTGATATGATCATCACCTACTGCCGGCATATTGACGAGTCTTTAGAGTCCTACACAGAGGTTTCCTAGCTCAAGCGAAATGGAGTAGGAGCATATATATGATATGTGCGGGACCGAGATTGATACGATATGAGATACCGTATTCTATTCTCACGAATTATGACATTGGTCGGTTATATGCGATATAGCCGGGTTATCGGATCAAGTGTTGATTCGATAAGTTGTTACACATAATATTAGTCGGTTATATGTGATATAGCCGGATTATTAAATCAAGAGTTGATTTGATAATCTAATGTATAATTATATATTAGATATATTACATTATATTAACTAGTATTAGCTCACTTATGATTCTTTTCTCACTTACATTGTGTGCATTGTATATATGTGATATATGCAAGTGTACATTATATTATGTCATGCTTGATGATACATGCAAGATGGGTGTATGAGATTGATACCATTCTAAGGTTAAGTTAGGGTTTTATTTATTCCTTAAGTTATAACAAAAGAGAGAAGACTTGTTCAATATTGTCAATCTTGGATGAAGCTTGTAGAACATTGACAAAGTCCACTCTTTTGTCATTCCTTAGGATATTTGTTAACCCAACCCTTAACTTTACCCCTTGGTTTATTCTCTACATGAGTTAGGCATGATGGCTTAACTCACCCATGGTTGCAATGATTCAATATGGATCATTTCTTTCATATGAGTTGATTCTTCTTCTTCTTCCTCAAAAAGCTTTCTAGCTTCAATGGAGATATGAGAGAAAATGTGAGAAAATCAAATCTAAAGTGAGCCCACTTCCTACTTCATCATCCTCTACTACTTTCCATTTAGTATAGGGTGTTTGCTTCACTAATTTCATAATTAGTGAAGAGATAGCTTGTGTTAGTGTCTCCTCGACGTAGATCATTTTCGGCCTCGAAGACTTCGAAGCAAGCATGTTCGTTTCTTCATGGGAGCCTATCTAGAGTCCGAAGTTCATGATCACAGCGAAGGGACTACTACATGGAGCTATTGAAGTGAAGGACCGGTCTACAAAGGTTGTATTCCTTGCTCACTTTACTTATGCGAAGTTGTTTGCATTACATTCCGTCGATTTCTAGTTAACGATTCTTAGTTAGGGTTAGCTAGAACGGCAAATTTTTGAATTTGGCATGGACGATGCCTCCCGAAACCTTGTTGCCGTCCTAGGTAACCCTGCATTATATACATCCTTGTGATTCAATTTCTATGCTCTTATCGAATCCTATTTTCATTTCCAGCCATTACGCCACCGAAGACTACGAGGGCGCAGATAGCTACCGCGAGAGCCAAGGTCAGGGTAGGCTCATCGGAGATGAGGACTGACCAGGGCGGTACGCCCATTTTATAGGAGCAGGTTGATCCACCTTCGGTAGATCGTATTACTAGGCTAGAGGCCGGTATGCAGGATTTGCACCAAATGATGGGGTCGTTGGTTGAGGCCAGTCGAGCGCAGCGACAGGAGGTTGTCCCACCTGTTACGGGGACCGCGATGGTGCCTACGGTTCAGGCAGTCGTACCTGCAGCTATGGAGATTATCATCATGTCATTATCTGAGTTTATGAGGCTGAAGCCTCCGGCCTTCACCGGCACCGATACAGCTGAGAATCTGCAGTCGTTTATCGACCGGATGGCCAGGATCTGTCGTTCACTGAGATGCTCTGACACGAGATGGGTAGAGTTCGCGATTTTTTTCCTGGAGGGTCTTGCTCAGACTTGGTACGAGTCATTAGAGAGGGGAATAGCCGCAAGTCTTTCTCCTATGACCTGGGCTGAGTTCATGACGGTTTTTCTTGCCCGATTTCTTCCGCAGAGTGTCAGGGATGCTCGAGCTCGCAGTTTCAAGTAGTTACGCCAGACTCCGGGTATGACGGTGGCAGAGTATAACATCCAGGTTACCCAGTTATCTGTATATGCTCCATATTTGGTGGATACTGAGGAGATGCGGATCAAGAGATTTGTTCGAGGGCTGAGTACCCAGTTATTCCTCTACATCGGCACCCAGCATTTCGATACATACGCAGCTGCAGTGGAAACTGCCCTATTGGTAGAGGAGCATATTTCTGAGACGTCGGTGATTCTGGAACCGAAGAGGATTCATACTGATTTATCAGCGCAGAGGCAGTTTGGCAGAGGCCGCGGTGGATTCGCTATAGGCCGTGTGGGTAGCTGGAGCAGGAGACTAGACCAGACATATAGTTTATACCCATTGGGTCAGCAGTCGTCGCCTGGATGTTTTAGGTATGGCAGTCCCCATCACCGCATTAGAGATTGCACTGAGATACGCTAGAGGGAGGCAGTGGTTCCACATGTTACCTTACCACCTTCACCTCAGAGAGCATTGCCTCCTACGCTTGTTGATGCTCCGCGTCAGACTTTTGCTCAGAGAGGTCGTGGTAGTGGAGGTTTTGTTCAGAGAGGACGGGGTGGTAGAGGCGGAGGACACTTAGTTGTCGGTAGAGGGAAGGCTCGAGTATTTGCTTTGACTCATCAGGACGCGCAGGCATCCAATGCAGTGGTTTCAGGTACTCTTTCTATATGTTCCTTCGATGCACATGTTTTGTTTGATCCGGGATCTACGCACCCGTATGTTTCTACACACTTCGTGCCGAGGTTAGGCCGAGAGTCGTGATTGCTAGATCAGCCGCTTGTCGTGACTACTCCTGTTGGCGAGTCGTTTGTTGCACGACACGTGTTTCGGTCGTGTGCCGTTCATATTGGAGATAGAGATTCATCCGTCGACATGATCCTTCTTGAGATGTTGGACTTCGACATTCTCCTGAGCATGGATTGGTTAGCTACTTACTATGCGTCTGTGGACTGCCGCGAGAAGACGGTCAGGTTTTCTTTTCCCAACGAGTCAGTTCTTGTTGTGCATGGGGATTGTGGTGCCATCCCTCACAGTTTGATTTCAGCCCTTTGCGCTAGTCGGCTTTTGAGGAGGGGATGTCGGGGATTCTTAGTTTTCATTCATGATACCGGAGCCACGGTAGATTTGTTGGACCGGGTTCCTATTGAGAGAGAGTTTCCCGACGTATTTCCCGATGAGTTGCCTGGATTGCCGCCAGAGCATGAGATTGAGTTTTGCATTGATTTGATCCCTGGCACAGGGTTTATTTCTATACCGCCTTACTGGATGGCCCCGGCGGAGCTTAAGGATAAGCTGCAAGAGTTTCTTGATAGGGGACTTTTGCGTCCGAGTGTTTCACCTTGGGGAGCTTCTTTTCTGTTCATCAAGAAGAAGGACGGCAGTTTGAGGTTGTGCATTGATTATCGTCAATTGAACCGAGTTACGATGCGGAATAAGTATCCTTTACCTTTGTTTGATCAGCTCCAGGTGTGGGACACTTTTCCAAGATTGATTTGAGATCGGGTTATCATCAGTTGCGGGTTCGAAATGATCACATTCTGAAGACTGCATTTCGTACGCACTACGGGCATTATGAGTTATTGGTAATGTCGTTCGAACTCACCAATACCCCAGCAGTGTTCATGGATTTGATGAACTGGATTTTCATACCGTTCCTCGACCAGTTTATTATTGTGTTTATTGATGACATTCTGGTTTATTCCAAGAGTCGAGAGGAGCATGAACAACACTTGAGGATTGCTTCGCAGACATTGAGAGAGCACCATCTGTTTGCTAAATTCTCGAAGTGTGCCTTCTGGCTTGATAGTGTTGACTTCCTTGGTCATGTGGTTACGGGAGACGGTATTCGTGTGGACCCGAGGAAGATCGAGGTCGTACAGCTTTGGCCCAGACCTGTATCAGTGACAGAGGTCCACAACTTTTTAGGCTTAGCTGGTTATTACTGTTGGATATAGTGCCCTCAAAGTCAATTATTGGATCGCAGGTACGTGATTGCAATGATTGATGGAGGACCTATACCGATATGACAGTCTTGCTCGAGATGATAGTATGCTATCTGGTTTGTCTTTATCATCGTATACATGCTTTAGTTCACTATTCTATGTTGATAGAGCCCATAGGATTCTTTCTTGACTACCAGCAGTATGATGGCGATCATATACGTGGGAGCTGGGGTCTGTAAGCACATCCTAAAAGTGTCCCTAGTCGTGGGAGTTTCGAGACAGGGCATCGATACTCCATAGTAAACTAGTGTATACAGTCGAGACCCCAACGAAGGGCGATGGCCGGTCTCACAAGCCATTAGTGTCAGTTGGTTCACCTAAGATGTATACAGGTGCTCATTGGGTTATGAGTACACCAGACAGGACTCGCCGGGAACATGCTAGTTGGTATTATACATATCGTCAGATAGAAGTTCCCAGGTGACATGTGTACAGGTTAGTTTGTCAACCTGAGATCATCATTTGTCTCGTGTGAGTTCCCACTGTGCTTTGATTTCTACCCTACCACGCTCAAAGGAGACGTGCAAACAGGTATTTTTTGGGTACAGTCCCGAGCCATATGGAGGCAGTGAGCGGATCGTCGGGGATTCGTCTCTCTCGGTATTGGGGGTTGATGTCGCACAGTGCATGGGTGGCCATCACTAGAAATCCTCTGTCGAGATAGTGGAGAATTACTGATTTGGATCAGTAGTTTCTCAGGTGGTGATGGGCTTCATGCCGACACGATTTATCGCGTTATTAGGGGTCTGACTTTATCCACCCTCTAGACTCGATATGCGATACTCTTTAGACGAACGGACCGGACTGTACGGATATTGTCACTGTTAGGCTCAGTAGGGTTTATGGATGAGTTCGCTCGTCAGCTTCCCTTCTAATCAATACATAGGCAACCGTTACGTACATCTTGTACCTTTAGCGTGCTAGTGGTTATACCCAGTGCCAGTGTATTGATGAGTCATTAGAGTCCCCCAGAGACAGTTTCCCAAGTTTGGGCGAAACATTGTAGAGGCCGTATGGTTTTATGGCAGGGTTCGGAAAATGCACGTGCGTTTACGCACGTGTCATATTTCGGGCAGATAATACTGGTAAGCTTTGGTTTAAGCCGGATCCGAGTATTATACTGTGTAGATATAATATCTTTGTCTCAGTTGCATTTGTATTCAGTCGTAATACAAATGCGGGTACGTTTATACTGATACGGGGTTATCCTGAAATTCGTTTCAGGATCACTTTTGGAAGTTGCCAGTTTCCAGTTTTCTATCACACGTATTTGACATTCGGTTAAATACGGATTTATCTCTTCGTCACTTGGGTGAGTCATGGGGGTGAGTCGTGCTTCTAGAAGTTTTTAGATGATGACTAGGATTAGTGACTCAAGGTTGCATTATTTGTTCCATTAATGTTTTGGTGACTAAGGGTTATGATTCATAGTTTGCAATTATTGTTCATGCTAGGTGTTATATGACTCGTTAGATGATTTAAGGTTATGGTCAACCCCCCCCATCTCTCCTACACTCACCTCCCTCCTATATGTTTGTGGCCGGCCCCTCTTTTGCAAGAAGAGGATGATTTTGGGGAAAAGAAAGGGTTATGAAAAATGAGAAGAGAGATTAAGTTCATATATATTTTCATAGCTCATTTTCATTCGATCCAAAAAGGCAACTTCATTAACCGTTCGTCCATGGCTTTGGACGAAGCGAGACAAAGTGTTCTACTCATTCTCTACATCATCTTGGTCGTCTCTTTTAGCAAACTTGACGACCGAGTTGCCTCGGTTCAGAGGCGGGAGCCCGTTTAAAGATCCGTCGACGTGGTGCCACCTGGACGAGAAGACTGGAGATTCAGGAGATCGGAGCAGCCGCAAAAAAGCGTGGGATGATGGTTGAAGACCGAAGGACTCGGATCATTCGGTATAACATTTCTACCCACTTTGTAGTTTGTTTGTTTAGCTTTAATAGCAGATCCGGGTTATAGTACACGATAGCGCCAGTTTGTAAAAAGTTTTTGTTCCGCATTTGGCGTCAGTTAGACTGCCGGGGCGCTACCGTGGACTTACAGTGGTATCAGAGCATCACCATTAAGCTTTACTAACTTATGCTAACGCGTTTAAAAGATCGATCGAACGGAATTTCCGAAACTACAATTTTCTGCACTAAAGTTTCTGTCGATTTTTAAAAGGGTCTAAAAATTATTTTGAGCATCACAGAAAAACAAGCAGGATTTTTAAAGAATAATGGAGAAAAATGGTCAACTGAATCGTCCGTACGGCCGCGGAACCGCGGCCGTCTTGGTGTTTCAGTTGGTCATTTTTCTACTGGTGATTCTGTGTTGGAAATTGTGGTTTTTGGTACTGTTCTTTTAGGCCCAGATTTTGTTACTGTACAGCAGATGTACGTAGGGCCCACTTCGGGAAGTTTTGTCGATCGAAATTTTAAACTTGTTAGTATGCAGTATTTACATTATATCTCCGACTGTGAATGTCATTCGAGCGGTAAACCGCGTCTAATTGCTATAGTCCTTTTAGACGGGTTTGCGAACGTGACATTCGCGTTGATATTCTGTGTTGTGCTGTGTTGTAGCGGATATGTCGTGGTGGATAGCTGTGAGCAATGGTAGTGCTGTTTGGATTTATTTGTACATTTGATATTGCGGGGCGAGCGTCCAACTTGTAGAATGCCGTCACTGCCTGTTTGTATAATATTCTTTTGGGGTACGACCGGGCTGAGGTCGATGTACCCATTGTATATATTTTCTTTTCTGTACTACGATTACCCCGCGACGGAGTGCACGGATAGCCGGGTTCTGGAGGGCAACGGGTCCGTATCTTATGGCTTTGAGAGGCAGAGGGGCCTCACTCTAGAATTGGCAGACTATTCGCCGCACTCGTAGGGGGTACAGGTTGACCCAAGGAGGGGTGCTCAAGTTACCGGATTCCATGAAGTGCCGGGTGGTCCATTCACTATGCTGTAGGGGGCTGCCTCGCTTCAGGTTTTGGCGGGTAACTTGCCGCACCCGTAGGGGTCTAGATTTCATTGCACAGGCTATCCACACGACCAGAGGAACGTCGGGTTTCAGTAGCGGCTCTGTGAAACCCGGGGATCCCAGATTATCTGTATTGTTCTGTGATGCTTATTACTTTTCTGTAATGTTGCATATTATCACGCCTGAAGCGATTATTGTATATGGTATATATACTATTAGATGTTGTATATGTTTTACACCCGCGCTAGTCCAGTCCCCGCTCTGTCGTTAGTTAAGTAACCTAACAGGTGATGACGGGACCCAGTGACGAATGCGGATGGAATATACGTACATTTTATTTTCTTTCTTTTCTGGTGTGATTGATTGATGGGACTGCATTGATTCTTATCAATGCAAGGATAAAACAAACCTATATTTGATGTTGTTGGAACAGTTTTAAAAAAGGTGTTATTACAAAGACGTTTCTTTTTGTTTTGCATAGTGATATTCAGTTTAGAATATCCTGCACCTCATTCGACGAGGCAAGGGCGGAGATCCCTTCACCGGGAGTGACCCCTTGGGCAGAAGTTTGCGTCAGGGTAATAACTTTACTATAGTTGATTACAAGTTGCTTTGCATCGCGGTATTCAGTTGGAATATCCTGCACCTCATTCCACGAGGAAAGAGTCGAGATCCTTTCACCGGGAGTGACCTCTTTAGCAAAAGGTTTTCGCCACTATATTTTTATAAAAAACTATCAGGTTCCTTCAACGAGATCAAGTTCATTATGTTAAAGGTTTTTCGCCAAAAACCAACCGTAGCCCTCCGTCATTTCTTTTGGGTATTCAGTAGTATTCAAGCTATGTATTTTGGCCCTTACTCAAGGCATAGTGTTTGGTAGCTGCTGGGTATTCATTTGTTGCATAGATAGATGAGTTGGTTTAGGACGGTCGTTCTACCATTTTGGCCCTTAGTCAAGGGCATCTGCGGGTGGGTTCAAATCAACCTGGATAATGACGGGAAGAACTTGACATGTGACTTATAATATGTTGGCCCTTACTCAAGGTCATAAGAGCATGGGGCAAAAATCATATCGGGAGTTTCAAACATAATGAAACTTGCCAAGTATGCGCATACCTTCTGGAGTGTGATAACGTGAGTGGATTCCATCACGTTATCATGCGATGATAGTTGGATCCCGATTCTCACAGATGAGTTGGTTTACTCTTCGGGTAATCCCGACTAATTCTTCTTTCAGGTTTGGAGGAGAATTTGAGATTACAGTGGGAGGTTTCCTAATTAGATAAAGTGATAACCATTCTGATCTAGGTTAGAGTGCACGAAGAGTGTTTCTTTTCTCTCTCTCTCTTTGGCAGCGACCTTTGGCCGAACCTAGACTATGACTCAGTGACCAAGTTGACCGAACCTTCTTAAAATCCTGGCCTTTGGATTGTCTTAGTTGCATAAGTCATTGCCGCTCCTTCTTTTACCCTTTAGATTTCTCAGAACACCCCGTATTACTACGGAAATCCACTTCCATTGGATAGATCCATCGTATGGTTATATACGAACTCGAAAGGACTTCTTCGAGGATGGATCCAGGTTCAGGAAAAATAGAATTGGTTTATTCAGTTGTCTTTTATTATCACCTTCTCTCAGGTTGCGAGGGCTCCTTAGATTAGGAGAGTACACCTATTATGCTTATTGGATAGTCTTATTCCAAACCATAGGCAGGTGCCGAAAGGTAGGGAATGAAGAAAACCAATTAGCCTAAGTAGGGTGTGCAGAAGGTAATATGTAAAGACAAAATAAAGGGATTAGAAAGAGGGCAAAGTAAATTGCGACTGCTATCATTCACGACCAAACCACGTACTTCATCGCCACTCCTATTTCACCTTTAATAGAATAAGGTATTTCAGTTGTCTTTTATCACCACCTTCTCTCAAGTTGCGAGTACTCCTAGGATTAGGAGAGTCCACCTATTATGATTACTGGATAGTCTTCTTCCAAACTATAGGATGGTGCCGAACGGTAGGGAAGGAAGAAAACCACTTAGCCTAAGGGGTGTACAGAAGGTAATGAATAAAGACAAATAAAGGGATTTGGAGAGGTGACAAAGAAATATACGGTTAAAGTCATGAATTGGATTATGGAAGAGGCATTACTAGGAATACCAGGATACCCCTATGAAACATTTTCATGTTTCAGTGCATTGTTAAAGGAAAACTGATTTCCCGATTACATACTTACTCCAGGGTATGTATTTACGAGGTTTCATTCTCATATCTGTATGCTTTTACAGATGATGAGTGGGAGTAAGTTATTGGGAATTAGGAGAAAATACTCATTATATCGGAATTCGTTGTAATTGGTGATATTTGAGGAAATCTCCTGGGTACAGTTTTCAACCTACGACGCACAGGTTTTGAGTTATTCAACTCAGCGGACTTATACAAAGTATTGTATGTTGTCCAGTGTCCGTCAGGACAAAAGGGAAGGTCCTCGTACTATGTTCTGTTTACTTATGACTTCTCTAGTTTTTAGACAAGTGTTTCATAGAAATATAATGTCTAAGTTTTGAGAAGTTGTGGGTATAAGAATAAAGTAGAGAACCAGGTATTGCAAGTATCGGGATCCTTCAAAGAAATCGAAGATGTAGATTCTTGTGATTGGTATTCTGTTGATAGTAATGGTTTTGAGAAACTTGTTTCTCTTTCAGGTTACTCATAATTGGATGGATTCCTAAGTTGAGTAATGTTGATTAGCTTCTCTCCATTAAGTTGATATGCACTGGAGATGGCTGCATGATTTGAATCTGGTTCCAATTAAATTAGTGCCTCTATTTCTATATTGTATATAGAATAGTTCATATCTTAACGATGTTAAGATAAGGGGAGTTGTCCATCTTATGCTTAAAACCAGACACTGGATAACTCAAGGCACGTTTCTGTAATGGCAGTTTATGAGTTGACCCTGGCTTTGACGAAGGTTGATTTTCTACCTGTTGGAGATAGTGCCCTCAAAGTCAATTATTGGATCACAGGCACGTGATTGTAATGATTGAGGGAGGACCTATCCCTGTAGGACAATCTTACTCGAGATGATAGTATGCTATCTGGTTTACCTTTATCATCGTGTACTGCTTTAGGTGACCTGACAGGTCGCTATTACACGTTGGTAGAGCCCCTATGATTCTTGCTTGATGGCCAGCAGTATGAGGGCGATCATATAAGTGGGAGCTGGGGTCTATAAGCATATCCTTAAATGGTCCCTAGTCGTGAGAGTTTCGAGACAGGGCATCGATACTCCAGAGTAGACTAGTGTATACAGTCGAGACCCCGACGAGGGGCGGTGGCCGGTCTCACAAGCCAATGGTGTCAGTTGGTTCACCTAAGATGTGTACAGGTGCTCATTGGGTTATGAGTACACCGGACAGGACTCGCCGGGAACATGCTAGTTGGTCTTATACCAGACGTCAGATGGCAGTTCCCTGGTGACATGTGTACAGGTTAGTTCATCGACCTGGGGATCGTCATTTGTCTCATGTGAGTTCCCACTGTACTTTGATTACTACCCTACCACGCTCAAAGGAGACGTGCAAACAAGTTTTAGTTGGGTACAGTCCCGAGCCACATGGAGGCAGTGAGCGCATCTTCAGGGGTTCGTCTCTCCCGGTATTGGGGGTGAGGCCGTGCTGTGTCTAGGAGAGCCATTACACGAAGTCCTTGGCCAAGGCAGGAGATTTACTGGTAGGTATTCCGGTAGTATCTCAGGGTGTTATGGGCTACACTCCGACACGACTTGTACCGCTTTTGGGGGTCTGACTTATACCAACCCCCTAGGCCCGCCATGCGATGCTCATAGACGAACGGACCGGACTGTACGGATATTGTCACTGACAGGCTCAGTAGGGTTGTCAGGCTGAGTTCGCTCACAGACGTCCCTTTTAGTCAATACCTGGTAGCCCGTTACGTATTGGCTTATACCTCTGACGTGCTAGTGGTTAAATACACAACCAAGGTGTTGACGAGTCTTTAGAGTCCCCCACATTCAGTTACTCAAGTTTCGGGCGAAAAGCTGTAGAGGCCGTATGGAGATATGGTGCGGTTCGATCAGATACGTGCGGTATTGCACGGATCAGGATCGGATGGTTAGTACCAGAAGCCGTATGGGAATATGGCAGGGTTCGATCAGATACGTGCGGTATTGTACGGATCAAGATCGAACGGATAATACTAGCCGGCTTTGGTATAAGCCGGATCCTAGTATAGTACAGTGTAGATTTTGTCTCTTTGCATTTGTATTCGGTCGGAATACAGATGCGGGTGTGTATGCACAGTATCGGGGTTTGTCCTGTAATTTATTACGGGACCAGTTTTCTGGAGTTGCCAGTTTGCTTTCCGTTTCGGCCAATTTCCTTTGTATCGTTCATTGGCCGAAGATTGGTGGAGGAGGGCTTATTTGCAATTGTGCAAATAAGCTTTTGTGGAGGGGGTATTTGCATATTCTTGTATCATGATACTTGCACCATCATTGCTTGACTTTCTTTTGTCATCATAGCTTGACTTTGGATGTGATGATGGGAGATGATATGGTTGTTGAGTGTTGGTGTTTCTTGGTGATCATTTTTTCATATGATAACCATTCCTCTCTCTCACTTGCATTATGTTTTTGGTCACCTCCCCCTTGACTTTTTTCCCTCTCATTCCCTACAATGGCCGGCCACATTTTGGGGAGGGGCTGTCCAACATTTTGAGTGTGGGTTTTTGGTTCATTTCTGTAATGTTGCTGGGCATGCGCACAAGGGTCTACGAGGCATCAACCATGCCCGATTTAAAATTTAGCCGTGCCGAACAACCAGAATACGGAACTTTAAACTAGAGATTAGGCGAAAACAAGCATGCTAAACACTTTAACACTAAGAGAGAGGGATTACAACCTTTGTAGATCCGGTCCTTCACTTCATATGCTCCGTGTTGTGGTCCCTTCACTGCGATCATCAGGATCCGGACTCTCGAGAGGTTCCACGAAGAGAAAGACGCAACCTTTGCTTCCGATCTTCGATACTAAGATGATCTACCTTGAAGTTTCTTTAACATAAGCTAACACTCATGAAATGATGTGAACACCCTCATCTAAATGGCAAGGGAAGATGAGGATGATGAAGTAGGATTTTTGCTCTCTTTATTTATCTTTTTCTCATACTTATTCATCACCTTTTGAAAAACTAGTAAGCTTTTTCATGAAAGAATCAAGGAGGAAGAAGATGAATAATATTAGAATCCCTTTTGTGATGAATAGGAAAATAATAATATGATAGAATTATGCAACCATGGTCAAGTTAACCTTTGTAGAGAATTAACTAGGGTTAGGGTTTGGGTTGGGTTAAAGCATGAGTCACTTGAAAATATCTTTCACAAAACAAAATGAAAAGCTTCTAGAAACATCTAGAAAGCTTAACCCTAATCCAAACCCTAATCATGTTTAAACTCCACTAAACATGTTGCATTATTTATCATATCATGTTACAATATTATATATCACATATACAATATTTATTGTAACCAAATAAAATAATACAATTAACATATATCGCATATATATCAATGTATTACCCGAGTGAGAAAAAGAATCTTTTAGTGAGCTAATATTAGTTAATGCAATTTAATATATCATATATATTATTATACATTAAATTATTGAATCAACACTTGATCCGACAATCCGGCTATATCGCATATAACCGGCTAATATTTATCCGTACCGATTCACCGAATCAACACTTGATCCGATGACCCGGCTGATATCAAATATCGAGAGAATAGAATACGGTATCTCATATCGTATTATCCTCGGTCCCGCACATATCACATATGTGCTCCTACTCCGTTTTGCCTGAGTCAAGAAACCTCTGTGTAGGACTCTAAAGAATCGTCAATATGCCGGCAGTAGGTGACGATCATATCAAACACCCCCAAGCTGCAAGCGGTCAGCTAAACGTAACAGCTACCCAGGTATTGAGCGCTTAGAAGATCAACAAGCAAGCCTGTACATTCTCCTGCGAATCCAAACAGTAACACTCCCGTACAGTCTGGTCTCGTCGTCTGATATGTTGCATATCTCGCCTAGGGGTGGTAAACGTCAGACCCCAGTAGCTTGATAAGTCGTGTCGATTTGAGGTCTATAACGGTTTGAGAAACTACTGATAACACTTACCAGTAAATCTCAGCAACCCTGGCCAGGGATTTCCGGTTATAGCCAATCGAACACAGCACAACATCAACTCCCTATACCGGGAGAGACGAATCCCCTCCTATCGCTCATTGCCTCCATGTGATTCGGGACTGTACCCAAAAGCCACCTTTTTGCACGGCCTCTTGGACATGGTATGATGGAAATCAAAGCACAGTGGGAATCACACAAGACTCTATGACGATCTCGGGTCAACAGACTACTCTGTACCAGTGACACCGGAGAACTGCCATCTGACGTATGGTATAATACCATCTGGGAGTTCTCGGCGAGTCCGTCCAGTGTACCCAGTCTCCACTGAGCACCCGTACACCATCTTTGATGTCAAACACCGATGGATATGGGATCATCCATCGCCCATCATATGGGTCAAGATGCGTATACGCTAGTCTACTCTGGTGCATCGATGCCCTGTCTCGATACACCCTCGACTAGGAACAGTTATAGGATGTACTCGTCGACTACCGTGGCCCCACTAGTATGATCTCATCATAGTCCCAGTCGTCGAGTACATATCCTAGGGGCTTTATCAACATGTAACAAAGAGACAATCAGAGTACATGTTAAGATAAAGTACAACCAGATAGCATACTGTCACGACCCGAAAGAGCACGTGACTGGCACTTGAACCATATGAAGCTTATAGGACTCCATCTGATCCAGGTAAGCCAAAAGCCCAGAAATCTAAAACCATTTTGAAGAATAAATAAAGAAAACTGGTTTAAAGAAGTGAAGAAATACAGGTTTGAAATCAAGGTTTTTCAATAACTAAGCCGAAGGTATGTTTTGAAAAACAATAAGTCTTTTCTAAAAATTTCGGCAGAGTTTCTCTTGTAAAACTGGCCCCGAATAGGGTACAACATGAATAACAGTATATATAATGATAAAGGCATCCCCAAGCGGGAGCTAGCTCTTCGTCAGTCGACGGTCACAACCACGCAATGATATGATAATATACAACGCCAAGTGGCGAGGATCAAAACCAAAAGAAAACTCAAAAGTAGCAAGAAAACCGCAATACTACTAAGCGCGACTCTAAGGTCGAATAATACAACACTGTCCCTGAGTCTGAAAGAATATACAAGTTTTGGTTGATGGACATTTCTAGATACAATGAATAAATAAGTACAAAGGTGATTCCTGATACGAAAGAATCCACCTACCAAAACAAATCACCCGCAAGAAGGAAATGTGCCAGAAATGCCGCAATAGAACCTGTACGGCAAAACCTGCAAGAACTGTGGCACAACGGGGGTGAGTTGCCAACTCGTGAATAGAAACATCTACAAGGATAAATCGAATGCAAGACATAATCCTAAGTCAACGATCAGTAAAATATCCACAAGAGTACATCTGAGTGTAATAAGGTGGCAAGGTAACATCTAATCATGTATATAGTGCCAGGTACTCAGGTAATAACATGTCATCAGTGTAAGGTATGTCTGCATGAAGTATCAATGAAGAAATATCAATAATATCAATACACATATATTAGTGTCCCATACCACTAATATTGGTGTAAGATAAGTGTAAATCCAGTCTGTATATGAACCATGTCTGTATATATGTGGAACCCGTCCACCTGTCACCCACTGACAGTAAGCATCATGTATGCAATGTGAGGATGTAACCAAAATCATGGAAAACTCATCATGAAACCCGTGCCAAACACCGACACGTAAATCCTCATCCGTATGGGGCTCCGTCTGCGGATATCGGCCCTCGGCCCCGGCAGTATGAGTCAACCCATGTCCATCTCTGGGCTCCGTCTGCGGATATCGGCCCGTCGGCCCCGGCAGTATGCCCATCTCTCGGCTCCAGGCGGTATCCCCCGGATATCCGCCGAGCTCAGGTAAAATCACCGGTAGGTACTCGCCCGCCTCCAGGCTCAATCGGCATAACCCATCGATCATCTCGCCGAGGGGAACCATACCGGGCCCACCACGAACCCGCAAACGGTACATCACCTCCTCGAATCGGGTTTCAAGCACACGTCTTAGCACCGAGAAAACGCGTGGTGGACGCACCGAAATATCATATCACGAGGTACCGGGTTTTCATAAAGTGCCTCTTTTCTTAAATAACCCCACGGTCCTCAAAAACCAGAAATCACATGAAAATCCAACATCCAGCAGTAAATCCAATGCGATGTACTATGCAATCAATCCATGATATATGCGACATGTAAAGAGAGTAATCATATCGGAAATCATGCAACATGGAATAGGAATGCGCATATGTCGAAGGAAGCATCATATCACGAATGTAATAGTACTACGGTGTAGTGACATGGCAATTATCGATGATGAAGTGTGTGAGCCGGCAAGTAGTGTACGTGAAACATACGCATCATCGATAATGGTGCTGGTGTCCTAACAGCATGATAATAACATGGTAATGAACATATGCCAGCAATGCGAATAGCATGAATATACGGAAATCTAGTAATCAACAGCACAGTAAAGTATCTACTATGCAAACTACATCTAAGTATCCGGTCAAACAGGAGGGGTAGGTGTGGAAACCACCTAAAACTGAGTCAAAGTATATATGTAGATATATAGTCGGTGATCCCGCCTCAATGTCATATCGTAAGATATCCTCTAGCTATGAGTGCGGATCTATCATCAATATCAGCTCGTACGGTAAATCATCGTACGGCATTCCCAAAAGCTGGGTAGGGGTCAACATCTCACTGTCTCATCACATAACAAATATCACCATCATCAGATCATATAGTCTGGATGTACTACTCTATCTCTAGTACAAACGGTAACATCGGTAAAGTATGCATGCGGGGGTAAACACACATCCCAAGCCCGCAAGAATCACAAGTCATATCCCACATATGGATCGTATCAAATCACCGATCCCAGGGCACCAAGCCCACAATATCGACTCATCTCCAAAGTCGTCACATATCATCAATCACAGTGTAAGTACATGTGAAAAGCAAGGGTATATGTATAGGTGTAATTCTATCCTAGGGTTCGCGACTATGAACTACACTAGTCACTTTTAACCCTACATATCCAAAATACACCTAATATCACAATACTATATAATAAGCTATCTACGGACTGCGGGGGTGCTATACGCCATCCACCCGACTTTCCCCCGTAGATATAATCTACTCACCTTGCATCACCAATTGCGGACGTCACCATGCATTTGCTTGTCGTCCGAAGTCTTCATGGGTACCTACACATCAAAATATCGTATATGCGCATTAAAACCAAATCCAATCTAAAACGGCGCATAAACTCCAAAACGATACGATAAGGGGGCCTATAGGTGAGAACCTATGGCACGCCTTCAAAACCATCCATAATCCTCTATATCGTCGTATAAACGACAATAGTCGAGGCAAAACACATTCCACCATTTCAGAATCCAAAAATACGGAATACGGAAACGCGAATCCAAAACGACAACATAGGATATATGTCCCAGATTTTATCCTAGGAAGAATCTGTCAAAACTAGAAGTACCCAGGGCCAAGAATTGATGAATTGGGGCCAAGCACGCAAAACGAGGAATTTCCCCACTGGTCTGGCCGCAATTTGCGGCCAGAATGGAGGTTTTGGCGGCCGTACGGATGAGATAGGGGCTAGGGTTTTGGGGTTAGTTTCCTGGGTGCCTGCACATGCTACTGTCCACTCAATTTTATTTATGGGGTCTCGGGGTGACAGCAGATTCAACAACACAGTGACAGATTCCATTTTTTCCCCCGATATCGGTTTCTAAAATCCGTATTCTGGTTCTAGCATCAGGTTTGGGGTTCCAATTCAAACACTAGGGTGTTGGTAAGATCAATACTGAGCCCAATTTCATAATGCAACACCAATTCACTCAAACCCTAACTAGGTTTCTCTCAAATCCATAATATCACACAATATCGATAAAATCTTGACATGGGGTTATAGGAAAGGCTATAACTAAGCAAATGGTTCAGAAATTACCTTCATTAGCAACTCAAGAAAATTCTTGAGTTGCCCTCTAGTGACCAAATCCATGCTTCTTTGGCTCCATGTGTAGATCTAGGGATTTTGCACATTTTTAATGAAAGGAGGTTGGGGTTTTGGGGTTGATTTTGAGATGTTATGAGGAGTTGAAGAGGGGAGGATGATGGAGGGGAGGCAGCAGCAGCAAGGGGAGAAGGAAGAGGGAGAGAAAATGATGGGAGAATGGCTTAGTCTCAAGGTCAATGGTACCCCATGTCTCTCTCTCACCTACTCTCATCATTACCTTTTCTCTTTTCTTTTCTTTTTTCCTTTTTCTTTTAAAAACCAACCCTTCTCACAAGAATAGTAAGCCCAAATGAAAACCATGGCAAGAAAAGTGCACAAGTGTAGAAAAAGTGATATGTGCAAGTTTTGCACAAAATTACCAAAAAACCCGATTAGCGATTTTAATCGCGATTAGCACTAAATTAGTGTCAAAATGATCACAACAACTTAAAAATGTCATAATTTCAATAATTTACCCTATTTTAGAATTTTCCATAATTTTTCATAATTTTTTTCTAACATTTTTCCTATTTATTTGCATTTAATATTAAAATAATCAATAAAATAATATTAAATTATAAAAATTCCCAAAATTAATATTTTATATTTTTGAAGATGTTACAATATACCCCCCTTAAAGAAATTCGGTCCCCGAATTTACATTTAAACCCCCACTACTAAAATAATCTCAGTAATAAACCAAAGTCGTCGGGGCTCCGAAATCATCAACACAAAGAACGTCACAGCGCAATGCATGCGCAAGGGTACTGAGCAGATAACTCAAAAACAAAACTCCGTCAAGCATCCCGCAATCATCGGAGTCGATGTAAAAACACAATGTCAAATCCAATACAAAACCGATATGATATGGATCGAAACTACACATGTAGACATCCAATCTATACACGTAAAAAGCTGATGTAAAAACATGCAAAAGTATATCCAGGTACCGTCTGCTGACTAGTCCTGCTCACCATGAAAGCAAAAACCCAACATCATAAAAGGTACTGCTCCAAAGGGAATAAATCTCAAAAATGTACATAACACAATCCTGTGCGTCTGGTGCGCACGGAAATCAAAATCCAATATGTGCTAAACAAGTGCACAAAACAACATCTAGGTGCAACGGGTGTGCACGAAACCTCTGTCATGGGCAACGTATGTGCCTGACAGCCAAGGTCCGGTGCATCTAACATGCACGAAGAAATCTCGATTTAGTGCATCGGGTGCGCACCAAAATCGTATCTAAAAAACATGCGCCCAACACGCGCGAAAATCCAAATCTGTGCATCCATCGTGCACGAATGAAAATCTAAACCCTGCGCACTCAACATGCATGGAATCACGAAATCCAATAACAAACATCGAATAGGTGTAAAGCACATCACCAGCACGGAGTGCAAAACCAACCATCAAAATCCGGGTCAAAATCAACGATAAAATGCGTCTCAAACCAAAATCAGGTGTACCGCAAAGGAAATCTCACAATCGTGTGCATCAGCGTGCACGAATCAAAGCATAACACTAAATGCATGAAAACTCTGCGCAAAATATATAAATATCCAGTGGGTGCATGAAACCAATATCATGAAACTCAGTCACCAAAACTAAATCATGCAAACAGAACGCCCAAAATACCGAAATCCAAAATGACGGATACGTGATAATCGAATCACAAAATCACAAATCCTAAATACCGTCTTCGGTAGTTCCTCCTTCGAGGTCGAGAAGGAGTTGGTGCAATCCACAGCTAGCAGCGCAGGATATCTACCTGCCTCTCGCTCACGGTCTAGCGTCTTCTGACTCTCTGGATCCTTATCTTCTCTGCGGATTACCTATCACGCGGTCAATCGGCTCATCGGCCCTGTCAGGTGTGCTAACGGGGTCGATTCCGTTCTGGCACTTCTCTGGTCGCCTCTCGGTCAAACCTCACGACCACTCGTAAGGCAGCATATCACTGGCGTCGGCCTCTGGCTCTCTGAAAGCACGTCACACATCCGATCCTGGGTGCAACATCATGGCAGCTATGTCCTGGAAGGAATCCTGCTCAAGGTCTCTTCCAATCATGCCTATGCCGATCTGTACAGAGGCCAGCTCTCCTGCACAACCTCTTCTCGCTCAAAAGACACCTGTATCTTCAGAATAACATCTCTCAGAACTGGTCACATCCCAACGTCTCTGTAAGCAAATCAGGTCTCTAATCTCGACGGAAAGCAATGACAGCTCGTCAGTGCCTCACACGAACCTCTTGTTCCGACTATCTCCCTCGTTGTCCACTATGACGTCATGCCAAACTACTATGCACTGCACTGTTCTCGGCCACGGTCAATCTGAAGTCTCTCACACGGACTCGAATCACGTACTCTGTAGCTTCATCACTCTGTAGCAGATGTCAGGCCGAACTGGTCCTCGGGAACACGTCTCAACCATCGAAGGAATACTCATCACTCGTCCGTCCTCGATCAATTCGCAACGCATCTTGTTAAGTTCCTCTATCCGAACTTGGTCAACTACCTCGTCGACAATGCCGAACTCTGGCCTGCTGGGTGTGCGCAA
Organism: Agapanthus africanus; assembly: GCA_030015575.1. NCBI lineage: Eukaryota > Viridiplantae > Streptophyta > Magnoliopsida > Asparagales > Amaryllidaceae > Agapanthus > Agapanthus africanus. Next base: position 477,173,226 of record CM057339.1, on the reverse strand, counting down.
CACGACCACTCCTGGTCTAGGTCTTCTCGTATCGTACTCCAGAAAGGTCCTGCCGAGGTTCTTTTCTCAACTCTCAATCCTGCCGAAATGCCCGGAAGTCATCATCCAATGCTGAAACTCAAGCTCATTCCGGAACGGCTGCATACTTATCACGCTTCTTTCTGGAAGATATATCCATAAACCACGCCTCGGGGTGCGTAACACATCTCTAATATCAGCGGAGTGGAACATCATCTCGTCGAAACCTCGTACGAACTCTTTTCTTCACTCTGCTCAAATATCGACTGATTCGGACTCGTCTCATCATGGCTACACAAACTGCGCTCCGACGGCTATCCTCGCATCTGGAGTCTCCCAAGCAGTGTCCCATCACAATGTCCGAAAGATGTCGAACCATCCGATCGACTCGTCAGAACCTCATAATCCCCCAAGAGCTCACATCCCGGGTACAGTTTAATAGTATCGAGTACATGCCACAGCGTCGGTGGTCCAGCCGTAGAAGGGCAAACCCAAGCCTCACTAATGGCGCCGCGGAACCGCCGTAAACCCTAAGGTTCAAAGGCTGTCACACGGTCATTAAGTCGAGTTAGGGTTTCATTCTTCTAGAGGGTCCATAGAATCACCTGCATGTCTTTCCGTATACTTTAAACTTGGAAATAGGCTCCTGACATTCGATCGTCTCAATCGACTCTCAACGAACCTGCGTGAAGTCGTCTCTATCTGGAATCAATCCGCCTGATGTCCTCGCATCGGGGTAAGCGAACTCACCACACGTCCTAGTCATTCATCCTCGGTGACTAGCGACTCGCTATCATCTCTCTAAGTACATGCTCATGCTGCAGTAGCTCCAATCATCTGGGCGATATTTCATCATTTGCAGCAACAACTGGCCCATACACCTGTACGCCGAACAACGCCTCAATCCTCCAGGAAAGGCAACACAATGGCGGTCGTCTCTGAATCAGCCTGCTCTAGATCTGAGTAAGACTCTCCACACTGGAAATCTTCAACTCATCTGGGCCCGCTCTGGCGCAAAATCGGACGAATTACCTTCGTCTCTCAAATCGGGTAGACTAGCTATCATCTGTCGCATATCTGCCTGAAAGCTCCGGCAATCTCAGCTCGTAAGCTTCGGAAGCGACATCCTGTCAATCTCAGCAACAGCTGGTCCATCTGTCTGCACGGTAGGCGACATCACAATTCCTGAGGTATACTGTACATCAACAGTCCTCTCTCAACTGGCAGCTCTAACAAAGGCACGATCATCCGGTGCAAACCAAGCACTCGCCTCCACTAGAGGTCACAAACACCAACACTAACTCGAGACGTTCCCATGTCACCAGAAAACACAAAGGTCGGCCCTCGTACCAAACGAGCTCACACCGGCCGTAACCCTAGCAGCAGCCCAAACTGCGCTCAAACATGGTGACAGGGATCCCAATCGAGTATCAAAAGAGAGCACATCAAAGGCAAGAAAGGAAACAACAGATCCAAAGGGGATACATGATCATAGGAAGGAACAGCATCAATGAAGATATGATCATGAAACTAATAGAATCGGGAATCTCAAATGGATGTATAATCCAGGATATGAAAGAATCACTGATCTCAAAACAAATGTCCATCCTAAGGTTCCTTAAGCGGAGTGGCGTGTCGTAAGTATGCCGCGGAACATACCAACGGTACGTCACTCTACTTTAGTCACCTAATCCATCAACCAAGGGTCATCCTAAAACGACGAAAGTTCGGGTTGAATACCCCCTCGACCAAGTCTGAGTTCCGTAAGGTCAAGCCTAAGTTCCGTAAATAAATAACTCCCTAGGCTCCACATAGTCAAACTTAGACTCGAACCAAGGTCAACCTGGCGCTCTGATACCAACTTTGTCACGACCCGAAAGAGCACGTGACTGGCACTTGAACCATATGAAGCCTATAGGACTCCATCTGATCCAAGTAAGCCAAAAGCCCAGAAATCTAAAACCATTTTGAAGAATAAATAAAGAAAACTGGTTTAAAGAAGTGAAGAAATACAGGTTTGAAATCAAGGTTTTTCAATAACTAAGCCGAAGGTATGTTTTGAAAAACAATAAGTCTTTTCTAAAAATTTCGACAGAGTTTCTCTTGTAAAACTGGCCCCGAATAGGGTACAACATGAATAACAGTATATATAATGATAAAGGCATCCCCAAGCGGGAGCTAGCTCTTCGTCAGTCGACGGTCACAACCACGCAATGATATGATAATATACAACGCCAAGTGGCGAGGATCAAAACCAAAAGAAAACTCAAAAGTAGCAAGAAAACCGCAATACTACTAAGCGCGACTCTAAGGTCGAATAATACAACACTGTCCCTGAGTCTGAAAGAATATACAAGTTTTGGTTGATGGACATTTCTAGATACAATGAATAAATAAGTACAAAGGTGATTCCTGATACGAAAGAATCCACCTACCAAAACAAATCACCCGCAAGAAGGAAATGTGCCAGAAATGCCGCAATAGAACCTGTACGGCAAAACCTGCAAGAACTGTGGCACAACGGGGGTGAGTTGCCAACTCGTGAATAGAAACATCTACAAGGATAAATCGAATGCAAGACATAATCCTAAGTCAACGATCAGTAAAATATCCACAAGAGTACATCTGAGTGTAATAAGGTGGCAAGGTAACATCTAATCATGTATATAGTGCCAGGTACTCAGGTAATAACATGTCATCAGTGTAAGGTATGTCTGCATGAAGTATCAATGAAGAAATATCAATAATATCAATACACATATATTAGTGTCCCATACCACTAATATTGGTGTAAGATAAGTGTAAATCCAGTCTGTATATGAACCATGTCTGTATATATGTGGAACCCGTCCACCTGTCACCCACTGACAGTAAGCATCATGTATGCAATGTGAGGATGTAACCAAAATCATGGAAAACTCATCATGAAACCCGTGCCAAACACCGACACGTAAATCCTCATCCGTATGGGGCTCCGTCTGCGGATATCGGCCCTCGGCCCCGGCAGTATGAGTCAACCCATGTCCATCTCTGGGCTCCGTCTGCGGATATCGGCCCGTCGGCCCCGGCAGTATGCCCATCTCTCGGCTCCAGGCGGTATCCCCCGGATATCCGCCGAGCTCAGGTAAAATCACCGGTAGGTACTCGCCCGCCTCCAGGCTCAATCGGCATAACCCATCGATCATCTCGCCGAGGGGAACCATACCGGGCCCACCACGAACCCGCAAACGGTACATCACCTCCTCGAATCGGGTTTCAAGCACACGTCTCAGCATCGAGAAAACGCGTGGTGGACGCACCGAAATATCATATCACGAGGTACCGGGTTTTCATAAAGTGCCTCTTTTCTTAAATAACCCCACGGTCCTCAAAAACCAGAAATCACATGAAAATCCAACATCCAGCAGTAAATCCAATGCGATGTACTATGCAATCAATCCATGATATATGCGACATGTAAAGAGAGTAATCATATCGGAAATCATGCAACATGGAATAGGAATGCGCATATGTCGAAGGAAGCATCATATCACGAATGTAATAGTACTACGGTGTAGTGACATGGCAATTATCGATGATGAAGTGTGTGAGCCGGCAAGTAGTGTACGTGAAACATACGCATCATCGATAATGGTGCTGGTGTCCTAACAGCATGATAATAACATGGTAATGAACATATGCCAGCAATGCGAATAGCATGAATATACGGAAATCTAGTAATCAACAGCACAGTAAAGTATCTACTATGCAAACTACATCTAAGTATCCGGTCAAACAGGAGGGGTAGGTGTGGAAACCACCTAAAACTGAGTCAAAGTATATATGTAGATATATAGTCGGTGATCCCGCCTCAATGTCATATCGTAAGATATCCTCTAGCTATGAGTGCGGATCTATCATCAATATCAGCTCGTACGGTAAATCATCGTACGGCATTCCCAAAAGCTGGGTAGGGGTCAACATTTCACTGTCTCATCACATAACAAATATCACCATCATCAGATCATATAGTCTGGATGTACTACTCTATCTCTAGTACAAACGGTAACATCGGTAAAGTATGCATGCGGGGGTAAACACACATCCCAAGCCCGCAAGAATCACAAGTCATATCCCACATATGGATCGTATCAAATCACCGATCCCAGGGCACCAAGCCCACAATATCGACTCATCTCCAAAGTCGTCACATATCATCAATCACAGTGTAAGTACATGTGAAAAGCAAGGGTATATGTATAGGTGTAATTCTATCCTAGGGTTCGCGACTATGAACTACACTAGTCACTTTTAACCCTACATATCCAAAATACACCTAATATCACAATACTATATAATAAGCTATCTACGGACTGCGGGGGTGCTATACGCCATCCACCCGACTTTCCCTCGTAGATATAATCTACTCACCTTGCATCACCAATTGCGGACGTCACCATGCATTTGCTTGTCGTCCGAAGTCTTCATGGGTACCTACACATCAAAATATCGTATATGCGCATTAAAACCAAATCCAATCTAAAACGGCGCATAAACTCCAAAACGATACGATAAGGGGGCCTATAGGTGAGAACCTATGGCACGCCTTCAAAACCATCCATAATCCTCTATATCGTCGTATAAACGACAATAGTCGAGGCAAAACACATTCCACCATTTCAGAATCCAAAAATACGGAATACGGAAACGCGAATCCAAAACGACAACATAGGATATATGTCCCAGATTTTATCCTAGGAAGAATCTGTCAAAACTAGAAGTACCCAGGGCCAAGAATTGATGAATTGGGGCCAAGCACGCAAAACGAGGAATTTCCCCACTGGTCTGGCCGCAATTTGCGGCCAGAATGGAGGTTTTGGCGGCCGTACGGATGAGATAGGGGCTAGGGTTTTGGGGTTAGTTTCCTGGGTGCCTGCACATGCTACTGTCCACTCAATTTTATTTATGGGGTCTCGGGGTGACAGCAGATTCAACAACACAGTGACAGATTCCATTTTTTCCCCCGATATCGGTTTCTAAAATCCGTATTCTGGTTCTAGCATCAGGTTTGGGGTTCCAATTCAAACACTAGGGTGTTGGTAAGATCAATACTGAGCCCAATTTCATAATGCAACACCAATTCACTCAAACCCTAACTAGGTTTCTCTCAAATCCATAATATCACACAATATCGATAAAATCTTGACATGGGGTTATAGGAAAGGCTATAACTAAGCAAATGGTTCAGAAATTACCTTCATTAGCAACTCAAGAAAATTCTTGAGTTGCCCTCTAGTGACCAAATCCATGCTTCTTTGGCTCCATGTGTAGATCTAGGGATTTTGCACATTTTTAATGAAAGGAGGTTGGGGTTTTGGGGTTGATTTTGAGATGTTATGAGGAGTTGAAGAGGGGAGGATGATGGAGGGGAGGCAGCAGCAGCAAGGGGAGAAGGAAGAGGGAGAGAAAATGATGGGAGAATGGCTTAGTCTCAAGGTCAATGGTACCCCATGTCTCTCTCTCACCTACTCTCATCATTACCTTTTCTCTTTTCTTTTCTTTTTTTCTTTTTCTTTTAAAAACCAACCCTTCTCACAAGAATAGTAAGCCCAAATGAAAACCATGGCAAGAAAAGTGCACAAGTGTAGAAAAAGTGATATGTGCAAGTTTTGCACAAAATTACCAAAAAACCCGATTAGCGATTTTAATCGCGATTAGCACTAAATTAGTGTCAAAATGATCACAACAACTTAAAAATGTCATAATTTCAATAATTTACCCTATTTTAGAATTTTCCATAATCTTTCATAATTTTTTTCTAACATTTTTCCTATTTATTTGCATTTAATATTAAAATAATCAATAAAATAATATTAAATTATAAAAATTCCCAAAATTAATATTTTATATTTTTGAAGATGTTACACATACTATCATGTCGAGCAAGAAAGTCCTCCCTATATATGTACTAGCATCCACTACAATATACATCGTATGTATAGTAATGGCCTCTAGGGCATACATATAACTAACAATCTCCCACTTGCACTAGGGCCATATGTTATGGTATCGCATACCCAACAATTAGCTGCGGTTGAAGTATCTCTTACTCAACCATCCCATAAAAGTCTCTACTGGGAAAAAGGCCTTTGTGAATGGATCCGCGCTGCCGTCCTCTGTGTCTGCTCTCCTAACCTCGATCTCCCTGGAGATCAACCATCTCCATGATCAGGTGATACCGCCTAAGAATTATATCTGGATTTCTGATGGGACGGTAGTTCCTTGGCTAAAGCCACAACTCCATTGTCACACAATGGTAGGAATGAAGTTCATCTTATGAACTTATATTTATCCAGACTGCCTCTTTGGTAGTATCCTTGGTAACGATGTATCTTGCCTTTAATCGTCTAGTATATCACGGTATCTAGCTTGGAACTCTTCCAACATACCGTCCCTCCACTGAGGGTAAAGACAATGCCATCGACTGACATTCGGTCGTCCTTATCAGCCTGGAACCTTTCCAGTGATTCTCCCCAGGATCGATTGATACCATCTCACTACAACTAGTGAGAGTCCCAATATCTAATTAGATCTATCTCATAGATCCAAAACATAGGATTTAGGAGGTATCTCTTCGATCCTATATGGAGAATCCTTGTGATAAGCGGAGATTGACCGAGCGTAGCATAGGAAACTCCTTCCCTATCAAGAGTATGTCATCCACGTACTCTACGAGGATCACCACCATACTCTCTACTACCTTTTTTGTATATACAAGGTTTATCTACCATTTTGATGAAGTCAAACTCTTTGACTACCACATCAAAACAGATGTTCCAACTCCGCGATGCCTGCTTTATCATATAAAACATCTTGCTCACGTTTCCGTTGCTCCCACTGACTGCGAAGCCCTCTGGCTGTGTACTTATAGACGCTCTCTTCTAAAACATCATTTAGAAAAGCAGTCATGACACCCAACCACCAGATATCGTAGTCATGGTATGTAGCCGTGGCAAGTAGGATCTGGATGGACTAAAGCATAGCTTTGAAAGTCTCAACTTTTCCATGTACACCAAGTAATCTTCTCAAGATATACTCGCTCCTGATGGGAATTTAACCCTTCAGATAAAGCAACCAAAGTCCATACTTTGTTGGTGTATAAGGATTCCATCTCAGATCGATAAGCATCCAGCCATTCTTACAGAGTCATACTCCTGATGGCCAGCTCGAAACTAGTTGGGTCATCATCTCATGATGCAATCCTCTCTCCCACTGTCATAGAGAAACCGAAGTATCTCTCAGGTGGGTGAGGAACCCTACTAGATCGGCGGAGAGGCTGAGGTTCGTTGGAAACTATTGAATCCTTTGGTTCTACCAAATCATCAGCTGCAGTTTGTATAGCTGGAACATTTCCAGTTCTACATAACAGACCTTGCCTCGAGCTTGTCCGGATTTTGCTTTTTAGACATAGGCCGGACAACCCCAAATCTTAACAAGCTTAAGATACAGGCTCTTCCCTTTCCATATCACATATGAAGTGGTAGGCAACTGATTTGATTTGAACCCTTATTCAATAGGTATGCAGCTTCTCAAGTGCATAACTCCCTAAAGGAAATAGGAAACTCAGTAGTACTCATCATAGAGCACACCATATCATATAGGGTGCTATTGCTCCGCCCCGATACACCGACGTGCAGTGGTGTATTCGAAGGAGTAATGCTGAGAGAGAATCTCATTCTCCTTTAGAATAGTCCAGGAATTCCGTGCTCAAGTATTCTCCTCCTTGATTTCATCAAAGGATATAATACTTATACCTGTATTTTGGTTCTCTACTTCTAACTTATATTCTGTGAATATCTCAAAAGGTTCGGACTTGTGTTTCAACAGGAACACATGTCTGAATCTTGAGAGATTATCAGAGAATGTAATGAAGTACAAAGAACCAATCTTGGCATGTGTAGACAGGAGACTTTCATATATCAGCATGTATCAATCCCAAGAGTTAGTAGAGACTTTCATATATCAGCATGTATCAATCCCAAGAGTTCACTAACTCTTTCTCTGTTTCCAATAAACATAGCTATGGTCATCTTATCTTTGTGACATGACTGGCAAGTTTCATAAGATGTAAATTCAAACTAATTTAAATATGCATCTAAATGTAACTTCAGCCAGTCGGGTCGCATTGATATGACCTAGTCTACAATGCCTCAAGAAGGATTCGTTCATTTCTGAACTCTTCCTTTTGTGTGTGTTTCGTATACTAAGAACAGTAATTTAATTTAGAACGTCAATGCTTTTAGATAACGTGCCTGAACCGATCAACTCTTGATATAGGAAATGTTCAAAACATTATCCAACAATACAAAATTATATCCTTTCTTTACTAATAAAAAGACTGATATGATTTTGTATATCAGGTTCGGTATCTAATAACATTTGTTCAGAATCAATGTATTCTGGTAATACAGGGTGATAGTGACCAACAGACTTGGCTGCAACACTTGCACCGTTTTCTGTCTCATGAAACTTATCACCCGTTCTCAGTTCTCTACCTATCTATAACCCATGTAACAGATTACATATGCGGGATCCTGATCCGGTATCACATACCCATGACGTAAAGGTTACCGAGAAACAGTTCTGTGTAATGAACACACCCGAAGATGATGCATCATCATGCACTTTCTTCGTTTGGGCGGCACGGGAATTCTGGTAATCCCCAATTTCTTGCTCTGTCTTATAACAATTATAAGTTGGAGCGGGACCAACATTCCCCAGCTCAGTATAACAAGTGGGTTCGGTCAATATATCCGTTTTATTATCTTGATTAAGGCGTGATATGGTCGCTATCTGGAGAGAGAGAGAAGAAAACACTCAGCGTATGCTCTTGCAAGATTAGATTGGTTATCTAATATATCTAATCAGGATGTCTCCCACTGTTTTAATCAAATCTTCCTTCAAACCCTAAAAGGAAAGACTAGCCGGGATTAATTACACGCTACAAGTTCGCCAATCTTTCAGCCAGGCCAGTGTCGGTACTTTGAGGGAGGTCCCCCGTGCTTTCGCACGAACCTAATTAAAGTAAACCTCGTTTTCCCAGAGGCGTAACCCCGTTAACACCTTTCTAGACACCTACTTGATCGGCTAATTGTAATGTGTAAAAACTCTCCCAGGAGCAACTCTTACTCGCAGCGGGTATCGGGATCCAACTATCTTATAGAAGGTATGCAATCTCATTGCAAATTTCAACGCTTCAAATTCCCAATAATATTTTGCCCCTAGCGATCTATGACCTTAACTAAGTCAACAAACCATAAATCGCAAGTCAAGTTCAACCCGTACATTTCCCGATTGAATTAAACCCACCCGTACGACCCTTAACTAAGTCAACAAGGCCGTACGAATACCCTAATCCAATCACATCTCATGTTTTAGCAGATAAACATTACTTAGCTACCGTACACTATGCCTTAACTAAGTCAACAAACATAGCATGAATACTAAATAATATCTATCTGAAATGACGGAGGGCTACGACGGGTTTTTCAGAAAACCCTTTGCATAATGAACTTGATATCGTCGTAGAATCGAGTGATTTTAAATGGAGTGTTTTTTAGGCTTTTCTAGTTTTGCTAAAGGGGTCACTCCCGGTGAAGGGATCGTCGGCCCTTTCCTCATCGAATAAGGTGCAGGATATATCATATATACCACTATGCAAAGCAAGAACTATAGAAGCAATTAAAAGACAAACCGAGTTTGTAGCATCTGCCAGTTATTGCTAAAGGAGTCACTCCCGGTGAAGGGATCTCGGTCCTTTCCTTATCGAATAAGGTACTGGATGTTCTACAAGGAACACCGCTATGAAAAGCAAGAACTAGAGCTACCGGTTTTTATTAAACAAGTTTCTACAACATCTTAGGTTTCTTTTATTTCATTAATCTCATTAATGAAGTCCCATTTTATTATGCTTCACAAGCATCTCTTTTGAAACGAAATCCGCAATATAACATATATCTCATATATATAAAATATAAACATTCGTCTCAGGCAGTAATATGATCTCATCACAGAACATTGCAGCAGAAGAACATATATGAAATATTGGATATACTAGGACGTCCGTGTTTTCAATACAAGCCTGTATAAAACACGGATTCCACGGTCGCGATGAATAGCCAAACCCACATCCCTAGACCCCTATGAGAGCGGCAAGTAACACTGCCAATTCTAGGGTTAGGAGACCCGGTCTCGACTCCTCGAGATGGTCTCCCACTGGACCCTAGAACCCGGTTACTTATGCTCCCCGCCTTGGGTCTACCTAATGCGGAAAAGTAAATAATATACAACGGTGACATCTTCCGCTACCTGGAAGTGCCCCAATAAAAGAATATTACATACAAATGAATTTTACATGAATGAAAAAGAAAAAACTCTCATCTCACATAAAACCCCCGGCTATTCAAACGCGACGATCCAATACAACATATCACAGCAACACATAATATCTTATATCATCAACGTAAACAAGTATGCGTATCCCGATTGTCGTTAATGTATAGCAACGAAGCCGGCGATACACCACATACTACGCTTACGGTCACAGAAAAGAAAGTGTAAAACTACAACAGTTGGAATCCGCAACTTCCATAGACATCGCATGCCTAACCAAATGAATTCCTTAGACATCACATGCCTAACTTTTATAAACCCCGCATTTTAGTCTCATTATCGAAAACTCTTTTCAATATCAAGTCGGGCAATTCAACAAGATTCCCGACGTCCTGATCGAATGCTCGTCGCAAACTTTAGTAGACGGCCGCACCCCTGATACCGTCGACGAAGTGCACCAAGGCGGAACACCGCTACCGGGAGCACCCGAACGGATGCTTTCGGCGACGGGGTTCTCCTACAGTCACTTGGTCGGGGTTACGGAGTGAGGCTGTCTATTAAGTTTACCCAGCGAGTATCCGCGTACGCTACGTGATTGCGACGGACTTTTGATCACATCAAAATTCCGTGGCAACCGATCATCTGAGACTAAACTGCTATGTTTATAATATTCAAATCAGTTATCTCATAACTACCTGTGGATTCCAAATATTGTATCACATTCCAGATAAATAGACAAAGTTAAACTTTCCGATCGAATCATCAAACACCCAAGATTTCCCCAATATATCTCAACACTTGAAATCAGTTTAAAAACATTCATCACATGCCACAGTACCAATGGTCCAGCCGTAGAAGGGTCAAGCCAACGCCTCACATGTGGCACGCCGTACTGCCCCAAACCCTAAGGTTCAAAAGGCAGTTCAAGACGGTCACATAATCGAGTTAAGGTTTGTTGTCTTCTAGAGGGTCCACCGAGTTACTTGCACGACTTAGAACATTCTTAAACACGAGAAAAAATCCAACTTTTGAAAAATTTTCCGACAGGGGAAAAAGTGAGTTATTGATATCCGTTCGAACTTTTTAACAGTTTCTAAAAGTTATCCGGAAAACCACATAGACAAAATCTGATACTCCGATCGAAACACCGAATCCCCAAAACAACCCCAGAAAACTCAACTGTAGAATAAATATTAAAAATTCCCAGAGAACTCAGCACTGAATAAATTAAGTTACTGTGCAAAATTGAGTGGGTGACGTCATCATTTAGCCGCGGAACCGCCGCAGAAGGCATGCTTCTGCCGCGGTTCCGCCGCGCTTTTTACTGTTCATCAAAAAAATTTTGCACCGTAATTCTTAGAATTCCCTGCTGAATTTTTTAAGCATTTTTAATGTGGAAAAATCCCAATTTTTAGAAAATTTCCAGAGAGCATGTTTCGGGTTAGGGTTTTGGTTCGATCGGACTTCAAACTCCGTCTAGACTTCGCCTAAAGCTCTAGCTTTGCTCTGATACCACTATAGGTCAGGCAGCCACCCCATCCAATGGGGTCGCCGTGGTACCAACGGGTCCCTCAGCCGCTTCTTTTTACGCATGCCCCCTCGCGAGGACTACAACCCGCCGGAACACCTTCCGGTCTCGGGACACCCTGGGGGTAAGAGCCTATGCTTCGCCACACTGTCACACAGTGAGAACCCCCCATAGGTCGACATCTAATGTCTAGTAGCTCTGATACCACAGTAGGATTGCTGGGCATGCACACAAGGGTCTACGAGGCATCAACCATGCCCGATTTAAAATTTAGCCGTGCTGAACAACCCGAATACGGAACTTTAATCTAGAGATTAGGCGAAAACAAGCATGCTAAACACTTTAACACTAAGAGAGAGGGATTACAACCTTTGTAGATCCGGTCCTTCACTTCATATGCTCCGTGTTGTGGTCCCTTCGCTGCGATCATCGTGATCCGGACTCTCGAGAGGTTCCACGAAGAGAAAGACGCAACCTTTGCTTCCGATCTTCGATACTAAAATGATCTACCTTGAAGTTTCTTTAACACAGGCTAACACTCATGAAATGATGTGAACACCCTCATCTAAATGGCAAGGGAAGATGAGGATAATGAAGTAGGATTTTTGCTCTCTTTATTTATCTTTTTCTCATACTTATTCATCACCTTTTGAAAAACTAGTAAGCTTTTTCATGAAAGAATCAAGGAGGAAGAAGATGAATAATATTAGAATCCCTTTTGTGATGAATAGGAAAATAATAATATGATAGAATTATGCAACCATGGTCAAGTTAACTTTTGTAGAGAATTAACTAGGGTTAGGGTTTGGGTTGGGTTAAAGCATGAGTCACTTGAAAATATCTTTCACAAAACAAAATGAAAAGCTTCTAGAAACATCTAGAAAGCTTAACCCTAATCCAAACCTTAATCATGTTTAAACTCCACTAAACATGTTGCATTATTTATCATATCATGTTACAAAATTATATATCACATATACAATATTTATTGTAACCAAATAAAATAATACAATTAACATATATCGCATATATATCAATGTATTACCCGAGTGAGAAAAAGAATCTTTTAGTGAGCTAATATTAGTTAATGCAATTTAATATATCATATATATTATTATACATTAAATTATCGAATCAACACTTGATCCGACAATCCGGCTATATCGCATATAACCGGCTAATATTTATCCGTACCGATTCACCGAATCAACACTTGATCCGATGACCCGGCTGATATCAAATATCGAGAGAATAGAATACGGTATCTCATATCGTATTATCCTCGGTCCCGCACATATCACATATGTGCTCCTACTCCGTTTTGCCTGAGTCAAGAAACCTCTGTGTAGGACTCTAAAGAATCGTCAATACGCCGGCAGTAGGTGACGATCATATCAAACACCCACAAGCTACAAGCGGTCAGCTAAACGTAACAGCTACCCAAGTATTGAGCGCTCAGAAGATCAACAAGCAAGCCTGTACATTCTCCTGCGAATCCAAACAGTAACACTCCCGTACAGTCCGGTCTCGTCGTCTGATATGTTGCATATCTCGCCTAGGGGTGGTAAACGTCAGACCCCAGTAGCTTGATAAGTCGTGTCGATTTGAGGTCTATAACGGTTTGAGAAACTACTGATAACACTTACCAGTAAATCTCAGCAACTCTGGCCAGGGATTTCCGGTTATAGCCAATCGAACACAGCACAACATCAACTCCCTATACCGGGAGAGACGAATCCCCTCCTATCGCTCATTGCCTCCATGTGATTCGGGACTGTACCCAAAAGCCACCTTTTTGCACGCCCTCTTGGACGTGGTATGATGGAAATCAAAGCACAGTGGGAATCACACAAGACTCTATGACGATCTCGGGTCAACAGACTACTCTGTACCAGTGTCACCGGAGAACTGCCATCTGACGTATGGTATAATACCATCTGGGAGTTCTCGACGAGTCCGTCCAGTGTACCCAGTCTCCACTGAGCACCCGTACACCATCTTTGATGTCAAACACCGATGGATATGGGATCATCCATCGCCCATCATATGGGTCAAGATGCGTATACACTAGTCTACTCTGGTGCATCGATGCCCTGTCTCGATACACCCTCGACTAGGAACAGTTATAGGATGTACTCGTCGACTACCGTGGCCCCACTAGTATGATCTCATCATAGTCCCAGTAGTCGAGTACATATCCTAGAGGCTTTATCAACATGTAACAAAGAGACAATCAGAGTACATGTTAAGATAAAGTACAACCAGATAGCATACTATCATGTCGAGCAAGAAAGTCCTCCCTATATATGTACTAGCATCCACTACAATATACATCGTATGTACAGTAATGGCCTCTAGGGCATACATATAACTAACAATTTCATGTTGCAAAAATCCCACAAGATCAATCTCCAAAAACTCCAAGTATCATTCCTCCACCAAAGGCAATTCCTACAGCCCCAAATGAGACTTGAGCACTATATTCTACAGCAAACCTTGGGCACGTCGACTAGCCAGCTTCGTGCCCGAGTTGCCTCAGCATAGAGGTGGGAGCCCGTAAAAGATGCAGACGATGTGGTGCCCTTCCGGCAAGGAGGCGACGACCGGAGTTTCCGCAGGAGATCGGGACGACGACGAGAAGACCGGAGGACACGGATCAGTCGGTATATCTCACTTCCCTTTCTTGTAGTTAGCTATGACTAGTTAATGGTTCGATCCGGGTATTAGTGCGCGGTGGTGCCAGTTCATGAAAAATTTAAGTTAACCACCGCTTCCGCATTTGGCCTCGGGATGGAGGCCGAGGCGCCGCCGTGCATTTACAGTGGTATCAGAGACTCGCCATTAACATAGTCTAGCTTTGTCTAATGTGTTTACATTTCCGATCGACCAAAATTCCAAAATCCGCATTTTCTTCACATCAGTTTTCTGTTGAATTTTTTCAGGCTCGAAATTTTTTTCAGGTTGTAGAAAAGTGATGTACTGGAAATTATAAGCATTCTGTAGAAATTCGATACAGTGATTCATCTATGGGAGCGCGGAACCGCGGCCAAACCCCCCTTTGGGCCGCGGTTCCGCCGCACTATGATGAGATGGCTGTATCAATTTTCTTCAGTTGCTTTCTGGGTTGAAAATAGGGGTTTTGGAATATTAATTTTGAGCCCAGAATTTCTTGATGTGCTACAGTAGTACTTGGGGGCCCACTTGATAAATTTTGATCGATCGGATATTTTAAACACATTAGTTCACAGTATTTACATTATATCTGCGACCGTGAATGTCACTTGATCGGTAAATCCAGTCTAACTGCTATAGCCCGGTTAGACGGATTTGCGAACGTGACTTTCACGTTGATGTTCTGTGTTATGCTGTGATGTTGCGGATCGGTCGTGGGGGATAGCCTGGATGCAATGCTAGTACAGTTGTGGTTATATTATATACATTTGATATTGCGGGGCGAGCGTCCGACATGTGGACTGCCGTCACTGCCTGTTTGTATTATTATTTTGGGGCACGGCCAGGTTGCGGTTGATGTACCCGTTGTATGTATATTTTACTTTCTGTACTAAGATTACCCCGCGGAGGGGTGCACGGATAGCCGGGTTCTAGAGGGCAACGGGCAGCATTGAGACGGAAGGGGCTTCACTCTAGGATTGGCGGGCTATTCGCCGCACTCGTAGGGGGTACAGGTTGACCCAGGAGGGGTGCCCAAGTTACCGGATTCCGTGAAGTGCTGGGTGGTCCATTCACGGTACTGAAGGGGGCTGCCTCGCTTCAGGTTTTGGCGGGTGACTTGCCGCGCCCGTAGGGGTCTAGGATTTCATTGCACAGGCTATCCACACGACCAGGGGAACGTTGGGTTTCAGTAGTGGCTCTGTGAAACCCGGGGATCCCAGATATCTGTATTGTTCTGTGATGCTGTACATTTCTGTGATGTTGCATTTTATCACGCCTTGAGCGAAATTATATATTGGTATATATATTAGTAGATGTTGTATATGTTTTGCATCCGCGCTAGTCCAGTCCCCGCTCTGTCGTTAGTTAGCTAACCTAACGGGTAATGACAGGACCCAGTGGCGAATGCGGATGGCATATATGTACGTCATATTATTTTTGTTCTTTGTGGTGTGATCAATTGATGGGACTGCGTTGATTCGGATCAATGCAAGTTAAAAACAAACCTAATCTGATGTTGTTGGAACACTTTTTCAAAAAGCTGTTATTGCAAGGACGTTCACTTTTGTTTTGCATCGTGGTATTCAGTTGGAATATCCTGCTCCTCAGTCGATGAGGCAAGGGCCGAGATCCCTTCACCGGGAGTGACCCCTTGGACAAAAGTTTGCGTCAGGGCATTAACTTCACTATAGCCGATTACTTTTGCTTTGCACCGTGGTATTCAGTTGGAATATCCTGCACCTCATTCTACGGGGAAAGAGCCGAGATCCCTTCACCGGGAGTGATCTCTTTAGCAAAGGTTTTCGTCACTATATTTTCAAAAAGCTATCCGTTCCTTCAACGATATCAAGTTCATTACGTTAAAGGTTTTCGCCAGAAACCATTCGTAGCCGTCCATCATTTCAGTTAAATATTCGGTAGTATTCAAGCTATGTATTTTGACCTCACGCCAAGGCATAGTGTTTGGTAGCTGCCGGGTATTTATCTGTTGCATAGATAGATGCGTTGGTTTGGGACAGTCGTACTACTATTTTGGCCTACGTCAAGGGTATGTACGGGTGGGTTCAAATTAACTTGGACAATGATGGGTAGAACTTGACATGTGACTTATGATATTTTGACCTCACGCCAAGGTCATAAGAGCATGGGGCAGAAATCACATCGGGAGTTTCAAAAGAACTGAAACTTGCCAGATATGCGCATACCTTCTGGATTGTGATACCGTGAGCGGATTCCGTCACGTTATCATACGATGATAGTTGGATCCCGATTCCCACTGATGAGTTAGTTTACTCCTCGGGTGACCCCGACAAATTCTTCTTTCAGGTTTGGAGGAGAATTTGACGGTACAGTGGGAGGTTTCCAGATTAGATAAATTGGTAACCATTCTGATCTAGGTTAGAGTGCACGCTGAGTGTTTCTTTTCTCTCTCTCTTTGGCAGCGACCATTGACCCGACCCTAAGACTATGACTCAGTGACCAAGTTGACCGAACCTTCTTAAACACTGGCTTTTGGATTGTCAGAGTTGCAAAACTCATTGCCACTCCTACTTTTACCCTTTTCTCCAGGACACCCCGTATTACTACGAACGTCCACTTCCATTGGACAAAACCATCGTATGGTTATATACGAACTCGAAGGAATTTATTCGAGGATGGTTTCTGGTTCTGGGGAAAACGAATAGGACTATTCAGTTGTCTCTTCCTTTTACCTTCTCTCAGGTTACGAGTACTTCTTGGTTTAGGAGATAGTACACCTATTACGCAAATTGGATAGTCTTCTTCCAAACCTTAGGCTGGTGCCGAACGGTGGGGAATGAAGAAAACTAATTAGCATAACGATGGTGTGCAGAAGGTATTAAGTTAAGACAAAACAAGGGATTAGTAAGAGGGCAAAGTAAACTGCGACTGCTATTTATGACCAAACCAAGTATTTCTTCGCCAATCCTAAATCACCTTTGTATTTCTCCAGGACACTCCGTATCACTACGAAGATCCACAGTTTATTGGATACTCCATCGTATGGTTATATACGAACTCGAAAGGAACTTGTTCCAGTTCGGGGATGGATTCTGGTTCAGGAGAAGTAGGAATAAGGTTTATTCGGTTGTCTTTTATCTTCACCTTCTCTCACTTTGCGAGTGTTCCTAGGATTAGGACAGTACACCCATTATGCTTATTGGATAGTCTTCTTCCAAACCATAGGCTGGTGCCGAACGGTAGGGAAGGAAGAAAACCATTTGGCCTAAGGGGAGTGCAGAAGGTAATGACTAAAGACATATAAAGGGATTTGGAGAGGTGACAAAGAATTATACGGTTACAGTCGTGAATCTGGAAGAGGCATTACTAGGAATACCGGGATACCCCATCGAAACATTTCAATGTTTCAGCTTCACTGTGTACTGTTAAAGGAAAACTGATTTCCCGATTAGATACTTACTCCAGGGTATGTATTTACCATGTACGATTCTCACATCTGTATGGTTTTACAGATGATGAGTGGGAGTAGGTTATTGGGAATTGGCTGATCATCCTCATTATATCAGGATTCGTTGTAATCGGTGATATTTGAGGAAGTCACCTGGGTTGTTTGCCGGACGGCAAATATTTGGTTTTGAATATCCGCTGTTATGCACCAATTTCAAATCGATATATCTGTATGTCTATTTTCATAGAGTGAGATATACCTTTTTGAAATTATGTCTATGACATTTACCTATATCAGTGGATGGTTAGGTAAGGAGCATTAAACAGTGGTGTAATTCTTCTTAACCATAAGTACAGTTTTCAACCTACGACACACAGTGAATGAGTTATCAGACTCAAGGGACTTATACAGAGTATTGTATGTTGTCCAGGGTCCATCAGGACAGAGGGGTTGGTCCTCGTACTATATTCGGTTTACTTATGACTTCTCTAGTTTTTAGACAAGTGTTTCGTGGAAACACAGGGTCCGAATTTTGAGAAGTTATAGGTATTTGAATAGAGTAGAGAACCAGGTGTAGCAAGTATCGGGATTCTTCAAAGCGATCGAAGATGTAGATACTTGTGTATGGTATTCAGTTGATAGTAATGATAAAGAGATCTTGCTTCTCTTTCAGGTTACTCATAATTGGAAGCATTCCTAAGTTGAGTAACGCTGATCGTCCTTCTTCCATTTAGGGAACATGCACTGGGGACAGCTGCATGATTTGAATCCGGTTCAATTAAATCAGTGCCTCTGTTTCTATATTGGATATAGAATAGTTCATATCTTAACGATGTTAAGGTACGGGGAGTTTTCTGGCTTATGATTAAAACCAGACACTGGACAACTCAAGGCACGTTTCTGTAATGGCTGTTTGCGGGTTGACCCAGGCTATGACGCGGGTTGCTTTTCTACCATCTGGAAGATCAATAGCGATATTGTTCTTGACTCGCCACAGTTTTAAATTAAAAATGGATTTTTTCAGAAAAACAGTAGTGGGAGTATGGTAGAACTGGAAGTGATTCCAGAACCACAAACGATTACCGAAGATTTGATGGGAACCTAAAGATTCAATCTGGTTTGACATTCCATTGGCCACTCCGCAGATAAGGTGGGTAACTTCAGGCACCCGAGAGGTACTCCGGTAGCCTCAAGGACGGTGACAGGGAGGTTCTTGTTTACCCACACTTGCCATTGCTGTTGTTTCAGACTGTGAGACCCGGCAAGAGGATGAGTATAGCGTCGTTCTAAACTTGCTTTAGAAGTGTACGTCTATATGACTCTGCCAGAGGGTTGTCGTAGTCAGTGGGAGCAGCGGAAGCATTGGTGGACAGGTAGCTTATGTCTATTTATAGACTAAAGCAGATGTAGCGGAGATAGATCATCTATTTCTGACGTGACAGTCATGGGTTTGACTTCATCAGAATAGGGGATGGATCTGTTGAGAAGGTAGTAGGGTGTGATATCCTGGTATTTGGATGACATACACAGAGTAGGAAAAGAAACTCCTATACTACAATCGGTTATACTTTGGTTGTCACACAGTGGTTTCTCCACATGGGACTTGGAAATTATATCAGACATACTGGTTACTAGATCTATGGTTTTAGATCTAGATTTGGGTGGTTTCCCAATCAGGGTACTTAGACAGCATTCTAAGAGTATTTAGAATGGACGACTCCATGCACGGTAGTGTACATGCAGAAGATGGAGTCACCCTCTCCAAAGGTGTCTTACAGACTAAAGGGGAGAGGGATGTGCATGATTGGCAGATCACTTGCTCAGGCAATTGAGTCAATCGTGAGATGTAAAGTACCACACCAGATGTTGTTCTTGCACTAGATGCAATAAGTTGACATTGATCCAATCCTGGAGAAACAGTCGGAAGTAGTTTTAGAACATAAGTGGATGTTCTAGGGATATGATAATGACAGCCTCATTCGGGAGACAGTTATCATTCCAGGCTTCCAAGGTGACCTGGACGATAAGGAGGTTGTAAGAGTTGTAGTTTTCCTTCTGACGAGAGGCAGTATTTTGGACAGGTGGTCCAAGGAAATACTGAGGGAGGCATGGCGCAGGATACTGATTAAGTTCAGTTGACGATACAGTCTAAGAAGTTTGGATTTGGAGTTCATTTTTGAGCTAGGTCCCATCAGACATCCAGACACATTCTAAGACAGCTATTGCTCATTTCAGGAGATGGCTTTCTCCGCGAACATGAGATATAGAGAGACATAGAAAGAAACATCAAAGCGGATGCACTCACTAAGGCTATTCCTCGAACGCAATAGTTTCGCAAACGAGCTTTGTGAGACTGACTAGTAGAAGAGTTAGGTATTCGGTATCACACGGGCTGTGAGTAAGCGACATCGCAATAATTAGCCTTGAGTGCAAGTGGGAGATTGTTGGAGATAGTGCCCTCAGAGTCAATTATTGGATCATAGGCACGTGATTGTAATGATTGAGGGAGGACTTATCCCTGTAGGACAATCTTACTCGATATGATAGTATGCTATCTGGTTTACCTTTATCATCGTGTACTGCTTTAGGTGACCTGACAGGTCGCTATTACACGTTGGTAGAGCCCCTAGGATTCTTGCTTGACGGCCAGCAGTATGAGGGCGATCATATAAGTGGGAGCTGGGGTCTATAAGCATATCCTTAAATGGTCCCTAGTCGTGAGAGTTTCGAGATAGGGCATCGATACTCCAGAGTAGACTAGTGTATACAGTTGAGACCCCGACGAGGGGCGGTGGCCGGTCTCACAAGCCACTGGTGTCAGTTGGTTCACCAAAGATGTGTACAGGTGCTCTTTGGGTTATGAGTACACCGGACAGGACTCGCCGGGAACATGCTAGTTGGTCTTATACCAGATGTCAGATGGCAGTTCCCTGGTAACATGTGTACAGGTTAGTTCATCGACCTGGGGATCGTCATTTGTCTCTTGTGAGTTCCCACTGTACTTTGATTACTACCCTACCACGCTCAAAGGAGACGTGCAAAAAGGTTTTAGTTGGGTACAGTCCCGAGCCACATGGAGGCAGTGAGCGCATCTTCAGGGGTTCGTCTCTCCCGGTATTGGGGGTGAGGTCGTGCTGTGTCTAGGAGAGCCATTACACGAAGTCCTTGGCCAAGGCAGGAGATTTACTGGTAGGTATTCCGGTAGTATCTCAGGGTGTTCTGGGCTACACTCCGACACGACTTGTACCGCTTTTGGGGGTCTGACTTTTACCAACCCCCTAGGCCCGCCATGCGATGCTCATAGACAAACGGACCGGACTGTACGGATATTGTCACTGACAGGCTCAGTAGGGTTGTCAGGCTGAGTTCGCTCATAGACGTCCCTTTTAGTCAATACCTGGTAGCCCGTTATGTATTGGCTTATACCTCTGACGTGCTAGTGGTTAAATTCACAACCAAGGTATTGACGAGTCTTTAGAGTCCCCCACATTCAGTTACTCAAGTTTCGGGCGAAAAGCTATAGAGGCTGTATGGAGATATGGCGCGGTTCGATCAGATACGTGCGGTATTGCACGGATCAGGATCGGATGGTTAGTACTAGAGGCCGTATGGGAATATGGCAGGGTTCGATCAGATACGTGCGGTATTGCACGGATCAGGATCGAACGGATAATACTAGCCAGCTTTGGTATAAGCCGGATCCTAATATAGTAGTGTAGATTTTGTCTCTTTGCATTTGTATTCGGTCGGAATACAGATGCGGGTGTGTATGCACAGTATCGGGGTTTGCCTGTAATTTATTAGACCAGTTTTCTGGAGTTGCCAGTTTGCTTTCCGTTTCGGCCAATTTCCTTTGTATCGTTCATTGGCCGAAGATTGGTGGAGGAGGGCTTATTTGCAATTGTGCAAATAAGCTTTTGTGGAGGGGGTATTTGCATATTCTTGTATCATGATACTTGCACCATCATTGCTTGACTTTCTTTTGTCATCATAGCTTGACTTTGGATGTGATGATGGGAGATGATATGGTTTTTGAGTGTTGGTATTTCTTGGTGATCATTTTTTCATATGATAACCATTCCTCTCTCTCTCTCTCTTGCTTTATGCTTTTGGTCACCTCCCCCTTGACTTTTTTCCCTCTCATTCCCTACAATGGCCGGCCACATTTTGGGGAGGGGCTGTCCAACATTTTGAGTGTGGGTTTTTGGTTCATTTCATGTTGCAAAAATCCCACAAGATCAATCTCTAAAAACTCCAAGTATCATTCCTCCACCAAAGGCAATTCCTACAACCCCAAATGAGACTTGAGCACTATATTCTACAGCAAACCTTGGGCACGTCGACTAGCCAGCTTCATGCCCGAGTTGCCTCGGCATAGAGGTGGGAGCCCGTAAAAGATGCAGACGATGTGGTGCCCTTCCGGCAAGGAGGCGACGACCGGAGTTTCCGCAGGAGATCGGGACGATGACGAGAAGACCGGAGGACACGGATCAGTCGGTATATCTCACTTCCCTTTCTTGTAGTTAGCTAGGACTAGTTAATGGTTCGATCCGGGTATTAGTGCACGGTGGTGCAAGTTCATGAAAAATTTAAGTTAACCACCGCTTCCGCATTTGGCCTCGGGATGGAGGCCGGGGCGCCGCCGTGCACTTACACTACCATCTGGAAGATCAATAGTGATATTGTTCTTGACTCGCCACAGTTTTAGTAAAATGTTTTTTTTTCAGTAAACAAGCAGTGGGAGTATGGTAGAACTGGAAGAGATTCCAGAACCGCAAACGATTACGGAAAATTTAATAAGACCTATATATTCAATCAGGTATGACATTCCAATAGCCACTCCGCAGATATGGTGGGTAACCTCAGACACCCGAGAGGTACTCCGGTAGCTTCAAGGACGGTGACAGGGAGGTTCTTGTTTACCCAGACTTGACACTACTGTTGTTCCAGACTATGAGACCCGGCAGGAGGATAAATATAGCGTCGTTCGAAACTAGCTTTAGAAGTGTATGTATATATTATTCTGTCAGAGGGTTGTCGTAGTCAGTGGGAGCAGCAGAAGCATAGTGGACAAGTAGCTTATGTCTATTTATACGCTTGAGCAGATATAGCGGAGATAAGATCATCTAATTTTGATGTAACAGTCATGGCTTTGACTTCATCAGAATAGGGGATGGATCTGTTAAGAAGGTAGTAGGGTGTGATGTCCTGGTATTTGGATGACATACACAGGGTAGGAAGTAAAATTCCTATACTACGATCGGTTGTACTTTGGTCGTCACACAGTTGTTTCTCCATAAAGGATATGGATATAATATCAGACATTCTGGTTACTAGATCTATGGTTTTAGATCTAGAATTGGGTAGTTTCACAATCTGGGTACTTTGACGGTATTCTAATAGTATTTTAGAATAGATGACTCCTGGCATGGTGGTGTACCTGCAGGTGATGGAGTCACCCTCTCTAAAAGGTGTCTTACAGACTAAAGGAGAGAGGGATGTGCATGATTAGCAGATCACTTGCTTAGGCAATTGAGTCAATCATGAGATATCAAGTACCACTCCAGATGTTGTTTTTGCACTAGATGCGATAAGTTTATATTAATCCAATCCTGAAGAAACATAAGGAAGCAGTTTTAGAACATAAGTGCATGTTCTACGGATTTGATGACGGCAGCCTCCTTCGGGAGACGGTTATCATTCCAGGCTTCAAAGGTGACATGTATGACAGAGTGATTGTCAGAGTTATAGTTTTTCCTCTAACGAGGGACAGTATTATGGACAGGTGGTTCAAGAGGATACTGTGGGAGGCATGGTGCTGGATACTGATTAGGTTCAGTGATCACTACAGTCTAAGAAGTTTAGATTTGGAGTTCATTTATGAACTAGGTCCCATCATATATCCAGACATATTCTAAGACAGGTATCACTCGATTCGGAGATGGCTTTCTCTACGAACTTGAGATTAAGAGAGACATAGAAAGAAACATCAGGGCGGATCCACTCACTGAGGCTATTTCTCGAACACAAGAGTTTTACAAACTAGCTTTGTGAAACTGATTAGTAGAGGAGTTGGTATCACACGGGCTGTGAGTATGCGACATCATAATAATTAGCCTTAAGTGCAAGTGGGAGATTGTTGGATATAGTGCCCTCAAAGTCAATTATTGGATCGCAGGTACGTGATTGCAATGATTGATGGAGGACCTATACCGATATGACAGTCTTGCTCGAGATGATAGTATGCTATCTGGTTTGTCTTTATCATCGTATACATGCTTTAGTTCACTATTGCATGTTGATAGAGCCCATAGGATTCTTGCTTGACTACCAGCAGTATGATGGCGATCATATACGTGGGAGCTGGGGTCTGTAAGCACATCCTAAAAGTGTCCCTAGTCGTGGGAGTTTCGAGACAGGGCATCGATACTCCAGAGTAGACTAGTGTATACAGTCGAGACCCCGACGAGGGGTGATGGCCGGTCTCATAAGCCATTGGTGTCAGTTGGTTCACCTAAGATGTATACAGGTGCTCATTGAGTTATGAGTACACCGGACAGGACTCGCCGGGAACATGCTAGTTGGTATTATACATATCGTCAGATAGCAGTTCCCAGGTGACATGTGTACAGGTTAGTTTGTCGACCTGAGATCATCATTTGTCTCGTGTGAGTTCCTACTGTGCTTTGATTTCTATCCTACCACGCTTAAAGAAGACGTGCAAACAGGTATTTTTTGGGTACAATCCCGAGCCACATGGAGGCAGTGAGCGGATCGTCAGGGATTCGTCTCTCCCGGTATTGGGGGTTGATGTCGCACAGTGCACGGGTGGCCATCACTAGAAATCATCGGCCGAGGTAGTGGAGAATTACTGATTTGGATCAGTAGTTTCTCAGGTGGTGATGGGCTTCATGCCGACACGATTTATCGCGTTATTAGGGGTCTGACTTTATCCACCCCTTAAACTCGATATGCGATACTCTTTAAACGAACGGACCGGACTGTATGGATATTGTCACTGTTAGGCTCAGTAGGGTTTATGGATGAGTTCGCTCGTCAGCTTCCCTTCTAATCAATACATAGGCAACCGTTACGTACAGCTTGTACCTCTGACGTTCTAGTGATTATACCCAGTGCCGGTGTATTGATGAGTCATTAGAGTTCCCCACAGACAGTTTCCCAAGTTCGGACGAAACGTTGTAGGGGCCGTATGGTTTATGGCAGGGTTCGGAAAATGCACGTGCGTTTACGCACGTGTCATATTTCGGGCAGATAATACTGGTAGGCTTTGGTTTAAGCCGGATCCGAGTATTATACTGTGTAGATATAATATCTTTGTCTCAGTTGTATTTGTATTCGGTCGTAATACAAATGCGGGTATGTTTATACTGATACGGGGTTATCCTGAAATTCGTTTCAGGATCACTTTTGGAAGTTGCCAGTTTCCAGTTTTCTATCACCCGTATTTGACATTCGGTTAAATACGGATTTATCTTCTCGTCACTTGGGTGAATCATGGGGGTGAGTCGTGCTTCTAGAAGTTTCTAGATGATGACTAGGATTAGTGACTCATGGTTGCATTCATTGTTCCATTAATGTTTTGGTGACTAAGGGTTATGATTCATAGTTTGCAATTAATGTTCATGCTAGGTGTTATATAACTCGTTAGTTGATTTAAGGTTATGGTCACCCCCCCCCCATCTCTCCTAAACTCACCTCCCTCCTATATGTTTGTGGCCCTCTTTTGCAAGAAGAGGATGATTTTGGGGAAAAGAAAGGGTTGTGAAAAATGAGAAGAGAGATTAAGTTCATATATATTTTCATAGCTCATTTTCATTCGATCCGAAAAGGAAATTTCATTAACCGTTCGTCCATGGCTTTCGACGAAGCGAGACAAAGTGTTCTACTCATTCTCTATATCATCTTGGTCGTCTCTTTTAGCAAACTTGACGACCGAGTTGCCTCGGTTCAGAGGCGGGAGCCCGTTTAAAGATCCATCGACGTGGTGCCACCTGGACGAGAAGACTGGAGATTCAGGAGATCGGAGCAGCCGCAACAAAGCGTGGGATGATGGTTGAAGACCAAAGGACTCGGATCATTCGGTATAACATTTCTACCCACTTTGTAGTTTGTTAGTTTAGCTTTAATGGCAGATCCGGGTTATAGTACACTATAGCGCCAGTTTGTAAAATATTTTTGTTCCGCATTTGGCATCTGTTAGACTGCCGGGGCGCTACCGTGGACTTACAATTACCGCCATTTCGTGCAGGACTTCTCGAGTATCGCTGCACCGCTGACCGAACTGACCAGGAAGGGGGTTCCTTTTCTTTGGATTGAGGCATGCGAGCTGAGTTTTCTGCAGTTGAAGACTCGGTTGATGACTGCACCAGTTTTATCTTTACCTTCTGGATCGGGCGGTTTTGTCGTTTACTGTGATGCTTCTCGAGTGGGGCTCGGTTGTGTATTGATGCAGCATGATAGAGTTATCACTTATGCTTCCCGGTAGTTGAAGAAGCACGAGCGGAATTATCCCACTCATGATCTTGAGATAGCCGCGGTGGTCTTTGCGCTTAAGATTTGGAGACACTACTTGTACGGGGAGTCGTGTCAGATTTTCACGGACCACAAGAGCTTAAAGTACATCTTCCAGCAGCGGGATCTGAATCTGAGGCAGCACCCTTCGATGGAACTCATGAAGGATTATGACTGTGAGATCCTTTATCACCCGGGCAAGGCAAATGTGGTAGCTGATGCTTTGAGTCGTAGGCCCGGGGGTAGCTTGTCCTAGTTGAGCGCAGTTCAGAGACAGTCTTCTGCAGATTGGTAGATCTTGTGCGACTGCAGAGTACAGTTTGAGTTCACTTCCACTGGGGGACAGCTTGCTCATGTCCGAGCCCATCCATTTCTCCTTGATCGCATTCGTGAGGCACAGCCCGCCGATACCCGTTTGTCTAAGATTTTTGAGCATGTTCGGCAGGGTAGAGATTCGGAGTTCTTGATTGTTGACCGGGGTGTGCTACATTTCGGAACTCGTTTGTGTATACCTAATACCGATGGGTTGAGACGCGAGATCCTAGAGCAGGCACATCAGTCAGCGTATAGTGTTCACCCAGGTTTCACCAAGATGTACCGTGACTTGAGAGATATCTACTGGTTGGCAGGGATGAAGAGTGATGTTTCGGATTTCATTTCAAGGTGCCTGACTTGTCAGCAAGTCAAGGCTGAGCATCAGAGACCGGCAGGAGAATTGCAGCCTTTACCCCTTCCGGAGTGGAAATGGGAACAGATCTCCATAGATTTCGTTGTGGGTTTATCAAGGTCCAGTTGAGGGTATGACTCCATTTGGATGATTGTTGACCGGTTGACGAAAGCGGCTCACTTCCTTCCAGTGAAGACCACTTTCGGTTATGCTTGGTATGCTCAGTTGTATATTGATGAGATTGTGCATTTGCACGGTGTTCCCACATGCATCGTATCCGACAGGGGCACCCAGTTCATTATCCATCTTTGGCAGAAGCTTCAGGAAGCTTTGGGTACCAGATTGAGTTTTAGCACCGCTTTCCATCTGCAGACCGATGGTCAATCAGAGCGGACTATACAGACTCTGGAGGATATACTTCGTGCATGCGTGCTTGATTTTAGTGGCAGTTGGGATCATCACTTTCCATTGATAGAGTTCTCCTACAATAACAGTTATTAGGAGACGATTCAGATGGCACCTTTTGAGGCTTTGTATGGTAGAAAATGTCGATCGCCAGTCTGTTGGACCGAACTCAGCGAGAGCAGGATTTTGGGACCCCAGCTTGTTCAGGAGACTGCGGAGAAGATCCAGTTGATTTAGGATAGGATGAGAGCAGCCCAGTGCAGAAAGAATTCTTATGCCGACCGTCGTCGTCGCAGCCTTGAGTTCGCAGTGGGGGATCATGTATTCCTACGGATTTCTCCGATGAAGGGCGTGATGAGATTTGGGAAGAAAGGGAAACTTAGTCCAAGATTTGTAGGTCATTTTGATATCCTTGAGAGAGTTGGTACCGTTGCCTATCGTTTGGCACTTCCGCCCAGTTTTCCAGATGTTCATCCCGTATTCCATGTGTCGATACTTCGCAAGTACCTTCATGACCCTTCTCACATGATTCAGCACCAGACTGTTCAGCTAGAGCGCGATCTTTCGTTCACCGAGCAACCGGTAGTTATACTGGATCGACAAGTGAAGAAACTTCGGTCAAAGGTCTTGCCATCTGTGAAGGTTCTTTGGCATGGCCCGAATAGTGAAGAGGTCACTTGGGAGGCCGAGAGTGAGATGCGGAAGAAATTCCCTCATCTCTTTGAAGGTATGCATAGTATGATTTTTAAATTCGGGGACAAATTTTTTTAAGGGGGGAAGATTGTAACACCTTAGAATACGATTAGTGTTAATTAAGCGATAATGCGGTTTTTAGTAAAAAGGTTACCAAAATATTTTTCACATATTTTATAAAAATTAATTAATATTTTATTATTATTTATTTCGGGCATGCATACTCTTGTGCATGTTAACCTAGGGTTAATTAGGGTTAACCATGCTTAAGTAGCCATGGCACCTTAACCCCATTTCCATTAAGTTTCATGTAATTATATAAATTATTTAGTTTTAAAATTAAAAGGGTTGAATTTGGGGTTAACTTGAGAGAGGGGGGATTGACATGCATCATGAGGCATGGGGCAAGCATGGCTTGCAGTTAATGAGGAGAGAGAAGGGGGCATGGCTCTCTAACCTCACCCCCTCATTTCACTTCACCACTCTCACACCCTCACTCTCTTCATCACTCACACTCTCTCATTCTCAGTTATTTCATCATCTCATTTTCTCCTCTTCTCTCAAACTGAAACCCTAACCCAAATCCTCACTAAACCAAACCAAATCACCACTAAACCCTACTAAAACCCTTCACAAGCCAAGATTAAGCCACTAAGATGGCTTGGAGCAAAGAAAGCTAGGGTTTTTGAGCAAGTGTGGATATGTAATGACCTCTAACTGTAAATTAGGTTGTTATTATGTTGTGTGGCTTGGTAGTTATGGTTTAGAACACTAAAGATGTAGTTTGGAGCACTTATCGTATTTTTAGTGTCATTTTAGGGTCACTGTGATCTGCTATGACCACGAATTTATACTGTAAAATCTAGCAGTGTAGTAGTGTTTTACTAGAGGCCCTGAGTGTTCACCTAAAACCCGAACCCAATCCCACCTGTTTTGGCCGGCGACACTTGAGGATTTTCCGGCGAGCTCGGTTTTTGGGGAGACTTGGGGGTTGGGATTTTTAAGGTAGCTGTGTGTAGGTATTTTTGGGTGTTTGGTACTGCTTGATTTTTAGGTTTTGACAGTAGGTAAAATCTGGGACCACTTAGTTAAGTAACTGGCTTAAACCAAAGTGCGATACGATTGATCCGACGTAGTTTAAGTGTTTCGGGTAGCTTGCTGTCATGGGTTTATTTTGATGATGTCTCTATACACGTTAGCTGCTAAGCGAACCCTTTCGTAGTTTAAAGGAACCAATTCGTCATTTGGCGTTGTGTTCGTTTATTATTGCGTAGTATGCTAAATCCACACGTTACTGTGTTGTGTGTTAATAGGATCACAGGTGGGGACTTCGGACGCTACGAAGAAAGGAAAGCAGGTGGTTGGATTTACCAAGCTCGAGATCAACGGTGAGTAGATTTTGTTAGTGTATATGCCCTAGGGGCCATTATTGTATCATACTAGTTTGTATATTACTTAATGGAAGCTTGGGATATTCACGTGTATATAACAGTCTTGCGAAACATGGTAGTATGCTACTTGGTTTTTCTATCTTAATATGTGAGTATACGTACTGATAGAGCTCTTAGGATCTTGCTTGACTACCAGCGTTGTGATGGCAGTCACACTAGTGGGGGCTGGGTAGTCTACAAGCACATCCTTATTCAGGTCCCTAGTCGTTGGATTATCGAGACAGGGCATCGATACTCCGGAGTAGACTAGTGTGTACGCTTTTCATCCCAGTTGGGGAGATGGTCTGTCCCACAGCCGTCAGTACGTCGTACTGGAGATAGTATACAGGTGCTCGTTAGGTTACGGGTACACCGGACAGGACTCACAGGGAACTGTTGGTTGGTTTTATACCAGTCGTCAGTGAACAGTTCCCAGGTGACATGAGTACAGCATAGTCTGCAGACTTGACACTGCTACTTCGCCTCGGGTGTGTCCCACTGTTCTTAGATTGCTACCCTACCACGGCTCAAAGGAGTCGTGCAAACAGGTAGCAGTTGGGTGCAGTCCCGAGCACTTGGAGGCAGTAGCGGTTAGACAAGATTCGTCTCTCCCGGTATTGGGGGTTGATATCGCGCTGTGTCAGAGAGCCATTACGCAAAGTCCCTGGCTAGGGCAAGCGAGATTTGCTGGTAGGTTCCAGTAGTTTCTCAGGGTGTAATGGGCTTCCCTCCGACACGACTTATACCGCTATTAGGGGACTGACACTTGCCGCCCCCTAGGCCCGATATGCGATAGTCTTGGACGAACGGACCGGACTGTATGGAGATTGTCACATCAGACTCAGTAGGAGTTCGAATGGGTTTCCTCATCGGCCTTCTTATCGACATTTTGCGGAAAGGAGGGGCGTTCTCGTAATTGCGCGAGAAGCTTCTAGAAGGTGGTGACTAAGGAGGTTTAGGTGGCATATACAATGAATGTGATTAGTGAGTCATATGGATGATTTATACATGTCATTATCCAAGGAGATGAATCATCACTAGATATTATCAAGAATGGTTGTTAATTTGATTTATTTTCTTTTCTTGATAAAAAGAAATGCATGATATATATTATCATAACTCACTATTCTCACTTCATTATTATGTTCATCTTCTCTCTCCTCAAGCTCTCCCTCTTCAAACCCTAATCCTCCCCTCTCATGTGTTGAGTATAAGGATTAGTTAGACTAACTAAACCATAACCCTCACTCTATATCACCTAGCTTCTTTGATTAGCACTTAAAGAAGGTTAGTTGCCTCAAGTTTAGAGGCAAAGCTTGGAGTAAAGCTCTCGGGTGGATCGTCTACTACTTCGAGAAGGCCGAGGAGGAGGTTGAGTTCGCGAAGATGAAGGACACGATTCGTTAGGTATAATCCCTAAACATAGTAGTATAGAACTTCTATGTTTCATGTTAGTTATCGTTTAGCTTCGATTCATGCGGTTAGTCGATGTTTAAGTAAAGAACAAGATCGTTTTTTAAATTTCCGCCTCCCCGCACGTCGTGGGGTGTTGTACATCGACTTACAGTGGTATCAGAGCCTCGCTAAACAATAAATAACTTACTTGCAAATTTGTATGAATTTCGAATGGAAAAAACGAAACCGGAAAAGCCCGAAATCATCAGTTTCTGTCGATTTTTAAATGAAGTCCAAAAATTTTTCAGGGATGTTCAGAAAGCTTGAAAAGACAGTAGAAGAACACCCAAGAAAACTGGGCCCCTGAATCGCCTAAAGCGCCGCGGAACCGCGGCGGAACCGCGGCGGATCCCACCGATCCGCCGCGATTTCGCCGCCGAGTTGGCGATTCAGGAACCCAATTTTCCTGTGTTGGTTCTCTGGGATATTTGGTATTTTCTGGAATTTTTTATTTTTGCTCAGGTTTCTGATTTACAGAGAAGTATGGGAGAAAAATTAAAAGTGTTTAATCGATCGAAATTATACAGTATTTGCTTGTTGGATTATATCTGTGTTTGTATAATGTATTCGTAAACCTCCCCTAACTGCTAGTATGTCGGTTGGCAGGGGGTTGCACATTTCTGTAATGGATTTTATCTGTTTGTGCATATGAACTGTGTTGGACTGTTGTGATGTATAGCCGGGGTTATGTGATGGGTTATTATTTAATTCATTTGATGTAAATGTAATTTGTTGTAATATTATTTTGCGGGGCACATCCAGGTTGCGGTTGTAGCCACCGTTGTATTATTTCATTTTACTGTTTTTGCTCCTAGGACAGACCCAAGGAGGGGTGCACAAACTGCCGGGCGATTAGTTTGCCGCACCCGTAGGGGTCTTGGGTGGGGTAATGGCTATTCATCACAACTGTGTAATCCGTCTTTTGTTGCAGGCTCAAAACAAACACGGATTGCTTGCAAATCCAATTAAGTTCATCTGTGATCTGGAATGAATATCATTGCGTCAGACGAATGTAAAATATCTATATATATGATAGCTATTTAGACATCACTTATGTTTTACACCCGCGCTAGCCCATCCCCCACTCTGTCGTTAGTTAAGTAACCTAACGGGTAATGACGGGACCCTGTGGCGAATGCGGATGGCATAAGAGGACGTCGTATTTTTGTTGTTTTCTGCAATGATAGGTTAATGATAGGACGCATTATCTATAATGCAAAGAAAATAAACCAAAGTTTTAATCGTTGGAACAATTTAAAAGAAACCACTCGGTTAATTTTAAAACAGATATTTTTAAATGCGGAGCTTTAACCACTCCTTTTAAAAGCTATCAGGTTCCTTCGGTTATATCAAGTTCACTACGTTCACGGTTTCGCCAAAACCATTCGTAACCCTCCGTCATTTCATCTGGGTATTCAGTAGTATTCAAGCTATGTATTTTGACCTAACGCCAAGGCATAGTGTTTGGTAGCTACTGGATATTCATTTGTAGCATAGATAGATGAGTTAGTTTGGGACAGTCGTATTATCATTTTGGCCGAACGTCAAGGATATATACGGATGGGTTCAAATTGACAAGATAATGATGGGTAGAACTTGACATGTGACTTATGACATTTTGACCTAACGCCACGGTCATAAGAGCATGGGGCAAAAACTTATATCGGGAATTTCTAAAGAAACTGAAATTTGCAAAAAGATGCATACCATTTGGAGTTTGATGAATGTTGGTAGCATTCCTTCAACATTATCATACGATGATATTTGGATCCCGATCCTACTGTGAGTATATGCTACTTATCAGGATATTCGTCACTTAACGATCAATGCTATAAACCAAGTAGGTGTCCAGAAAGGTGTCAGCGGGGTTACGCCCCCAGAGAAAAGAGGTTCTTTAATTAAGGAACTTCGCGAAAGCGTTGGAAAACCTCCCTTGAAGTATCGACACTGGCCTGGCTGAACGGTTAAGCAAGAATTGTACAGTGAGAATAGTCCTGGCTAATTCTTCTTTTATGGTTTGAGGAAGGATTCGAGAAACAGTGGGAGCCATCCAGTTTAGATAAACTAAAAACCACTCTAAACTTGCAAGAGCATCATGCTAAAGAGTTTTCTTCTCTCTCTCCTAATTGCAGCGACCCTGAAAATGACTGGACTTAAGTTACTTTTAGAGAAAAATATACTGACAGGGCCAAACTATAAAGATTGGCTGCGGAATGTCAAAATGGCTTTGACCTATGACAAATTGGGGTACGTCCTCACCGCTACGGCACCTGCTGTCCCTGGTCCCAAATCCAGTAATGCGGATAAGGAAATCCGCAAAACCTAGGATTTAGATTGCGCGAAATCCAAGTGTATTGTGCTTGCCTCGATGAACAATGAACATCAGAGGAGGCACGAGGATATGGAACTTGATGCCATATTTCTCCATACAAAGGAACTTTATGGAGAGCAATCTCGTATAGCAAGATACAAGACCTCTAAGAACTTATTTCGAGCGAGGTTGGCTGTCGGGTCTTCGGTAGGAGAACATGTCCTAAAGATGATCGGCTATATAGAAGAGCTCGCAGACCTTGGGACGACTTTGGATAATGAGCTCTATACAGACCTTATTCTCCAGTCCCTTCCTTCCACCTACGCCCAGTTTATCCTGAACTTCAACATTCAAAGAAAAGAAGTTGAACTTCCGGAACTCCTGAACATGTTAAGGAGTGCAGAGGGCACCTTGCAGAAGGCAAGGGAAACACCCGCTATGTTTTTTGGCGGTGCATCTTCTTCCGGGTCCAAGGCTAGGGCCAAAGGAAGGAAGAAGAAGGCCGTCCCCAGACCTAGAGGAGGTGTAAGTAAGGTGGGAGGGAAGGGAAAGAAAAAGTTTGCGGTACCGGTAGTTGGCCAGGATGAGTGCTTCCATTGTCACAGGAAAGGGCACTGGAAGAAGGATTGCAAGGCGTGGAACGCTAAGAACCAGGAACCGAACCAAGCTGTGGCTTCGACTTCAGGTGTGTTTGTAATTGAGAATTGTTTGTCGATCAACTCTACTTCCTGGGTATTGGATACCGGATCAGGATCTCATATTTGCAATTCATTGCAGGCACTGAGAAACCGTAGAGTGCTGAAAGATGGTGATATGACCCTAAAGGTTGCTAACGGAGCTAGCGTGGGAGCTGCGTCCGTCGGGGATTATCACCTAGGATTGACGAGTGGACACATTTTGGTTTTACATAACTGTTGTTTTGTACCAAGCTTAACGTGTAATATCATATCAGTTTCCTTGTTATCAAATAAAGGTTATGATTTCACGTTTGTAAGAGATGTTGTTAACATCCACCTTAATCATGGTTTGATTGGGTCCGGTACACTAAATAACGGTATATATGTTTTAAACCAACTCCAAATTTTCAATGTCCAGAACACACTAAAAAGAAAGTCTCCAGATTTAAATAGATGTAATACCCAGCCCCTTTTTGTACGCCGAGGTTGGTATTTCTTTTCACCTATAATTTGTATTTATTATTATTGATTATTTTAAAATTTCCCAACCTATTTTAGTTTATCCCCTCCCCTTTGTCAAACCCAAAACCGTTAAACCCCAGCCTGCTCTCTCCTTATTCTTTTTAATTGTTTATCTGAACTCAGCCCATTTCTTTAGTGAGCCTTTCCTCACTTATTAGATATAAGGTTCCCTATTATTCTTAAAACCCAAACCCTATATTATCTCATTTATTTTCATCTAATTTTCCTTAATTTCCCTAGCCCAAACTCGCCTCAGGCCCACTCCTATTTTCCAATTAATTTTCTTTTTCTATTTAAATCCTTCCGGCCCGTTTCTCTTCTTATAATCCTTTTAAATTTATTCTTCAGCCCACTTCCACATTTTTCCCACCAAATTCCTTTTAATCCCGGGCCCTCATTCCCTCTCCCATTCTTTTAAATTCTTTATTTTATTTTAAGCCCACTGATCCATTCAGCCCACCACTCTCTCCTCTTCAATTTCCTTTATATTTTTCTAATTAATTCTCGGCCCGGCCCTCACTCTCCTTTCCCTCACAATTCTTTCATTTGATTTTTTGGCCGGCCCATCTCTCAGCCCACAGCCCACTTCCCCCACTCACCCGACCCGACTCCCCATACTGTTCATCTCCTTTAAATTCCCAACGGTCACACCCCCTTCACCCGCGCGCGATCCGCCTTCTCCGCCGCGCCTCGCGCCCGCGCCCACGCCCACGCCCCCGCTCCTGCCGTTACACCCATGACTTCAATCCCGTTCTCTTCCCTCACACCTCATCTCTCTTTCCCCATCTCCACTTTCCCCCTCGCCTGCAAACCCAACCCATGTTCGCAAGCCCCTGCATCCTCGAACCCACAGCCCCGACCCATCCACCTCCGACGAATCTTGCCGGCACCCCATCACCCACCGAGCTCGTCTCCCTCGACCACCATCCTCAACTCTCTCTCTCCTGATCTCTTCCTCACTCCCACCACTCAAACTCCCTGGTCCCCTCTCTCTCGAGCTCTAGTTGATCCCCTCCGCTTCACCTTCAACTCTGACCCCCACGTTCTCGTCACCGTCGTCATCATCGTCGTCGTCGTCGTCGCCGTCATCCCCTCCCTGCACCGAGCACTCCATCGACCGAACACCTCCTCACCATCTCCCCCGCTTCGACTCCCTCGCCCGACCTCCATCCCTCTCTGTTTCTCTCTCTTTCTCTCTATCTCACAGTTTTCCTGCACTCTCTCTCTCACTCTGTGATCACACTCTTTCTCTCTCTCTAACTCTCAGCTCTCTCTCTCTCAGTTTTCTCTCCCTCTCTCTCAATCCTGTCCCTCTCTCTCTCCCTCAATTCTCTATCTCTCTCACTCTGTTTCTCTCTTCCTCTCTCTCTCTCAATTCTCTATATCTCTCACTCATATATCTCTCTGGACTGCAGTCCAGAGCGACTCCAGTTGTTACTTGCTGTTCCGTAATGGGTACCACAGGATTACCTTAACTCGTAGGTTGCGGAACTCCCATGTTTATTATAGATAAAACTGTTATCTAGACAACACAATTGATTTCATACCGTTTCGTTACCATTTGTTATTTATTCTGTAATTTAAAATATCGGGACGCATAACAGTCCCAACAGATTCAGAATTGACATACTAGTATTAGACAGTGTATAACTCCTGACATACAGATGCGATTGAAGATCCGTCTATTGCGTTGAAAACCTTACTGAAAACCCTAGAATTCATCCAACTGTAGCGTCGCTAAAACCTGATCTCAACTGGGATTAAAATGCGTTGCGAAATGGATTTCTGATTCTGAAGCCGGATTTCCAGCCACGAGCGCTTAAAATGAAATGGTTATAACTAATGATCCTGGAACCCGTTTAGCTTGAAACGAAATTAGATGGATAGCTAACTGAACATACTAATTATCACCTGTTTATCATTTCACTAAACTATACACCTACGTTCCATGATAAATCGTGCAAGTGATAAATTACTGTTTCATAACATCTTAATCATGCTTATATACTGTTCACGCATTATATCATAACCATAACATTGTAGTGATAACCTAGTGATATCGTGCATTTACCCAGTGTTAGATTTTAGTGATGATTGTGGCAAGTACATCAGTGTTCATGTATCCGTGATTTAAGTGAATGTGATACGTACTTGTACACAATCAGTGATCCTATTATTCTATTGCATTGTCGATGTCTGTGGGATGCGTGTACGTGTGACTATAAATGGTATGGGACACTTATGGAAGCGCTTGCACGGGTGTTACAGATAAGGCATCCGACACTGCCATTTATCATAGATATTAGTCGGGACGTGCTTAATGAATGCCCTGCCTCCAATTCTCGCGCAGACTTGTCACGGATCGATTAGTATTTAAGGTTATGGTTAGCGTTTGATGTAGACCACGGGGTGTGGGGTAGTTTAAGTGTGAGTTCAACAGAATCTCGAGAGTCCCATGCCGGCTTATATATTTAGGGAGACATATGGAGATTTACAGGGTATGTGATATACACCGTGATATACATGTTACATGTTGGGCCCGTGGTCCCTTGCCCTTGGGTTCTACCCTTGGGTGGAGGACACTCGCGAGTGGTTGACTCTCACACTTGGACTGACGATAGGCTTAGTGACCTGTGCAGTGAGACTTAGAGACTGATAGGGACACTGGCATTTATATTCCTTATATACTGTGTTGATATGCGTGACATATCGTTCTACTGCTTTATTGTTCCGCTGCATTGATTACCGCACATTCATTTTCATGATGTCATTGATTTACTGCTTCACCTATCTATTATTACTGTTAGAACTGTCACTTGATTTTATACATATTATATTGCTATTGTGTCGCTCTGACGACCTGAGTATGCATGCTCAGTGTGAGGAGAAGGTTTAGCTTGGACCAGAACTAGACGTGCATCACAGACTTCTTGACTTGCCATTCCGAGTTACATTCGTTCGTTCCACTTCAGGTCAGTTTATATTATTGTTTCTTTCAGTTACTGCATTTCTCATTACCTGCGCATCATTTACTGTTTACCATGAAAAACTAGAAGCCTAAGTGTGACTACGGCAGGACATCTCCTTGACCGTAGGAGCATGGCTGGCCTTGTCTACCCCTCGTATTCCGTATTTTGGGAAGCGGGGCGTGACATGGTTTAGTTGGTATCAGAGCCAGGTTTTGCATCGATTGGGATTGCAGTTTTCCGTGTATAGCTTGGCAATCTAAGACATCCCTTGTCTAGATTGTAAACTTGTCATTCTTGATCCTTATTCACATCGTATGTTCAGCTATCCATTCGGTATGGTTTCGGGTGACTTGATAAGGGTACGTGGTGGCAATTGCACTACCGTACTCTGTTATGTGACTTAGAATGCTACCGTTGATTCTCCACTTATAACAAATTTGCCATCTCTGATATTCTTGAATCCTTGTCCTATCCGTGTTATATTTTGATTCGTATAGCTTGTGACTTATATCATTCTCAAAACTATTGTTTCAGGATCATGTCTTCCAACGACTCTTCATCCATATCCGCTCCCCAGAATCAGACAGTTGAGATCCTTAGTGCACTGCAAGGTTTAAAGGAAGCCCAGGAGCGAACAAACGACTTACTAGCTGAAGGACTGAGAGGACAGGTGAGTCAGACCCCAGCGGGAGTCTCCTATCATAAAGGGATCCCTATTAGACGAGGAAAAGAGAAGAAGATGAAGCGTCAACAGAAGCATCAGAAGAACCCTTGCTGTGGGTACTGTAGGAGGCCAGGACATCTTCAGAGGGATTGTCTCCGTGCCCAAGGGAAATGTCTGATTTGCGGATCCAGCGAACATCTTGTCAACGGTTGCCCAAAAAGGAAGGAGCTGCAAGGAGGAGACTCGTCCACACTCCCCGTCTCTGCCGAGTGACGATTATTGCGTAGTTCACGTTTCAAGGATAAAGCAGACCCAACGCAGGATCCAACTCGCGTGACGAGATCACAATGGTCTAGCAATCAAAGAAGAATTTTATGTTTTCTACTCTCAGTAATAATGTTGGCATCTTCTTATGAATATTTCTTTCAGCTTGAAATCTTGTATCCACTGAACTTTGATTGAATGCAATAAAACTTGAATCATAATATATGCATCATTCTCTTGTTTTCTCTTTATTTATATTATTCGTTATCACAGCGTTTCTATCCTGATTTTCAGTTCCCGCAACCGCATATTTACCTATACTTTGTACCCTGAGTTTTTCCCTTGATGTACCACACTATCTAATCATGACTTTCTTTTCAGACCATAGCCCACCCTGGAGCAGCGCCGCATCTAGATGAGGATGCACAA
Organism: Agapanthus africanus; assembly: GCA_030015575.1. Classification (NCBI taxonomy): domain Eukaryota; kingdom Viridiplantae; phylum Streptophyta; class Magnoliopsida; order Asparagales; family Amaryllidaceae; genus Agapanthus; species Agapanthus africanus. The sequence continues at coordinate 477,134,191 of CM057339.1, read as the reverse complement.
TCATGCGTTTCCTTAGACCGCACGTTGATGAGTTCTGACGATGAGATTAATGGTCCCCAGGTCAACTTCGGAAACAACGATTCAGAGGACGAAGAAGTAGCCGCCCCAGAGTTCGACGTGTTAGCTGATTTCGACGAAGAAGAAGGAGATCCTGAAGAGAACCCTATAGAGGAAGACCCGATAGAAGAAAATCCAGTTGAGGAAAATCCCGTGGAAGAAAATCCAGAAGAAGAGAATCACATGGAATCAGACCTCGATGAAGAAGCTCCATCCGAGGAAGAAGGACCAGAAGATCAAGACCCTACTGTTGAAGAACTTCCAGTGGCGATGCCCGCAAGGCGATATGGAAATGGACGCCCCTACCTGAGTGCGCGAGCCTACCGCGACCTACTGAATCTCCACAACCGCGGCTGACGGAATTTCTTTTGATATTGTCTTCCTGGCCAAATAAAATGTGTATAGTTTAGGGCCACTTTCCGTCCTTGACAATGCCTTGTTTCAGATTTTCTTGAATGAAATAAATCTTCTGAATTCGTAAACCTTTTGATTATTGGTTCGCTTGATACTTGTTTGTTGCCCATATCCATTTATTTTTCTGCTGAGTTCCCTAACTGTCCACCCCTACTCAGTGTATAGTTGTAACCCTGTTTCGATTAGAAAGTACCGCATCCTGATCCTTGGAATGAGCCACCCTCCATCCCTTGTCTGTGCCCCGTTGAGATCATTCTGGGAGGAGAACATTCCTTGTGAAACTTCCGAGTTCACTAACTCTTCAAATTTTGATTCATGTGGTGTACCGACTGTTGTTTTCCCCCATACTTTTCTCTAGTATTCCTTTGTTGCTCACCCTTACTTCATGTGCTGACCCGATCCCAATCTCCGTAACATTCAGCCTAAAGCCGCCACACTCCGACCTTCTGACTGAGCCACACTTCCTTGTAATCATTACCCTAGCTAGCCCTATACCTCTTTGTGTTCTTCCTATTACCCTAAATATATATAGGGACTTTATTATTCGAAATTTGGTTTTCATTATCTTATATTTGTCGAAGAGTGCATATTATTAACTGCTTAGTTTTACGTATTTTAAAGTGCACTACTATTATCTTCATGTTTTCAGTAGCACAACCTTACACCGCGCATACTTTTGGTCTATGTTTCTCAATTTCACTATACAAGTTTTCCAAATTATTTTAAACCTATTTTTATCGATACAATATTCTAAAATGTTTTAACCTACCGACTAGTTTTCACTACTTTATTGTCGTTACTTTATTTTCGGGTTTTGTGTTTATGATTACTATTATATATGATTGTGCTTTACACTTATTTTTCCAGCCGTATTACTTTTGTTATGCTTATACGTGTACATATTTGAGTTTCGATCTTATCGAGTATGCCTCGAATAATATTGTTCGTATTATTGTTATTTATATTTCCGTATATATGTGGCTACCCTTATAATTGTTCCTATTTTATACCTATTTAAATCTATATTTTGTATGTTATTCTTACGTATTGTATATCTTCGAAATTTCTTCGTCCACACATTTCTAGTAAATCCTTATGTGTTAATTTGCAAAATAATAGCTTTCGCTTATGATTGTATTACTCATAGTTTATTTTAAATTTCGAGCACGAAATTTTTGTAAGGGTGGTATGATGTAATACCCAGCCCCTTTTTGTATGCCTAGGTTGGTATTTCTTTTCACCTATAATTTGTATTTATTATTATTGATTATTTTAAAATTTCCCAACCTATTTTAGTTTACCCCCTCCCCTTTCTCAAACCCAAAACCGTTAAACCCCAGCCTGCTCTCTCCTTATTCTTTTTAATTGTTTATCTGAACTCGGCCCATTTCTTTAGTGAGCCTTTCCTCACTTATTAGATATAAGGTTCCCTATTATTCTTAAAACCCAAACCCTATATTATCTCATTTATTTTCATCTAATTTTCCTTAATTTCCCTAGCCCAAACTCGCCTCAGGCCCACTCCTATTTTCCAATTAATTTTCTTTTTCTATTTAAATCCTTCTGGCCCGTTTCTCTTCTTATAATCCTTTTAAATTTATTCTTCAGCCCACTTCCACATTTTTCCCACCAAATTCCTTTTAATCCCCGGCCCTCATTCCCTCTCCCATTCTTTTAAATTCTTTATTTTATTTTAAGCCCACTGATCCACTCAGCCCACCACTCTCTCCTCTTCAATTTGCTTTATATTTTTCTAATTAATTCTCGGCCCGGCCTTCACTCTCCTTTCCCTCACAATTCTTTCATTTTATTTTTTGGCCGGCCCATCTCTCAGCCCACAGCCCGCTTCCCCCACTCACCCGACCCGACTCCTCATACTGTTCATCTCCTTTAAATTCCCAACGGTCACTCCCCCTTCACCCGCGCGCGATCCGCCTTCTCCGCCGCGCCTCGCGCCCGCGCCCACGCCCCGCTCCTGCCGTTACACCCATGACTTCAATCCCATTCTCTTCCCTCACACCTCATCTCTCTTTCCCTATCTCCACTTTCCCCCTCGCCTGCAAACCCAACCCATGTTCGCAAGGCCCTGCATCCTCGAACCCATAGCCCCGACCCATCCACCTCCGACGAATCTTGCCGGCACCCCATCACCCACCGAGCTCGTCTCCCTCGACCACCATCCTCGACTCTCTCTCTCTTGATCTCTTCCTCACTCCCACCACTCAAACTCCCTGGTCCCCTCTCTCTCGAGATCTAGTTGATCCCCTCTGCTTCACCTTCAACTCCGACCCCAACGTTCTCGTCACCGTCGTCATCGTCGTCGTCGTCGTTGCCGTCATCCCCTCCCTGCACCGAGCACTCCATCGACCGAACACCTCCTCACCATCTCCCCCGCTTCGACTCCCTCGCCCGACCTCCATCCCTCTCTGTTTCTCTCTCTTTCTCTATATCTCACAGTTTTCCTGCACTCTCTCTCTCTCACTCTGTGATCTCACTCTTTCTCTCTCTCTAACTCTCAGCTCTCTCTCTCTCAGTTTTCTCTCTCCCTCTCTCTCAATCCTGTCCCTCTCTCTCCCCCTCAATTCTCTATCTCTCTCACTCTGTTTCTCTCTTCCTCTCTCTCTCTCAATTCTCTATATCTCTCACTCATATCTCTCTCTGCCTCCACATACTCTCTCCCCCTGCAAATCCCTCACCCTCGGCCTCGACAACATCAACAATCCCTAGCCCCGACACCGCCTGAGCTCGCAACAACCCCCTCTAGTTCGAACCAAGCCGTGCCAACAAGTTCAAGCCGAGGCCAAATCTTGATGTTGCCGCTCGCGCGTGTGTCACTGCCGTGCCGCACGTGTTTCGTGTCGCTGCCGTGTGCCCCAACGTCTCCAGGCAAGTTTTTACTTGCTTACATGCTATTTACTTATGGTACAATCACTAAATACATAGATTATTAAAGTTACAAGTTTAACCAAATATATGCCGTACCTGTTCGACGCGTGTTCCCAAAGAAAATACTTTTCTAAATTGACGGAACTTGATTTATTACTTGGGCCCTTGCTGTGATGAACAACGTGTGCAAGTTTCGTTGGATAATTTGATCGTTTATGACCAAAACGACCACCCCGAAGTTTAATCGTAAAACTGTAATTTTATTGTACCTGAAAACCGTTAAATTCACCATAAATCATATACATACTAGAATGGTGCGTTCGAGAGCTCAAATCGAAGCCGACGTGACAAACCTTAACCCTGTACTAGTTTCCAGACATTCCTGTACTTAAACCGTGATGAAAATTGGATCGAAGTGCGACTCTGGACTGCAGTCCAGAGCGACTCCAGTTGTTACTTGCTGTTCCGTAATGGGTACCACAGTATTTCCTTAACTCATAGGTTGCGGAACTCCACTGTTTATTATAGATAAAACTGTTATCTAGATAACACAATTGATTTCATACCGTTTCGTTACCATTTGTTATTTATTCTGTAATTTAAAAGATCGGGACGCATAACAGTCCCAACAGATTCAGAATTGACAGACTAGTATTAGACTGTGTATAACTCCTGACGTGTAGATAAGAATGAAGATCCGTCTATTGCGTTGAAAACCTTAATGAAAACCCTAGAATTCATCCAACTGTAGCATCGCTAAAATCTGATCCCAACTAGGATTAAAATGCATTGCGAAATGGATTTCTGATTCTGAAGCCGGATTTCCAGCCGCGAGCGCTTAAAATGAAATGGTTATAACTAATGATCCTGGAACCCGTTTGGCTTGAAACAAAATTAGATGGATAGCTAACTGAACATACTAATTATCACCTGTTTATCGTTTCACTAAACTATACACGTACGTTCCATGATAAATCGTACAAGTGATAAATTACTGTTTCATAACATCTTAATTATGCTTATATACTGTTCACGCATTATATCATAACCATAACATTGTAGTGATAACCTAGTGATATCGTGCATTTACCCAGTGTTAGATTTTAGTGATGATTGTGGCAAGTACGTCAGTGTTCGTGTATCCGTGATTAAGTGAATGTGATACGTACTTGTACACAATCAGTGACCCTATTATTCTATTGCATTGTCGACGTCTGTTGGATGCGTGTACGTGTGACTATAAGTGGTATGGGACACTTATGGAAGCGTTCGCACGGGTGTTACAGATAAGGCATCCGACACTGCCTTTTATCTTAGATATTAGTCGGGACGTGCTTGATGAAGGCCCTGCCTCTAATTCTCGCGCAGACTTGTCACGGATCGATTAGTATTTAAGGTTATGGTTAGCGTTTGATGTAGACCACGGGGTGTGGGGTAGTTTAAGTGTGAGTTCAACAGAATCTCGGGAGTCCCATGCCGGCTTATATATTTAGGGAGACATATGGAGATTTACAGGGTATGTGATATACACCGTGATATACATGTTACATGTTGGGCCCGTGGTCCCTTGCCCTTGGGTTCTACCCTTGGGTGGAGGACACTCGCGAGTGGTTGACTCTCACACTTGGACTGACGATAGGCTTAATGACCTGTGCAATGAGACTTAGAGACTGATAGGGACACTGGCATTTATATTCCTTATATACTGTGTTTATATGCGTGACATATCGTTCTACTGCTTTACTGTTCCGCTGCATTGATTACCGCACATTCATTTCCATGATGTCATTGATTTACTGCTTCACCTATCTATTATTACTGTTAGAACTGTCACTTGATTTTATACATATTATATTGCTATTGTGTCGCTCTGACGACCTGAGTATGCATGCTCAGTGTGAGGAGAAGGTTTAGCTTGGACCAGAACTAGACGTGCATCACAGACTTCTTGACTTGCCATTCCGAGTTACATTCGTTTGTTCCACTTCAGGTCAGTTTATATTATTGTTTCTTTCAGTTACTGCATTTCTCATTACCTGCGCATCATTTACTGTTTACCATGAAAAACTAGAAGCCTAAGTGTGTTTACGGCAGGACATCTCCTTGACCGTAGGAGCATGGCTGGCCTTGTCTACCCCTCGTATTCCGTATTTTGGGAAGCGGGGCGTGACAATAAAGCTTTCTTATGGCATTGTAGACCGGGTCACATCAATGAGAGAAGGTTGACTAAGTTGCATAGAGAAGGATATTTGGACTCGTTCGAATATCAAACTTATGACACTTGTCAATCTTGTCTCAAAGGAAAGATGACAAAGACTCCATTCACTGGACAAGGAGTAAGAGCGAGCGAGCTCTTAGGACTCATACACAGCGATGTATGTGGTCCAATGTCTACACATGCAAGAGGTGGTTTTGCCTATTTCATTACTTTCACGGATGATTACTCAAGATACAGATTCATTTATCTGATGAAACATAAATCCGAGGCTTTTGAGAAATTCCAAGAGTATAAGAATGAAGTAGAAAACCAAACCGGCAAAAGTATCAAGACACTTAGATCTGATCGAGGTGGTGAATACTTAAGTGCCGAGTTCCTAGGTTACCTAAAAGAGAAAGGAATTCTCTTTCAGCTTACTCCTCCATACACTCCACAGCATAATGGTGTATCAAATAGACGGAATCGAACCCTATTAGATATGGTACGATCCATGATGAGTAATGCTGAGTTACCGCGATCTTTCTGGGGTTATGCGCTAGAATCAGAGGCATATCTTTTGAACATGGTACCTACCTCGACTGTTCCTACCACTCCATATCAGATGTGGAGCGGGAAGAAACCCCATCTACAGTATATAAAGATTTGGGGATGTCCAGCTTTTGTTAAAAAGAAGCATGTGGACAAGCTCGAGGCACGATCAGTAAAGTGTAAGTTTGTAGTATATCCAAAGAACTCCAGGGGATATCTATTCTATTAGGCAGAGAAACAAAAGGTATTTGTTTCTCGTAATGCCCATTTTCTAGAACATCGGTTTTTAGAAAAGGAATCAAGTGGGAGCGAAATAGAACTGGAAGAAATTCCAGAACCACAAACTAATACTGAAAGTTTGGTAGAACCGGAAGTTCAGGAAGAACAGGACATTCCCGCACCCCTCCGCAGGAGTAGTAGGCCGTCTCATCCGCCTGAGAGATACTACGGTTTTCTCATAGATGGGGATAGAGAGGATTGCATCATAGATGATGATGAACCTACTGACTTCCAGCAGGCCATCCAGAGCGGCGACTCGGTACGATGGCTAGATGCAATGCGGACCGAAATGGAGTCCATGTACACCAACAAAGTATGGACTTTGGACTTTGCTCCAGATGGGGTAAAACCCATAGGATGCAAATGGATCTTCAAGAAAAAGATTGGTGTAGATGGACAGGTGGAAACCTATAAGGCTAGACTTATTGCAAAGGGTTTTCGTCAAAGACCTGGTTTGGACTATGACGAAACTTTTTCTCCAGTGGCTATGCTCAAATCCATTCGGGTCCTTCTTGCTATTGCTGCCTTCCATGATTATGAAATCTGGCAGATGGACGTAAAGACGGCTTTTCTGAATGGAAATTTAGAAGAGTGCGTCTATATGGATCAGCCAGAGGGTTTCAATCACAGTGGGAGCAGCGGGAAAGTATGCAAGCTGCTTAAGTCCATTTATGGACTAAAGCAGGCATCGCGGAGTTGGAACATCTATTTTGATGAGACAGTCAAAGAATATGACTTTATCAAAAATCCAGATGAACCGTGCATATATAGTAAAGTTGTATCCAGAAGTGTCGTATTCCTCGTCTTGTACGTGGATGACATTCTATTGATAGGAAATGACATTCCTATGCTACAATCTGTCAAAGGATTCTTGTCGCACAGGTTCTCCATGAAAGACCTGGGTGATGCCTCTTACATTCTGGGGATCCGGATCTATCGTGATAGATCCAAGAGGATGTTGGGACTTTCGCAGTCCAGGTATATCGACACTGTACTGAAAAGATTCGGTAAGGAAGATTCTAAGTGCGGTAATCTACCAGCTTGTCACGGAATCACCCTCTCCAAAGAGATGTCTCCCAAGACTGATTTGGAAAAGGAACGCGTGTCTATTATACCCTACGCTTCTGCGGTAGGCTCTATAATGTATGCGATGTTGTGTACCAGACCAGATGTAGCTTACACACTGAGCGTGGTAAGCCGGTATCAGTCAGACCCAGGGGAGAAGCACTGGATAGCAGTAAAGAACATTCTCAAGTACCTGAGAAGGACTAAGGAGATGTTCTTGGTTTACGGCGGAAAAGACCTCAGGTTGGAGGCCTTTGCTGATTCCGGCTTCCAGAGTGATAAGGACGATTCCAAGTCCATGTCGGGTTATATCTTTACCCTCAATGGAGGGGCGGTGTCATGGAAGAGCTCCAAGCAGGACACCGTTGCTGACTCGACGATGGAAGCGGAGTATATAGCTGCTTGCGATGCCGCAAAAGAAGCAGTCTGGATGAAGAAGTTCCTAACAGAACTTCAGGTGGCTCCTACCATAGTTGATCCAATACCTCTGTATTGCGACAACAACGAAGCTATAGCTTTAGCGAAGGAACCAAGGTCCCATCAGAAGTCCAGACACATCTTAAGGCGGTATCACCTGATCAGGGAGATCATTGATCATCAGGAGATCGAGGTTCGGAGAGTTGCTTCTGAAGAGAACATTGCTGATCCATTCACGAAGGCCCTACCTCAGATTCAGTTCGAGAGGCTACTCGAGATCATTAGTCTTCGATATGCCAGTACATGGCCCTAGTGCAAGTAGGAGATTGTTAGTGTATATGCCCTAGGGGCCATTATTGTATCATACTAGTTTGTATATTACTTAATGAAAGCTTGGGATATTCACATGTATATAACAGTCTTGCGAAACATGGTAGTATGCTACTTGGTTTTTCTATCTTAATATGTGAGTATACGTATTGATAGAGCTCTTAGGATCTTGCTTGACTACCAGCGTTGTGATGGTAGTCACACTAGTGGGGGCTGGGTAGTCTACAAGCACATCCTTATTCAGGTCCCTAGTCGTTGGATTATCGAGACAGGGCATCGATACTCCGGAGTAGACTAGTGTGTACGCTTCTCATCCCAGTTGGGGAGATGGTCTGTCCCACAGCCGTCAGTATGTCGTACTGGAGATAGTATACAGGTGCTCGTTAGGTTACGGGTACACCGGACAGGACTCACAGGGAACTGTTGGTTGGTTTTATACCAGTCGTCAGTGAAAAGTTCCCAGGTGACATGAGTACAGCATAGTCCGCAGACTTGACACTGTTACTTCGCCTCGAGTGTGTCCCACTGTTCTTAGATTGCTACCCTACCACGGCTCAAAGGAGTCGTGCAAACAGGTAGCAGTTGGGTGCAGTCCCGAGCACTTGGAGGCTAGACAGGATTCGTCTCTCCCGGTATTGGGGGTTGATATCGCGCTATGTCAGAAAGCCATTACGCAAAGTCCCTGGCCAGGGCAAGCGAGATTTGTTGGTAGGTTCCAGTAATTTCTCAGGGTGTAATGGGCTTCCCTACGACACGACTTATACCGCTATTAGGGGACTGACGCTTGCCGCCCTCTAGGCCCGATATGCGATAGTCTTGGACGAACGGACCGGACTGTATGGAGATTGTCACATCAGACTCAGTAGGAGTTCGGATGGGTTTCCTCATCGGCCTTCTTATCGACATCTACCTGGAGACCGTTACGTACAGCTAGTACCGCTTGCGGTCTGTGGTTAAACCCACTGCCAGCGTAGTAGTCGAGTCTCTAGAGTCCCACACAGAGAGTTTCCCTACTCCAGGCGAAACGATATAGAGGTCGTATGGTTTTACGACAAGGGTTCGGACGCATACGTGTGTTTACGCACGTACGACTTTCGGACAGTTTTTACCAGTCGGCTTTGGTTTAAGCCAGTTACTGGTATCCGGTTATTGGATGTATACAGTCTAAAGTTTTTCCGTATTTTTGCGGAAAGGAGGGGCGTTCTCGTAATTGCGCGAGAAGCTTCTAGAAGGTGGTGACTAAGGAGGTTTAGGTGGCATATACAATGAATGTGATTAGTGAGTCATATGGATGATTCATACATGTCATTATCCATGGAGATGAATCATCACTAGATATTATCAAGCATGGTTGTTAATTTGATTTATTTTCTTTTTTGATAAAAAGAAATGCTTGATATATATTATCATAACTCACTATTCTCACTTCATTATTATGTTCATCTTCTCTCTCCTCAAGCTCTCCCTCTTCATACCCTAATCCTCCCCTCTCATGTGTTGAGTACAAGGATTAGTTAGACTAACTAAACCATAACCCTCACTCTATATCACCTAGCTTCTATGATTAGCACTTAAAGAAGGTTAGTTGCCTCAAGTTTAGAGACGAAGCTTGGAGTAAAGCTCTCGGGTGGATCGTCTACTACTTCGAGAAGGCCGAGGAGGAGGTGGAGTTCGCAAAGACGAAGGACATGATTCGTTAGGTATAATCCCTAAACATAGTAGTATAGAACTTCTATGTTTCATGTTAGTTATCGTTTAGCTTCGATTCATGCGGTTAGTCGATGTTTAAGTAATGAACAAGATCGTTTTTTAAATTTCCGCCTCCCCGCACGTCGTGGGGTGTTGTACATCGACTTACAGATTTAACATCTACGGGGAAATTGCCCGTATGGCCTTAAGCGTCAGGGCTAAATATGATATTATAACCGCATGTTTATATGCATATATGTTGATTGTGCATGAGCATCATTGCATACCATTATTTGTTGTGCCTTGACTTAGTACCTAGTGGACACTGCACTATTATTGACGGTTCATGTTGCATGAGCACTAAATTGTATGCTACACCCACACCGTCGGTAATTGCCATGACACGCACAACCTATACACATATGCGGTATTGTATTGTTATTGACATTGAGACATTGATTCTTGTTCTATTGCGCATATGAAAGGCATCATGCATACATACTTGCATGTATATACACATACCTTGCTATAGCTACATATACACATTTATATGATGTTGCATTTGACTTTGGAGAAATTGGGAACCGCATGATATATTTAAAAACTGGATTCATTTGAAAGAGCGGTTTTCCCTTGATATGTGCATATTACTGTTCTATGTTGCATACATCATATTTCATGGATTTACGCATTGAGATACGGATTTCATGTGATTTATGGATTTGAAAACCGTGGGGATATTTCAAGAAAGTATGCATTGTTTTGAAAACCCGGTTTCTCTTGATATGATATTTCGGTGCGCCCACCATGAGTTTTCTCGGTTCTAAGACTTGTGTTAGAAACCCGATTCGAGGAGCGATAGGCACCGTCTGCGGGTACATGGTGGACCCAGTGAGATACCCCAGGGCAAGAAGACTCGTAAAGTTAGGCGGTGAGCCGAGCAGGGAAGCACTACCTACCGGTGATTGGTTGGACCTGGCAGTTATCTGAAAGATACCGACCTCATGAGATGGATATGGGCCGATCCGGACTGACGGAGCCCAAGTTATGTGGATTTACATGTCGATACTGGACATGAGTATTCCATGATGTTTCAAGTTTTGATGTTGGGCACTCAGGTTCCATGAGACTTACAGATATGAGGGCCGATCAGAGTGACGGCGCCTGAGATATTGGGATTTAGGGTGTCGTTGATGGACACCGGTTTTTCCACGATGATATTCATTGATGATGATATGTGTTATCCCATACTCAGTAGTTATTTGATATGCATTGTTTCATGTAGTTGTAGTACCCTGATGGTGTACCTTGATCATGATTGTTGCATATCCATATTACCATATTTATTCTATCGAATTGCTTGTGATGGATTATCGTTGTACGTGCATACCTGTGATTATCTGTATGATGTTACTTACTATTCACGAGTTGGCAACTCACCCCCGTTGTGCCACAATGTTTTGCAAGCTTGACCCTCAGAGTAGTCGCGGCAGGGCTTCTTACTTTATCTTTTTCAGCGGAGACCGCTACGGTTGGCTGTGACCTTTTTGCTGTAGGTGGGTTGCGGTTATCCGATTATATCCATTGTATATCTTATTGTATCTAGTACTCTCCATCTATCACTTTCATGTATTGATTTAGAGACGAGTTGTGAGGACGAAATTGTATATTTTGTGACTCTGGGTGTCGAGCTCATGTGAGCCGGCCTTTATTATGTAGTTTTACCTTTTATGTTGTTTTTCATTTTTATTGTCTATTTCTTCGCTACAGCGTCGTATATTTATGCTTGTGGTGGTTGTTTCCGCCTTTAGGCGTGATTTGCTCCCGTTTGGGGATGCTTAATTTTTATACTATGTTTGTACCCGTTTCAGGGCTAGTTTTTACAAAGGAGGTGCTGCCGAAATTTTTAAGAAAATAAACTTAAACTTTAAGATTTCCAAATGTTTTTAACAATGTTTTTATCAATTACTTCTTTGATGGTTTAGATTTCTAGGTTTTCGTCTTACCTAAATTGCGTTACGCCTGTTGAGGTCACATGGTTTAAGTGCCGGTCATGTGCCTAAATTTGGGTCATGACAAATACCCGAAGCAATTCGTCGACCCAACTGCCCTGCCGTCCTTCAAGACGAGCTCGAAGTCCTCTAATGACGTCCTTGTTAGCGACCTCGGCTTACCCGTTGCACTAGAGGTGTTCGACGGCAGCGAACTGTAAGTCCACGTTGCGACCCCCGGTGCTTACGGAGAGGCGGAAACGGTATAAAAAACAAATTTTTATCGCAAGAGGCAACATGGACTAAACAAGGTCGGGATCGTGTCTAAACTAAACTAGCAAACTTGCTAAAGAGATTTAGCTACTCGGATGAAGATGGTTATACCTAGCTTGTCTTGAACTCCTTCTCTTCAAGCTCCGGTGGTGGTCCGATGGCTCCTTCTCGTCGTCTCCGTACGCCGAAGATAGATCCACTTGAAAGCTCCAACCTTTAGCTCCTTCTTCGTTCTTTGAAGAAACTAGTTCACTTGGTTTGCTAAACCTAGTGAACTAGAATGAGTAGAGAAGAAATAGAATGGGATTTTATCTATGGTTCTTGATTCTCAACACATGAGAGATATGAACCATAGAGTCAAGAGAGGGAGCAAGAGGATGAGAGTGAGAGCAAAGTGAAGAGCTCAAGAACAAGAGAGAGAATGAGCAAGAAAGAATGAGGCTCTCTTTTGTCTCTCACCCTCTCATAATCCAAAGCAATGATAACTCATCATATCAAAAAAGTCTTATGTGTGATGGTTGAAGCAACCATAACCTTATCATGTCATGCACTCATTTTACTCAAATGAACAAGCAAGTAAAAGTCTTTGGCATGAAATGATAGCCATGGTTATCATGATGGTCAACTAGTCAAGCCTAGTCAACCGGTCAACAAAGTCAACAAGTCAACAAAAGTCAACAAGTCAACAAAGTCAACAAAAGTCAACAACCAAGTCACCATAATACTTAATTAATATAATAGTTAATCACATATCATATTCTCATTAGGGTTGAGCAAAAAGTCAAAAAGTCAACGGCCAACTGTCAACAACCCTAATGAGAATCCGCTGTCTGTGCCTCCCTGTCAACTGTGCATACACACCCGCATCCGCGTTCCGAGGAACACGAATGCAAACTGGATAAATCCAATCCCATAAGGTACACTAGGATCTGGCTTAAACCAAAGCCCGCTAGTGTAAACTGTCCTGACACTGTACGTGCACAAGTGCACGGATGTGACCGAACCCTGTCGCAAAACCATGCGACCTGTCGCGATACCATGCGACCTCTACTCTTTTGCCTAAAGGCGAAAAGCTTTCTGTGTGGGACTCTAAAGACTCGACACTACGCTGGCAGTGGGTTTAACCACAGACCGCAAGCGGCACTAGCTGTGCGTAACGGTCCCCAGGTAATGCCGACAAGAAGACCGACGAGGCGAAACCCATCTGAACTCCTACTGAGCCTGAGTGTGACATTCTCCGTACAGTCCGGTCTGTTCGTCTGATACATCGCATGGCGGGCCTAGGGGGCGGTAAACGTCAGTCCCCCAATAGCGGTACAAGTCGTGCCGGAGCGAAGCCCAAAACACCCTGAGATAACACTGGAAACCTACCAGTATATCTCGTTTGCCCTGGCCAGGGACTACTCGTGTAATGGCTCTCCTAGACACAGCGCGATGTCAACCCCCAATACCGGGAGAGACGAATCCTGTCTAACCGTCACTGCCTCCAAGTGCTTCGGGACTGCACCCAACCACCACCTGTTTGCACGACTCCTTTGAGCCGTGGTAGGGTAGTGATCAAAGTACAGTGGGAACACACCCGAGGCGAAGTGACAGTGTCAAGTCAGCGGACTAAGCTGTACTCATGTCACCTGGGAACTGATAACTGACGATAGGTATAATACCAACTAGTCAGTTCCCGACGAGTCCTGTCCAGTGTACCCGTAACCTAACGGGCACCCGCATACTATCTCAAGTACGACGTACTGACGGCTGCGGGACAGACCGTCTCCCACACTGGGATGAGAAGCGCATGCGCTGGTCTACTCCGGAGTATCGATGCCCTGTCTCGATAGTCCTGCGACCAGGGACCTGCATAAGGATGTGCTTCTAGATTACCCAGCCCCACTAGTGTGACGGCCATCACATCGCTGGTAATCAAGCAAAGATCCTAAGGGCTCCACTAATGTGTATAAGCAATATACAAAGATAAACACATGTACACATTGAAGTAGAAATAAACCAAGTAGCATACTACTATTTTGAGCAAGATTGTATATACAAGGTGAATATCCCAAGCTTCCATTAAGTAATATACATACTAGTATGATACAGTAATGGCCTCTAGGGCATATACACTAACAATCTCCCACTTGCACTAAGGCCATGTACTGGCGTATAGAAGACCTATCATCTCGATCAGCCTCTCGAACTGAGTCTGGGGCAAGGCCTTGGTGAATGGATCTGCAGTGTTGTCTTCTGAAGCGACTCTCCGAACCTCGATCTCCTGGCGATCCACGATCTCCCTGATCAGGTGATACCGCCTCAAGATGTGCCTGGATCTCTGATGGGACCTGGGTTCCTTCGCTAAAGCTATAGCCCCGTTGTTGTCGCAATACAGAGGTATTGGATCAACAATGGACGGAACCACCTGAAGTTCTTTCAAGAACTTCCTCATCCAGACAGCTTCTTTTGCGGCATCTGATGCAGCGATGTATTCCGCTTCCATCGTCGAGTCTGCAACGGTTTCCTGTTTGGAACTCTTCCAACACACCGCCCCTCCATTGAGGGTGAAGACAAAACCCGACATGGACTTGGAATCATCCTTGTCACTCTGGAAGCTGGAGTCAGCAAAGGCCTCGATCTGGAGGTCCTTTCCGCCATACACCAAGAACATCTCCTTAGTCCTTCTCAGGTACTTGAGAATGTTCTTTACCGCTATCCAATGTTTCTTCCCAGGGTTTGACTGATACCGGCTTACCACACTCAGTGCATAAGCTACATCCGGTCTGGTACACAACATCGCATACATTATAGAGCCTACCGCAGAAGCGTAGGGTATAATAGACATGCGATCCCTCTCCAAATCAATCTTGGGAGACATCTCTTTAGAGAGGGTGATCCCGTGACAAGCCGGCAGGTTACCGCGCTTGGAATCTTCCATACTGAATCTTTTCAGTATGGTGTCGATGTACCTGGACTGTGAAAGTCCTAATATCCTCTTGGATCTGTCACGGTAGATCCGGATACCCAGAATGTATGAGGCATCACCTAGGTCTTTCATGGAGAACCTGTGTGACAAGAACCCCTTGACAGATTGTAGCATAGGAATGTCATTTCCTATTAAGAGAATGTCATCCACGTATAAAACGAGGAATACCGCAGTTCTCGCTACAAATCTACTATAGATGCATGGTTCATCTGGATTTTTGATAAAGCCAAATTCTTTGACCGTCTCATCAAAGCAGATGTTCCAACTCCGCGATGCCTGCTTTAGTCCATAGATGGACTTAAGCAACTTGCACACCTTTCCGCTGCTCCCACTCTGAATGAAACCCTCTGGCTGGTCCATATAGACACACTCCTCTAAATTTCCATTTAGAAAAGCTGTCTTTACGTCCATTTGCCAAATCTCATAATCGTGGAAAGCAGCAATGGCAAGAAGGATCCGAATGGATTTCAGCATGGCTACTGGAGAGAAGGTTTCGTCATAGTCCAAGCCAGGTCTTTGACGAAAACCCTTTGCTACCAGCCTAGCTTTATAGGTCTCAACCTGTCCATCTACACCAATCTTCCTTTTGAAGATCCACTTGCATCCTACGGGTTTTACCCCGTCTGGAGCAATGTCCAACGTCCATACCTTGTTGGTGTACATGGACTCCATTTCGGTCCGCATTGCATCCAGCCATTTCACTGAGTCAACGCTCTGAACTGCCTGCTGGAAGCTAGTAGGCTCATCATAATCTATGATGCAATCCTCTCTATCCCCGTCTATGAGAAAACCATAGTATCTCTCGGGCGGATGAGACTGCCTACTACTTCTGCGGAGCGGCGTAGGAATGTCCTGTTCTGTTGAACCCTCTGGTTCCACCAAACTTTCAGTAACAGTCTGTGGTTCTGGAACTTCTTCCAGTTCTATTGTGCTCCCACTTATCTGGGTTTCCAAAAACTCAGTTTCCAAGAAGCGGGCATGCTGAGAAACAAAAACCTTTTGTTCCTCAGCGGAATAGAAAAGATACCCCCTGGAGTTCCTTGGGTATCCCACAAACTTACACTGTACTGAACGTGCCTCAAGCTTGTCCGCATGCTGCTTTTTTACAAAAGCTGGACATCCCCATACCTTAAGATACTTAAGACAGGGTTTCTTCCCAGTCCACATCTCATATGGGGTGGTAGGCACAGTCTTGGTGGGAGCCTTGTTCAAGAGATACGCAGCTGCTTCTATTGCATATCCCCAGAATGATCGCGGTAACTCAGCGTTACTCATCATGGACCGAACCATATCCAATAGGGTTCGGTTCCGTCTCTCCGATACACCGTTATGTTGCGGAGTGTATGGAGGAGTAAGCTGAGAGAGAATACCATTCTCTTTTAAGTAATTCAGGAATTCGGCACTTAAGTATTCTCCACCTCGATCCGATCTTAGAATCTTAATACTTTTGCCGGTCTGTTTCTCTACTTCATTCTTATACTCCTGGAATTTTCCAAAGGCCTCGGACTTATGTTTCATTAAGAAGACATAACCGTACCTTGAGAAGTCATCCGTAAAAGTAATGAAGTAAGAATGTCCGCTTCGGGCATGTGTAGACATTGGACCGCACACGTCACTGTGTACGAGTCCCAAGAGCTCGCTCGCTCTTACTCCATGTCCAGTAAACGGAGTCTTTGTCATCTTTCCTTTAAGACAGGATTGACAATTGGCATACGACTGATATTCGAACGCATTCAAATACCCTTCTGTATGTAACTTCGTCAACCTTCTCTCATTGATGTGAACCAATCTACAATGCCATAAGAAAGTCTGATTTATTTCTGGAGACTTTCTTTTGTGTGTATTCTGGACATTAAAAATCTGTGGTTGGTTCAATACGTATATGCCATTACTCAATGTACCTGACCCAATCAGAACTTGATTAAGGTGAATGTTTACAACATTACTTACAAACGCAAATTCATAACCTTCTTTAGAAACTAAAGATACAGAAATGATATTACAAGTTGCGTTGGGTACAAAAAAGCAATTACGCAAAACCAAAAGATGTCCATCTGACATTCCTAGGTGATAGTCCCCCACGGCTTTAGCATCCATGCTAGCTCCGTTCGCAACTCTGAGGGTCATGTCACCTTCCTTCAAAACCCTACGGTTTCTCAACGCCTGCAAAGAATTACAGATATGAGATCCTGATCCGGTATCCAATACCAAGGAAGTAGAGTTTATTGAAAGACAATTTTCAATAACATACACACCTGAAGCTGAAGCTGCAACCTGCTTCAATTCCTGTGTTCTGGCCTTCCAGGCCCTGCAATCATTCTTCCAGTGTCCTTTCTTATGACAATAGAAGCATTCTTCCTTATCCACAAGCTTCCCCGCTATCTTTGTTGCTTTACCTTTTCCCTTCGTATCCACTTTACTTACATCGCCCCTTGGTTTGGCGGGGGCCTTCTTCTTCTTTCCCTTGGCTTTAGCCTTGGACCTAGAAGAAGATGATCCTCCTACAAACAAAGTGGATGTATCCCTCTTTCTGTAGGGTGCCCTCTGCGCTCCTCAGCATGTTGAGGAGCTCTGAAAGTTCAACCTCTTTTTCTTGTAGGTTGAAGTTCAGTATAAACTGGGCGTAAGTGGAAGGAAGGGACTGGAGAACTATATCCGTATATAGCTCACTCTCCAATGTGATCCCTAGGTCAGCGAGCTCCTCAATGTAGCCGATCATCTTTAGCACGTGCTCGGCTACTGATGATCCGACGGCCATTCTTGTCGAAAATAACTTTTTCGACGCTTCGTATCTTGCGATACGAGATTGCTCTCCATACAGTTCTTTTGTATGGAGCAATATGGATTCCATGTCCATATTCTCATGCCTCCTCTGATGTTCGTTGTCCATCGAGGCAAGCAGGAGGCACTTGGCCTTCGCGCTATCAATCTCCCAAGTCTTGCGGATTTCCTTATCCGCGACGCTGGAAGTTGGACCAGGGACAGGGGGAGCTTTGGTGGTAAGAAGATACCCCAGCTTGTCATAAGTGATTGCTATCTTGACATTCCTGAGCCAATCTTTGTAGTTTGGCCCTGTCAGTTTGTTTTTATCTAGGAGTAACTTAAGTCCAGTCATGTTGATTGGTCGCTGCAATTTGGAGAGAAGAGGAAAACACTCAGCATGATGCTCTTGCAAGTTTAGAGTGGTTTTTAGTTTGTCTAAACAGGATGGCTCCCACTGTTTCTCGAATCCCTCCTCAAACCATAAAGGAAGAATTAGTCAGGATCAATCCCACCGTACAATACTTGCTTAACCGTTCGGCCAGGCTGGTGTCGGTACTTCGAGGGAGGTTTTCCAACGCTTTCGCGAAGTTCCTTAATTAGAGAACCTCTTTTCCCTGGGGGCGTAGCCCCGCTAACACCTTTCTAGGCACCTACTAGGTTTATAGCATTGATCGTTTAGCGAGAAATTTCCCGAGGAGTAGCATATACTCACAGTAGGATCGGGATCCAAATATCATCGCGTGACGAAACTGAAGGAATCCTACCAGAATCACCACACTCCAAATGGTATGCAAATCTAGCAAGTTTCAGTACTTATGAAACTCCCGATGTGGATTTTTGCCCCATGCTCTTATGACCTTGACGAAGGTCAACAAATCATAAGTCACATGTCAAGTTCTGCCCGTCATTATCCAGGTTAATTTGAATCCACCCGTATATACCCTTGACGAAGGTCAACAAGGTAATGCGAATGTCCCAAACCAACGCATCTATCTATGCTACATATGAATACCCAACAGCTACCAATCACTATGCCTTGACGAAGGTCAACAAACACAGCTTGAATACTATTGAATATTCATACGAAACGACGGAGGGCTACGAATGGTTTTGGCAAAACCGTGAACGTAGTGAACTTGATTTGGTCGATGGAACGAGATAGCTTTTAAAAGGAGTGGCTCAAGCTCCGTATTTAAAAGTTGGTTTTGAAAAGAACCGAGTGGTTTTTCGAAAGTGTTCCAACGACTTTAACTTGGTTTATTATCTTACATTAGTTCTTTTAACGCGTGATATTCTTGCATTAGTTCTTTTAATGCGTCCCATCATTTAATCCTACCATTGCAGAAAACAACCAAAATATGACGTACGCTTATGCCATTCGCATTCGCCACTGGGCCCCGTCATTACCCGTTAGGTTACTTAACTAACGACAGAGCGGGGGCTGGGCTAGCGCGTCTGTAAAACATAAGCAACGCCTAAATAATATCATATATAGATATACTGCAATGATAAACATTTCAGATCACAGATAAATACATTGGATATACTAGGAATCTGTAATTTGTACGAGCCTGTAACAAAAACAGATTACACGGTCACGGTGAATAGCCAATACCCCACCCAAGACCCCTACGGGTGCGGCAAACTACCCGCCAAGTACCCGAAGCGTAGCAACCTCCCTCATCTCCATGAGTAGGCCACTCGACACTTCGGCATACCCGGTAGTTTGTGCACCCCTCCATGGGTCTATCCTAGGAGCAAAAACAGTAAAAAGAAATTATACAATGACGGCTACAACCCCGACCCGGTTGTGCGGCCATACAAATAATATTATTACATCAATTTACATTTACAATAAATGAAAGAAAAACAAAAGCTCATCTCACATCCACCCCGGCTATTCACCCGCGACAATCCAACATATTTATATACACATTCCAATATCAAACACAGATCATGTATAACCCCGACTAATCGACTTATAGCGATTAGCCGACGTTCAATACATGCAAACATCACAGATATAACCATCATAGTCAAAGTGTAGTGAAGTTCGGGAAAAATACGAAATTATAGGACCCCAAAAGTAAATTTCTTTTCTGGAAAATATGGGCACATATAATATATTTCAAAAATCCTAAAACCAACACAGACACACACTGCACGAAAAACGATGCACAGAAGACGACAAACCGCGGCGCTTCCGCGGCACATGCCTACCTCGTGCCGCGGAAGGGCGGCGGTTTGAATGAATTAGGGCATCGTTTTTCTTGGGTGTTCACACAAAACCCTGAGCCGAATTTACAAGTATAAAGTTTTTCATTTAGAGCAGAAAAAATTTCAACAGAAACTTAGGGTTTTGTTTTTCCGGTTTTGTGATTTTTTTTCGGTTCCGAACTTCGTTACACTTCACTACCAAGCTAGTTTAAGTTTAGTTAGGCTCTGATACCACTGTAAGTCCACGTTGCGACCCCCGGTGCTTACGAGGAGGCGGAAACGGTATAAAAAACAATTTTTTATCGCAAGAGGCAACATGGACTAAACAAGGTCGGGATCGTGTCTAAACTAAACTAGCAAACTTGCTAAAGAGATTTAGCTACTCGGATGAAGATTGTTATACCTAGCTTGTCTTGAACTCCTTCTCTTCAAGCTCCGGTGGTGGTCCGATGGCTCCTTCTCGTCGTCTCCGTACGCCGAAGATAGATCCACTTGAAAGCTCCAACCTTTAGCTCCTTCTTCGTTCTTTGAAGAAACTAGTTCACTTGGTTTGCTAAACCTAGTGAACTAGAATGAGTAGAGAAGAAATAGAATGGGATTTTATCTATGGTTCTTGATTCTCAACACATGAGAGATATGAACCATAGAGTCAAGAGAGGGAGCAAGAGGATGAGAGTGAGAGCAAAGTGAAGAGCTCAAGAACAAGAGAGAGAATGAGCAAGAAAGAATGAGGCTCTCTTTTGTCTCTCACCCTCTCATAATCCAAAGCAATGATAACTCATCATATCAAAAAAGTCTTATGTGTGATGGTTGAAGCAACCATAACCTTATCATGTCATGCACTCATTTTACTCAAATGAACAGGCAAGTAAAAGTCTTTGGCATGAAATGATAGCCATGGTTATCATGATGGTCAACTAGTCAAGCCTAGTCAACCGGTCAACAAAGTCAACAAGTCAACAAAAGTCAACAAGTCAACAAAGTCAACAAAAGTCAACAACCAAGTCACCATAATACTTAATTAATATAATAGTTAATCACATATCATATTCTCATTAGGGTTGAGCAAAAAGTCAAAAAGTCAACGGTCAACTGTCAACAACCCTAATGAGAATCCGCTGTCTGTGCCTCCCTGTCAACTGTGCATACACACACGCATCCGCGTTCCGAGGAACACGAATGCAAACTGGATAAATCCAATCCCATAAGGTACACTAGGATCTGGCTTAAACCAAAGCCCGCTAGTGTAAACTGTCCTGACACTGTACGTGCACAAGTGCACGGATGTGACCGAACCCTGTCGCAAAACCATGCGACCTGTCGCAATACCATGCGACCTCTACTCTTTTGCCTAAAGGCGAAAAGCTTTCTGTGTGGGACTCTAAAGACTCGACACTACGCTGGCAGTGGGTTTAACCACAGACCGCAAGCGGCACTAGCTGTGCGTAACGGTCCCCAGGTAATGCCGACAAGAAGACCGACGAGGCGAAACCCATCTGAACTCCTACTGAGCCTGAGTGTGACATTCTCCGTACAGTCCGGTCTGTTCGTCTGATACATCGCATGGCGGGCTTAGGGGGCGGTAAACGTCAGTCCCCCAATAGCGGTACAAGTCGTGCCGGAGCGAAGCCCAAAACACCCTGAGATAACACTGGAAACCTACCAGTATATCTCGTTTGCCCTGGCCAGGGACTACTCGTGTAATGGCTCTCCTAGACACAGCGCGATGTCAACCCCCAATACCGGGAGAGACGAATCCTGTCTAACCGTCACTGCCTCCAAGTGCTTCGGGACTGCACCCAACCACCACCTGTTTGCACGACTCCTTTGAGCCGTGGTAGGGTAGTGATCAAAGTACAGTGGGAACACACCCGAGGCGAAGTGACAGTGTCAAGTCAGCGGACTAAGCTGTACTCATGTCACCTGGGAACTGATAACTGACGATAGGTATAATACCAACTAGTCAGTTCCCGACGAGTCCTGTCCAGTGTACCCGTAACCTAACGGGCACCCGCATACTATCTCAAGTACGACGTACTGACGGCTGTGGGACAGACCGTCTCCCACATTGGGATGAGAAGCGCATGCGCTGGTCTACTCCGGAGTATCGATGCCCTGTCTCGATAGTCCTGCGACCAGGGACCTGCATAAGGATGTGCTTCTAGATTACCCAGCCCCACTAGTGTGACGGCCATCACATCGCTGGTAATCAAGCAAAGATCCTAAGGGCTCCACTAATGTGTATAAGCAATATACAAAGATAAACACATGTACACATTGAAGTAGAAATAAACCAAGTAGCATACTACTATTTTGAGCAAGATTGTATATACAAGGTGAATATCCCAAGCTTCCATTAAGTAATATACATACTAGTATGATACAGTAATGGCCTCTAGGGCATATACACTAACACGAACTTCATCAGTATATGGTATTCGCTGCAGAATTCTTTAACTCTCTCGTTCTCGAAATTCGTCCCGTGGTCGGTGATGATACACCTCGGGATCCTGAACCAGAATATTATATTGTTCTACGGGAACTTGATGGTCGTAGTAGCGTCCGGTTTTCTGTTGGGGACGGCCTCGATCCACTTTGTAAAGTAGTCCAACGCGACAAGGATGTACTTATGCCCACCTGTATCTGTAGGGAGTTGGCCTATCATATCCATTCCCCACTAGACAAACGGCCATGGGGAGGTCAGGGTAGTAAGCTCGGTAGCCGGAAGGCGGGGTATGCTGCCATGGAGTTGAAAACTCTTTCACCTTCTGACGAGCTTCTGAGCTTCGTGGTAAATGGTCGGCCAGTAATACCCTTGGAGGAGTGTCTTCTGGACTAATGTGTGGGCCCCTTGGTGTGCTCCGCCGACCCCTTCATGGACCTCACGAAGGACATAGTCGGCATCGTGGGGGTCGACGCATCGATGCAGGGGTTGTGTGAAGGATTTCTTGTAGAGGTTCCCGTTGCTCCTGATGAAATGGCGAGATTTGGCTCGGAGGCGGCGGGCCTCCCCACGATCTCCAGGGAGCGTACCCTCCTTCAGGAATTCGACGATGGACTTCCTCCAATCTCGGTCCTCTTCCCGGGCTGTGTAAACATGGAGCGATGTTGCTCCGTCTTCCATGCTAGGCCGCGGCAGGACCTCGAAGAGGATATTTCTCTTGTTGTTGGCCGAGTAAGAGGAAGCTAGCTTGCTCAGAGCGTCGGCCTAGGCGTTTAGGTGTCGGGGGATCTGCTCCACTTGAACTTCATTGAAGCCCTTCCGCAGCCTTCTTACCTCGGCTAAGTACTTCACCATCAGGGGCTCCCGTGCTTCGAAACGGCTGATCACTTGGCTGACGACCAGAGCGGAGTCGCTACGGATTCGGATCGTCTTTAGCCCTACTCCGGAAGCGATCCGCAGTCCAACGAGCAGAGCCTCATACTCAGCTGTATTGTTTGAGGCTTTGAATCCGAGCTTTAAAGAATATTCCATCTCTGCTTCGTTCGGGCCCCGGATGATGAGGTCGGCGCCACAGCCTTCCTCGGTTGATGACCCGTCAACATAAAGGACCCAATCGGGGACGGAGTCGAGCCCTTCTTTGATCGGGGGTTGGGATCCGGGGACCGGCATGGGAACCGCCTCCTTGATAGGGATGGTGCATTCGACGATAAAATCGGCCAGGACTTGCGCCTTGATAGCTTGCCTTGGGCGATACTTGATGTCAAATTAGGACAGCTCCCACCTCCACTTCTCCAAACGACCAAAAGACTCGGGGGAGGCGAGAATAGCCCCCAATAGGCATTCGGTGAGTACGAAGATGGTGTGCGCCTGAAAATAGTGTATTAGTTTCCTCGAGGTCATGATGAGTGCCAGGACAATCTTCTCTATGGCCGGGTACATCGTTTCCGCGTCCTTGAAAACGTAGCTTACATAGTAGACCGGCTTTTGGACACCCTCAACTTCTCGGACGAGCACTAAACTTGCAGATTGATCGGACACCGCCAGATATAGCGATAGCTCATCTCCTTCGATTGGCCGGGTGAGTAGTGAGGGAGTCGCCAGGTACGCTATCAATTGCTTGAAGGCGATCTGACACTCCTCCGACCATTCGAACCTTGGGATCTTCCTTAGAGATTTGAAGAACGGGATGCACTTTTCCCCGGATCTTGACATGAAACGACTCAGAGCGGCTACCCGACCTGTTAGCCGCATGATTTCAACATTAATCTTAGGCGAGGCCATGTTGAGGATGGCGCTGATTTTCTCCAGGTTAGCCTCGATTCAACTGTGGGTGACCATGAAGCCGAGGAACTTTCCACTGGTGACCCCGAATGCGCACTTGGCGGGGTTCAGTTTCATCTTGTATTTGCGGAGGACGTCGAAGGCCTCACCCAAATCCTTGGCGTGCTGATCCGACAAGGTCGATTTGACGAGCATGTCGTCGACGTAAACCTCTATGTTTCTGCCGATCTGAGGCTTGAACATCCTGTTGACTAAGCATTGGTACGTAGCCCCGGCGTTTTTAAGGTTGAAGTGTAAGTCCACGGTAGCGCCCCGGCCGTCTAACAGACGCCAAATGTGGAACAAAAACTTTTTACAACTGGCACTATCGTGTACCGTAACCCGGATCTGCCATTAAAGCTAAACTAACAAACTAGAAAGTGGGTAGAAACGTTATACCGAATGATCCGAGTCCTTCGGTCTTCAACCATCATCCCACGCTTTATTGCGGCTGCTCCGATCTCCTCGATCTCCAGTCTTGTCGTCCAGGTGGCACCACGTCGATGGATCTTTAAACGGGCTCCCGCCTCTGAACCGAGGCAACTCGGTCGTCAAGTTTGCTAAAAGAGACGACCAAGATGAAGTAGAGAATGAGTAGAACACTTTGTTTCGTTACGTCCAAGGCGATGGACGAACGGTTAATGAAGTTGCCTTTTGGATCAGGTGAAATGAGAAAGAGGCTATCTAATTTCCGTGAACCCGGATCTATCATAATCCTTTTTATCAAGTGAGAGAGTGTAACAAGAGGAGGGGAGGGAGCCGGCCATCATATAGGAAGAGGGGGTGAGTGTAGGAGCAAGGTGGGTGAGTGTAAGCAAAGCTTATCATGAGAAAATATCTTAGCATCAAGTATGAACACATTAATGTAAAGCATGACTTATTAACCTTAGTCACCAAAACATTAATGGAACAATTAATGCTAACAATGAGTCATCAAGCCTTGTCACCATATCTAGAACCTTCTAGAACCATGACTCACCCTCATCAAGAAAAGATAAATCCGCATTTAACCGAATGTTAAATGCGGCTGATAGAAAACTGGAAACTGGAAACTTCCAAAAGTGATCCTGAAACGAATTTCAGGATAACCCCGTATCAGTATAAACATACCCGCATTTATATTACGACCGAATACAAATATAACTGAGACAAAGATATTATATCTACACAGTATAATACTGGGTTCCGGCTTAAACCAAAGCCTACCAGTATTATCTGCCCGAAAATGGACACGTGCGAAAACGCACGTACATTTTCCGAACCTTGCCATAAACCCATATGGCCTCTACAACGTTTCGCCCGAACTTGGGAAAGTGTCTGTAGGGGACTCTAATGACTCATCAACACACTGGCACTGTGTATAACCACTAGCACGTCAGACATACAAGCTGCACGTAACGTTTTTCCTATGTATTGATTAGAAGGGAAGCTGACGAGCGAACTCATCTATAAACCCTACTGAGACTGACAGTGACAATGTATATACAGTCCGATCCGTTCGTCTAAAGAGTATCGCATATCGAGTCTAGGGGGATGGATAAAGTCAGACCCCTAATAACGCGATAAATCGTGTCGGCATGAAGCCCATCACCTCCTGAGAAACTACTGATCCAAATCAGTAATTCTCCACTACGTCGGCCGAGGATTCCTAGTGATAGCCACCCGTGCACTGCGTGACATCAACCCCCAATACCGGGAAAGACGAATCCCCGACGATCTGCTCACTTGCCTCCAATGTGGCTCGGGACTGTACCCAACTAAAACCTGTTTGCACAACTCCTTTGAGCGTGGTAGGGTAGTAATCTAAGCACAGTGGGAACTCACACGAGACAAATGACGATCACAGGTCGATGAACTAACCTATACACATGTCACCAAGGAATTTCTATCTGACGATATGTATAATACCAACTAGCAGATTCCCGGCGAGTCCTGTCCGGTGTACTCATAACCCAATAAGCATCTGTATACATCTTAGGTGAACCAACTAACACCAATTGCTTGTGAGACCGGCCACCGCCCCTCGTCGAGGTCTCGACTGTATACACTAGTCTACTCTGGAGTATCGATGCCCTGTCTCGAAACTCCCATGACTAGGGACATTTTTAAGGATGTGCTTATAGACTCCAGCTCCCACGTATATGATCGCCATCATACTGCTGGTAGTCAAGCAAGAATCCTATGGGCTCTATCATCATGCAATAGTAAACTAAAGCATATATACGATGATAAAGACAAACCAGATAGCATAATATCATCTCGAGTAAGACTGTCATATCGGTATAGGTCCTGCCTCAATCATTGCAATCACGTACCTGCGATCCAATAATTGACTTTGAGGGCACTATCTCCAACAATCTCCCACTTGCACTCAAGGCTAATTATTGTGATGTCGCATACTCATAGCCCGCGTGATACCGAACATCCAACTCCTCTACTAATCAGTTTCATAAAGCTAGTTTGTAAAACTCTTGTGTTCGAGAAATAGCCTCAGTGAGAGGATCCGCCCTGATGTTTCTTTCTATATCTCTCTAAATCTCAAATTCGCGGAGAAAGCCATCTCCCGAATCGAGTAATACCGGTCTTAGAATATGTCTGGATATCTGATGGGACCTAGTTCATAAATGAACTTCAAATCCAAACTTCTTAGACTGTATCGATAACTGAACCTAATCAGTATCCAGCACCATGCCTCCCACAGTATCCTCTTGGACCACCTGTCCATAATACTGTCCCTTGTCAGAGGGAAAACTATTACTCTGACAATCACTCTATCATCCATGTCACCTTGGAAGCCTGGAATGATAACCGTCTCCCGAAGGAGGCTGCCGTTATCAAATCCGTAGAACATGGACTTATGTTCTATAACTGCTTCCTTATGTTTCTTCAGGATTGGATTAATACAAACTTATCGCATCAAGTGCAAAAACAATAACTGGTGTGGTACTTGACATCTCATGATTGACTCAATTGCCTAAGCAAGTGATCTGCCAATCATGCACATCCCTCTCTCCTTTAGTCTCTAAGACACCTTTAGAGAGGGTGACTGTTAGTTGTATGTATGCCCTAGAGGCTAGTATTGTACAGATGATGTATATTATATTGGATGCTTGGACATATATAGAGAGGACTTTCTTGCTCGATATGATAGTATGCTATCTGGTTGATCTTTATCTTAACATGTATACTTGTCTCTTTATACTGTTTTATAGTTACATGTTGGTAAAGCCCTTAGGATGTGTACTTGACTACCTGGACTATGATGCGGATCATACTAGTGGGGACATGGTAGTCCATAAGTACATCCTTCAAGGTCCCTAGTCGTGGGTGTATCGAGACGGGGCATCGATATACCAGTGTAGACTAGCGTATACGCTTCTCGACCCATGAGATGGGCGATGGATGATCCCATATCCATTGGTGTTTGACATCAGAGATGGTAAACGGGTGCTCAGTAGAGACTGGGTACACTGGACGGACACGCCGAGAACTCCCAGATGGTATTATACCTCACGTCAGATGGCAGTTCTCTGGTGACACTTGTGCAGGTTAGTCTGTAGACCCGAGATCGTCATAGAGTCTTGTGTGATTCCCACTGTGCTTTGATTTCCACCTTACCACGTCCATGAGGGCATGCAAAACGGTGGTTTTTGGGTATAGTCCCGAGTCGCATGGAGGCAATGAGCGATAGGAGGGATTTCGTCTCTCCCGGTATTGGGGGTTGATGTTGCGCTGTGCTCGATTGGCCGTAACAGGGAAGTCCCTGGCCAGGGCTGATTAGAGATTTACTGGTAAGTGTTACCAGTAGTTTCTCGACCTGTTATGAGCCTCACATCGGCACGACTTATCAGTTATTGGGGTCTGACGTTTACCACCCCTAGACTTGATATGCGACATATCAGACGAGGAGACCGGACTGTACGGCAAGTGTTACCGGCAGGCTTTTACAGGAGTTGGAGCGGGCTTGCTTGATGATCTTCTGATCGCTCAATACCCGGGTAGCCGTTACGTCCAGCTAGTACCGCTGACGGCTTGTGGGTGCGTGATGTGATCATCACCTACTGTCGGCGTATTGACGAGTCTTTAGAGTCCTACACAGAGGTTTTACTGGCTCATGCGAAACGAAATAGGAGCACGTATGTGATATGTGCGAGACCGAGAATAAATGCGTGTATATGATACCGTATTCTATTCTCGCGACTTTTTGTATCGGTCAGTCATATATGATATGACCGGGTTATCGAATCAAGTGTTGATTCGATAAGTCGATACGATGGATGTTAGCCGGTTATATGAGATATGACCAGATCATTAAGTCAAGTGTTGATTTAATAATTAAGTGTATAATTGTATATTAGATATAATAATTTACATTTGCTAACACTTGTTCACTTTAGGGTTTTTCTCACATGTACACTACTTTAACATGTATATGATATATGTTAAAATGTGTCATATTTATGTATCATGGTTGATGATACATATGACTTGTGTGTATGAGACATACACCATCCTAATTGTTATGATTGGGTTTAATGTTTAAAAGTAATTACAAAATTAGTGGGAAATTGGAAAATGCATGATGCATGTGGAAGCTTGTGGATGCATTGACTAAAGTCCACTAGATTTGTTTTTACTTTGGACTTTAACCTAACCATCACACAATTAGCTATGGTTATAGCTCTACAAGAGTTAGAATATGATACTCACTCACCATGGTTAACCTTCTCACTTGATCATTATCCTCTTCACTTTCTTTTGTTCATCTTCTTCTTCATTGAACAAGAGAAAAAGAAAAAGCAAGTTAGGGTTTGATCCAAAGTGAGAATCCTTGTGAGAAACAAAATTCTAAAGAGAACCCACTTCCTATTTCTCCATCCTCTACTAGACTGGCCCTTTAGTATAGGGTGTTTGCTTCACTAATTCTCAAGTTAGTGAAGTAGGAGCTTGAGTCGGAATTCCCTCGACGTAGATCATCTTCGGCCTTGGAGACTTCAAGCGAGGTCGCATTCCTCGCGTCGTGAAGCCATGCAAGAGCCCGGGAGAACCTTGATCGCAGTGAAGGGACTTCATCAAGGAGATTTAGAAGTGAAGGACCGATCTACAAAGGTTGTATTTCGTATTCCCTTTAGAGTAAAGTTATTTACTTGCTAATAGTTTCGCCTAAACTCTAGTATACGATCCTGCTTAGTGTTATTCGGCACATAAAAATTTAATTTTGGCATGGTCGATGCCTTGTAGAGCCTTGTTAGTGTGCCTAGTAACCCTACAGTGGAATCAGAGCCTAGCTAGAGTATTAAGCGATGTGTTAACGAAGTTAAAACCCCGATCGAACCTGAAAACGTCAAAACGACCCCCTCTCTGGACTTTTTTCAAAATCTGGGTTTTTTCAGAATTAAAAATACCTAAAAAATACAGCAGGGATTTCTAAGCATTACAGTGCAAAATTGGTGACATCATCCGTACAGACCGCCGCGGTTCCGCGGCAATACCCTGCTTGTGCCGCGGAACCGCGGCTGTACAGTGAGTTCTTGACTTGGGGTTTCCACAGAAATACTTATATCTGATAGCACTATTTTATGGGTATTTTTAAACTGAGTCAAGTGTTGAGTATTCTAGGGATCCTTTTGTATTCGTCAATTCGATCGGAAGATATAATTTCGTATTATTATTCCGGATAATTTAGAAAGTATTAAAATGTTCGAACAGAAATCATTAACTCAAGTTTTTCCGGCACGAAAAACATTCAAGTGTTGAATTTTTCTCGGGTTTAAATCTTTCGGAAATACGTGCATGTGACGCGATGGACTCTCTAGAAGACAACAAACCTTAACTCGATTATGTGACCGTCTTGAACTGCCCTTTGAACCTTAGGGTTTAGGGCAGTACGGTGTGCCACATGTGAGGCATTGGCTTAACCCTTCTACGGCTGGACCGTTGCTACTGTGACGTATTCTGGAATTTTTGAACTCCGCTCATGTGTTGAGCTATTATGGAAATCTTGGGTATTTGATTATTCGATCGGAAAGTTTAATACTGTCTATTTATCTGGAATGTGATACAATATGTGGAATTCATACAGTTAGGCATGAAATGCGAAGTATGTGATATTTCGGATTTACGATGTCTAAAGAGATTGTGGATTCCAAATGTTGTTGTTTAACGCTTTTTTTCTGTGACCGTAAGTGTAATATGTGATATCGCCGGTTTCGTTGCTATATATCAACGACAATTGGGATGCGCATATTTACTTACGTTGATGACATGTGATGTTATATGTTGCTGGATATGTTATATTGGATCGTCGCGTTTTGAATAGCCGGAGGTTTTTATATGAGATGAGAGTTTTTATTTTCATTCATATAAATTTAAATGTATGTAATATTATTTTATTGGGGAACTTCCGGGATGAGGTTGATGTCACCATTTGTATATTATTTACTTTTCCGCACTAGGATAGACCCAAGGAGGGGAGCATAAGTAACCGGGTTCTAGGGTCCAGTGGGAGACCAACTCGAGGAGTTGGGTCCGGGTCTCCTAACCCTAGAATTAGCAGGGTTGCTTGCCGCTCTCGTAGGGGTCTAGGGGTGTGGGTTTGGCTATTCATTGTGACCGTGGAATCCGTATTTTATAGATGCTCAAAATAAAACACGGACGTCCTAGTATATCCAATGTTTCATATGTTTCTTCTGCTGCGATATCTGTGATGTGATCATGTGATGTTCTGTGATAAATACTGTATATAGTATATATGATATATTATATAGGCGTTACTTATGTTTTACACCCACGCTAGCCCTGCCATGCTCTGCCGTTAGTTACCTAACCTAACGGTGCATGAGGGGACATCGAGGCGAATGCGGATGGCATAAGTGTACGTCGTATTTATCTGTGATGTTTAGGTGACTTAAATGATGGGACTTCATTAATGTGATTAATGAAAGAAAAGAAACCTAAAAGATGTTGTAGAATCAAATTTTCAAATAAAAAGGGTAGCTACAGTTTTGCTTTGCATGGCGGTATATATGATATACCCTGCACCTTATTCGATGAGGAAAGAACCGAGATCCATTCACCGGGAGTGACCTCTTTAGAAAAACTGGCAGATGCTACAACACTCGGTTTGCTTTTGATTACTTTTAGAGTTTTGCTTTGCATAGCGGTATATATGATATATCCTGCACCTTATTCGATGAGGAAAGAGCCGAGATCCCTTCACCGGGAGTGACCTCTTTAACAAAACTAATGAAAGCCTCAAAATCGCTCCATTTAAAAATTCACTCGATTCTACGATGATATCAAGTTCTTTACGCTCATGGTTTTCTGAAAAACCTGTGTAACCCTCCGTCAATTCAGATAAGTAATATTTAGTATTCGTGTTGCGGTAGTTTGGCATGCGTCAAGGCGTAGTGTACGGTGGCTGATTATTACTTATCTGTAGCATGAGATGCGATTGGATTAGGGTATTCATACGGCGTTGTTTGGCATGCGTCAAGGGTCGTACGGGTGGGTTTAATTCAATCACAAATTGTACGGGTTGAACTTGACTAGCAGACTATGGGTTGTTTGGCATGCGTCAAGGTCATAGCACGCTAGGGGAAAAATATTATCGGGAATTTCAAGTGTTGAGATTTGCAATGAGATTGCATACCTTCTATGAGATAGTTGGATCCTGATACCCACTGCGAGTAATTGTTACTCCTGGGAGAGTTTTACACAGGACAATTAGCAGATCAAGTAGGTGTCTAGAAAGGTGTCAACGGGGTTACGCCTCTGGGAAAACGAGGTTTACTTTAATTAGGTCCGTGCGAAAGCATGGGGAACCTCCCTCAAAGTACCGACACAGGCCTGGCTGAAAGATTGGCGAAGTTGTAGGGTGTAAGTATGTAGGTTTCCTAGGCACACTAATGAAGTCTCACAAGTGATCAAACATGCTCAATTCAAAAATTTCCTTGTGCCTACAAACCCTAATACGGATCGTTAACTAGAAAACAAGGCGATGCAAGCAAGTAAACGGAAATATAGCTAAAGGGAAGGGGCTACAACCTTTGTAGATCCGGTCCTCCACCTCCTAGGCTCCGCGATGAAGTCCCCTCGCTGTCCATATCGGATCTTGGGCTCTAGCGTCGGCTTCATCGGAGAAAAAGCGGGCTAGGTCATCGACGACGATGCCGAAGATGATCTACGTCAAGGCATCACAAGATCAAGCTCCGACTTCACCAAGTCATGAAACTTGTGAAGAAAACACCCTATACTACTTGGCAAGAGGTAGAGGATGAAGAAATAGGAGGTGGGTTCTCTTTAGAATTGAATTTCTCACTCTTTTTCATCAATCACCATTGATGAAGTCAAGCTTTCTTCATTGAAGAAGATGAAGAAGAAGAAGAAGAAATAATATTATGATAAGTTATTAGAATAGAAAAGAAAAATCAATCCTTATCATAATATTAACTATAGTTATGTGTAGAGAATTGACCAAGGTTAAAGGAATGGTTAGGGTTAAGGAGATGAAGACAAAATGGTTACATTGGTCAAAGCTTCATGAAGCTTCAACAAGCTTCATGAAGAAAAGCAACCTTTTGTTTTCATTTCTCATTCATTTAATCCAAAAATAAATAGATAAATGAATGAATATTCAAATAAAAACTCTAACCATTTATTTAACCAATAGTTAATTCTTTACACAAACCCTAGCAATCATGCATCATCAAATATGATACAATCTAGTGTACAAAAGTATATCACATATACAATGTGCACAAACAAGTGAGAAAAACCATTTAAAGTGAACCAATACTAGTTAATGCAAAGTAATATATCAAATATATAATTATGCATTAAATCATTAAATCAACACTTGATTTAACGACCCGGTCTTATCTCATATAACCGACTAATATCTAATGTATCGGCTTATCGAATCAATGCTTGAATCGATAATTAGGTTATATCGCATACCACCAATCGATACATTTATTGCGAGAATGGAATACGGTATCACATACAGGTATTATTCTCGGTCCCGCACATATCTCATATGCGCTCCTATTTCGTTTCGCTTGAGCCAGGAAACCTCTGTGTAGGACTCTAAAGACTCGTCAATACGCCGGCAGCAGGTGATGATCATATCAAGCACCCACAAGCCGCAAGCGGTCTGCTAAACGTAACGGCCACCCGGGTATTGAGCGATCAGAAGATCGACGAGCAAGCCCGCTCACACTCCTGTGAATCCAACCAGTAACACTTACCGTACAGTCCGGTCTGTTCATCTGATATGTCGCATATCTCGCCTAGGGGTGGTGAACGTCAGACCCCAATAGCATGATAAGTCATGCCGACGTGAAGTCCATGACATGTGTGAAACTACTGATAACACTTATTAGTAAGTCACTGCAACCCTGGCCAGGGATTTCCTGTTATGGACAGTCGCGCATAGCGCAACATCGACCCCCAATACCGGGAGAGACAAATCCCCTCCTATCGCTCATTGCCTCCATGTGAATCGGGACTGTACCCAAAAACCACCTGTTTGCACGACTCAGTAGAGCCGTGGTAGGGTGGAAATCAAAGCACAGTGGGAGACACACAAGACTCTATGACGATCTCGGGTCTACAGACTAAGCTGCACCAGTGTCACCAAAGAACTGTCATCTGACGTGAGGTATAATACCATCTGGGAGTTCTCGGTTAGTCTGTTCAGTGTACCCAGTCTCCACTGAGCACCCGCATACCATCTCCGATGTCAAATACCAATGGATATGGGATCATCCATCGCCCATCACATGGGTCGAGAAGATATACGCTAGTCTACTCTGGAATATCGATGCCCCGTCTCGATATTCCCACGACTAGGAACAATGAAGGATGTACTCATTGACTACCCAGGCCCCACTAGTATGATCTTCATCATAGTCCTGGAAGTCGAGTACACATCCTAAGGGCTTTATCAACATGTAATCAGAGAGACAGAGAGTATACATGTTAAGATAAAGAGCAACCAGATAGCATACTATCATGTCGAGCAAGAAAGTCCTACCTATATATGTCCCAGCATCCACTACAATATACATCCAATGTACAGTAATGGCCTCTAGGGCATACATATAACTAACAATCTCCCACTTGCACTAGGGCCATCTGTAGCAGTAGTTGTAGTATCTAATACTCAACCATCCCCTAAAAGTCTCTCTTTGGGAAAAGGCCTTCGTGAGTGGATCCGCCGTGTTGTCCTCTGAGTCTACTCTCCTAACCTCGATTACCCTGGAGATCAACTATCTCCATGATCAGGTGATGCTGCCTCAGAATATGTCTGGGTCACTGATGGGACCAGGGTTCCAGGGCCAAAGCCTCAGTTCCATTGTCACATAATGGTAGGAACCTAGTTCATCCTATGAACCAATATACACCCAAACTGGCTCTTTGGTAGTATCTTTAATAGCGATGTTACCAGCCTTTATCGTCTAGTTTGCCACGGTATCTAGCTTGGAACTCTTCCAACATACCGTCCCTTTACTGAGGGTAAAAACAATGCTTGCGACTGACATTCAGTCATCTTTATCACCCTGGAACCCTTCCAGTGATTCTCCCTAGGATCGATTGATATCATCTCACTATATCTAATGAGAATCCTAGCATCCAATTACATCTATCTCATAGATGAAAACTCAGGATTTAGGAGGTATCACTTTGATCCTATTGGAGAATCTATGTGATAAGAGGAGATCGACCGATCGTAGCATAGGAAACTCCTTTCCTATCAAGAGATTGTCATCCACGTACTCTACGAGGATCATTACCATACTCCATACTACCCTTTTATACATACAAGGTTCATCTACCATTTTGATGAAGTCAAACTCTTTGACTACCATATCAAAACAGATGTTCCAACTCCGCGATGCCTGCTTTATCCTGTAAAGCAACTTGCACACGTTTCCGTTGCTCCCACTGTTTACGAAGTCCTCTGGCTGTGTTCTTATAGACGTTCTCTTCTAAATCAGTATTTAGAAAAGAAGTCAGGGCACCCAATCACCAGATATCGTAGTCATGGTATGTAGCAATGTTAAGTAGGATCTGGATGGACTTAAGTATAGTCCCTGGAAAAGGTTTCATCATTTTCCACTCTTGGTCGATGACGAAAACCTTTAATAAGTCTAGCTTTGAAAGTCTCAACTTTTCCATCTACACCAAGTAATCTTCTCAAGATATACTTGCTCCTGATGGGGATTTAACCCTTCAGATATAGCAGCTAAAGTCCATACTTTGCTGATGTATATGGATTCCATCTCAGATCGCTAAGCATCCAGCCATTCTTACAGAGTCCCTACTCTCGATGGCCTGCTCGAAACTGGTTGGGTCATCATCTCATGATGCAATCCTCGCTCCCACTGTCATCGAGAAACCGAGGTATCTCTCAGGCGGATGAGGAACCCTACTAGATCGGCGGAGAGGCTGAGGTTTGTTGGATTCTATTGAATGCTTTGGTTCTACCAAATCATCAGCTTTTGATTGTATAGATGGAACCTTTCCAGTTCTACATAACTGACCTTGCCTCGATCTTGTCCAGATTTTGCTTTTGACATAGGCCGGACAATCCCAAATCTTAACTAACTTAAGAGATAGGCTATTCCCATACCATATCTTATATGGAGTAGTAGGCACTGATTTGAATCGAACCCTATTCAATAGGTATGCAACTTCATAAGTGCATAACTCCCAAAAGAAAATAGGTAACTCAGTAGTACTCATCATAGAGCACACGATATCTAATATTGTGTGATTGCTCCGCCCCGATACACCGTTGTGCTGTGGTGTATTCAGAGGAGTAATACTGAGAGAGAATCTCATTTTCCTTTAGAATAGTCCAAGAATGCCATGCACAAGTATTCTCCTCCCTGATCTCATCATAGGACATAATACTTATACCCGGTTATTGGTTCTCTACTTCTAACTTATATTCTATGAATATCTCAAAAGGTTCGGACCTATGTTTCAACAGGAACATATGTCTGAATCTTTAGAGATTATCAGAGAATATAATGAAGTATAAAGAACCAGTCCTGGCATGTGTAGATAGGAGACCTTACATACATCATCATGTATCAATCCCAAGAGTTTACTAACTCTTTCTCTATTTTCAGCAAACGGAGCTATGGTCATCTAATCTTTGTGACATGACTGGCAAGTTTCATAAGATGTAAATTCAAACTAATTTAAACATGCATCTAAAACGTAACTTCAGCCAGTTGGGTCGCATTGATGTGACCTAGTCTACAATACCTCAAGAAGGATCCGTTCATTTCTGAACTCTTCCTCTTGTGTATGTTCTGTATACTTAAGAACTGTAGTTTGATTTAGAACGTCAATGCTTTTAGATAACGTGCCTGAACCGATCAACTTTTGATATAGGAAATGTTCAAAACATTATCCATCAATACAAAATTTTATCATTTCTTTACTAATAAAGAGACTGATATGATTTTGTATATCAGGTTCGGTATCTAATATCATTTGTTCAGAATCAATGTATTGGTAATACAGGGTGACAGTGACCAACAGACTTGGCTGCAACACTTGCCCCGTTTTCTGTCTCATGAAACTTATCACCTGTTCTCAGTTTTTCTACCCTTTTGTAGCCCTATGTAACAGATTACATATCTGAGATCCTGATCCAGTATCATATACCCAGGATGCAGAGGATACTGAGAAACAGTTCTTTATAATGAACACACCCGAAGGAGATGCATCTCACGCACTTTCTTCGTTTGGGCGGCATAGGAAATCTGGTATTCCCCTATTTCCTGCTCTGTCTTATAACAATTATAAGTTGGAGCGGGACCAACTTTCCCCAGCTCAGTATAACAAGGGGGTTCGGTCAATTCATCCATATTATTATCTTGATTAAGGCATGATATGGTCCCTACCTGGAGAGAGAGAGAAGAAAATACTCTGCGTGCGCTCTTGCAAGATTAGATTGGTTATTTATTTTATCTAATCAGGATGGCTCCCACTGTTTTTATCAAATCTTCCTTCAAACCTTAAAAGGAAAGACTAGCCGGGATTAATTACACTCTACAAGTTCGCCAATCTTTCAGCTAGGCCAGTGTCGGTACTTTGAGGGAGGTTCCCCGTGCTTTCGCACGGACCTAATTACTGTAAACCTCGCTTTCCCAGAGGCATAACCCCGTTGACACCTTTCTGGACACCTACTTGATCGGCTAATTATAAAGTGCAAAACTCTCCCAGGAGTAACAATTACTCGCAGTGGGTATCGGGATCCAACTATCATATAAAAGGTATGCAATCTCATTACAAATTTCAACGCTTGAAACTCCCGATAAAGGTTTTTACCCCTAGCACCTATGACCTTAACTATGGTCAGCAAATCATAAGTACTAGTCGAGTTCTACCCGTCATTTCGTGATTAATTAGACCCACCCACATGACCCTTAACTAAGGTCAACAAAGTCACGCGACTGTCCTAACTAATCGCATCATATACGGTGTAGGAAGACATCACTTAGCTACCGTACACTGTGCCTTGACTATGGTCAACAAACACAGCACGAATACTAAGTACTCTACTTCCTAAAATGACAGAGGGTTGCAAATGGTTTTTATGAAAACCTTTAACGCTTTGAACTTGATCTCGTTGCGGAATCAAATGGTTTTTAAATGGAATGTTTTCGAGGCTTTTCTAGTTTTGCTAAAGGGGTCACTCCCGGTGAAGGGATCGTCGGCCCTTTCCTCGTCGAATGAGGTGCGGGATATATCATATATATCACTGTGCAAAGCGAAAACTATAGAAGCGATCAAAGACAAACCGAGGGTTGTAGCATCTGCCAGTTATTGCTAAAGGAGTCACTCCCGGTGAAGGGATCTCGGTCCTTTCCTCATCGAATAAGGTGCAGGATGTGAAAGGTTCCTAGGCACTCTAGTGAGGTCTCACAAGGCATCGAACATGCCAATTTAAAAAAATGGTGCCGAGAAACCCTAGACTACGGATCTTAGACTAGATGTTTAGGCGAAAAGATAATCTAGTTAACTACTTAACTAAAAGTTAGATGCTACAACCTTTGTAGATCCGGATATCCACTTCCTTAGCTCCACGTAGTGGTCCTCTCGCTGTCCTTTTTCCAACCCTAGACTCGTTCATCGGCTTCATCGGGAAAGCGAGCGGAATAGGTCGTCAGCTTCGTGTCAAAGACGATCTACGTCGAGGCATCACAAGTTCAAGCTCCGACTTCAACAAGTTGTGAAACTTGTGAAGAAAACACCCAAAACAACTTGGCAAGAGGTAGAGGCTGAAGAAATAGGAGGTGGGTAGACTTTAGATTTGGATTTCTCACTTTGGAAGTCAAGTTGCCATTGATGGCATCAAGCTTTCAAGAAGAAGATGATGAAGAAGCAAGAAAAGAATATGATAAGTTCTTTTTAAAATGAAAAGAAAAAACCAAACTTATCATAATGTGAACCATAGTTAAGTGTAGAGAATTGACTAAGGTTAGAATAATGGTTAGGGTTTAGTGTGAAGACAAAATGGTCACAAAGTCAAAGCTTCATGAAGCTTCAACAATGTTCAAGAAAGAAAGCAACCATTTTGTATTCATATGCCATTCTTTTTCCAAAAATGAATAAATAAAAGAATGGATAAATGAAAACCCTAATCACTTTCTTAACCTAGGTTTAATTCTATACACTTAACCTAATGAGCAAGCATCATCAAACATGATACTAACATGTGCACAAAAGTATATCATATATACTTCTTGCACATCGAGTGAGAAAATCCATATAAAGTGAACCAATACTAGCCAATGCAAAGTAATATATCAAATATATAATTATGCATTAAATCATTAAATCAACATTTGATTCAATGATCCGGTCATGTCGCACATAACCGACTAGAATCCAATGTATCGATTTATCGAATCAATGATTCGATAACTAGGTCATATCGAATATAACCAATCGAAACATATATCGCGAGAATGAAATGCGGTATCACATACACGCATTATTCTCGGTCCTGCACATATCTCATATGCGCTCCTATTTCGTTTCGCTTGAGCCAGGAAACCTCTGTGTAGGACTCTAAAGACTCGTCAATACGCCGGTAGCAGATGATGATCATATCAAGCATCCACAAGCCGCAAGCGGTCTGCTAAACGTAACGGCCATCCGGGTATTGAGCGATCAGAAGATCGACGAGCTAGCCCGCTCATACTCCTGTGAATCCAACCAGTAACACTTACCGTACAGTCTGGTCTGTTCGTCTGATACGTCGCATATCAAGTCTAGGGGTGGTAAACGTCAGACCCCAATACTCGATAAGTCGTGCCGATGTGAGGCTCATAACGGGTCGAGAAACTACTGGTAACACTTACCAGCAAATCTCTGATCAGCCCTGGCCAGGGACTTCCCTGTTACGGCCAATCGAGCACAGCGCAACATCAACCCCCAATACCGGGAGAGACGAAACCCCTCCTATCGCTCATTGCCTCCATGTGACTCGGGACTGTACCCAAAGACCACCGTTTTGCATGCCCTCATGGACGTGGTAAGGTGGAGATCAAAGCACAGTGGGAATCACACAAGACTCTATGACGATCTCGGGTCTGCAGACTAACCTGCACAAGTGTCACCTAAGAACTGCCATCTGACGTGAGGTATAATACCATCTGGGAGTTCTCGGCGAGTCTGTCCAGTGTACCCAGTCTCCACTGAGCACCCGTACACCATCTTTGATGTCAAACACCAATGGATATGGGATCATCCATCGCCCATCTCATGGGTCGAGAAGCATATACGCTAGTCTACTCTGGTATATCGAGGCCCCGTCTCGATACACCCACGACTAGGGACCTTGAAGGATGTACTTATGGACTACCATGTCCCCACTAGTATGATCTGCATCATAGTCCAGGTAGTCAAGTACACATCCTAAGGGCTTTACCAACATGTAACCATAAGACAGTTTAAAGAGACTAGTATACATGTTAAGATAAAGAGTAACCAGATAGCATACTATCATATCGAGCAAGAAAGTCATCTCTATATATGTCCAAGCATCCAATATAATATACATCATCTGTACAATACTGGCCTCTAGGGCATACATACAACTAACAATCTCCCACTTGCACTATGGCCAGCTGCTGTAGTATCGCATACCGAGCATCCCGAAGAGTCTCTCAAACTGTGTCTGGGGAATGGCCTTCGTGAGTGGATCCGCCGTGTTGTTCTTCGTGTCAACCTTCCTGACCTCGATCTCCCGGCGATCAACTATCTCCCGGATCAGGTGATACCGCCTCAGAATATGCCTGGACCGCTGATGGGACCTGGGTTCCTTGGCCAAAGCCACCGCTCCATTGTTATCTCAATACAAAGGTATTGGACGCTCAATGGATGGAACCACTCCAAGTTCAGTAATGAACTTCTTGATCCAGACAGCCTCTTTGTCAGCATCGTTGGCAGCGATGTATTCAGCCTCCATTGTCGAGTCTACCACGGTTTCCTGCTTGGAACTCTTCTAGCTATCCGCCCCTCCGTAAAGGGTAAAGACAAAGCCCGACTGCGACTTAGAGTCGTCCTTATCACTCTGGAAGCTCGAATCGGTAAAGGACTCCACTTGGAGTTCTCCGTTACCATACACCAAGAACATATCTCTAGTCCTTCGTAAGTACTTGAGAATGCTCTTCACAGCTGTCCAGTGACTCTCTCCAGGATCAGCTTGATACCTGCTCACTACACTTAGTGAGTATGCTACATCGGGTCTGGTACATAGCATCGCATACATGATAGAGCCTACTGCCGACGCATAGGGTATCCCTTGCATGCGAGCTCTCTCCAAATCAGTCTTGGGAGACATCTCTTTGGAGAGAGTGACTCCAGAGATCGTGGGCAAGTTCCCACGCTTGGACTCTTCCATACTAAACCTCTTTAGTATAGTGTCAATGTACCTGGATTGGGACAATCCCAAAATCCGTTTGGATCTATCTCTATAGATCCTAATTCCCAATATGCAGGAGGCATCACCAAGATCTTTCATTGAGAATCTTTGTGATAAGAAGAGTTTGACCGATTGCAGCATAGGAGTATCATTTCCTATCAAGAGTATGTCGTCCACGTACAATACGAGGAAGACAACCTTACTCTCTGCCACCTTCTTGTAGATACAAGGTTCATATGGATTTTTGACGAAATCAAACTCTTTGATAATGACGTCAAAGCAGATGTTCCAACTCCGCGATGCTTGCTTTAATCCATAAATGGATTTAAGCAGCTTGCACACCTTCCCGCTGCTCCCACTGTTTACGAAGCCCTCTGGCTGAGTCATGTACACGCACTCTTCTAAATCACCGTTTAGAAAGACGGTCTTAACATCCATTTGCCAGATTTCGAAATCATGATATGCAGCGATGGCAAGCATGATCCGGATGGATTTAAGCATAGCCACAGGAGAAAAGGTCTCGTCATTGTCCACACCTGGTCTTTGACGAAAACCCTTTGCTACAAGTCTAGCTTTGAAAGTCTCCACTTTCCCATCTACACCAAGTTTCTTCTTGAAGATCCACTTGCTCCCAATGGGTTTTACCCCTTCAGGAGCAACGTCCAAAGTCCATACTTTGTTGGTGTACATGGATTCCATCTCGGACCGCATAGCATCCAGCCATTTCACTGAGTCCCCACTCGTGATGGCCTGCTCGAAGCTAGTTGGGTCATCATCTTCCATGATGCAATCCTCGCTTCCACCATCAATGAGAAAACCGTAGTATCTCTCAGGTGGACGAGAAACCCTACTAGATCGGCGGAGTGGCTGGGGTTCATCGGGAACTACGGAATCCTCTGGTTCCACCAGATCTTCTGTTGTAGCTTCTGCAGCTGGAACTTCTTCCAGTTCTACCTCATGACCACTAATCTCTTTTTCAAGAAATTCCTTTTCTAAAAAGGTGGCATGCCGAGAAACAAACACTCTTTGTTCCTCAGGGTGGTAGAAGATATACCCTTGAGAATTCTTGGGATATCCTACAAATTTGCATAGAACAGACCGTGCCTCGAGTTTTTCCGGATTTTGTCGTTTGACATAGGCTGGACAACCCCATATCTTAACATAGTTAAGACATGGTCTCTTCCCTTTCCATATCTCATATGGAGTGGTAGGCACAGATTTGGTGGGGACCATATTCAGTAGATGTATGGCTGTCTCAAGCGCATACCCCCAGAAGGAAATAGGTAACTCAGCTGTGCTCATCATAGAGCGCACCATATCTAATAAGGTGTGGTTCCTCCGTTCTGATACACCGTTGTGCTGTGGTGTATATGGAGGAGTCAGCTGAGAGAGAATCCCATTCTCTTTTAGGAAGTCCAGGAATTCATTGCTCAAGTATTCACCTCCTCGATCAGATCGAAGGATTTTAATACTTTTTCCGGTTTGGTTTTCGACTTCTAGTTTATATTCTCTAAATTTCTCAAAAACTTCAGACTTGTGTCTTATTAAGTACACATGTTCGTATCTTGAGAGATCGTCAGTGAATGTAATGAAGTACGAAGAACCATCCCTGGCATGTGTAGACATGGGACTGCATACATCACTATGTATCAGTCCCAAGAGTTCGGTAACTCTTTCTCTGTGTCCCGTAAACGGAGTTTTGGTCATCTTGCCTTTGAGACATGACTGGCAAGTGTCATAAGATGAAAATTCGAAAGGTTTCAAATATCCATCCTTATGCAACTTAGCCAGTCGTGTCACATTGATGTGACCCAGTCTACAATGCCATAAAAAGGATTCGTTGAGTTCAGAACTCTTCCTCTTGTGTGTGTTTGTTATGCTCAGAACAGTTGATTGATTTAGAACAT
This sequence comes from Agapanthus africanus, assembly GCA_030015575.1. Classification (NCBI taxonomy): domain Eukaryota; kingdom Viridiplantae; phylum Streptophyta; class Magnoliopsida; order Asparagales; family Amaryllidaceae; genus Agapanthus; species Agapanthus africanus. The sequence continues at coordinate 477,090,968 of CM057339.1, read as the reverse complement.
AAATGCCATTGCACAACGTGCCTGATCCAACCAACTTTTGGTTACGGAAAATGTTCATAACATTGTCATGTAATACAAAATTATATCCCTCTTTACTTAATAAAGAAACCGATATAATGTTGCATATCAGGTTCGGCATGTAATAGCATTCGTTCAGAACCAATGTATTACCAGTTGGTAATACAAGGTGATATTCCCCGACAGTCTTAGCTGCAACAATTGCACCATTTCCAACTCTAATGTCTTTATCACCTTCTCCAAGTTCTCTACCTTTCCTTAGCCCATGTAACTGATTACATATATGGGATCCTGACCCGGTATCTAATACCCAGGACGTAGAGCAAATGGAAAAACAGTTCTCAGTAACGAACACACCCGAAGAAAATGCATCAACATGTACTTTCTTCATTCGGGTGGCATGGGAATCCTGGCATTCCCCTATATCCTGTTCATTCCTATAACTCTTATAAGAAAGAACGGAACCAACGTTCCCCAGCATAGAATAACATGCGGGTTCGGTCAATACATCCATATTATTATCTTCATTAGGGCATGAAATGGTCGCTACCTGGAGAGAGAGAGAAGAAAACACTTTAGCGTATGCTCGTGCAAGATCAGATTGGTTATTATCTTATCTAATCAGGATGGCTCCCACTGCTTTTTATCAAATCTTCCTCCAAACCCTAAAAGGAAAGACTAGCCGGGATTAATTACACACTTCAGGTTCGCCAATCTTTCAGCCAGGCCAGTGTCGGTACTTTGAGGGAGGTCCCCCGTGCTTTCGCACGAACCTAATTAATGTAAACCTCATTTTCCCAGAGGCATAACCCCGTTGACACCTTTCTAGACACCTACTTGATCAGCTAACTGCAATGTGTAAAACTCTCCCAGGAGTAACTCTTACTCGCAGTGGGTATCGGGATCCAACTATCTCATAGAAGGTATGCAATCTCATTGCAAATTTCAACACTTGAAATTCTCGATAATACTTTTGCCCCTAGCGTGCTATGACCTTGACGAAAGCCAACAAACCACAGCCCGCTAGTCAAGTTCAACCCGTACATTTCTTGACTGAATTAAACCCACCCGCACGACCCTTGACGAAAGCCAACAAAGCCGTACGACTACCCTAATCCAGTCGCATCATATGCAGCAGATAAACAGCACATAGCTACCGCACACTACACCTTGACGAAAGCCAACAAATGTAGCACGAATACTATATGTAACCTATCTGAAATGACGGAGGGCTACGCAGGTTTTTCTGAAAACCTATTGCGTAATGAACTTGATATCGTTGTAGAATCAAATTAAGTTTTGAAATGGAGTGATTTTGAGGCTTTTCTAGTTTTGCTAAAGGAGTCACTCCCGGCGAAGGGATCTCGGTCCTTTCCTCGTCGAATGAGGTGCGGGATATATCATATATATCGATGTGCAAAAGCAAAAACCCAAAAGCAGTCAAAAACAAACCGAGTGTGTAGCATCTTCCAGTTATTACTAAAGGAGTCACTCCCGGTGAAGGGATCTCGGTCCTTTCCTCATCGAATAAGGTGCAGGATATATCATATATATCGTTGTGCAAAGTAAGAACTGTAGCTACCTGTTTTTTTTTAAAATTCGATTCCACAACATCTTTGGTTTCTTATCTTTCATTAATCACATTAATGAAGTCCCATCATTTAAATACCTAAACATCACAGATAGATATGACGTACACTTATGCCATCCGCATTCGCCTCGATGTCCCCTCGTGCACCGTTAGGTTAGGTAACTAACGACAGAGCAGGGCAGGGCTAGCGCGGGTGTAAAACATAAGTAACGTCTATATAATATATCATATATACAATATATTATATCCATCACAGAGTCACAACACAGATATCGCAGCAGAATAAACATATGAAATATTGGATATACTAGGACGTCCGTGTTTTCAATACGAGCCAGTATAAAACACGGATTCCACGGTCGTGACGAATAGCCAATCCCACATCCCTAGACCCCTACGAGAGCGGCAAGCAACCCTGCCAATTCTAGGGTTAGGAGACCCGGACTCGACTCCTCGAGTTGGTCTCCCACTGGACCCCAGAACCCGGTTACTTGTGCTCCCCTCCTTGGGTCTATCCTAATGCGGAAAAGTAAATAATACAAAGGGTGACAACTTCCGCTACCTGGAAGTGCCCCAAATAAAAGAATATTACATACAAGTTTTTACATGAATGAAAATGAAAAACACTCATCTCACATAAAAACCCCCGGCTATTCGAACACGACGATCCAATATAACATATCCAGCAACACATAACATCACATGTCATCAACGTAAGTAAGTATGCATACCCCAATTGTCGTTAACGTATAGCAACGAAACCGGCGATATCTGCATACTACACTTACGGTCACAGAAAAGAAAGTGTAAAACTACAACAATTGGAATCCGCAACTTCTTTAGACATCGCATGCCTAAACAAATGAAATACTTAGACATCACATGCCTAACAGATATAAATCCCGCATTTTAGTCTCATTATCGAAAACTCTTTTCAATATCATATGGGACTAAACTGCTATATTTATAACATTCATTCAGTTATCTCATAACTGTTTGTGAATTCCAATTATTGTATCACATTCCAGATAAACAGAAAATGTTAAACTTTCCGATCGAACAGTCGAATACCCAAGTTTTCCCGATACAGTCCAACACATGAAATAAGTCTAGCAACATTCAGTTCGTGCCTCAGTACCAACGGTCCAGTCGTAGAAGGGTCAAGCCAACGCCTCACATGTGGCACGCCGTACTGCCCCAAACCCGAAGGTTCAAAGGGCAGTTCAAGACGGTCACATAATCGAGTTAAGATTTGTTGTCTTCTAGAGGGTCCATCACGTTACTTGCACTACTTAGAACGTCGTTAAACCACGGAAAAATCCAACACTTGGAAATTTCCCGATAGGGGAAAAATTGGGTATTCATATTCGGTCGAACTTTTTAACATATTCTAAAAATTATCCGGAAAAACACAAAGACGAAATTTGATAATCCAATCGAAACATCGAAGCTCTAATACACCCCAGAAAATTCAACTCTTGAAAAATTATTAAAAATACCAATAAAACTCAGCTGCTGAAATGATGAATTACTGTGCAAAGAAAGAGGGATGACATCATCAATCTGCCGCGGAACCGCCGCCCGAGGCAGGCATATGCCGCGGTTCCGCCGCAGGTTACACTGTTCATGACCCCAATTTTGCATCGTAATTCTTATATTTCCCTGCTGAATTTTTTAAACATTTTTAATTTGGAAAAATCCACGATTTTGGAAAAAGTCCAGAGAGCAATTCTTGGGGTTGAGTTTCGGTTCGATCGGAGTTCAAATTCCGTCTAGACTTCGCCTAAGGCTCTAGCTAGGCTCTGATACCAGTGAAAGGTTCCTAAGCACTCTAGTGAGGTCTCACAAGGCATCGAACATGCCAATTTAAAAAAATGGTGCCGAGAAACCCTAGACTACGGATCTTAGACTAGATGTTTAGGTGAAAAGATAATCTAGTTAACTACTTAACTAAAAGTTAGATGCTACAACCTTTGTAGATCCGGATATCCACTTCCTTAGCACCACGTAGTGGTCCTCTCGCTGTCCTTTTCCAACCCTAGACTCGTTCATCGGCTTCATCGGGAAAGCGAGCGGAATAGGTCGCCGGCTTCGTGTCAAAGACGATCTACGTCGAGGCATCACAAGTTCAAGCTCCGACTTCAACAAGTTGTGAAACTTGTGAAGAAAACACCCAAAACAACTTGGCAAGAGGTAGAGGGTGAAGAAATAGGAGGTGGGTAGACTTTAGATTTGGATTTCTCACTTTGGAAGTCAAGTTACCATTGATGGCATCAAGCTTTCAAGAAGAAGATGATGAAGAAGCAAGAAAATAATATGATAAGTTCTTTTTAAAATGAAAAGAAAAAACCAAACTTATCATAATGTGAACCATAGTTAAGTGTAGAGAATTGACTAAGGTTAGAATAATGGTTAGGGTTTAGTGTGAAGACAAAATGGTCACAAAGTCAAAGCTTCATGAAGCTTCAACAATGTTCAAGAAAGAAAGCAACCATTTTGTATTCATATGCCATTCTTTTTCCAAAAATGAATAAATAAAAGAATGGATAAATGAAAACTCTAATCACTTTCTTAACCTAGGTTTAATTCTATACACTTAACCTAATGAGCAAGCATCATCAAACATGATACTAACATGTGCACAAAAGTATATCATATATACTTCTTGCACATCGAGTGAGAAAATCCATATAAAGTGAACCAATACTAGCCAATGCAAAGTAATATATCAAATATATAATTATGCATTAAATCATTAAATCAACATTTGATTCAATGATCCGGTCATGTCGCACATAACCGACTAGAATCCAATGTATCGATTTATCGAATCAATGATTCGATAACTAGGTCATATCGAATATAACCAATCGAAACATATATCGCGAGAATGAAATGCGGTATCACATACACGCATTATTCTCGGTCCTGCACATATCTCATATGCGCTCCTATTTCGTTTCGCTTGAGCCAGGAAACCTCTGTGTAGGACTCTAAAGACTCGTCAATACGCCGGTAGCAGATGATGATCATATCAAGCATCCACAAGCCGCAAGCGGTCTGCTAAACGTAACGGCCATCCGGGTATTGAGCGATCAGAAGATCGACGAGCTAGCCCGCTCATACTCCTGTGAATCCAACCAGTAACACTTACCGTACAGTCTGGTCTGTTCGTCTGATACGTCGCATATCAAGTCTAGGGGTGGTAAACGTCAGACCCCAATACTCGATAAGTCGTGCCGATGTGAGGCTCATAACGGGTCGAGAAACTACTGGTAACACTTACCAGCAAATCTCTGATCAGCCCTGGCCAGGGACTTCCCTGTTACGGCCAATCGAGCACAGCGCAACATCAACCCCCAATACCGGGAGAGACGAAACCCCTCCTATCGCTCATTGCCTCCATGTGACTCGGGACTGTACCCAAAGACCACCGTTTTGCACGCCCTCATGGACGTGGTAAGGTGGAGATCAAAGCACAGTGGGAATCACACAAGACTCTATGACGATCTCGGGTCTGCAGACTAACCTGCACAAGTGTCACCTGAGAACTACCATCTGACGTGAGGTATAATACCATCTGGGAGTTCTCGACGAGTCCGTCCAGTGTACCCAGTCTCCACTGAGCACCCGTACACCATCTCTGATGTCAAACACCAATGGATATGGGATCATCCATCGCCCATCTCATAGGTCGAGAAGCGTATCCGCTAGTCTACTCTGGTATATCGATGCCCCGTCTCGATACACCCACGACTAGGGACCTTGAAGGATGTACTTATGGACTACCATGTCCCCACTAGTATGATCTGCATCATAGTCCAGGTAGTCAAGTACACATCCTAAGGGCTTTACCAACATGTAACCATAAGACAGTTTAAAGAGACTAGTAAACATGTTAAGATAAAGAGTAACCAGATAGCATACTATCATATCGAACAAGAAAGTCATCTCTATATATGTCCAATCATCCAATATAATATACATCATCTGTACAATACTGGCCTCTAGGGCATACATACAACTAACAGGATGTTCTATAAGGAACACCGCGATGCAAAGCAAGAACTGTAGCTACCTGTTTTTATTTTGAAATTCGATTCCACAACATCAATTAGGTTTATTTTCTTTCATTAATCTCATTAATGAATATCCCATCATTTAAGTCCACCTAACCATCACAGATAAATATAACGTACGCTTATGCCATCCGCATTCGTCTCGATGTCCCGTCTGCACCGTTAGGTTAGGTAACTAACGCCAGAGCGAGGCAGGGCTAGCGCGGGTGTAAAACATAAGCAACGTCTATATAATATATCATATATACTATATATAATATCTGTCACAGAACATCACATGATCACATCACAGATAACGCAGCAGAAAAAATCATATGAAATATTGGATATACTAGGACGTCCGTGTTTTCAATACGAGCCAGTATAAAACACGGATTCCACGGTCCTGACGAATAGCCAATCCTACACCCCTAGACCCCTACGAGAGCGGCAAGCAACCCTACCAATTCTAGGGTTAGGAGACCCGGACTCGACTCCTCGAGATGGTCTCCCACTGGACCCTAGAACCCGGTTACTTGTGCTCCCCTCCTTGGGTCTATCCTAATGCGGAAAAGTAAATAATATACATCAACGGTGACATCTTCCGCAACCTGGAAGTGCCCCAACAAAAGAATATTACATACAAGTTTTTTTACATGAATGAAAATGAAAAACACTCATCTCACATAAAAACCCCTGGCTATTCAAACACGACGAACCAATATAACATATCCAGCAACACATAACATCGCATGTCATCAACGTAAGTAAATATGCGCATCCTAATTGTCGTTGACATATAGCAACGAAACCGGCGACATCACATATTACACTTACGGTCACAGAAAAGAAAGTGTAAAACTACAACAGTTGGAATCCGCAATCACCTCAGACATCGCATGCCTGACCAAATGAATTCTTTAGACATCGCATGCCTAACAATTATAAACCCCGCATTTTAGTCTCATTATCGAAAACACTTTTCAATACCAAGTCGGGCAATTCAACAGGATTCCCGACATTTTGATCGAATGCTCGTCGCAAACTTTAGTAGACGGTCGCACCCCCGATACCGTCGACGAATTGCACCAAGGCGGAACACCGCTACCGTGAGCACCCAAACGGATGCTTTCGGCGACGGGGTTCTCCTACAGTCACTTGGTCGGGGCTATGGGGTGAGGCTGTCTATTAAGTTTACCCGGCGAGTATCCGCGTACGCTACGTGATTGCGACGGCCTTTTGATCACATCAAAACTCCGTGGCAACCGATCAAGAGAGACTAAACTGCTATATTTATAATATTCATTCCGTTATCTCATAACTACTTGTGAATTCCAATTATTGTATCACATTCCGGATGAATAGAAAACGCTAAACTTTTCGATCGAACAATCGAACACCCAAGTTTTCCCAATTCAGCTCAACACATGAAATAAGTCTAACAGCATTCAGTTCGGGCCTCAGTACCAACGGTCCAGCCGTAGAAGGGTCAAGCCAACGCCTCACATGTGGCACGCCGTACTGCCCCAAACCCGAAGGTTCAAAGGACAGTTCAAGACGGTCACATAATCGAGTTAAGGTTTGTTGTCTTCTAGAGGGACCATCGCGTTACTTGCACTACTTAGAACGTCGTTAAACTACGGAAAAATCCAACAATTGGAAATTTCCCGGCAGGGGAAAAATTGGGTATTTATATCCGGTCGAACTTTTTAACATATTCTAAAAATTTCCGGAAAGGCACACTGACAAAATTAGACAATCCGATCGATACACCGAGTCCCCAATACAACCCAGAAAATTCAACTCTTTAAAAAATATTAAAAATTCCCAGAAACACCAACAATAAAATATAAGAATTACTGTGCAGAAAAAAGTGTCTGAACAGACCAACTTGCCGCGGAAACGCCGCATTAGGCATACATTTGCGGCGGTTCCGCCGGACTATTAACGATTCAGAGCCCCCGTTTTAAACAGTAATTCTTAGAATATTCTACTGAGTTTTCTGCATATTTTTAATCTGGAAAAAACCGAGTTTTTCAAAATTGTCCAGAGAGCAAATTTGGGTTTAGGTTTTGATTCGATCGGACTTCTAATTCCGTCTACGCATCGCCTAAGGCTCTAGCTAGGCTCTGATACCACTGTAGGTTTCCTAGGCACACTAATGAAGTCTCACAAGTGATCAAACATGCTCAATTCAAAAATTTCCTTGTGCCTACAAACCCTAATACGGATCGTTAACTAGAAAACAAGGCGATGCAAGCAAGTAAACGGAAATATAGCTAAAGGGAATGGGCTACAACCTTTGTAGATCCGGTCCTCCACCACCTAGTCTCCGCGATGAAGTCCCCTCGCTGTCCATATCGGATCTTGGGCTCTAGCGTCGGCTTCATCGGAGAAAAAGCGGGCTAGGTCATCGACGACGATGCCGAAGATGATCTACGTCGAGGCATCACAAGATCAAGCTCCGACTTCACCAAGTCATAAAACTTGTGAAGAAAACACCCTATACTACTTGGCAAGAGGTAGAGGATGAAGAAATAGGAGGTGGGTTCTCTTTAGAATTGTATTTCTCACTCTTTTTCATCAATCACCATTGATGAAGTCAAGCTTTCTTCATTGAAGAAGATGAAGAAGAAGAAGAAATAATATTATGATAAGTTATTAGAATAGAAAAGAAAAATCAATCCTTATCATAATATTAACTATAGTTATGTGTAGAGAATTGACCAAGGTTAAAGGAATGGTTAGGGTTAAGGAGATGAAGACAAAATGGTTACATTGGTCAAAGCTTCATGAAGCTTCAACAAGCTTTATGAAGAAAAGCAACCTTTTGTTTTCATTTCTCATTCATTTAATCCAAAAATAAATTGATAAATGAATGAATATTCAAATAAAAACTCTAACCATTTATTTAACCAATAGTTAATTCTTTACACAAACCCTAGCAATCATGCATCATCAAATATGATACAATCTAGTGTACAAAAGTATATCACATATACAATGTGCACAAACAAGTGAGAAAAACCATTTAAAGTGAACCAATACTAGTTAATGCAAAGTAATATATCAAATATATAATTATGCATTAAATCATTAAATCAACACTTGATTTAACGACCCGGTCATATCTCATATAACCGACTAATATCTAATGTATCGGCTTATCGAATCAATGCTTGAATCGATAATTAGGTTATATCGCATACCACCAATCGATACATTTATCGCGAGAATGGAATACGGTATCACATACAGGTATTATTCTCGGTCCCGCACATATCTCATATGCGCTCCTATTTCGTTTCGCTTGAGCCAGGAAACCTCTGTGTAGGACTCTAAAGACTCGTCAATACGCCGGCAGCAGGTGATGATCATATCAAGCACCCACAAGCCGCAAGCGGTCTGCTAAACGTAACGTCCACCCGGGTATTGAGCGATCAGAAGATCGACGAGCAAGCCCGCTCACACTCCTGTGAATCCAACCAGTAACACTTACCATACAGTCCGGTCTGTTCATCTGATATGTCGCATATCTCGCCTAGGGGTGGTGAACGTCAGACCCCAATAGCTTGATAAGTCATGCCGACGTGAAGTCCATGACATGTGTGAAACTACTGATAACACTTATCAGTAGGTCACTGCAACCCTGGCCAGGGATTTCCTGTTATGGCCAGTCGCGCATAGCGCAACATCGACCCCCAATACAGGGAGAGACGAATCCCCTCCTATCGCTCATTGCCTCCATGTGAATCGGGACTGTACCCAAAAACCACCTGTTTGCACGACTCAGTAGAGCCGTGGTAGGGTGGAAATCAAAGCACAGTGGGAGACACACAAGACTCTATGACGATCTCGGGTCTACAGACTAAGCTGCACCAGTGTCACCAGAGAACTGCCATCTGACGTGAGGTATAATACCATCTGGGAGTTCTCGGCGAGTCTGTTCAGTGTACCCAGTCTCCACTGAGCACCCGCATACCATCTCCGATGTCAAACACCAATGGATATGGGATCATCCATCGCCCATCACATGGGTCGAGAAGATATACGCTAGTCTACTCTGGAATATCGATGCCCCGTCTCGATATTCCCACGACTAGGAACAATGAAGGATGTACTCATTGACTACCCAGGCCCCACTAGTATGATCTTCATCATAGTCCTGGAAGTCGAGTACACATCCTAAGGGCTTTATCAACATGTAATCAGAGAGACAGAGAGTATACATGTTAAGATAAAGAGCAACCAGATAGCATACTATCATGTCGAGCAAGAAAGTCCTACCTATATATGTCCCAGCATCCACTACAATATATATCCAATGTACAGTAATGGCCTCTAGGGCATACATATAACTAACAATCTCCCACTTGCACTAGGGCCATCTGTAGCAGTAGTTGTAGTATCTAATACTCAACCATCCCCTAAAAGTCTCTCTTTGGGAAAAGGCCTTCGTGAGTGGATCCGCCGTGTTGTCCTCTGAGTCTACTCTCCTAACCTCGATTACCCTGGAGATCAACTATCTCCATGATCAGGTGATGCTGCCTCAGAATATGTCTGGGTCACTGATGGGACCAGGGTTCCAGGGCCAAAGCCTCGGTTCCATTGTCACACAATGGTAGGAACCTAGTTCATCCTATGAACCAATATACACCCAAACTGCCTCTTTGGTAGTATCTTTAATAGCGATGTTACCAGCCTTTATCGTCTAGTTTGCCACGGTATCTAGCTTGGAACTCTTCCAACATACCGTCCCTTTACTGAGGGTAAAGACAATGCCTGCGACTGACATTCAGTCATCTTTATCACCCTGGAACCCTTCCAGTGATTCTCCCCAGGATCGATTGATATCATCTCACTATATCTAATGAGAATCCTAGCATCCAATTACATCTATCTCATAGATGAAAACTCAGGATTTAGGAGGTATCACTTTGATCCTATTGGAGAATCTATGTGATAAGAGGAGATCGACCGATCGTAGCATAGGAAACTCCTTTCCTATCAAGAGATTGTCATCCACGTACTCTACGAGGATCATTACCATACTCCATACTACCCTTTTGTACATACAAGGTTCATCTACCATTTTGATGAAGTCAAACTCTTTGACTACCATATCAAAACAGATGTTCCAACTCCGCGATGCCTGCTTTATCCTGTAAAGCAACTTGCACACGTTTCCGTTGCTCCCACTGTTTAAGAAGTCCTCTGGCTGTGTTCTTATAGACATTCTCTTCTAAATCAGTATTTAGAAAAGAAGTCAGGGCACCAACCACCAGATATCGTAGTCATGGTATGTAGCAATGTTAAGTAGGATCTGGATGGACTTAAGTATAGTCCCTGGAAAAGGTTTCATCATTTTCCACTCTTGGTCGATGACGAAAACCTTTAATAAGTCTAGCTTTGAAAGTCTCAACTTTTCCATCTACACCAAGTAATCTTCTCAAGATATACTTGCTCCTGATGGGGATTTAACCCTTCAGATATAGCAGCTAAAGTCCATATTTTGCTGGTGAATATGGATTCCATCTCAGATCGCTAAGCATCCAGCCATTCTTACAGAGTCCCTACTCTCGATGCCCTGCTCGAAACTGGTTGGGTCATCATCTCATGATGAAATCCTCGCTCCCACTGTCATCGAGAAACCGAGGTATCTCTCAGGCGGATGAGGAACCCTACTAGATCGGCGGAGAGGCTGAGGTTTGTTGGATTCTATTGAATGCTTTGGTTCTACCAAATCATCAGCTTTTGATTGTATAGATAGAACCTTTCCAGTTCTACATAACTGACCTTGCCTCGATCTTGTCCGGATTTTGCTTTTGACATAGGCCGGAAAATCCCAAATCTTAACTAACTTAAGAGATAGGCTATTCCCATACCATATCTCATATGGAGTAGTAGGCACTGATTTGAATCGAACCCTATTCAATAGGTATGCAACTTCATAAGTGCATAACTCCCAAAAGGAAATAGGTAACTCAGTAGTACTCATCATAGAGCACACGATATCTAATATTGTGTGATTGCTCCGCCCCGATACACCGTTGTGTTGTGGTGTATTCAGAGGAGTAATACTGAGAGAGAATCTCATTTTCCTTTAGAATAGTCCAAGAATGCCATGCACAAGTATTCTCCTCCCTGATCTCATCATAGGATATAATACTTATACCCGGTTATTGGTTCTCTACTTCTAACTTATATTCTGTGAATATCTCAAAAGGTTCGGACCTATGTTTCAACAGAAACATATGTCTGAATCTTTAGAGATTATCAGAGAATATAATGAAGTATAAAGAACCAGTCCTGGCATGTGTAGACAGGAGACCTTACATACATCATCATGTATCAATCCCAAGAGTTTACTAACTCTTTCTCTATTTTCAGCAAACGGAGCTATGGTCATCTAATCTTTGTGACATGACTGGCAAGTTTCACAAGATGTAAATTCAAACTAATTTAAACATGCATCTAAAACGTAACTTCAGCCAGTCGGGTCGCATTGATGTGACCTAGTCTACAATACCTCAAGAAGGATCCGTTCATTTCTGAACTCTTCCTCTTGTATATGTTCTGTATACTAAAGAACAGTAGTTTGATTTAGAACGTCAATGCTTTTAGATAACGTGCCTGAACCGATCAACTTTTGATATAGGAAATGTTCAAAACATTATCCATCAATACAAAATTTTATCATTTCTTTACAAATAAAGAGACTGATATGATTTTGTATATCAGGTTCGGTATCTAATAGCATTTGTTCAGAATCAATGTATTGGTAATACAGGGTGACAGTGACCAACAGACTTGGCTGCAACACTTGCCCCGTTTTCTGTCTCATGAAACTTATCACCCGTTCTCAGTTTTTCTACCCTTTTGTAGCCCTATGTAACAGATTACATATCAGTCTTATGACACTTGCCAGTCATGTCTCAAAGCAAGATGACCAAAACTCCATTTACGGGACACGGAGAAAGAGTTACCGAACTCTTGGGACTGGTACAAGTGATGTATGCGGTCCCATGTCTACACATGCCAGGGATGGTTCTTCGTACTTCATTACATTCACTGACGATCTCTCTAGATTCAAATATGTGTTCCTGATGAAACACAAATCAGAAGCTTTTGAGAAATTTAGAGAATATAAACAAGAAGTCGAGAACCAAACCGGGAAAAGTATTAAAATCCTTCGATCTGATCGAGGAGGTGAATACTTGAGCAATGAATTCCTGGACTTCCTAAAAGAGAATGGGATTCTCTCTCAGCTAACTCCTTCATATACACCACAGCACAACGGTGTATCGGAACGGAGGAACCGCACCCTATTAGATATGGTGCGCTCAATGATGAGTACAGCTGAGTTACCAATTTCCTTCTGGGGATATGTGCTTAAGACAGCCATAGACCTATTGAATAGAGTTCCTACCAAATCTGTGCCTACCACTCCATATGAGATATGGAAAGGGAAGAGACCACATCTTAATTATATTAAGATATGGAGTTGTCCGGCCTATGTCAAAAGACAAAATCCGGACAAACTCGAGGCAAGATCAGTCTTATGTAAGTTTATCGGATATCCCAAAAATTCACAAGGGTATATCTTCTACCATCCCGAGGAACAAAAGGTGTTTGTTTCTCGACATGCTACTTTCTTAGAAAAAGGTTTTCTTATGAAACAGATTAGTGGCATTGAGGTAGAACTGGAAGAGGTTCCAGCGACACAAACCACAACATAAGACTTGGTAGAACCAGAGGATTTGGTGGTTCCCGATGAACCCCAGCCACTCCGCCGATCTAGTAGGGTTCCTCACCCACCTGAGAGATACTACGGTTTTCTCATTGATGGTGGGAGCGAGGATTGCATCATGGTTGATGATGACCCAACTAACTTCGAGCAGGCCATCACGAGTGGAGACTCAGTGAAATGGCTGGATGCAATGCGGTCTGAGATGGAATCCATGTACACCAACAAAGTATAGACTTTGGAAGTTGCTCCTGAAGGGGTAAAACCCATTGGGAGCAAGTGGAACTTCAAGAAAAAACTTGGTGTAGATGGGAAAGTGGAGAATTTCAAAGCTAGACTTGTTGCAAAAGGTTTTTATCAAAGACCAGGTGTGGACTATGACGAAACCTTTTCTCCAGTGGCTATGCTTAAATCCATCCGGATCATGTTTGCCATCGCTGCATATCATGACTACGAAATCTGGCAAATGGATGTTAAGACCGCCTTTCTAAACAGTGATTTAGAAGAGTGCGTGTACATGACTCAGCCAGAGGGCTTCGTAGATAGTGGGAGCAACGGGAAGGTGTGCAAGCCGCATAAATCCATTTATGGATTAAAGCAAGCATCGCGGAGTTGGAACATCTGCTTTGACGTCGTTATCAAAGAGTTTGATTTCGTCAAAAACGTAGATGAACCTTGTATCTACAAGAAGGTGGCAGAGAGTAAGGTTGTCTTCCTCGTATTGTACGTGGACGATATACTCTTGATAAGAAATGACATTCCTATGCTGCAATCGATCAAGCTCTTCTTATCACAAAGATTCTCAATGAAAGATCTTGGTGATGCCTCCTACATATTGGGAATTAGGATCTATAGAGATAGATCTAAAAGGATATTGGGATTGTCCCAATCCAGGTACATTGACACCATACTAAAGAAGTTTAGTATGGAAGAGTCCAAACATGGGTTTTGACCCACGATCTTAGGGCTCACTCTCTCCAAAGAGATGTCTCCAAAGACTGATTTGGAGAGAGCTCGCATGCAAGGGATACCCTATGCTTCGGCTGTAGGCTCTATCATGTACACGATGCTATGTACCAGACCCGTTGTAGCATACTCACTAAGTGTAGTGAGTAGATATCAAGCTGATCCTGGAGAGAGTCACTGGACAGCTGTGAAGAGCATTCTCAAGTACTTACGAAAGACTAAAGAGATGCTCTTGGTGTATGGTAACGGAGAACTCCAAGTGGAGTCCTTTACCGATTCGAGCTTCCAGAGTGATAAGGATGACTCTAAGTCGCAGTCGGGATTTGTCTTTACCCTTTACGGAGGGGCGGTTAGCTGGAAGAGTTCCAAGCAGGAAACCGTGGCAGACTCGACGATGGAGGCTGAATACATCGCTGCCAACGATGCTGCCAAAGAGGCTGTCTGGATCAAGAAGTTCATTACTGAACTTGGTGTAGTTCCATCCATTGAGCATCCAATACCTTTGTATTGTAATAACAATGGAGCAGTGGCTTTGGCCAAGGAACCCAGGTCCCATCAGCGATCCAGGCATATTCTGAGGCGGTATCACCTGATCCGGAAGATAGTTGATTGCCGGGAGATCGAGGTCAGGAGGGTTGACACGAAGAACAACACAGCGAATCCACTCACGAAGGCCATTCCCCAGATACAGTTTGAGAGACTCTTCAGGATGCTCGGTATGCGATACTACAGCAGCTGGCCCTAGTGCAAGTGGGAGATTATTAGTTGTATGTATGCCCTAGAGGCCAGTATTGTACAGATGATGTATATTATATTGGATGCTTGGACATATATAGAGAGGACTTTCTTGCTTGATATGATAGTATGCTATCCGGTTGATCTTTATCTTAACATGTATACTTGTCTCTTTATACCGTTTTATAGTTACATGTTGGTAAAGCCCTTACGATGTGTACTTGACTACCTGGACTATGATGCGGATCATACTAGTGGGGACATGGTAGTCCATAAGTACATCCTTCAAGGTCCCTGGTCGTGGGTGTATCGAGACGGGGCATCGATATACCAGTGTAGACTAGCGTATACGCTTCTCGACCCATGAGATGGGAGATGGATGATCCCAAATCCATTGGTGTTTGACATTAGAGATGGTACACGGGTGCTCAGTGGAGACTGGGTACACTGGACGGACTCGCCGAGAACTCCCAGATGGTATTATACCTCACGTCAGATGGCAGTTCTTTGGTGACACTTGTGCAGGTTAGTCTGTAGACCCGAGATCATCATAGAGACTTGTGTAATTCCCACTGTGCTTTGATTTCCACCTTACCACGTCCATAAAAGCGTGCAAAACGGTGGTTTTTGGGTACAGTCCCGAGTCGCATGGAGGCAATGAGCGATAGAAAGGGTTTCGTCTCTCTCGGTATTGGGGGTTGATGTTGCGCTATGCTCGATTGGCCGTAACAGGGAAGTCCCAGGCCAGGGCTGACTAGAGATTTACTGATAAGTGTTACCAGTATTTTCTCGACCCGTTATGAGTCTCACATCGGCACGACTTATCAGTTATTGGGGTCTGACGTTTACCACCCCTAGACTTGATTTGCGACATATCAGACGAGGAGACCGGACTGTACGGCAAGTGTTACCGGAAGGCTTTCACAGGAGTTGGAGCGGGCTTGCTTGATGATCTTCTGATCGCTCAATACCCGGGTAGCCGCTACGTCCATCTAGTACCGCTGACGGCTTGTGGGTGCGTGATGTGATCATCACCTACTGTCGGCGTATTGACGAGTCTTTAGAGTCCTACACAGAGGTTTTACTGGCTCAGGCGAAACGAAATAGGAGCACGTATATGATATGTGCGAGACCGAGAATAAATGCGTGTATGTGATACCGTATTCTATTCTCGCGACTTTTTGTATCGGTCAGTCATATATGATATGACCGGGTTATCGAATCAAGTGTTGATTCGATAAGTCGATACGATGGATGTTAGCCGGTTATATGAGATATGACCGGATCATTAAGTCAAGTATTGATTTAATAATTAAGTGTATAATTGTATATTAGATATAATAATTTACATTTGCTAACACTTGTTCACTTTAGGGTTTTTCTCACATGTACACTACTTTAACATGTATATGATATATGTTAAAATGTGTCATCTTTATGTATCATGGTTGATGATACATATGACTTGTGTGTATGAGACATACACCATCCTAATTGTTATGATTGGGTTTAATGTTTAAAAGTAATTACAAAATTAGTGGGAAATTGGAAAATGCATGAAGCTTGTGGAAGCTTGTGGATGCATTGACTAAAGTCCACTAGATTTGTTTTTACTTTGGACTTTAACCTAACCATCACACAATTAGCTATGTTTATGGCTCTACAAGAGTTAGTATATGATACTCACTCACCATGGTTAGCCTTCTCACTTGATCATTATCCTCTTCACTTTCTTTTGTTCATCTTCTTCTTCATTGAACAAGAGAAAAAGAAAAAGCAAGTTTGGGTTTGATCCAAAGTGAGAATCCTTGTGAGAAACAAAATTATAAAGAGAACCCACTTCCTATTTCTCCATCCTCTACTAGACTAGCCCTTTAGTATTGGGTGTTTGCTTCACTAATTCTCAAGTTAGTGAAGTAGGAGCTTGAGTCAGAATTCCCTCGACGTAGATCATCTTCGGCCTCGGAGACTTCAAGCAAGGTCGCATTCCTCGCGTCGTGAAGCCATGCAAGAGCCCGGGAGAACCTTGATCGCAGCGAAGGGACTTCATCAAGGAGCTTTAGAAGTGAAGGACCGATCTATAAAGGTTGTATTTCGTATTCCCTTTAGAGTAAAGTTGTTTACTTGCTAATAGTTTCGCCTAAACTCTAGTATACGATCTTGTTTAGTGTTATTCGGCACATAAAAATATAATTTTGGCATGGTCGATGCCTTGTAGAGCCTTGTTAGTGTGCCTAGTAACCCTACAGTGACTCCATCATCTGCAGGTACACCACCATGCCAGGAGTCATCTATTCTAAAATACTATTAGAATACTGTCAAAGTACCCACATTGGGAAACTACCCAAATCTTGATCTAAAACCATAGACCTAGTAACCCGAATGTCTGGTATTACATCCATATCCTTTCTAGAGAAACAACTGTGTGACGACCAAATTACGACCGATTGAAGTATAGGAATTTTACTTCCTACTCTGTGTATGTCATCCAAATACCAGGACATCACACCCTACAACCTTCTCAACAGATCTATCCACTATTCTGATGAAGTCAGAACCATGACTGTCTCATCAAAATTAGATGATCTATCTCCGCTATAACTGCTGAAGTCTATAAATAGACATAAGCTACTTGTCCACTATACTTCCGCTGCTCCCACTGACTATGATAACCCTCTGGCAGAATAATATCTACGTACACTTTTAAAGCTAGTTTAGAACGACGTTATACTTATCCTCTTGCCGGGTCTCATCGTCTAGAACAACAGTACTGTCAAGTCTGGGTAAACAAGAACCTCCCTGTCACCGTCCTTGAGGCTACCTGAGTACCTCTTGGGTGTCTGAGGTTACCCACTATATCTGTGGAGTGGCTATTGGATTGTCAAACCTGATTGAATATATTGGTCCTATTAATTTTTTCGTAATCGTTTGCGGTTTTGGAATCACTTCCAGTTCTACCATACTCCCACTACTGTTTTCTGAAAAAATCCATTTTACTAAAACTGTGGCGAGTCTAGAACAATATCACTATTGATCTTACAAATGGTAGAAATGTCAACCCTCGTCAAAGCCAGGGTCAACCCACAAACAGCCATTACCGAAACGTGCCTTGAGTTATCCAGTGTCTGGTTTTAAGCATAAGCTGGACAACTCCCATTATCTTAACATCGTTAAGATATGAACCATTCTATATACAATATAGAATTAGATGCACTAATTTAATTGGAACCAGATTCTAGTCATGCAGCTGTCTCCAGTGCATAACAACTTAATGGAAACAGGCTAATCAGCATTACTCAATTTAGGAATCCATCCAATTATGAGTAACCTGAAAGAGAAACAAGTTTCTCAAAACCATTACTATTAACTGAATACCAATCACAAGTATCTACATCTTCGATCTCTTTGAAGAATCCTGATACTTGCGATACCTGGTTCTCTACTTTATTCTTATACCCACATCTCCTCAAAACTTAGACATTGTATTTCTACGAAACACTTGTCTAAAAACTAGAGAAGTTATAAGTAAACAGAACATAGTATGAGGACCTACCCCTTTGTCCTGACGGACACTGGACAACATACAATACTCTGTATAAGTCTGCTGAGTTGAATAACTCAAAACCTGTGCATCGTAGGTTGAAAAACTGTACACAGGCGATTTCCTCAAATATCACCAATTACAATGAATTCCGATATTATGAGGATGATCGCCTAATTCCCAATAACTTACTCCCACTCATCATCTATAAAACCGTACAGATATGAGAATGAAACCTGGTAAATACATACCTTGGAGTAAGTATCTAATCGGAAAATCAGTTTATAATTAACAATGCACAGTGAAACTGAAACATGAAAATGTTTCGTAGGGGTATTCTGGTATTCCTAGTAATGCCTCTTCCATAATCCAATTCATGACTGTAACCGTATATTTCTTTGCCATCTCTCCAAATCCCTTTATTTGTCTTTAGTCGTTACCTTCTGTACACCATCGTTAGGCTAAATGGTTTTCTTCCTTCCCTACCGTTTGGCACCAGCCTATGGTTCGGAAGAAGACTATCCAGTAAGCATAATAGGTGTACTCTCCTAATCCTGGGAGTACTCGCAACTTGAGAGAAGGTGATGATAAAAGACAATCTGAATAATACCTTATTCAATTTCTCCCGAACTGGGGAAAAAGCAAAGGTGAAATAGGAGTAGTGATGAAGTACGCGGTTTGGTCGTGAATGATAACAGTCGCAATTTACTTTGCCCTCTTTCTAATCCCTTTAGCTTGTCTTTACATATTACCTTCTGCACACCCTGTAAGTGCACGGCGGCGCCCCGGCCGTCAATCCGACGCCAAAATGCGGAAGCGAAAAACTTTAATTTTGCAAACTAGGCAAACCGGCACCACCGCGCACTAAACACCCGGATCGGACCATTAAACCAGTTCTAGCTAACTACAAGATGGGTTAGAGATATACCGAGTGATCCGAGTCCTCCGGTCTTCTCGTCGTCGTCCCGATCTCCTGCGGAATGTTCGGTCGTCGCCTCCTCTCCGGAAGGGCACCACATCGCCTGCATCTTTTATGGGCTCCCACCTCAATACCGAGGCAACTCGGGCACGAAGCTGGCAAGTCGACGTGCCCAAGATTTGCTGTAGAATGTGTAGTGTAGAGGCTATGTCTCATTTGGGGTTTATGTTGTTGCCATTGATGGATGGAGGAAGAGGTAAAGAAAATTGGTGCTTTCAATTTTCTAGCAAGAAGAAGATGAGATGAAGAATTCCTCACATAACAAAAATGAACTCTCTCCTTCTCTTCTCTCAAGTGTAGCCTCTCTCATCTAGTGAGAATGGTGGAGGAATGAATATCCAACCATAACAAGAAGGGAGCTGAGTGTAGTAAAAGCAAGGGGGTGACCACAACCCTAAAGAAATGATAACCATCTCAAATCAATATCAAATCCACTCTAATCACCATAAAGCAAGTGATAAGAAGGAAAAAGAATCTCATCATGAAAAACTATCATGATGCCACCAAAATGCAAGATACCCCCTCCACAAATGTTATTTGCAAACTTGCAAATAACCCCCTCCATCGGAAAAGTCCGGCCGGGAAAAAACAAAGGAAAACCAGCCGGAATGGAATGCAAACTGGCAACTCCAGAAAACTGGTCCCGTAATAAATTACAGGAAAACCCCGATACTGTGCATACACTCCCGCATCTGTATTCCGACCGGATACAAATGCAATGAGACAAAATCTACACTGTACTATACTAGGATCCGGCTTAAACCAAAGTCGGCTAGTAATAGCCGTTCGATCCTGATCCGTGCAATACCGCACGTATCTGATCGAACCCTGCCATATATCCATACGGCCACTAGTACAAACCGTCTGATCCTGATCAGTGCAATACTGCACGTATCTGATCGGACCCTGCCATATCTCCATACGGCCTCTACAGCGTTTCGCCCGAAAGCTTGAGTAACTGAAAGTGTGGTGGACTCTAAAGACTCGTCAATACTATGGCTGTGGATTTAACCACTAGCACGTCAGAGGTATAAGCCAATACGTGACGGGCCACCAGCTATTGACCAAAAGGGACGTCGATGAGCGAACTCATCCTGACACCCTACTGAGCCTGTCAGTGACAATATCCGTATAGTCCGGTCCGTTCGTCTATGAGCATCGCATGTCGGGCCTAGGGGGTTGGTAAAAGTCAGACCCCCAAAAGCGGTACAAGTCGTGTCGGAGTGTAGCCCAGAACACCCTGAGATACTACTGGAATACCTACCAGTAAATCTCCTGCCTCGGCCAAGGACTTCGTGTAATGGCTCTCCTAGACACAGCGCGACCTCACCCCCAATACCGGGAGAGACGAACCCCTGAAGATCCGCTCACTGCCTCCATGTGGCTCGGGACTGTACCCAACTAAAACCTTTTTGCACGACTCCTTTGAGCCGTGGTAGGGTAGTAATCAAAGCACAGTGGGAACTCACACGAGACAAATGACGATCCCCAGGTCGATGAACTAACCTGTACACATGTCACCTGGGAACTGCTATCTGACGTCAGGTATAAGACCAACTAGCATGTTCCCGGCGAGTCCTGTCCGGTGTACTCATAACCCAATGAGCACCTGTATACATCTTAGGTGAACCAACTGACACCAGTGGCTTGTGAGACCGGCCACCGCCCCTCGTCGGGGTCTTGACTGTATGCACTAGTCTACTCTGGAGAATCGATGCCCTGTCTCGAAACTCCCATGACTAGGGACCTTTTAAGGATGTGCTTATAGACTCCAGCTCTCACTTATATGATCGCCCCCATACTGCTGACAGTCAAGCAAGAATCCTAGGGGCTCTATCAACGTGCAATAGCGACCTGTCAAGTCACCTAAAGCAGTACACGATGATAAAGGTAAACCAGATAGCATACTATCATCTCGAGTAAGACTGTCCTACCGGGATAGGTCCTCCCTCAATCATTGCAATCATGTGCCTGTGATCCAATAATTGACTCTGAGGGCACCATCTCCAACAATCTCCCACTTGCACTCAAGGCTAATTATTGCGATGTCGCATACTCACAGCCCGTGTGATACCGAACACCCAACTCCTCTACTTGTCAGTCTCACAAAACTCGTTTGCGAAACTATTGCGTTCGAGGAATAGCCTCAGTGAGTGGATCCGCCTAGATGTTTCTTTCTATATCTCTCTATATCTCAAGTTCGCGGAGAAAGCCATCTCCCGAAATGAGCAATACCTGTTTTAGAATGTCTGGATGTCTGATGGGACCTAGCTCATAAATGAACTCCAAATCCAAACTTCTTAGACTGTATCGTCAACTGAACTTAATCAGTATCCTGCGCCATGCCTCCCTCAGTATCTGCCTGGATCACCTGTCCAGAATACTGCCCCTCGTCAAAGGGAAAACTATAACTCTGACAATCACCCTGTCTTCCATGTCACCTTGGAAGCCTGGAATGATAACTGTCTCCTTAATGAGGCTGTCGTTATCATATCCCTAGAACATCCACTTATGTTCTAAAGCTGCTTCCGACTGTTTCTCCAGGATTGGATCAATATCAACTTATTGCATCTAGTGCAAGAACAACATCTGGTGTGGTACTTTGACATCTCATGATTGACTCAATTGCCTAAGCAAGTGATCTGTCAATCATGCACATCCCTCTCCGCTTTAGTCTGTAAGACACCTTTAGAGAGGGTGACTCCATCACCTGCAGGTACACTACCGTGCCAGGAGTCGTTCATTCTAAATACTCTTAGAATGCGGTCAAAGTACCCAGATTGGGAAACCACCCAAATCTAGATCTAAAACCATAGATCTAGTAACCAGTATGTCTGACATAATGTCCAAATCCCATATGGAGAAAACACTGTGTGACGACCAAAGTATAACCGATCGTAGTATAGGAGTTTCCTTTCCTACTCTGTGTATGTTATCCAATACCTCAACACTTGATTCGATAACCCGGTCATATCATATATGACTGACCGATACAAAAAGTCGCGAAAATAGAATACGGTATCACATACACGCATTTATTCTCGGTCTCGCACATATCATATACGTGCTCCTATTTCGTTTCGCCTGAGCCAGTAAAACCTCTGTGTAGGACTCTAAAGACTCGTCAATACGCCGACAGTAGGTGATGATCACATCACGCACCCACAAGCCGTCAGCGGTACTAGATGGACGTAACGGCTACCCGGGTATTGAGCGATCAGAAGATCATCAAGCAAGCCCGCTCCAACTCCTGTGAAAGCCTTCCGGTAACACTTGCCGTACAGTCCGGTCTCCTCGTCTGATATGTCGCAAATCAAGTCTAGGGGTGGTAAACGTCAGACCCCAATAACTGATAAGTCGTGCCGATGTGAGACTCATAACGGGTCGAGAAAATACTGGTAACACTTATCAGTAAATCTCTAATCAGCCCTGGCCTGGGACTTCCCTGTTACGGCCAATCGAGCATAGCGCAACATCAACCCCCAATACCGAGAGAGACGAAACCCTTTCTATCGCTCATTGCCTCCATGCGACTCGGGACTGTACCCAAAAACCACCGTTTTGCACGCTTTTATGGATGTGGTAAGGTGGAAATCAAAGCACAGTGGGAATTACACAAGTCTCTATGATGATCTCGGGTCTACAGACTAACCTGCACAAGTGTCACCAAAGAACTGCCATCTGACGTGAGGTATAATACCATCTGGGAGTTCTCGGCGAGTCCGTCCAGTGTACCCAGTCTCCACTGAGCACCCGTGTACCATCTCTAATGTCAAACACCAATGGATTTGGGATCATCCATCGCCCATCTCATGGGTCGAGAAGCGTATACGCTAGTCTACACTGGTATATCGATGCCCCGTCTCGATACACCCACGACCAGGGACCTTGAAGGATGTACTTATGGACTACCATGTCCCCACTAGTATGATCCGCATCATAGTCCAGGTAGTCAAGTACACATCGTAAGGGCTTTACCAACATGTAACTATAAAACGGTATAAAGAGACAAGTATACATGTTAAGATAAAGATCAACCGGATAGCATACTATCATATCAAGCAAGAAAGTCCTCTCTATATATGTCCAAGCATCCAATATAATATACATCATCTGTACAATACTGGCCTCTAGGGCATACATACAACTAATAATCTTCCACTTGCACTAGGGCCAGCTGCTGTAGTATCGCATACCGAGCATCCTGAAGAGTCTCTCAAACTGTATCTGGGGAATGGCCTTCGTGAGTGGATCCGCTGTGTTGTTCTTCGTGTCAACCCTCCTGACCTCAATCTCCCGGCAATCAACTATCTTCCGGATCAGGTGATACCGCCTCAGAATATGCCTGGATCGCTGATGGGACCTGGGTTCCTTGGCCAAAGCCACTGCTCCATTGTTATTACAATACAAAGGTATTGGATGCTCAATGGATGGAACTACACCAAGTTCAGTAATGAACTTCTTGATCCAGACAGCCTCTTTGGCAGCATCGTTGGCAGCGATGTATTCAGCCTCCATCGTCGAGTCTGCCACGGTTTCCTGCTTGGAACTCTTCCAGCTAACCGCCCCTCCGTAAAGGGTAAAGACAAATCCCGACTGCGACTTAGAGTCATCCTTATCACTCTGGAAGCTCGAATCGGTAAAGGACTCCACTTGGAGTTCTCCGTTACCATACACCAAGAGCATCTCTTTAGTCCTTCGTAAGTACTTGAGAATGCTCTTCACAGCTGTCCAGTGACTCTCTCCAGGATCAGCTTGATATCTACTCACTACACTTAGTGAGTATGCTACAACGGGTCTGGTACATAGCATCGTGTATATGATAGAGCCTACAGCCGAAGCATAGGGTATCCCTTGCATGCGAGCTCTCTCCAAATCAGTCTTTGGAGACATCTCTTTGGAGAGAGTGAGCCCTAAGATCGTGGGTCAAAACCCATGTTTGGACTCTTCCATACTAAACTTCTTTAGTATGGTGTCAATGTACCTGGATTGGGACAATCCCAATATCCTTTTAGATCTATCTCTATAGATCCTAATTCCCAATATGTAGGAGGCATCACCAAGATCTTTCATTGAGAATCTTTGTGATAAGAAGAGCTTGACCGATTGCAGCATAGGAATGTCATTTCTTATCAAGAGTATATCGTCCACGTACAATACGAGGAAGACAACCTTACTCTCTGCCACCTTCTTGTAGATACAAGGTTCATCTACGTTTTTGACGAAATCAAACTCTTTGATAACGACGTCAAAGCAGATGTTCCAACTCCGCGATGCTTGCTTTAATCCATAAATGGATTTATGCGGCTTGCACACCTTCCCGTTGCTCCCACTATCTACGAAGCCCTCTGGCTGAGTCATGTACACGCACTCTTCTAAATCACTGTTTAGAAAGGCGGTCTTAACATCCATTTGTCAGATTTCGTAGTCATGATATGCAGCGATGGCAAACATGATCCGGATGGATTTAAGCATAGCCACTGGAGAAAAGGTTTCGTCATAGTCCACACCTGGTCTTTGATAAAAACCTTTTGCAACAAGTCTAGCTTTGAAATTCTCCACTTTCCCATCTACACCAAGTTTTTTCTTGAAGTTCCACTTGCTCCCAATGGGTTTTACCCCTTCAGGAGCAACTTCCAAAGTCTATACTTTGTTGGTGTACATGGATTCCATCTCAGACCGCATTGCATCCAGCCATTTCACTGAGTCTCCACTCGTGATGGCCTGCTCGAAGTTAGTTGGGTCATCATCAACCATGATGCAATCCTCGCTCCCACCATCAATGAGAAAACCGTAGTATCTCTCAGGTGGGTGAGGAACCCTACTAGATCGGCGGAGTGGATGGGGTTCATCGGGAACCACCAAATCCTCTGGTTCTACCAAGTCTTATGTTGTGGTTTGTGTCGCTGGAACCTCTTCCAGTTCTACCTCAATGCCACTAATCTGTTTCATAAGAAAACCTTTTTCTAAGAAAGTAGCATGTCGAGAAACAAACACCTTTTGTTCCTCGGGATGGTAGAAGATATACCCTTGTGAATTTTTGGGATATCCGATAAACTTACATAAGACTGATCTTGCCTCGAGTTTGTCCGGATTTTGTCTTTTGACATAGGCCGGACAACTCCATATCTTAATATAATTAAGATGTGGTCTCTTCCCTTTCCATATCTCATATGGAGTGGTAGGCACAGATTTGGTAGGAACTCTATTCAATAGGTCTATGGCTGTCTTAAGCACATATCCCCAGAAGGAAATTGGTAACTCAGCTGTACTCATCATTGAGCGCACCATATCTAATAGGGTGCGGTTCCTCCGTTCCGATACACCGTTGTGCTGTGGTGTATATGAAGGAGTTAGCTGAGAGAGAATCCCATTCTCTTTTAGGAAGTCCAGGAATTCATTGCTCAAGTATTCACCTCCTCGATCAGATCGAAGGATTTTAATACTTTTCCCGGTTTGGTTCTCGACTTCTTGTTTATATTCTCTAAATTTCTCAAAAGCTTCTGATTTGTGTTTCATCAGGAACACATATCTGAATCTAGAGAGATCGTCAGTGAATGTAATGAAGTACGAAGAACCATCCCTGGCATGTGTAGACATGGGACCGCATACATCACTTGTACCAGTCCCAAGAGTTCGGTAACTCTTTCTCCGTGTCCCGTAAATGGAGTTTTGGTCATCTTGCTTTGAGACATGACTGGCAAGTGTCATCGAGATTTTTCGTGCATGTCAGATGCACCTGATTTTGCTGTCAGGCACACATGTTGCCTACGACAGATGTTTCGTGCACACCCGATGCACTTAGATGTTGTTTCTGTGCATATGTATGGCACATATTTAGATTTTGATTTCCGTGCACACCGGACGCACGTAGCATTCATGTGCATATTTTGGGATTGATTTCGTATAGAGCAGTATTTTAAGCCGTCACTAATACAATTAATTAGGGAAAATTACAAATTGGAATGAGTTGAAACAAATTTTGTGCATCATAAAACATTAAATAAAATTTTATGTTTTATGATGCACAAAATTTGTTTCAACTCATTCCAATTTGTAATTTTCCCTAATTAAATGTATTAGTGACGGCTTAAAATAATAATAAAAAAATAATTTTTTTTCAGAAAATTTAAAATTTCACCAGCGGCTCAATAAACACCAAATAATAGCAATTACATAGCTAGAATATGTATATTTAATTTTTATAATAAGATATTTGTATTTTGACTTTTTACAGAAAACCCCCTTATTTTACCGATTTTTTCGAAATTTCACCGAAACGATTTTCAAAACGTTACAATCTTCCCCCCTTAAAGAAATTCGGTCCCCGAATTTAAATTCAAACTCCCCCAAATACTAAAGCATCTAAGAAAACCATCAACTCGTCGGGGCTCAGAAATTGTAAATACATAAAACAAATCGTAGCGCAGCGCATGCGCTTGAAAAATGAGTATATAACTTAAATCAAAACTCCGTCAAGCATCCCGCAATCATCGGAGTCATGGAGAAGACATCAATGCCAAATCTGTTTAAGTCGCTGTGCAACGCGTATAACACTGCACAGTGGCGGACGTCTATCATAAGAAAATAACTATATACATATATACCTTTGTTTGAAATGTACGTTCCGCCGTTTTGGAAACAATTTAGAAGGGTCTCCTTGTTTTAAACATTTCGTGTCATATCAGACACGTAGGTAAATACTGAGACTATAGCTCGCTTTTTGGAAATCCCTTCAATAACTATCAATGCGTGCAAAATATATTCAGGTACTGTCCTCTGACTAGTCCTGCTTAGTACGAAAACACATAGCAATATCATAAAAACGTACTGCTTTATACGAAATCAATCCCAAAATATGCACATGAATGCTACGTGCGTCTGGTGCGCACGGAAATCAAAATCCAAATATGTGCCATACATATGC
Source organism: Agapanthus africanus (assembly GCA_030015575.1). Classification (NCBI taxonomy): domain Eukaryota; kingdom Viridiplantae; phylum Streptophyta; class Magnoliopsida; order Asparagales; family Amaryllidaceae; genus Agapanthus; species Agapanthus africanus. The sequence continues at coordinate 477,063,406 of CM057339.1, read as the reverse complement.
ACAGAAACAACATCTAAGTGCATCGGGTGTACACGAAACATCTGTCGTAGGCAACATGTGTGCCTGACAGCAAAATCAGGTGCATCTGACATGCACGAAAAATCTCGATTTAGTACATCTGGTGTGCACCAAAATCACACTTCAAAATATGCGCCCAACATGCGCGAAAATCCAATCAGGTGCATCCATCGTGCACGAAATCATGAAATCCAATATCAAGTGCCGAACATGTGCAAAAATCAAATCAGGTGCACAAGGTGCACAAAACAAATATCGAACATCACAATCGAAATCGAAGTCCAGTGCATCTAAGTGCACAAAAGGCGTATCACTGCACTGCAAGCCTATAATAACTATACAGAGTGCAGGAACCAATTCGTGTGCATGCATACGCACAAAACCAACTCAACTGTTTAAAACCGTAAAATCACAAACATATGAAACTAAAGCACGAAAACGATATCAAGTGCAACACTATGCAAAGATCGTAAATCCTCAATCATCAAAATCAAATCATACGAATAAATCACCCAAAACATCGAAATCAATAATGGCGGAACAGTACCGCTCAAGCGCATCCTCTAAGAATCTCGGGCCAACTGTCGCGGTCACTAGTGGGACGTCTCGTCGATGATCATGAACTCTGGCCTGCTGGTGTGCGTAACAATGACCACTCCTGGGTCAAGGTCTTCACTGGGAATTACCAATCTCTCGGTCCATCGGCTCATCGGCCTTGTCAGGTGTGCTAACGGGGATGATCCCGTTCTGGCACGTCTCTAGTCATCTCCCTGTCAGTCATCGCGACCACTCGTAAGACAGCATATCACTGGCGTCGGCCTCTGGCTCTCTGAATGTACGCGACACATCTGATCCTGGGTGCAAGTATCATTGCAGCGGTGTCCTGGAAGGAATCCTGCTCACGGTCTCTTCCATGTCTCGTCTCTGCCAACTGTCCGGAAGTCATCATCCTTTACTATATCTGTTTCTTGTTCCGGAACGGCTGTATACTCATCGCGACTCCTTCTGGAAGGTATATCCAAGTAAAATGCCTCGGCATGCGTATCGCATTTCTGATGTCGGAGGAGTGGAACGTCATCTTATCTAGATCTGGTACGAACCTCTTACTCCACTTTCTCTAATGTTGACTGCTTCGGACTCGTCTCATCGTGGCTGCATGGACTGAGCTCCAACGGCTATCCTCGTATCGGGAGTCTCCCAAGAAATGCATCTCACCACCTAGCATCCGAATTAAGTCGAGCCATCCGATCGAGTCGTCAAAACCTCATAATCCCCCAAGAGCTCAACCTCTTGGGCACAATTTAATAGTATCGAGTACATACCACAGCATCGGTGGTCCAGGCGTAGAAGGGCAAACCCAAGCCTCACTAATGGCGCCGTAGAACTGCCGCAAACCCGAAGGTTCAAAGGCTTTCACACGGTCATTAAGTCGAGTTAGGGTTTCATTCTTCTAGAGGGACCATAGAATTGCCTGCATGTCTTTCCGACTACTTTAGACTTAGAATAATAGGTTTCTGATATTCGATCGTCTCTGTCGACTCCCAACTTCTCCGCATGAAGTCGTCTCTAGCTGGAATCAATCTATCTGATGACCTCGCATCGGGGTAGGCGAACGATCCACATGTCCTAGTCATTCATCCTCGATGACTAGCGACCTTCTATCATTGGCTGAATCCTCCGGTGCTGATCTGCCCGTCCGAGTAATCTCACACAGCGATCCATCAACCCTCGTGGCGCGAAAACACAATAAAAAGACACATCTCTGCAATCGTGTGTCGCCGGAATCACGTCCTGGTCCGTCCTCGTTCGTAACGAGCTCGTGCTGACCGCAACTCTAGCCGTAGCTCTCCCTGCCCGTAATCGTGGTAGCAAAACCATAACGGGTACTGATGAGGCTAGATCGGAATGAATATAATACTGAGCAAAGAAATGTACATCCGAAGGCTTCTTAAGTGGAGTAGCGTATCGTAAATATGCCACGGAACATACCCACGGTACGTCACTCTACTTTAGTCACCTATTCCATCAACCAAGGGTCATCCTACGCTCCGAAGGTAAAACCTAACGCTTTGATACCAACTTTGTCACGGTCCGAAAGTACGGAACATGACCGGCACTTAAACTACGAACGTCTCGAGACGTACGTAATCTAAGTAAACCGAAAACCCAGAAATCCAAACCAAGAAAAGTAGTAGAGTGCAGGAAAAACCAACTTAAAGCAAGTAATTTCAATAGCATAAGCCGAATTATGCGGTTTTTAAAACATCAAAAATTTACTGAAAATTTCGGCAGAGTCTCCTTTGTAAATACTGGCCCCCAAACGGGATACAACATGAATAGTATACGAAATCAAGAAAAAGGCATCCCCAAGCGGGAGCTAGCTCTTCGTCAATCGAAGGTCACAACCACACAAACAATATAATATACAACGCCAACGGCGAGGATCAAAACTCAAAAGGAAACTCAAAACCACCAGAAATATAACGAGCGACTCTACGGTCGAAAGAATAAACAACACTGGTCTCTATCTCAATAAATACATGTTTGGTTGATGGAATTTACTAGATACAACGGAATAATATTATACAAGGTAATATGATGGGTACGATACAAGAAAAACCCACCTACTAGCAAGTCACCCGAAGGAAACTATGCCCGCACAGCCGTAAAGAAACCTGTACGGCAAACCTGCAAGAAACTGGGGCACAACGGGGGTGAGTTGCCAACTCGTGAATAGAAAAACATCTACGCACAGAAATCGCATAAATAACGCAATCCTAGGTCAATGATCATAATATATCCTCAAAAATGTATATAACATGTAGCCTAACAATGGCTAGGGTAAATATCTAACCCGAGTGAAAACTCATATGCCCGTGTCAGTGACTCAGGTAGCAATATATCATATGAATGAGGTATGAATGCATGAAAACAGAATACATGTAAATGAAGAAACTGTTTTCATAAATTAGTGAGATTTCCTTCGTATTTTTAAACTGAGGTATCATAAATGAAATCAGTATCAACAGTGTCTAGCATCGACACAAAACACAAATCTCAATGTCTTGAAATATCAATGTCTCAATCTCAATATCTAGGGCGCCGTCAGTCCAAACCGGCCCCTACCATCCATCTCAAGACCACGACGGTATCCTCCGGATATCCGACGCGTCGGGTAATATCACCGGCAGGTAGTGCTCCCCAGCCAGGCTCAACGTCAACAACACATTCCTCTTGCCCCGGGGTACCATACCGGGCCCACCATGTACCCGAAACGGTTCCTCCACTCCTCGAATCGGGTCTCGAAATCCATCAGCAAACTCATGGTGGACGACTCATACATCATGGGAAAAACGCACTTTTTATTTAAAAAGGGAGAAAAGGTTTATTTATGTTTTTGCGGTTTTCCTCCAAATCCAAGAAATCTCATGAAATCCGAATCCAAGTCATCAATAGCATGTAAACAGTGAATATAGGCATGAGAATCCATGAATGCGACACAATAGTGAATAATAACATGCATGAAGTAGTATTTTCTAAAGTGTTCGTGACATGTCAATTACCGATAAAGATGTGTGTGAGCCGGCAAGTAAGTGTACGTGGTACATACGCGTCATCGGTAATGGTGCTGGTGTCCTAACAACATGATGTTAATAATGCAATAAGAAATTATAATATAAGTATGCGATGCGGAGCGAACAGTAAAAATGAGCGGGAGCTGAATACTAGACGCAACTATAACTAATCTGCACTAATCTAATATAAGTCCTACAGATGGTGCCTTTTGAAATAACACGAGTCATGGGGTTTTGAAAATAGGGCTACGGTGTTTTTATGAAAAGATACGACTTTTGAAATATCCGCAAGATCCCTTGGGCTGTCCTTTAAAATACCCACGATTCGTTAGTTTTGAAATAGGTAAGAATCGAATCTAATCTAACAACTAAACTAAACTAAAGGGCTAAGCTAACAAGCTGGACTACAGGTAAGGAAACCGCCTATCATCTGAGTCGATACATATACATACCTGTATATGTATAGTCGGTGATCCCGCTTCAATAATATCATATCCATAACCAGACATCCCAAGTCAAGAGTGCGGATCAATCATCAAAATATAGCTCATACGTAAATCCGTCGTACGGCATCCCCAAATCTGGGTACGGGTCAATATCACACTCATCATACTATTCACCTGGTATCCTCTTTATCAAATATCATGATCGGGGTACTGGTCTTCGTCTACTACAATACTGACACCGCCTAAGTATGCATAGACGTGTGTGAAACACTACGTCAAGGACCCACTACAACGTCATGTCGTATCTAAGATACGAACCCTGCTGTATCACCGATCTCACGGCCTCAAATCAAATCTCATCGACTCAGCTCAATCCCAAGTATCATCCCCAAATCCGTATGTGAACACATAGTCCCATACCCATGTGAACCCATAACTATAAAGAATCTCATGAGCACATATCAATAGGAATGTATGCAAATATGTATGTGTGTATGTGTAGTGCAACACTACCCTAGGGTTCGCAACACTAAAGTAATCCAACACACCAATATCCATCCTAAGTATCGTTATTAATCCCAAATAACATATAATAATTGTTGGTGTGTATACGCATCCGTATACACCACCACGGACTGCGGGGGTGCTATACGCCATCCACCCGACTTCTCCCCGTAGATATAAATCTACTCACCTGGTCCTCGCTAGCCGGTGCCGACGTCGCCACGCGCTTGCTTGTCGTCTCGAACTCCACATGGGGGTACCTACCTGTCACAACGTATCGTATCGTATAAAAATCAAATCCGAAATCGAAACGGTATACGAAAACCAATTTGGCACGCGTATCACGCATAGGTCAAAACCTATCGTCTACGCATGCAAGAATAGCTAAACCAACCCTCGATATCGATGTATAAACATCAAACCATCGAGAAAAATCCAAACACACTCATTTATACATTCACAAACACTAATTATAATATGAAATAGGTTAAAATTCACAAAAACCCCAAACTCACTTTAAAAGCTATTTTTCCGAAAACCTAGCAAGCAAGGTTTACCGTTTTTGTACAAAACATGATGTTTTAACAATTCTAGTGACCAAGATGATAACTTAATTTCTTAATTATGCCATAGAAACCATTACGTAAATTTTAAACCCACAATTTAATTCAATTTCAAAAACCTGGTTTGCAATTTTAACCAATTTTGACCATTTTATAGCAAAAATGCACATACAACAATCTAGTTTGGATTTGCATGATCTAAAGCATTAAACTACATTTTATAATGTTAATAAAGCCATAAAATTCTTAGTTAGATTTTAAATCACCCATTTGCAACTAAAAACTAAAACCTAGTTTGCTTAAATAACTAAATTTGGACTTTTAGATGCAACAATTTACAAATTATCTTCTAGATTAGGTTTAACATGTCTTAACATGCTAACTACACCATGCAACCTTAAACAAGTGACAACAACCCTATTGAATTTAAAATCCTAACTTTTCAATTCAAACTCCTTCTCTTTAGATTTCCAAACTTACAATTAAACCATATTTAAGCACCTAATAAGATACATTAAGGAATTTAACCCAACAATTGAACAATAGGTTAGGATTTATACCTTAAAACCATCTTGAGATCAACATTAAACTAGACCTCCAAATTGAAATCTTTGCACCAAGATCCATGCTAAAAGAGATAAGAGAAAATGGGTAGGGCTTTGATTTGAATTTTAGCTTTGATTTTTTATGGAAATGGGTGAATTTTTTGATGGAAAATGAGAGGAGAAGAGGGAAGGAGGGGCTGCTGTTGGGGCTGAGAATTTTCGGCCAGAAATTGAGGGAGTGAGGAGAGAGAGGGAGGGGTTGAAAGTGGGGAGAAAAGACAAAGTCCACATTGACTTTCTTTCATTTTCTTTTCTTTTCATTGTTTTCTTCTCTTTTCTTTTTGAAGTGGGGAAAAGAGTGGGAGTGGGGCAGCAAGGGTTCAGCCATCATGATGGGGAAATGGGGGTTTGGGTGTGTGTACGGGTGTGGGGTGATGAAAAATGATAAATACAATACCCCAAACATCCATTTACGCTAAAAAAAAGCCTTTTTTCTTCAATAATTTCTAAACCGTTTTGGCAAATAATTTCGTTCCAAAAACCACATGATAAAATTTTATTTAATGTTTTATGATGCACAAAATTTGTTTCAACTCATTCCAATTTGTAATTTTCCCTAATTAAATGTATTAGTGACGGCTTAAAATAATAATAAAATAATAATTTTTTTTCAGAAAATTTAAAATTTCACCAGCGGCTCAATAAACACCAAATAATAGCAATTACATTGCTAGAATATGTATATTTAATTTTTATAATAAGATATTTGTATTTTGACTTTTTACAGAAAACCCTCTTATTTTATCGATTTTTTCGAAATTTCACCGAAACGATTTTCAAAACGTTACAGATATCTTGGCCCAGAGGGAATTCAGCATTGGGCGTCCCAGAAGGATATTGTTGGCCGATGGAATTCTGGCAACGATGAACTCCACAGGTATGGCACGTGTATGGCCAGTCTCCATAATGTTAAGCAGGAGGGTGACCATCCCTTCTGCCGGGATGGAGTGATTGGTGAACCCCGACAGGATATGGGCAGTCGGTCTGAAGTCCAACGAGGTGAGTCCCATACGTAGGAAGCAGTCGTAGAAAAGGATGTATGCCGAGCTTCCTGAGTCGAATAGTATCCTCTGCACCTCGTAACGATGGACCCGCGTTGTGATTACCAGAGGGTCGTTATGAGGCAGGAATATCCCTTAAAGGTCGTCGTCGGTAAAGACGATAGGCTCGGCCGCTTTTACCCTCTTCCTGGGTTGGCTGCTGGTCCCTTCGACTGGCAAAGAGCGCGTAGTCTCGATGGCCCCAGGCGCACCCCCCACTGATACGACCATGATTTGGCTGATCGTCAATTCGCCGAGAGAGGGGTGGTGCTCTTGTTCTCGGTCGGCTTGTCGCTTGTCCCGCAAGTATCTTTCTAGGTGCCCCTAGCGGATCAACTCCTCGATGTAGTCTCGGAGCTATTTACAGTTCTCGGTGGGGTCTCCGTGAGACCTGTGGAAAGCACAATAGGGGCCTCGTGTCCGTTTGGCCGCCCTGTGGCTGACCGGGGGAAGTTTGAAGAATCTCTCTCCCTTTGCCTCCTCCAACAGCTCTGCCTTGGAGACGTTGAGCGGAGTGTACTCCTGGAACTTTCGGGAGTAGGGCTTCAGCCGCTCAATTTTCTTCTTATCCTCTCTTGCCCTCTTCTTCTGATCGGCCTGGTCGGTCCGGGGTAGGTTCGCATTTATCTCGGACTCTAGCTGGATCTCTCGTTCAGTCCAGGATTTTACCTCGACCATGGTCTTGGGTTGCGCCAATGCAAAGGAGCGGAGCTACTCCTTATGCCTAAGAGCCGACCTAAGTGCAGTGATGACCGTCTCGTCCCGGTGCTCTGGGACCTCGAGGAGGGCATTGTAGAAGCGGGTGACGTATCCTTCGAAGGACTCCTTATCCCCGCTCTTTATGGTGAAAAGATGATCGACGGTCCGCTTCTGTCGTTTGTTCCCGACGAAATGGCCGAGGAACTGGGTGTCCAGCTCATCGAAGGTGGAGATTGAGCGTGGCATGAGTCCTCGGAACCAGTCTCATCCAGAACAGATGAGAGTGGCAGGGAAAGCACGGCATTGCGCGGCGTCGGAGTTGTCCTGGAAACTCATCCCTGCTGTGAACGCATCCAAATAGTCCTTTGGGTCGGACTTTCTGTCGAAGAGGGAGACCTTTGGTGGCTTGTTCCTGGAGGAGACGTGGACAGCGAACAGCTCTTCGATGAAGGGCCTCGTAAGCAAGTCGGCGGCATATCTAGCCCTGTCGCTTGAGGGGCGACTCTCCCAATGTATACCCTCAATCTTCTTTTCGAGGGCGTCGAGTCGATCGTGGTATCCCGAGGATTCGGCATACTCGGATTTATGGCCCCTGCTGATGCCGACCTGCGCTGGGCCTCGGCTCCGGTTCCGTAGGTCCCCTGGCGAGGTTGTCTTCGAGCTGCCATGGTGAGTCCCGTCCTCGCGAACCTGTCGAGGGAGGTGGCGCTGGCCATGTCCGGGAGTAGGCGAGCTGACCGACACCTCCTCGGGAGGGACAGGAGCACGATGGGCCTCAAGGCAGGATGCTCTTTCATAGGACCTCGGCGTCGAGCTGTGAGGTGTCCACCGGGTCATCGAGTTGGTCACCACGGGGGATCTGTGGCCGCCCGAGATAGCGCGGCGGTGCCCAAATGTGTCGGCGCGGGTAGTGTCTTCTCTTCCCATGTGTCGCTCCCGAGGTGGGGGAATGGCGACTTGGGGAGCTTATCCCACCGTTTGGACGCGGACAAGCGCATCCACGATGGACGCGAGCCGATCTATCCGAGTAAATATGGCGTGAATGGCATTCGGGGGAGGAGGGGATCCACTCACGTCTCTGTTGTGGGGAGGACGGTGGCTGGAGCTCGGATCGTCGCAATGATCACTCGCCATATGTTCGAGATCGGAAGATTAACTTTCGTTGAGTGGAACTTTCGAATTCCCACAGACGGCGCCAACTGATGGAGGCTGAGATCTCCTTCAGATGTTATCTTCCGTTGATGTGCAACGAGTGGTAATGAGCGGCTGAGATTGGAACTGAGGGTTTCCCCTTGGTGAGTGTGGATCTCAATGAACTTGATTTGAGGATGAAGCCGAGTTACCTACAAGGAAGTCCCGGGATAGTTGAGCCACCGAGGACCCTCCGACGATCAAGTTAGTCGAAGTATTTAAGTAGAGTAACGGCTTATTGGGGTAAAATTGCCTTACCTGAGTCGTTTGAGAGAGGGGTTTATATAGTGGCATCCATGGGCTGGCGGGCACGAGATTCACGCTGGCCGTTACGCCTGCGTGAAAGGCGGGATTTCCCATTAATGACGAGATATGCTCATTAATGGAGGAACGTGATGGCGTGGAACGCAGGATCATGGACGGCGGATATTTCGCATCTAGCGAGATTCGCGGAGCCGTGGCGGAGGTCCCTGTGATCTGTGCTGTGGGTCGGTGGATGAGACCTAGGAAGCTAAGCTCGGCGAAAGGCTCGGGTACGAGCGGGAGGCCGAGCAGGCTTGGTTCATGTGATAGCTCGGAGGCGAGCTAGGAGGGCTGAGGGAACTCAGCGTGCAGGAGGGCTCGGAGGCGAGCCAATGGTTGTTTGTAAGGCGGGCGCAGGAATGGTCGGGAAGGCCACTGGAGGTCGGGAACATCCTCAGGTCGAAGGCCCGGGGCATGCTTCCAATATACCGTTCCTGCTCATTTCCCGTAAGTCTTGGGACACGTCATCTGCCACGTGTCACAATCTGGGGAGTGCTCGGTACCAAGCATCGTCATTACCCAACTAATAAAGTTTGCATACAAACAAAGAGGTGAACTTAACCAAAACCGAGTTGCCTAGACTAGGCCTTACAGTTTCAAGTTTTTATTTTTAATTTACTAATTTCATGGTATTTAATCTTTCGAAGTAAATTCGGATAACCGTATGTAAAAATGCTTAAGGTTTCTGTACCTCTTGAGAATTTTGCATTATTGTTATATTTTAACTCAAATTAGACCACAAAGGAATAAAACTGTCAAAATTAAACCTCAATATGCTACCACTTGATAGATTTGATGAAAATAAGATAAATTCTAGAAAATAGCTACTACTCCAAATATGATTTAGCTTGATCATTTTTGACCTTTTTCCCGAACTGGAATCGTATGGAGAGTGATATGTAACTTTATTATGGTATGATGCAATACTGAAAATAAGGATAGTGTAAGTGTAGCTTTCCGTCTTTAAAAAGCAATAGGATTGTGTAAAGGCAGTAAAGCGTAAGCTACATGAATTATTGTTAATTAATTTTAATAATCATATTTATTTATATTGAATCACAAATTTAAATAACTTAGTTTTAAAACTAAAAAAATAAATTTACATTTTTAAAAAGCTAAGAAAATAATGCAAAACCTACTAGAATTAACATAACAAATTTCTAATTTTCAATTAACCAAGTTTACATGCACACTTAGATATTCAAAGTAATCAAGTGAAACTGGAGTTCTTTTTAATCTTTAACTGATGGAGAATTGAAAGTTGGATGATGTATACATAAATATTAGATTCTCTTGATATATTCGAGTTCAAATCCAAATTTATATGTAAAAGCTTATTGGGTAGGGTATGCTATACTTATTAATTTGTAGCGTAAAGTAAAATAGCGCAAAAGTAATTTGGTTGAGTTAACATAACAAATAGATTAAGTTACAGCACATAACATAAAATAACGAGTTCCCCAACAAGTGTTTTAAGTTATGAGTAGTAAACTTTAGTGCATCTTGTCTTGCTTATCCTTCAATATATAAATAAAACAGATGAGGCTGAAAAATGGTGTTTGGCAGAAGTACATTTTACCAATCTAATGCAATTCTTAATTTCTCATTACTCAACTCTGCAGTTTGATCAGATACTGGAGAAGAGTTTGGTCCAGAGTAGACAACAATTTACAACTATAAAAACAAATAATGAAAATGCAGGTATCAGAACTATACAAGAAATTCTAATAATCTTAAATCCTTAGAGGAGAAAAGAAAAATAAATTTCCTCTGTACTGTTTATGTAAAAATGCAAATATTCTCCTGCTCCAGTGCTGTCCAAAAAGTTTACACAATAAAAAGAACATAAGACAAAAACATTTCAAACAAATTACAGAACAACATCCAACATTTCGTTCACAACGAATGCCCCCACAACCAGTTATAACATTTATTCCATCCGATTCTATATCATGTATTCATGCTGCTCTGGCCTCTCTACTGTACAAAACTTCTCGATCCCTTTGTCGAAGTAAATATACACAATGATAAATTTTCACTAAAAAATCTTTTTTGTGATTTCTGGATTTAACATGACTAATCATCCCAAACAATGTCCCAGTCATTCTTTTTATTGGCTGGTCTGGACGAGACACCATTAGACGAGACATTTCCGTTAAGGTTTGTAGCTGGAGGCCTTGATATGGCCTCTTCTTCATCCCAGTCATCGTCCCAGCCCTGCTCCCAGCCATCAATTGTGCTTTCCTCAACAATTTCCGTACCGGGCTGTACCTGTGCGCTCATTTCCAGCTGTCGGTATTGAACTCCATCTCCGGCTCTTCTTCCCCTTTTCCGAAACTTGCATAAACCCCAAACAGATAATGCAATTGCAAGGGAAAAGAATAAGAAATAGGCGCCGTGTATTGGTGTTAATTCGCCCGCAGTGACTGGGAATTGAGGGAACCAATTAGAAACCGAGGGGTTCATGCCAATTTGAATGATGCATTCCCCCTTTCCAGCATTCAAAACTATTTTTAGGGTTTCAGTGGCGCTTGCTGAGATGTTGACCTACACAATGCAAAATGGTTAGTAACTTGATTGTGCATGTTTTATTTATAAAAAAACCTAGAGACATTTTAAGGTACAGAAAACGGGGCCTGCAGGCCCAAAACTGCAGTGGCCTCTCACATGGGCCAGTGGGGTCCAGAAGCCTGACTGCAAAATAGCCAACAGACCCCAGCCCATGTGAAACGCCATTGCAATTTGGGCCTGCAGGATCCCAGCAGGTTCCGTTTCCTCTTTTAAGTAAAGAAATTCACAAAAAATACCCTTAACTATTGTTATTTTCATTACTGTATCTTAGCATTGTTTATTACAGTTAACTCCCTAAAGTAATATTTTAAGGGTATCTTAGTTTTTAAAAAACTTTGTAAGAACCAATTTTTTGGGATTTTTTGTTTTAAAAAATAAAGGTATTTTACTGGAAAACAGTAACAGTTAAAGGCATTTTCGTGAAATTTATAATAAAAGTACGAGAAATGTAGCTATCCTTGTGATGGAATAGAGTTTCTCGACTAGTTGGTCAAAAAGTAAATTTCCACAGCTTTTTTTGATGATTGGCACCATCCAGCTTGGTCGACATGGCCAAAAGTATACGCACACCAATTTATGTGATTTTGATACCCTTTGACTTTTGATTTGGTTATGGAAATTGTTCTACTATCGGTAAACCATTAAATTCGACACCCTCCTATGCAAGTGCAAGAGGGAGCGAAATCACATGATTTCTGTGTATGCAAATCTTAGAATATGTTGATCAACACGCACAGTGCCAATCACTAAAAATGTTTTAACACATGGTTAAATTTTAGACCGATTAGGCGAGAGACTCCCCAATTTCATTAAAAGTAAAAAAATGAAATAAGAGTTGATACATTAGGTGATGAAAATAGGTCAAAGGGAAACAGATCGAAGCGAAGCTTAGTATCTTAATACATCACGCAAATTTGCTATCTAGATCTATTTCTTCCACTAAACAAAATATGTTAATTTTCCTGTAATACCCAGTTCATTTTTTACTCAATCATCCGTATTTTTTTATAATAGTTTTTTTCTATATTTCTCCCATTTGATTTATTCCAAATATTTTTCCAATTACTTTTTCCTAATATTTCTCCCTAGTAAATTTTAATATCCTAACAACTATCAAGGCCCATACCCTCTCATTTCTCACTTTCTATTTTTTTCCAAACCTAAAGCCCAACCCCCAAACTCAAACCCTTGGCCCCTTCTCTCTTTCTTTAACTTTTGCTCTTTCTTCTCTTCTTCAACAATCATTTTCTTTCTTCATTTTTTCAAAACTCCTCAAATCCAAACCGAAGGATTGCCGATCAATTCGCATTAATCCCATAAGTCCCCATAACCTTCACCTCTCTCTCAATCACTTATTTTCACTCCCTCACTCACCAACCCCCTCTCAACACCCACCAAGCCGACCAACCCTCACAACCCAGCCGACCAACACCTCGCCTCCTCATCGGAACCTCGCCTCCTCATCGGAGCCCACTTCGCTACGCCGACCCCCTTCCACTCCATAGCCGACGATCCCTTCTTCCTCATCGCTTCTTCATTCATCGTCGTCATCTCATCACCACTTCCATAGCCGAGCTCACCATGACCCACCTCCATCAACAACCCTCGAGCTCCTTCATTATCATCGGTCGGCCACTACACTAGACCCACCGCCAAGCCTCACCATCGTCGCAATAGCCCTAGCCGAGCTTGCCACCTCAAACCGAACCTCCCCTTGCCGCGCTAAGCTTACTGTGGCTGCCGTGTGTGCCGTCGCCGCCGCCGCGATCAGGGTCGTCGTCATTCCGACCGTTGAACCATCGCCAGGCAAGTGAATCCCACTTGCTTATATATATATATATATATATATATATATATATAATTCAAGTTTAGTAGTTCTATTATGATCATATGCAGTGTTTTAAAAGACGGTGGCATGAGGCGAAACGTTCGACCCTTGGTTAGGCGAAGCGTTAGGCCTCGAGGCGTGAGGCGTAAGCTTCATAATTTTTGTATTTTTATTAAATATAAATATAAATAAATAGAGAAGATTCAAAATATAAGATAATATTATGGTCTTGCTTCACTCATATGCCAAAACAAAGATGTCCTTAATATAATAAATTATACATGTTAGTTAATATTTAATAATAATATACTTTTTTGTGTAGTTTTAATTTTTAAATTGTCAATGACTACTGGATCTTTGTTTACTTGTGTAAGGATAGAGAAGAAAGATTGAAATGTTATGTGTTGCCTTATTAACCAAAAGCCCAAACCCAATAACCTATCCTTTTGTAACTCTCTTATTACAGCATCACAAAGAAAAAAACCTAGTACTTTCTCGCATGGGTTCTCTGCACCGCCAATAATGGAAGGAAGCTTTCTTCTCTCACAGCACCTTCGATTCTCGTCTTCTAGTCTCAATCACGCTGCCAACTTGTGCGGCACATTCGATCCTCGCCTCCTAACCTCGATTTCGTTGCCAACTTGTAATCTAGAAGACAACATGTTAGAATTTAAGTTTATTCTGCTTTTTTCCAAACAAAAGAAGCCTACGCTTCAAGACGCTTCATGATTTTAGAGTACGCTTCGTCCGCCTCAAAAGAGTCTCACGGATGAAGAGTACGTTTCAAGGGAAGGTCTCGCCTCTCCTCCGCGCTCCAGGACGAAACCCTAGCCATTCGCCTCAAGGTGGGCCTCAGAAACGCCTTCAAAAACACTGATCATATGCATATATATTTGCTTGAATCATACGTTATAATCCAATCGTGTTTCTAGCGAACGATCGTCGTCGATGGTTGTGATTGAAACACGTCTAGTGGTTGCTATTTTCTGTGTGATAATATTTAGAATTTGCACGGATTAAAACTCATGTCGATTAAGTATATGAAATAGATATCCCGAATGACACTCATGCATAACCGAGATTGTTCAATGTGAAACCCTAGACCAAAATATATCTTAAAATGGCGGAACTTATGATCGATAAATCCATTTATGTTAATGAATGTGTTGAAATTTGGATACAAAATATCATTGTTTCACATAGGAAATGACGTCCCCGATAACCGATACGAAATCTGGAATTTACCGTGTATGTTGTCCCGTAAAATTCATAGTGAATTATGTATAAATCGAATCGTGGCATTCCAGGGATCGTATCGCAGCCAACGGAATAACCTACAGCCCTCTATATTTGGTTACTGAATTTTAATATGTTTTGATAATGCAAACGGAGTAGAATTATGGCTCTGGACTGCAGTCCAGAGCAGTAATCCCAGTTAACCCCTGTTTTTAAACCACTATATATCCCTATTTAAATATGCAAATGTGTGAAACCCTATATCGATGCGTAGAGAATTGAGTTAACTTTTAATAACCTTAAAAAGTTGTCTTAGGTGCTCTTCATGATCTTCGGCATTGAGTTAACTTCCATATGCCACTGATTTCACCAAATTCCATCATAGTTTGATATTTTTAACACGATTTATATGGTCAACATGTACGGCTGATTACTGCAGTATCAGTTTATACGTAGTGACACTAAACTGAACATAACTCTCAACACACGATGGCTATTACTGATTCGTCTTTTGCATTGAAACGTTAAATAACATTGAACTACAGCGACGTCTAATTATGAATGTAACTAATGGAAAAATACGTTTGAAGATGGACTTTCAGTTCAGAAACTGAAATTCCAGCAGTGAATATCCGTTTTAAAACAACCATATCTCCCTGATTAGTATCCCGATTGATACGAAACCAATTTTACTGTCTAAATAATTGAGTTTACTGCTTATGCCTTTTATTGTGTTTTGCCTAATTCTGCATATAAATAATTACTGCAATTTCCCTTTTGGGTTACATTAACGCCCCGGCCATCTACCGTGGCCGTTTGCGAAACAAAATTTATTCAACGATTTAAAACGGGCACTAGAATAACCCTATAACAGGATCTTCCATAAACCTAAACTAGCTAACTAGGAGGTGGCTATCTACTATGAAAGAGAATCTCACCAAAAGATCCGTGTCCTTCGGTCTTCTATCCTCTTCGTATGCTCGTTGTGGTCTCCATGATCGAGCTTGATCGTCCGTCTCCCTCCATCGAAGATGATCCATCCGAGGGTTGTGATCCATAGCTCTCCAAACTAAGTATCAAATGGAGCAACTAGAGAACTTGGATTGCTAATCTAAGAACTCTAGGATGTAGTCTAGGGTTCTAAGTGTGTTTCTATCTCACCTCCTCTCTTAATTCTCAACTCATGAGAAGGTAGAGAGGAGGTTTAACTTCGAGGTGGAGGAGCTCAAGAACAAAAGAGAGGGAGCAAAGCAAATGATGAACTCAAGAATGAAGCAAAGCATGTAAGAGAAAATCAATCACAATGGTTTTGTAAAACCATTTCAATGAATAAAAAAGTATCAACCATGCTTCAATAGTTGCCACAAATGAATTAATAATTCATTTATCAATATTGAGGCATGATCCTCACCATGTTCCCCTCTCTTTTATTTTACACCTCATTTCCATTTAAAAATAAATAGAAAAACCCATGATGAGGTGTCCACCTTCTAGAATACTTTCCGTAAAAAAATACGGACAACAGTCTACTGTATATACATACATGCATTCGCATAAAAACACGAATACCCGACGAGATAGAATAACACAAAGAACATAATACTAGAATATGCATATCGAAATTTATATGTAAAGTATTAAATCAAAACCTGATTTAATAATCCGGCTCAAAACCCTAGCCGGCTAGTATTATCAACTGTCCGATCGAAAGTCCGGGTACATAGTACCATCAATCAATCGGAATCCTGCATGTATCCAATACGGCTACTACATCATTTCCTCTGAACCAGGGAAATCCTTTATGTAGGACTCTAAAAACTCGACAGTATGCTGGCAGTGAGTTACTCGATAAATCCATAACCACAAACACGTCAGCGGCACTAGCTGTAGGTAACGGCTACCCGGATACCTGTCGAAAAGGAAGGCCGACGAGCAAACTCATCCGGGTCCCTACTGAGCCTATCCGTGAAAATCTTCGTACAATCCGATCTCTTCGTCTGAGAGTATCGCATACCGGGTCTAGGAGTGGTAAACGTCAGACCCTAATAACCCGATAATTCGTGTTGATTCAGCTCAGGACCAATCCGGAAAACTACTTATCAACCTATCAGTAAATCACAACTGCCTTGGCCAGTGTCTTATGGTCCTGACCAATCGATCACAATGCGATATCGACTCCCTATACCAGGAGAGACGAATTCCCAACAATCACTCACTGCCTCCATGTGGCTCGGGACTGTATCCAACCAAAACCTGTTTGCACGACTCAGTAGAGCCGTGGTAGGGTAGTGATCAAAGCACAATGGGAACTTACGCGAGACAAATGATCTTAGGTCTAAAGACTACTCTGTACTCATGTCACCTGAGAACTGCTATCTGACGATAGGTATAGTACCATCTAAAAGTTATCGGCGAGTCCGTCCAGTGTACTCACCCCCAATGAGCACATGTATACGATCTTAGGTGCAAAAGACCAATGGCTGTGGGACCAACCATTTCCCCTCGTCGGGGTCTAGAAACGTATACACCAGTCTACTCCGGAATATCGATGCCCAGTCTCGATACTCCCACAACTAAGGACCTTTTAAGGATGTGCTTATCGACTACCATGCTCCAACAAGTATAATCGCCATCACAACGCATGTAGTCAAGCAATGATCCTACGGGCTTTATCAATATGTATAAATGATATGTAATAAGCAAAACATACGCACATGTTAAGATAAAAACAAACCAGATAGCATACTATCATATCGAGCAAAATTGTCCTATACATACATATGTACAAGCATCCACATGTATACATATACAATAATGGCCTCTGAGGCGTACATATCCAACAATCTCCCACTTACACAAAGGCTATATATTGGCATACCGAGTACCCAACGTCTACTCTAGGGCCAGCTGTTGGCGTATCGCATACCCAACATCTCAAAAAGTCGCTCGAACTGCGCTTGAGGGAGGGCCTTGATGAATGGATCCGCCGTGTTGTCTTTTGTGTCCACTCTCCATACCTCGATCTCCTGACGATCAACGATCTTCCTGATCAGATGATACCGCCTCAAGATGTGTCTGGACTTCTGATGGGACCGTGGTTCCTTTGCTAAAACTATAGCCCAATTGTTATCACAATACAAAGATATCGGATTAACAATGGACAGAACCACCTGAAGTTCAGCAATGAACTTCATCCAGACCGCTTCTTTTGCGGCATCGTTCGCAGCAATGTATTCAGCCTCTATCGTCGAGTCTGCGACGGTGTACTGTTTGGAGCTCTTCCAACACAGCGCCCCTCCATTGAGGGTAAACACAAAACCCGAGACAGACTTGCTGTCATCCTTGTCACTTTGGAAGCTTGAATCGGTAAAAAACTCGACATGCAGGTCTCCATTACCGTAAACCAAGAACATCTCCTTAGTCCTTCTCAGGTAAAGAATGTTCTTCATAGATGTCCAGTGATTCTCACCCGGGTTCGACTGATACCGGCTCACCACGCTAAGCACGTAAGCTACATCTGGTCTTGTACATAGCATCGCATACATTATAGATCATACCGCCGAAGCGTAGGGTATAGTGCTCATGCAAACCCTCTTCATCAGTATTGGGAGACATCTCCTTGGAGAGGGTGATTCCGTGCAATGCGGGTATGTTACCGCGCTTGGAATCTTCCATACTAAATCTCTTTAGTACGGTCTCTATGTACCTGGACTGCGAAATTCCCAATAATCTCTTAGATCTATCTCTGTAGATCTTGAACCCCAGAATGTACGAGGCATCACCCAGGTCCTTCATGGAGAACATTTTTGACAAGAACAGCTTGACCGATTGTAGCATAGGAATATCATTTCCTATCAAAAGAATGCCGTCCACGTACAAAACTAGGAATACGACAGTTCGTCCTACAATCTTCTTATATATACAAGGCTCATCCTTGTTCTTGATAAAGTCAAATTCCTTTGACTGTTTCATCAAAACAGATGTTCCAGCTCCGTGATGCCTGGTTTAATCCATAAATGGATTTAAGCAACTTGCACACCTTCCCGTTGCTCCCACTGTCTACAAAACCCTCCTGCTGATCCATATAAACGCACTCTTTCAAACTTCCGTTTAGAAAAGTCGTTTTTACGTCCATCTGCCAAATTTCATAGTCATTGAAAGCAGCAATGACAAGTAGAATCCATATGGATTTGAGCATAGCCACTGGAGAAAAGGTTTCGTCATAGTCCACTTCTAGTCTTTGAAGAAAACCTTTTGCAACAAGTCTAGCCTTGTATGTTTCCACCTGCCCATCTACACCAATCTTCTTTTTGTAGATCCATTTGCATCCAACGGGATTTACCCCAGGTGGAGCAATATTCAAGGTCCACATTTTATTGGCTTACATGGACTCCATTTCGGATCGCACAGCATCCAGCCACCACTTATCAGAGTCCCTACTGAAAATGGCCTGCCTGAAACTAGTAGGGTCATCTTCTTCCAAGATACAATCCTCTCGATCCCCGTCTATGAGAAAACCGTTGTATCTCTCGGGCGGATGAGAAATCCTACTAGATCTGCGGAGCGGCTGAGGTTCGTCCAGGATTATTGAATCCTATGGTTCCATCAAATCTTCAATTGTAGTTTGTCCTTCTGAAATTTCTTTCAGTTCTACCATGCTTCCACTAATTTCTTTTGCAAGAAATTCCCTCTAAAAAGATGGCATGACGAGCAACAAACACCTTCTGTTCCTCGGTATGGTAGAACAGATATCCTTGTGAATGTTTAGGATATCCTACAAACTTACAAAGAACTGATCGTGCCTCTAGCTTATCCGTATTTTGCTTTTTTAACATAAGCCGGACAACCCCATATCTTAACAAAATTAAGGTATGGTTTCTTCCGCTCCCATATATTATGTGGAGTGGTAGGCACAGTTTTGGTAGGAACCCTATTCAATACATACACAGCCGTTTCAAGTGCATATTCCCATAATGAAAAAGGCAACTCGGCGTTACTCATCATGGAGCGAACCATGACCAATAGGGTACGGTTCCTCCGTTCCGATACACCGTTGTGCTGTGGTGTATACGGAGGAGTAAGCTGAGAGAGAAAACCATTCTCTTTTAGAAAGTTCCGGAATTCCGTGCTTAAATGCCCCCTCCTCTATCAGATCGGAGGATCTTGATACTTTTGCCAGTCTGGTTCTCTGCTTCGTTCTTATATTCTTTAAATTTCTTAAAAGCTTCAGATTTGTGTTTCATGAGATACACATATCCGAACCAAGAGAGATCGTCGGTGAATGTGATAAAGTACGAAAACCCACCCCTTGCATGTATAGACATCGGTGTTAGGAATATGTATGCCCTAGATGCCATTATTGTATGATATAGTGGATGCTTGGACATATATATAGAGGACTTTCTTGCTCGACATGATAGTTTGCTATCTGGTTGCTCTTTATCTTAACATGTACACTTGTTTTATTATACTGTCTTTCTGATACATGTTGACAAAGCCCTTAGGATGTTTGCTTGACTACCAGGACTATGATGCAGATCATACTACTGGGACTTGTGTAGTCTACAAGCACATCCTTTAACAGTTCCTAGTCGAGAGAGTATCGAGGCAGGGCATCGATATTCCAGAGTAGACTAGTGTGTACGTTTCTTGACCCTGTATGGGGCGATGGTTGATCCCATAACTATTGGTGTTTGACATCAAAGATTGTATACAGGTGCTCATTAGAGAATGGGTATACTGAACAGGACTCGCCGAGAACTCCTAGATGGTACTATACCTATCGTCAGATAGCAGTTCTCTGGTGACACTGGTACAGGTTAGTCTGTAGACCCGAGATCATCATAGTCTTGTGTGGTTCCCACTGTGCTTTGATTTCCTCCTTACCACGGCTCAAAAAAGTCGTGCAAACAGGTGGATTTTGGGTACAGTTCCGAGTCACATGGAGGCATTAAGCGATAGGAGGGGTTTCGTCTCTCCCGGTATAGGGAGTTGATGTTGCGCTATGCTCGGTTGGCTATAACAGGAAGTCCCTGGCCAGGGCTATTGATGAGATTTACTGGTAAGAGTTATCAGTAGTCTCATACCGTAATAGGCCACACATCGGCATGACTTATCAAGTTATTGGGGTCTGACGATTCCACCCTCAGACTCGATATGCGACATATCAGACGAAAAGACCGGACTGTACGGTAAGTGTTACTTATAGGCTTCATGGGAGTTTGGACAAGCTTGGTTGTTGATCTTCTAATCGCTCAATATCTGAATAGCCGTTACGTCCAGCTAGTACTGCTTACGGCTTGTGGAAAACTGATGTGATCATTACCTACTGCTGGCGTATTGACGAGTCTTTAGAGTCCCACACAGAAGTTACTTAGTTCAAGCGAAACGATGTAGGGCGCATATGTTGATATGTGCGGGGGCCTGATTAAATAAGAGTATGTGATACCGTATTCTAATCTGGCGATTATTTGTTATCAATTAGGTTATATGTGATATAACCGGATTATCGAATCAAGTGTTGATTTGATAATGTGATATACAGATAAATAATATTAGTCGGTTATATTAATCAAGTGTTGATTTAATAATATGATATATATTTATATTTGATATAATTATATATTAACTAATATTATTAGTTCACTAATTATTTTCTTCATAATTAATATATATATATATATATATGTATATTGTATGAAGCATGGTAGGAAATTTCTATTTTTGTGAAAAATAGAAATGAGATGGAAAATGAGGAATAGGGTGAAGCATGGCATTTATCATTTCTTTATTAGTCTTGACTCACTATTCAAGCATGGTTGCAATTTATTATTGCAATTTATTCCATGCTTGAATGAGTGAAATCAAGAAAGGAGCCATTCTTCACTTGAGTTGTTTTTGATGAGTTCATGCCTTGGGCATTTTGAGCTCTCTCCATTTTTTCCATCTTCTTCTTCCTCTTCTACAAAACCCTAACCCTCATATGAGATGTGAATCATAGGGTTTTGAGATAAATCCTAGTGAGCTTAGAACCCTTATTTCACCATCCTACACTTGATTAGCACTCAAGTGTATTGTGTTTCCTTCACTAAAGAGTTTAGTGAAGAGGTAGCTTGGATTAGCGGAACTTCGGGCGGATCATCTTCGGCACGAAGATCGCAAAAGAAGCTAGATTCAACTTCAAGTGGAGCCTAATGGAGTTGCATGGACTACTACACGGAGCTTGAAAAGAGAAGGACGCGGTCTACAAAGGTTGTAGCCTCTTTCTCTTAGTTTAGTTTTATCATATCATCATAGTTAACCCTAATAATCTAGTTAGATTCTAGGTTAGTGTTCCTTAGCACACCGAATTTTTGAAAATTGCATGATCGATGCCCGTTTTAACCCTAGGGTGCTGTTAAGAAACACTTTCAATTGGACCATACACATCACTGTGTATAAGTCCTGAGAGCTCTGCTGCTCTTTCTCCGTGTCCAGTAAACGGAGATTTGATTATCTTTCCTTTGAGACAAGACTGACAAGCTTCATAAGATGAAATTCGAACGTATTCAAGTATCCATTTTTATGCAACTTACTTAGTCTTTTCTTTCCAATATGACCAAATCTACAATGCCACAAGCAGGATTCGCTCACTTCTGAACTCTTTCTCTCGCGTGTGTTTTGTATATTGAGAACTGCATTTTGATTTAGAACATAGATACCATTACACAGTATATCTTTTGCAACCAATACCTGATTAAGGTAAATGTTCATGATATTTCTATCAAGAACAAACTTATATCCATCTTTATCAAGTAAAGAAACTGATATGATGTTGCAAATCATGGAAGGTACATAGTAGCAATTGTTCAAAATCATAGTATTGCCTCTTGGCAATGCTAGGTGATATTCACCGACGGCAGCAGCATCAAGTTGTGCTTCGTTCCCTACTCTGAGGGACATATCACCAGGTCCAACTATCCTATTTTTTCTCAGTCCCTGCAATAAATTACAGATATGAGATCCTGATCCGGTATCTAGTACTCAGGAGGTAGGACTGACCGAGTAGCAGTTCTCAATAACAAGTACACCTGAAGGAGACGCAATAGTATGCTTCTTCTTCGTTGGGGTCGTCAAGGAATTCATGCAATCATCTTTCTCTTGCTCATAAAGTTAGAGCCGAACCGACGTTCTCCGGCCCCGAATAAGAATTCGGATTGGTCAAGCGATAATTCTATTATCTTGATTATGGCGTGAATTGGTTGCTACCTGGAGAGAGAAGAAACACTCAGCTAGCGCTCTTGCAAAATTAGATTGGTTATTAGTTTACCAATTCAGGATAGCTTCCACTGTTTTCTCAAATTCTTCTTCAAACCTTAAAAGAAGAACTAGTCAAGATTAATCGCACGTCACAATACTTGCTTAACCTTTCGGCAAGGCTAGTGTCAGTACTTCGAGGGAGGTTTTCCAACGCTTTCGCGAAGTTCCTTAATTACATAACCTCTTTTCCCTCGAGGCGTAGCCCCGCTAACACCGTTCTAAACACCTACTTGGTTTGTAGCATTGATTGTTAAGTGAAAAAATCTCTCAAGAGCAATCCTACTCACCAGTGGGATCGGGATCCAACTATCATTCTGTGATCAACTAGATGGAAGCCACTCTAGTCACCACACTCCAGATGGTATGCAACACTAGCAAGTTTCCTGTATATTTGAAACTCCTGATGTGGTTTTTGCCCCTAACGACCTATAACCTTGACGCTTGCCAACAAGTTATAGGCCACTAGTCAAAGTTCAACCCGTCATTGTCCTGGATTAATTCGAACCCACCCGCACAAACTCTTGACGCTTGCCAACAAAGTTGTACGACTGTCTCAATCAATCGCATATCCATACAACAGATAAATATCACTCAGCTACCGTTCACTGTGTCTTAACGCTTGCCAACAAATATAGCAAGAATACTAGGTAGTGCCCATCTGAAATGACGGAGGGTTACAGCTGGTTTTTGGCGAAAAACCGTTAGTGTAATGAACTTGATATTGTTGAAGGGACCGAGTAGTTTTGAAAAAGAGTGGTTTAGGCTCCGCTTTTGAAAACTAATGGTTTTGAAGAAAACCGAGTAATTTATAGCATAAACTTTTGCTCAAGAGGTCACTCCCCGCGAAGGGAACTAGGCTCTTGCCTCGTAGAATGAGGTACTGGATTTTCATTACTGAACACCGCTATTCAAAGCCAAAGGATATTACTACGGTTTTTCGAAATTTGTTCCTACATCTTTTAGGTTTTTATCTTGCATTAATCAAAATTAATGTGGTCCCATCAATTAATTCCTATCACACCAGAAAAGAACAAAAATACAATGTACGTATATGCCATCCGCATTTGACACGGGACCCCGTCATGCACCGTTTGGTTACTTAACTAACGGCAGAGCGGGGGCTGGACTAGCGCACGTGCAAAACATATATAACATCTACTAGTATATATATAAATATATACAACATTCGTCCCAGACATGATATAATCAACATCACAGATCAACAACAAGCAACACAGATAGGTGGATAATCTTGGAGCCTCGGGTTTCACTTTAGCCGCAAATAAAACCCGATGTTCCCGTTTGTGTGGATAGCCCGTGCAATAAAAACCTGGACCCCTACGAGCGCGGCAAGTTACCTGTCAATCCCAGAAGTGAGGCAACCCAAATCAACAAAGTGAATGGGCCACCCAGCACTTCACAGGATCCGGTAACTTGAGCGCCCCTCCATGGGTCATCCTATACCCCCTACGAACGCGGCGAATAGCCCACCAATTCTAGAGTGAAGCCCCCTCCATCTCAACGCCATGAGATGTGGGCTTGTTGTCGTCTAGAACCCGGCTATTCGAGCACTCCGCCGTGGGGTAATCCTAGTACATAAAATGAAAATATATGTACAAAGGTGACATCGACCTCAACCCAGTCATGTCCCAATAAAATAATATACAACACGGCAGAAACGGCGGTCCACAAGTCGGACGCTCGCCCCGCAATAACAAATGTACAAATGAATCTTAACTGTACTACCACCATTGCACCACAAGCCATCCACCACAACAATCCAACCACAACCTCAGCACAAACACAGAACATCAACGTGAATGTCATGTTCGCAAACCCGTCTAAAAGAACATATAGCGGTTAGACGGATTATACCACTCTAATGACATTCACGGTCGCAGATAGCAATGTATGTACTGAAACTTATAAACGGCGTTAAAATAAAGACTTCGAAATACTCTGTATTGCCCCCATACAAAAGATAACAGAATATCCAATCTGGGCAAAAACAAACAATACTGAAAAACCAATATTCAAGAGTACAGAACACCACCAAAAATTCAATACCCAAATGAACAGTTGACCGGCGACGCCGAGAAAAATGGCATTCTCGCCGGCCAAACTTTGGAATTTGGGGCTCGTTTTCAGTGGTGTTCTAGTTATCGCATGAGAAGCATTCTGCAATTGTTTTAAAAAAATTTGAAAACTTTTTTAAATTGACAGAAACTTGAATATTTCTTGGTTTGTTTCAGAGTAGTTTCGGTTTCGTTACTTTAACATCGTTTAAAACTGCTAGTTGAGGGTTCATGGGTTGGCTCTGATACCATGTTGAGTTACACTAATGCCCCAGCCATCTACCGTGGCCGTTTGCGGAAAAAAAATTCAACGATTTAAAACTGGCGCTAGAATAACCCTATAACCGGATCTTCCATAAACCTAAACAGGCTAACTCGGAGTTGCTATCTACTATGAAAGAGAATCTCACCAAAAGATCCGTGTCCCATGGTCCTCTATTCTCTTCGTATGCTCCTAGTGGTCTCTATGATCGAGCTTGATCATCCGTCTCCCTCCATCGTGTTAGGTCCACGTTACCCACCCCGGTTCTTTCGGGGAGGCGGAATAGGTAAAAATCAAAATTTTCTAACTAGGTAACATGGACCATCCATGAAGGATCTTTGCTAAACAAAAACTAAATAACCTACAAGTTTTAGCTACTATGTAGAATGGTTATACCTAGGTCTTGAACTCCACTTCCTTTTGTGGTTCTCCTCCTTGCTTGCTCCTTATAGTGGTTTGAACGGCTCCTCCTCGTCGTCTCCTCTTTGCCGTAGATGGATCCACCCGAGGGCCTCGAACTTGAGCTCCTATCTCAACCTAGAGATAACTAAGGTGCTTGGTTTGCTAAACCTAGAACCTTAGAATGAGTAGAGAAGAGTTATGGTGGTTGTCTCAAAAGTTTATGATTTCCAACTCATGGAACACTTAAACTTTTTGCGAGGAAGAGGGAGAGCTTTCTTTCAAGAGAGAGAAAGAATATGATAAAATGAGCTCTCATCTTGCAACCATGCTCACATATTTGGAATAATGATGATAATAATAATAATTAAGAATTGTGATGGTTAGTTTATGAATGACCATTATCATTACATTCATTTAATGCATTTTGCAAAGAACAAGAAGCATCTTTGAAATGAAATGATGATGGTCAAAAAGTCCACAATGGTCAACCGGTCAACAAAGTCAACAAAAGTCAAATTGTCAACCCTAACCATGGCACAATTATCCTTAATTAATATTATTAACCATATTCCTCATTCTCATTAGGGTTTGGAAAAAGTCAACGGTCAACAAGTCAACCAAAGTCAAATGGTCAACAACCCTAATGAGAATCCTCTGCCTCTACCTCTATCAACTGTGCATACACACCCGCATCCGTGTTCTGAGGAA
The DNA here is from genome assembly GCA_030015575.1 of Agapanthus africanus. Lineage (NCBI taxonomy): Eukaryota > Viridiplantae > Streptophyta > Magnoliopsida > Asparagales > Amaryllidaceae > Agapanthus > Agapanthus africanus. The sequence continues at coordinate 477,037,082 of CM057339.1, read as the reverse complement.
CACGAATACACTGAGACAAAAATCAATCCCAAAACAAATACTAGGATCTGGCTTAAACCAAAGCCCGCTAATAATAACTGTCCGGACACCAAACGTGCACAAGTGCGCGGATGTGAACAAACCCCGTCGCAAAACCATGCGACCTCTACTCTGTTTTGCCCAAAGGCGAGTAACCCTCTGTGTGGGACTCTAAAGGCTCGACACTACGCTGATAGTGGGTTTAACCACAAGCCGCAAGCGGTACTACCTGTACGTAACGGTCCCCAGGTAAATGCCGACAAGAAGACTGATGAGGTGAATCCATCTGAACTCTTACTGAGCCTGAATGTGACAATCTCCGTACAGTTCGGTCTGTTCGTCTAAGAGTATTGCATGTCGGACCTAGGGGGTAGCAAACGTCAGGCCCCTAATAGCGGTACAAGTCGTGTCGGAGTGTAGCCCAGAACACCCTGAGAAACTACTGGTAACACTACCAGCAAATCTCGCTTGCCCTGTCCAGGGACGACTATGTGTAATGGTTCTCCTAGACACAGCGCGATATTAACTCCCAATACCCGGAGAGACGAATCCTGTCTAACCGTCTCTACCTCCAAGCGCTTCGGGACTGCACCCAACTACTACATGTTTGCACGACTCAGTGGAGCCGTGGTAGGGTAGTAATCTAAGAACAGTGGGAACACACTTGAGGCGAAGTGACAGTGTCAAGTCAACGGACTAAGCTGTACTCATGTCACCTGGGAACTGTTAACTGACGATAGGTATAATACCAACCAACAGTTCCCGACGAGTCATGTCCAGTGTACTCGTAACCTAACGAGCACCTGCATACTATCTCCAGTACGACGTACTGATGGCTGTGGGACAGACCATCTCCCCTGCTGGGACGAGAAGCATATGCACCAGTCTACTCTGGAGTATCGATGCCCTGTCTCGATAATCCTATGACTAGGGACCAAAATAAGGATGTGCTTATAGACTACCCAGCCCCCACTAGTGTGATCGCCATCACAACGCCTGTAGTCAAGCAAAGATCCTAAAGGCTCCATCAGTATGTTTTTAGCGATATGTTAAAAGAAACATATACACATTAAGATAGATACAAATCAAGTAGCATACTACTATATCGAGCAAGACTGTTGTAAACCCGTGTATATATCCCAAGCTTCCAAAATGTATTATACAAACTAGTACTATACAATAATGGCTTCTAGGGCATACATATTCAACAATCTCCCACTTGCACTAAAGGCCAGTAATTGGTGTACCGCATACCCAACGTCTGCTCTATGGCCAGCTGCTGGCGTACCGCATACCCAATAGCTCAAAAAAGTCGCTCGAACTGTGTTTGAGGGAGGGGCTTTGTGAATGGATCCGCCGTGTTGTCTTTTGTGTCCACTCTTCGTACCTTGATCTCCTGACGATCAATGATCTTCCTGATCAGGTGATACCGCCTCAAGCTGTGTCTGGATTTCTGATGGGACCTTGATTCCTTCGCTAAAGCTATAGCCCCATTGTTAACGCAATACAAAGATATTGGGTCAACAATTGACGGAACCACCTGAAGTTCACTAATGAACTTCTTCATCCAGACCGCCTCTTTTGCGGCATCGCTTGCAGCAATGTATTCAGCCTCCATCGTCGAGTCTGTGACGGTATCCTGTTTGGAACTCCTCCAACACACCGCCCCTCCGTTGAGGGTAAACACAAACCCCGAGACAGACTTGCTGTCATCTTTGTCACTCTGGAAGCTTGAATCGGTAAAAGCACTCGACCCTGAGGTCTCCATTACCGTAAACCAGCAACATCTCCTTAGTCCTTCTCAGGTACTTGAGAATGTTCTTCACTGCCGTCCAGTGGTCCTCACCTGGGTCTGACTGATACCGGCTCACCACGCTCAGCGTGTAAGCTACATCTGGTCTTGTACATAGTATCGCGTACATTATAGATCCTACCGCCGAAGCGTAGGGTATAGTGCTCATGCGAACCCTCTCCTCGTCAGTCTTAGGAGACATCTTCTTGGAGACGGTGATTCCGTGCAATGCGGGTATATTACCGCGCTTGGAATCTTCCATATTAAATCTCTTTGGTACGGTCTCTATGTACCTGGACTGCGAAAGTCCCAGTAGTCTCTTGGATCTATCTCTGTAGATCTTGATCCCCAGAATGTACGAGGCATCACCCAGGTCCTTCATGGAGAACCGGTGTGACAAGAATATCTTGACCGATTGTAGCATAGGAATGTCATTTCCTATCAAAAGAATGTCGTCCACATACAAGACTAGGAACACGACAGTTCGTCCTACAATCTTCTTATAGATACAAGGTTCATCTTCGTTTTTAATGAAATCAAATTCCTTGATTGCCTCATCAAAACAGATGTTCCAGCTCCGTGATGCCTGTTTTAATCCATAAATGGATTTAAGTAACTTGCACACCTTCCCGCTGCTCCCAGTGTCTACAAAACCTTCTGGCTGATCCATGTAAACGCACTCTTCCAAACAGCCGTTTTTACGTCCATCTGCCAGATTTCATAGTCATGGAAGGCAGCAATGGAAAATAGGATCCGAATGGATTTGAGCAGTCACTGGAGAAAAAGTTTCGTCATAGTCCACACCAGGTCTTTGACGAAAACCTTTTGCAACGAGTCTAGCCTTATAGGTTTCCACCTACCCATCTAGACCAAGTTTCCTTTTGTAGATCCATTTGCATCCAACGGGTTTTACCCCAGGTGGAGCAATATCCAAGGTCCACACTTTATTGGTGTACATGGACTCCATTTCGGATCGCATAGCATCCAGCCACTTATCGGAGTCCCTACTGATAATGGCCTGCCTGAAACTGGTAGGATCATCTTCTTCCAAGATGCAATCCTCTCGATCCCCGTCTATGAGAAAACCGTAGTATCTCTCGGGCGGATGAGAAATCCTACCAGATCTGCGCAGTGGCTGAGGTTCGTTGGGTATAACTGAATCTAGCGGTTCCACCAAATCTTTAGTTATAGTTTATGTCTCTGGAATTTCATCCAGTTCTACCGTGCTGCCACTAATATTTTTAACAAGAAATTCTTTTTCCAAAAATGTGGCGTTCCTGGAAACAATAATCTTCTGTTCCTCTGCATGGTAGAATAAATACCCACTTGAATCTTTTGGGTATCCCACAAACTTGCATAAAACTGACCGTGCCTCAAGTTTGTCTGGGTTCTGCTTTTTGACATAAGCTGGGCAACCCCAAATCTTTAATACGTTTAAGATACAAACTCTTACCACTCCATATTTCATACGGAATCTTAGGCACGGATTTGGATGGAACTTGATTCAATAGATGTGTTGTTGTTTGAAGTGCATATCCCCATAATGAAAGAGGCAACTCAGCACTACTCATCATGGAGCGAACCATATCCAATAGGGTACGATTCCTCCGTTCCGATACACCGTTGTGCTGTGGTGTATAAGGAGGAGTAAGCTGAGAGAGAATACAATTCTCTTTTAAATAATCTAGGAATTCCTTGCTCAAGTACTCCCCTCCCCTATCTGATCGGAGGATCTTGATACTTTTGCCAGTCTGGTTCTCTACTTCGTTTCTGAATTCCTTGAATTTCTCAAAAGCTTCAGATTTGTGTTTCATCAGATACACATATCCGAACCTAGAGAGATCATCAGTGAATGTGATGAAGTATGAGAACTCACCCCTTGCATGTATAGACATTGGACCACATACATCGCTGTGTATGAGTCCCAAGAGCTCTGCTGCCCTTTCTCCATGTCTGGTGAACGGAGATTTGGTCATCTTTCCTTTGAGACAAGACTGATAAGTTTCATAAGATGAAAACTCGAACGTTTCCAAGAGTCCATCTTTATGCAACTTACTTAGTCTTTTCTCTCCGATATGACCAAGTCTACAATGCCATAAGTAGGATTCATTCGTATCTGAACTCTTCCTCTTACGTGTGTTTTGTACATTGAGAACTGTATTTTGATTTAGAACGTAGATACCATTACACAGTGTACCTTCTGCAACCAATACCTTATGAAGGTAAATGTTCATGATATTTCTATCAAGAACAAAATTATATCCATCTTTATTGAGTAAAGAAACCGATATGATGTTGCAAACCATAGAAGGTACATAGTAGCATTCGTTCAAAATCATAATATTGCCATTTAGCAACACTAGGTGATACTCACCGACGGCTGCAGCATTAACTTGTGCTCCGTTCGCTACCCTGAGCGACATATCACCAGGTACAACTCTCCTACTTTTTCTCAGTCCCTGCAATAGATTACAGATATGAGATCCTGATCCGGTATCAAGTACCCAGGAGGTAGGGCTGACCGTAAAGCAGTTCTCAATTACAAGAACACCTGAAGTAGATGCAAAACTATACTTCTTTTTCAACTGGGTATCCTTGGAATCCATACAATTCCCTTTCCCTTGCTCATACTTATGACTGTTGTCGTAAGTTAGAGCCGAACCAACGTTCCCCAACCCCGAATAAGAATTCGGATCGGTCAAGCGATACATTTTATTATCTTGATTAGGACGTGAAATGGTTGCTACCTGGAGAGAGGGAAAAGAAACACTCAGCGTGCGTTCTTACAAGATTAGATTGGTTTATTGATTTATCTAACCAGGATGGCTCCCACTGTTTCCTCAAATTCTTCTTCAAACCCTAAAAGAAGAACTAGTCAGGATTAATCGCACGTTACAATACTTGCTTAACCTTTCAGCCATGCTAGTGTTGGTACTTCGAGGGAGGTTTTCCAACGCTTTCGCGAAGTTCCTTAATTAAATAACCTCTTTTCCCTGGAGGCGTAGCCCCGCTAACACCATTCTAGACACCTACTTGGTTTATAGCATTGATTGTTAAGTGAAATAATCTCCCGAAAGTAATCCAACTCATCAGTGGGATCGGGATCCAACTATCATTGTGCGATGACCTAGATGGAATCCACTCTAGTCACCACACTCCAGAAAGTATGCTAAATCTGCAAGTTCCAGTTTTTTTAGAAACTCCCGATATGGATTTTTGCCCTTAGGACCCAAGTGACCTTGACACAGTCAACAAATCAAAAAGTCCTACTCAAGTTCAACCCGTCATTATCTTGATTGCATTTAACCCACCCGCATAACCCTTGACACAGTCAACAAGGTTACACGACTGTCATAACCAATCACATTGTATCCAGCAGATAAGCAATACTCAGCTACCGTTCACTGCGCCTTAACACAGTCAACAAACGCAGCACGAATACTAAGTATAACTTATAAGAAATGACGGAGGGCTACGGCTGGGTTTTTGGCGAAAAACCCGTTAACATAATGAACTTGATATCATTGAAGGAACCTGATAACCTTTTTAAAATTATAGTGACGATAACTTTTGCTAAAGAGCTCACTCCCTGTGAAGGGATCTCGGCTCTTTTCTCATCGAATGAGGTGCAGGATATTCCAAACTGAATACCTCGATGCAAAGCAAGAATAATCGACTATAGTGAAGTTATTACCCTGACACAAACTTTTGTCCAAGGGTCACACCCGATGAAGGGATCCCGGCCCTTGCCTCGCCGAATGAGGTGCTGGGCATTATAACCGAATACCTCTGTGCAAAACAAAAGAGAACGTCCTTGCAATAACAACTTTTTGAAAATTGTTCCAACGTCTTTTAGGTTTGTTTTTTCTTTGCATTAATATAATGCGTCCCATCAATTAATCCTACCATTGCAGAAAACAACGAAAATATGACGTACGCTTATGCCATCCGCATTCACCACGGGGCCCGTCATTACCCGTTAGGTTACTTAACTAACGACAAAGCGGGGGCTGGACTAGCGCGGATGCAAAATATAAGCAACGCCTACTAGATATCATATATAGATATATACATTCGTCAGATGCAGTGATAGCCATTCCAGATCACAGATGAACACATTGGATATGCTAGGAACCCGCGTTTCGTTCGAGCCTGCAACGAAAGACGGATTACACGGTCGTGATGAATAGCCAAACCCCACCCTAGACCCCTACGGGTGCGGCAAACTACCCGCCAAATATCCGAAGTGAAGCAGCCTCCCTCAACAACGTGAGTAGGCCACTCAGCACTTCAACGTACCCGGTAGTTTGTGCACCCCACCTTGGGTCTATCCTAGGAGCAAAAACGGTAAAAGAAATAATATACAATGGTGGCTACAAACTCATCCCGGATGTGCGGCCATAAAAATAATATTACATCAATTTACATATTACATCAAATGAAATATAAAGAAACTCTCATCTCACAAAAACCCGGCTATTCATCCGCGACAATCCAACAAGTTCATATACACAATCCGACAACATTTCTGATCACCGATATACACAACCCCCACTAATCGACGTATAGCGATTAGCCGACGTTCAGTGCATATATCACACTACAGATATAACCAAATAGCTAAAGTTTATAGAACATCAATCAAAATACCAATTTGTAACTACCCCAAACATAACATTGTTCTCTGGAAAATCTGGGCAGAAACAAAACATCTTAAAAATCCTAAAATACCAAACAGAGAAAACTACAAGAAATCGGAGTCGCGGCCGAGTCAACTCGGCCGCGGATCCGTGGCGAAACACATGGTTTCGCCGCGGTTCGGCGGCGAGTTGGCCGAGTCGTGGGCTCAAATTTCTTGCATGTTTCTAGAAAACCCTGGACCGATATGTGTTTCGCCGCGGTTCGGCGGCGAGTTGGCCGAGTCGTGGGCTCAAATTTCTTGCATGTTTCTAGAAAACCCTGCACCGATTTTTAAGGCATGTGGAATAATTTTTAGAGCAGTTTTAAAAATCGGCAGAAAGTATAGTTTTTTGACATGTTTCCAGGATTTTTTCCGGATCGAAGTTCTAAACACTTTACTAACAGTTAGTTGTTGTCTAGCTAGGCTCTGATACCACTGTTAGGTCCACGTTACCCATCCCGGTTCTTTCGGGGAGGCGGAATAGGTAAAAATCAAAATTTTCTAACTAGGTAACATGGACCATCCATAAAGGATCTTTGCTAAACAAAAACTAACAAATTACCTACAAGTTTTAACTACTATGTAGAATGGTTATACCTAGGTCTTGAACTCATTCTCTTCCTTTTGTGGTTCTCCTCCTTGCTTGCTCCTTGTAGTGGTTTGAACGGCTCCTCCTCCTCGTCTCCTCTTTGCCGTAGATGGATTCACCCGAGGGCCTCGAACTTGAGCTCCTATCTCAACCTAGAGATAACTAAGGTGCTTGGTTTGCTAAACCTAGAACCATAGAATGAGTAGAGAAGAGTTATGGTGGTTTTGTCTCAAAAGTTTATGATTTCGAACTCATGGAACACTTAAACTTTTTGAGAGGAAGAGGGAGAGCTTTCTTTCAAGAGAGAGAGAGAATATGATAGAATGAGCTCTCATCTTGCAACCATGCTCACATATTTGGAATAATGATGATGATAATAATAATTAAGAATTGTGATGGTTAGTTTATGAATGACCATTATCATTACATTCATTTAATGCATTTTGCAAAGAACAAGAAGCATCTTTGAAATGAAATGATGATGGTCAACAAGTCCACAATGGTCAACCGGACAACAAAGTCAACAAGTCAATAAAAGTCAAATTGTCAACCCCCTAACCATGGCACAATTATCCTTAATTAATATTATTAACCATATTCCTCATTCTCATTAGGATTTCGAAAAAGTCAACGGTCAACAAGTCAACCAAAGTCAAATGGTCAACAACCCTAATGAGAATTCTCTGCCTCTGCCTCAATCAACTGTGCATACACACCTGCATCCGTGTTCCGAGGAACATGAATACACTTGAGACAAAACCAACCCCAAAACAAATACATCGAAGATGATCCACCCGAAGGTTGTGATCCATGGCTCTAGCTCCAAATTAAGTATCAAATAGAGCAGCTAGAGAACTTGGATTGCTAATCTAAGAACTCTAGGATGTAGTATAGGGTTCTAAATGTGTTTCTATCTCACCTTCTCTCTTGATTCTCAACTCATGAGAAGATAGAGAGGGGGTTTAACTTGGGGGTGGAGGAGCTCAAGAACAAAGGAGAGGGAGCAAAGCAAATGGTGAACTCAAGAATGAAGCATAGCATGTGAGAGAAAATCAATCACAATGGTTTTGTAGAACCATTGTGATGAATAAAAAAGTATCAACCATGCTTTAATAGTTGCCACAAATGAAATAATAATTCATTTGTCAACTATTGAGGCATGGTCTGTTGGAGATAGTGCCCTCAGAGTCAATTATTGGATCACAGGCACATGATTGCAATGATTGAGGGAGGACCTGTCCCAGTAGGACAATCTTACTCAAGATGATAGTATGCTATCTGGTTTATCTTTATCATCGTGTACTGCTTTAGGTGACCTTACGAGTCACTATTACACGTTGATAGAGCCCCTAGGATTCTTGCTTGACTACCAGCAGTATGAGGACGATCATATAAGTGAGAGCTTGAGTCTATAAGCACATCCTTAAAAGGTCCCTAGTCGAAGGAGTTTCGAGACAGGGCATCGATTCTCCAGAGTAGACTAGTGTATACAGTCGAGACCCCGACGAGGGGTGGTGGCCGGTCTCACAAGCCACTGGTGTCAGTTGGTTCACCTAAGATGTATACAAGTGCTCATTGGGTTATGAGTACACCAGACAGAACTCGCCGGGAACCTGCTAGTTAGGATTATACCTGATGTCAGATAGCTGTTCCCTGGTGACATGTGTACAGGTTAGTTCATCGACCTGAGATCGTCATTTGTTTCGTGTGAGTTCCCACTATGCTTTGATTACTACCCTACCACGCTCAAAGGAGACGTGCAAACAGGTTTTAGTTGGATACAGTCCCGAGCCACATGGAGGCGGTGAGCGGATCTGCAGGGGTTCGTCTCTCCCGGTATTGGGGGTGAGGTCGCGCTATGTCTAAGAGAGCCAGAACATGAAAAGTCCTTGGCCAAGGCAGGAGATTTGCTGGTAGGTATTCCAGTAGTATCTCAGGGTGTTCTGGGCTACACTCCGACACGACTTGTACCGCTTTTAGGGGTCTGACTTTTACCAACCCCCTAGGCCCGCCATGCGATGCTCATAGACGAACGGACCGGACTGTACGGATATTGTCACTGACAGGCTCAGTAGGGTGTCAGGATGAGTTCGCTTATCGATATCCCTTTTGGTCAATAGCTGGTGACCCGTCACGTATGGCTAATACCTCTGACGTGCTAGTGGTTAAATCCACAGCCATAGTATTGACGAGTCTTTAGAGTCCACCACACACAGTTACTCAGGTTTCGGGCGAAACGTTGTAGAGGCCGTATGGAGATATGGCAGGGTTCGATTAGATACGTGCGGTATTGCACGAATCGTAATCAGACGGTTTTTTACTAGCCGGATCCTAGTATTAGATAGTGTAGTTTTGTCTCTTTGCATTTATGTTCAGTGGGAATACAAATGCGGGCATGTATTTGCAGTAGCGGGGTTTTCCTGTAATTTATTACGGGATCGGTTTTCTGGAGTTGCCAGTTTGCATTCCGTTCCTGCCGGTTTTCTTTTGTTCCTTCACGACCGGACTTTCCGTTGGAGGGGGTTATTTGCACATTTACAAATAACTTATTTGTGGAGGGGTATCTTGCATATGTGAGGCATCATGATTGTTTATTAATCATGAGATTCCATTATGGTCATTTCCATTTCTTTTGTTTTGATGGTTGTTTGATTTGATGAGAAAAGAAATGGGTGTGACCATTATCTTTTTAGATTATTCTTTTTCTTCTCTTGATTTCTTTTTATGCTCTCTCACACACCCATGGAGTATGAAGGCCGGCCACTTTGGGAGGAAGGGTAGGATTCATTTTGTAGTGAAGAAAAATGTTCATCTCATTCATGCATCAAAGTTCATAGCTCCTTTTTCAAGCCTCTCCAAAAAGCTTCATTCTTTCCTCCACATCATCCATGGCAACTTCTTGACCCCCAAGAGACAAGTTTCTACACTACATCTATAGCATTCCTTGGATGCGTCGGCTAGCCAACTTCGCGCCCGAGTTGCCTCGGTCCGGAGGTGGGAGCCCGTAAAAGACTTTGGCGATGTGGTGCCCGTTTCGACTAGGAGGTGACGGACGAAGTATCCGCGGGAGATCGGAGTGGAGACGAAGACCGAAGGACACGGATCGCTTGGTATACTTCTCTACCCGTATTTACTTTGCTAGTTGCTAGGTTAATGGCCCGATCCGGATGAAAAAGTGCACGGTGGTGCCGGTTTCAAGTTTTTGAAAGTTTTCGTTTCCGCGTTTCCGGTGTCGAAACGACGACCGGGACGCCGCCGCGGACTTACATGGTCCACACCATGCTCCCCTCTCCTTTATTTTATACCTCATTTCCATTTAAAAATAAATGAAAAAGGCCATGATGAGGTGTCCACCTTCTAGAATGCTTTCCGTAAAAAAATACGGATAACAGCCTACTGTATATACATACCTGCATTCGCATAAAAACACGAATACCCGACGTGATAGAATAACACAAAGAACATAATACTAGAATATATATATATAGAAATATATATATATATGTAAATTATTAAATCAAAACCTGATTTAATAATCCGGCTCAAAACCCTGGCCGGCTAGTATTATCAACTGTCCGATAGAAAGTCCGGATACATAGTACCATCATTCAATCGGAACCCAACATGCATCCGTGCATCCAATACGGCTACTGCATCATTTCACCTGAACCAGAAAAACCTTCTGTGTGGAACTCTAAAGACTCGACAGTACACCGACAGTAAGTTACTGGATAAATCCATAACCACAAGCACGTCAGCGTAACTAGTTGTACGTAACGGCTACCCGGGTACCTGTCGAAAAAGAAGGCCGACGAGCAAACTCATCCGGGTCCCTACTGCGCCTATCCGTGACAATCTCCGTACAGTCCGGTCTTTTCGTCTGAGAGTATCGCATACCGGGTCTATGGGGTGGTAAATGTCAGACCCTAATAACCCGATAATTCGTGCTGATTCGGCTCAGGACCAATCCGGGAAACTACTGATTAACCTATCGGTAAATCCCAACTGCCTTGGTCAAAGTCTTATGGTTCTGACCAATCGATCACAGTGCGATATCGACTCCCTATACCGAGAGAGACGAATCCCTATTAATCACTCACTGCCTCCATGTGGCTTGGGATTGTACCCAACCAAAACCTGTTTGCACGACTCAGTAGAACCGTGATAGGGTAGTGATCAAAGCACAGTGGGAACTCACACGAGACAAATGATGATCTCAGGACTAAAGACTACCATGTACTCATGTCACCTGAGAACTGCTATTTAACGATAAGTATAGTGCCATCTAGAAGTTCTCGGCAAGTATGTCCAGTGTACACACCCCAGTGAGCACCTGTATACGATCTTAGGTGCAAAAGACCAATGGCTGCGGGACCAACCATTGCCCCTCGTCGGGGTCTAGAAACGTATACACCGGTCTACTCAGGAATATTGATGCCCAGTCTTGATACTCAAACGACTAGGAACCTTTTAAGGATGTGCTTATCGACTACCATGCTCCCATCACAACGCAGGTAGTCGAGCAATGATCCTACGGGCTTTATCAACATCTATAAATGATATGTAATAATAAGACATACGCACATGTTAAGATAAAGATAAACCAGATAGCATATTATCATATCGAGTAAGATTGTCATGTACATACATATGTCCAAGCATCCACATGTATATATATACAATAATGGCCTCTATAGGGCATATATATCCAACATTTCCGAACCTAAATGACACCGGCTGCCTATATTTTATTCGTAGTATATTTTACTGCATTTCCATTACACTGCATGACTGTTTTACCCTTAATACATAGTGATCGTTTGCATTGACACCCTAGTCATTATAGTGCATTGTTGAGCGATAGTGGTATCAATTGGTTATGTCAAGTACGCCAGTGAAAGTGATTGAACAGTGAAAGTAATTGAACAGCGATAGTGATGCGTATTTGTATACAACCAGTTCGATACATGAACATATACTGAAACCTGGAGAAATGGGGAAATCGATGGTGGAATCGAGCTTGTATTTAGCGAGGTGTAGTGTTTAGAGAATGATCATTCGAATATATATATATTGATTAGGTCGTGGGCCTAGCGGCACGGCTGCAGGGTTATATCTCGGGCACAGTGGACCGTAGTCTCGGACATGCACGAGACCCCAGTTAAACATGATAACTCTTTTCTACCGACCGATTTCAAATCGACTTAGAGACTGATAGGTTTAGCGGCATAGACATTGCATTGATTACTGATTTGACACACATGCTACACTATTCACCTGTGCCTGCTATTCCACATGCACTTATCATTATTTCCCATGCCTGGTAGTTCATATTTATTTTCCTGCACAATTATATATTGCTATATTATGTCGTCCGGACGACCTGAGTATGCATGCTTAGAGTAAGAAGTGGACTTAGCCCAAAGCAGGACCTACTCTACTTCGAGAATATTGCGGAGATCTAGACAAACAACGCCAGTTTTACCGTTCCTATGTCATCATTTTGATTAGTTGTTTCATTTACTGTTAAAGACTTATATCTACTGAACTCCTTCGTTTAGAAGTAGCGACTGCTATATCTCGGTATCTGTGTTTGCTTACCATTTACTGCTAGAAACCGAAGTGTGACTACGGCGGGATTATTCCTTGACCGTAGGAATATGACTGGTCTAGTCACCTCTCATATTCCGTATTTAGGAAAACGAAACGTGACATGGTTTTGTTGGTATCAGAGCGCCAGATTTAGAATGATTACAGTTTCCGACTAGGGCTTAACAATTTAAGTCGCCAAGTAGGTCTAGGTTGTAAACTTGTTATCGTTGACTACGATTCTTACAATCTGTCCTAATATGTATTTTGATCTTATCTGGTAGAGTTATGTAGTTGTAACTATGAACTGCAGCATAATTACAAATGCGGTACTCTGCTTGAGTAACTTGGAGTTCTATCTTTGACTCCTTTCTCGATTGAGTGTTACCATATTCTTGTTCTGATTGTCAAATTTTTATCTCCCTTGTTAGCTTATATCGTTCCCAGGTTTTTCAGAGCTGTTATCCATTTCTTCATCCTTATACCTTTCTTGATGATCATTGTAACATTTCAGAAAAATAAAATATTATTTTTGGGAATTTAAATAATTAAATAATAAATATTATGGATATTTTAAAAATATGGAGATTGGTTTTTAATGAAATGGTATAATTATATACCGATAGTTTGGAAAATATTCGGAAAATTAATAAGAATTATTGTTTTTGAAAGGACTTATGTGAATTGGATATTTTATAGATTGTTATATAATAATTTATATACAAGTTTAATACTAAACTTGGTTAATATTTCACTAATTTTGCATTAGGTTTGATTGTGCATGGAATGCAACTTATCATGTTGCAAAAACACTTGTTACATTTTATTGTTGAAACATGGTTTCTTCTTTACTTAAAAATGATTTTTGTTTTATTAAAAAGAAAATAGATGAGAGAGTGAGAGTGATGTGACAAGTATCATGAGAGAAAGAGAGAGCATGAAATCTCTACACACTTCTAGCCTTCCCTCATTCTCTACATTATTTCCACCTCCCATTCTCCTTCATCCCTCATTCTCCCCATTCTCCACCCCATCTTCCACCACAAAACACCACCACCATCTACCCAAAACCTTATATCCCTTCACAAAAAATGATCACAACATCACTACAAACCCTATGGAGGCTTCAAGTTTGGACCTTGAAGACTTTGAGCAACTCAAGAATTTTCTTGAGTTGCCAAATGAGGTAAATCCTACACTTCTAGTTTAGTTTTTAGATTTCTTAAAGATCTAGTGTAGTTTAGAGTCAAGTTGATGTAGTTGGTGATGTTTGAAAATTCCTAGATGAGGCTTGGGGCTTATATGGAGTTGTGATGGTGTAGTTGAGCATTATTAGTGACTACAACCCCTCTAGTGTAATTCTGGACCAGCTGAATGTAGTAAAATCTAAGACTTGAGCTTTGAATCTTCCGATGTCGGTTTTATAGATATTTTAGGGACTACAGGGAATCTGGAGCAACCTGAGGTGTTTGTAGAAAAATCAAACAAGTACATTAACCTAGTTAGACCAATAGGAGACCACCACGAGAAGATGAGACCCAAATTCCAAAATTGGGCCGGCGACATCGGGAAAATACGCATTCTCACCGGGCTATTTGTGGACATTGGAGTGGGGATTTGGCCTGTAGCTCACTTACCTTATAACATAGCCTCTGTATCGTTTGTTTAGTCCCTAATTTCCTGAGTCAAAATCTGGAGCTAGTTTTCTAACTTGCTGTTTTGAGTTTTGTGGATTTTAATAACTTGAGTTTTGATACTTGTGTTTTATCTCGATCGATTGGCGTTCGTACGTCGATGTCGGGAGTTGTTGGCTATTCTCGCATACGTAGACCATAGGTTCTAACCTATGTGCTATTCGTGTGCCGTTTTAGTTTTCTTGTTGATTCTTGTTTACGATGTAACGTATTTGAAATGTAGGTAAATTCGCATGGACTTAGGGATGACGAGAAGAGAGTGGCATCATTGACTTCGGCAAGCGAGAATCGATGTGAGTAGATGTATATCTACGGGGGAAGTCGGGTGGATGGCATATAGCACCCCCGCAAATTCGTAGATTAGGATGTGTATGGTATGTATATGGCTAGTGCGGATACTTAGCAATAGGGTTTTCTAGAAGACCTTAAGTGAGATGAAGTGTACTTGGAAGAAGATAGCTCTTAGTTAGTTTCTAGTCGCGGACCCGCAATGTATAGGCTGTCACATACACGCACACATGCGATATGATGTGGGTGTATATGTATGTATATATATATATATATATATATATATATGGATGCGTTGATATATATATAGTAAACATATACGTATAAGATGAGGATATGAGATATTAAATGGATATGAGTCGATATGATCGGGTATGATGCCATGAGTTAGTTGATATGTGATTGAGTCGTGATATGATATATGATATGATATTATAATGGATCGTTGGGCGATGTGTATTCATTCATACGATAATATGTGTTTGATGATCTTAGAATGTACGAGACTTTATAACAGTACCCCTGATCATGATATTGTACGATGATGTTACCATATGAATGATAATGTATACATGATATTTGACCCGCACCCCCGATTTTGAGGATGTCGTACGATGGATTTTACCGTATGAGGTTTATATATGATGATTGATCCGTACCCTTGACTCGAGGATGACGTACTATGTATTATACAGTACGTGACGCTATGAGGCTGGATTGCCGACTATTAGGTATATCGACTCGGAATTTAGGTAGATTTTCTTACCCTTCTGACTAGGTTCTTAGTTTAGTCTTTTAGTTGTTTAGGTAGATACTAGACCTGGCTTGAGTCATACCTATTTTCAAAACTAACAAATCGTGAATATTTTCAAAAGACAACCCGAGAGATGCTACGGACTTTTCAAAAGACATCTTTTCTCAAAAAACCTGTAGCCCCTACTTTTCAAAAAAATCCAGATTCGTGCTATTTTAAAACACTAAAACCGTATGACTCGTACACTGATATGTATATTTTATAATGTTACGTTTACTATTGGCTTTTCTGTTATATTTATGTTGTTCTCATCGCATTGCATATTTATTACATGTGTTTTCTTTAGCTATTATGAACCCCGTCTGTTAAGACATCAGCACCATTGCCGATGATGCGTATTCTCCACGTACACTTGCTTGCCGGCTTACACACATCATCGTCAGTAATTGTCATGTCACGTACACTTTAGAAAACGTTGTTTCATTGGTATAACATGCTAGCTGGTAGTTTCAACATAGTACTAGTATGCTTACTCTCATATGCCACTTTAGATATTGCATTACTTACTTAGATACCCCATGTAATATATATTCATTATGCTATGCAATATTGTGGGGCTTTATGCCGGTATTCACTGCTTATTGACTCTTGATTTTGGGATTTCGGATTTTCCATGAGATTTCTGGATTTCGGGAAAACCGCAAAAATTTTATAAACTCACTATCATTTTAAAAATGCAAGTTGCGGTTTTCTCGTGATATGATGTATATGACGTCCACCATAAGTCTTCCTGATTGAGTTGGTTTTCAAGACCCGATTCGAGGAGTAGGATGAACCGTTTCGGGTACATGTGGACCCGGTAAGATACCCCGGGACAAGAAGCTCGAGATGTAGACGATAAGCCTAACAGGGACAGACTACCTACCAGTGATAGTTGGCGCGGCGGATATCTGGAGGATACCAACCGTAGTCGTGAGATTGGATGATATGGGCCGATCCGGACTGACGGAGCCTGGGATTTGAGGATTTTGTGTCGATGTTGAGACGGATTTCTGTCGATTTCATTGATGATACTCCAGTTTTTATACAAAAAACTTACTGAGATAAGAACACGGCTTTCTCGTACAGATATATTCTGGTTTCATTCTTGATGCATTCGTACATCATATATATGACATGTTATTACTTGAGGCACTGACACGAGTACTTAGTATTACACTTATGTTTAGATGATTACCCTTGCCACTACTAGATGTTCAGTGTATATTATGAGTACATTATTGTATGACCTAGGAGATCGTCATACATTTGGTTTCTACTCGGTGATATCTTCTACTCACGAGTTGACAACTCACCCCTGTTGTGCCACAGTTTCTTGCAGGTTTAGCCGTATAGGTTCCATGGCGGCTTTGCTGGCACACCACTTCTTTCCGGGTGATTGTTTTGGTAGATGGGTTCACTTGTATCGTGACCACCGTTGTACTTTTATTTATTTCAGTTGTATCTAGTAAGCTCCATCAACCAGACTATATATATTTAGCAGACTTAAAAAACCACAGTTGTTTATTCTTTCGGCCTTAGAGTCGCGCTTATGTATTTATTGTTGTTTCTGGTTTTCTTATGATGCTTAGTTTTTCTCGCTTTCATTCTGAGTTTTGATCCTCGTCCTTCGGCGTTGTATATTTATTTTATCTTGCGTGGTTGTTCCGCCAATTGGCGAAGAGCTAACTCCCGCTTGGAGATGCCTTATATATTATTGCTTGTATTCGTTTTTGGGTTACAAATTACAAAAGAGGTGTTGCCCGAGTTTCAAACGACAAAAGGGTTTTCAAGTTAGATACAAATATAGCGTTTCCATATATTACTTATGTTTATATATGAATAAACTTGATTTCAGTGTACCTTATTTCAAAACTGCACATTCACTATTTTTTCCCCTAAAGGGTTTAGATTTCTGGGCTTTTGGCTTGAATTAGGTATAGTCCTATAGACTTCACATGATTCAAGTGCCAGTCACGTGCCTTTTCCGGGTCGTGACAATCATATTCCTGCTTACTTTTCTTTCCAAACCTGATGCATTCTCACGTCTTCGTTTCTTCGAAGTTGTCTTACCAGGTTCTTTGGGGTGCTCCAGTATTATTAGTGAGGAATGACAGATCTTTGCACATGTGCATCGATTACCGGTTGCTGAACAGTCATTGTTAATAAAAAGTACCCGATTCCCCGCATTGATGACTTATTTGATCAGCTAGATGGTGCCCGAGTTTTCTCAAAGCTGATCTTCAGGGTATCACCAGATCAAAGTTACGACCAAGGACGTGTGCAAGACGACTTTTCGGACCCGATATGGCCACTACGAGTTCCTTGTGATGTCGTTCGGGGTTTACCAACGCAACTGCTATATTTATGAACTTGATGAACAGGGCATTCTCCAAGTATTTGGACTAGTTTGTCGTTATATTCATCGACGACATTTTAGTCTACTCGACATTCTAGTCTACTCCAGGAGTCGAGAGGAGCATGTCGAGCATCTACATATTGTATTGCAGATTTTGCGAGAGGAGAAGTTTTATGCTAAGCTGAGCAAGTGCGAATTTTGGCTCAACAAGGTGCAATTTCTGGAGCATGTCGTTTCAAGCGGCGGCATTTCAGTAAACCCGGCGAAAATATAATCTGTCAAAGGCTAACCGACACCAAAGTCAATAGCTGAGATCAGAAGCTTTATGGGACTGGCCGGATGTTATTGACGATTCGTTCAGTATTTTGCAAGAGCAGCGGAACCCTTAACGAAACTTACACGGAAGGAGGTACCGTATGTTTGGTCGAAGGAGTGCACCCAGGCATTTGAGTTATGGAAGTAGAAGTTGACCACGACCCCCATCCTGACGGTACTTGATAGTTCTGATGGTTTGGTGATCCATAGCGATGCTTCCGAGAAGGGATTATGATGTGTTTTGATACAGCATGGTCGAGTGGTGGCTTACGCATCTTGTCAGCGGAACAACCACGAGAAAAATTACCCAACGCATGACTTGGAGTTAGCTGCAGTGGTTTTCACACTAAAGATTTGGAGGTACTATTTGCTGGGCGAAAAGATGGAAGTGTACACGGATCATAAAATCTTGAAGTACGTGTTCACTCGGAAGGAGCTAAATATGAGACAGCGCAGATGGTTGGAACTGATGAGAGACTATGATCTAGATCTGCAATACCACCCGAGGAAAGTAAAACGTTGTGCTAGATGCTCTCAGTCGTAGACCAACAGCTATGATGTTAACTAGTCAGAGAAGTATTATTGAAGACTTTCAGAGACTCAAGCAGAAGGTAATTATGCCGGGTACAACCAGACAGTTTTGGCAGTTACAGGTGCAGTATTCGCTTGTAGATCGCATTAAGGCTGCACAGGCTGGAGATCCTTGGTTACAAAAGTTCAGGAGACAAGTTGACGCGGGATTGATAACAAATTGATGATTCACAAAGATGGTTCTTTGAGATTCAGTAGTCGACCGTATGTGCCAAAGAGGGGTAAACGGGAAGAAGTTCTAGCTGAGCCACACAGGTCAGCTTATTCGATGCATCCGGAAGCATGAAGATATACAGGGACGTAAGGCAGCACATTTGGGTGGAACGGAATGAAGAGAGATTGCCCGATTTGTATCCAAATACCTGATGTGCCAACAGGTAAAAGACATAACATCATAGAATAGCCGAGTTATTGCAATCGCTTCCATTATTCTAAAGGAAATGGAAGCGCATCACTATGGATTTCGTGACGGGCCTACCACGGAGTCCAAGCGGCAACGTCATCTGGGTCATTGTTGATCGTCTTGCAAAGGCAGCACATTCCATACCTTTTCGAGTGGGACAATCGGCAGAGTCGCTGGCAGAAAAATATAAGCAGGAGTAGTAAAGCTACATGGAGCACCTGTCAGCATAGTATCTGATCAAGACACCAGGTCCATTTCCCATTTCTGGAAGATCCTGCAGGAGAGTTTGGGCCCTCGTTTCAAGTTCAGCATGGCGTATCATCCACAGACGGACGGGCAATCCGAGCATACTATCCAAACGCTCGAGAATATGTTAAGGGCATGCATGCTGGATTTTCGAGGTTCTTGGGAGGATCACCTTCATCTGGTGGAGTTTTCTTATAACAGCTTCGAAGCTAGCATCCAGATGGCCCCGTTCGAAGCTCTTTACGGATGGAAGTGTCGATCCCCTCTTTGTTGGGATGATGTGGGAGAGCGCAGGTTACTGAGTCCCGAGCTTATAGCTCAGACGGTGGATAAAGTCCAGATGATCAAATCGCATCGAGACTGCTCAGGACCGACAGAAGAGTTAGGCGGATGCCAGTAAAAGACAGTTAGAGTTCGGAGTTGGCGTACACGTATTCCTGAAAATTTCACCTACTCGGGAAGTGATCAGGTTTAGTAGTCATAGAAAGCTCAACCTCCGATCCATCGGACCTTGCGAGGTGCTAGAGCGAGTAGGAGAGATGGCCTATCGACTTGCCTTACCTCCATCATTAACTGGTGTACACAACACTTTCTATATATCTCAGTTGCGGCGTTGCGTTCAAGACGACAGTCATATTTTTGATCATTCAGAATTGACGCTGGGCACCGATCTATCATATGACGAGCAGCCTACCAGCATATAGATCGCAGGGAAAAGGTGCTCAGGAACAAGGTCATTCCACTGGTTCGAGTTTTTTGGGATGGTCGTTCTCCAGGAAAGTCTACCTGGGAACGTGAGAAGGATATCCGTTCGCGTTTTCCGCATCTTTCGAGTAATTTGTTTGTATCGTTGCTTCCTAGTTTTCGTTCTTTTAATTTCGAGTACGAAATTTTTGTAGGAGTATGATGTAATACCCAGTTCAATTTTTACTCAATCATCCGTATTTTTTTATAATAATTTTTCCCTATATTTTTCCTATTTGATTTATTCCAAATATTTTTCCTAATATTTCTCCCTAGTAAATTTTAATATCCTAACAACTACCCAAATCCCATGCCCTCTCATTTCTCCCTTCCTATCTCTTGTTTTTCCCCAAGCCCAAGGCCCAACCCCTAAACCCAAACCCTTAGCCCCTTCTCTCCCTTCTCTCTTTCTTTAACTGTTGCTCTTTCTTCTCTTCAACAATTATTTTCTTTCTTCATTTTTCAAAACTCCTCAAATCCAAACCGAAGGATTCCCCATCATTCCCGTTAATCCCATTTTAATTACCCATTAACCCCATAAATCCGCATAACCTTCACCTCTTTCGATCATTTATTCTCTCTCCCACACTCACCAATCCCCTCTCAACACCGACCAAGCCAACCCCCCTCACAACCCAGCCGGCCACCACCTCGCCTCCTCACCAGAGCCCACTTCGCCATGCCGACCCCCCTCCACTCCATAGCCGACGATCCCTTCTCCCTCATCACTTCTTCATTCATCATTGTCATCATCTTATCACCACCTCCATAGTCGAGCTCACCACAACCCACCTCCATCAACAACCTTCGAGCTCCATCATCATCAGCCGACATCCTCTCTCCTCTTCGGACCCACCGCTGAGGAGCCTCACCATCGCTGCAGCAGCCCTTAGCCAAGCTTACCACCTCAAACCGAACCTCCCCTTGCCGCACTAAGCTCACTGTCACTGCCGTGTATGCTGCCGCCGTCGCCGTTCGTTGCCGTGATCAGGGTTGTCGCCATTCCGACTGTTGAACCATCGCCAGGCAAGTGAATCCCACTTCATCATACATGTTATATATGTTGGTTAAGTTTAGTAGTTCTATTACGATCCTATACATATATATGTTTGCTTGAATCATACGTTATAATCTAATTGTCTCTAGCGAACGATCGTCGTTGGTGGTTGTGATTGAAACACGTCTAGTGGTTGCTATTTTCTGTGTGATAATATTTAGAATTTGCACGGATTAAAACTTATGTCGATTAAGTATATGAAATAGATATCCCGAATGACACCCATATGCATAACCAAGATTGTTCGATGTGAAACCCTAGACCAAAACATATCTTAAAATGGCGGAACTTATGATCGATAAATCCCTTCCGGTTAATGAATGTCGTGTAGAAATTTGGACGCAAAATATCGTTGTTTCACACAGGAAATGACGTCCCTGCTAACCGGTACGAAATCTGGAATTTACCATGCATGTTGTCGCGTAAAATTCATAGTTAATTATGTATAAACCGAATCGTGGCATTCCAGGGCTCGTATCGAAACCAACGGAATAACCTACAACCCTCTATATTTGGTTGCTGAATTTTAATATGTTTTGATAATGCAAACTGAGTAGAATTATGGCTCTGGACTGCAGTCCAGAGCAGTAATCCCTGTTTTTAAACCACTATATATCCTTGTTTAAATACACAAATGTGCGAAACCCTATAACCATGCGTAGAGAATTGAGTTAACTTTCGTATGCCACTGGTTTCACCAAATTCCATCACAATTTGATATTTTTAACACAATTTATATTGTCAACGTGTACGGTTGATTACTACAGTATTGGTTTATACGTAGTGACAATAAACTGAACATAACTCTAAACACACGATGGCTATTACTGATCCAACTTTTGCGTTGAAACCCTAAGTGATAACCCTAAGTAACATTGAACTGTAACGACGTCTAATTATGAATGTAACAAATGGAAAAATATATTCGAAGATGGACTTTCAGTTCAGAAACTGAAATTCCAGCAGTGAATATCCGTTTTAAAACGACCGTATCTCCCTAACCAGTATCTCGATTGATACGAAACCAATTTTACTCTCTAGATAATTGAGTCTACTGTTTATGCTTTTTATGGTGTTTTGCCTAATTCTACACGTATAAATTACTGTGATTTTTCCAATCTGAATGACACCGGCCGCCTATATTTTATTCGTAGTGTATTTTACTGCATTACCATCATACCGCATGACTGTTTTACCCTTAGTACATAGTAATCGTTTGCATTGACACCCTAGTGATTATAGCACATTGTCGAGCGATGGTGGTATCAATTGGTTGTCATGTATGCCGGTGAAAATGATTAAACAGTGAAAGTAATTGAACAACGATAGTGATACGTACTTGTATACAACCAGTTCGATACATGAACATGTACTGAAACCTGGGGAAATGGGAAAATCGAGAGTCGAATTTGTATTTATCGAGGTATAGTGTTTAGAGGATGATCATTCGAACAGTGATATATATATATATATACTGAATAGGTCATGGGCCTAGCGACACGGCTGCAGAGTTATGTCCCAGACACAGTGAACCATAGTCTCGGGCATGCACGAGACCCTCTTTAAACACGATAACTCTTTTCCACCGATCAATTTCAAATTGACTTAGAGACTGATAGGTTTAGCGACATGGGCATTGCATTGATTACTAATTTGACACACATGCTACACTATTCACCTGTGCCTGCTATTCCACATACACTTATCATTATTTTCCATACCAACTAGTTTATGTTTATTTTACTGCACAATTATATATTTTTATATTGTGTCGCACTGACGACCTGAGTATGCATGCTCAGAGTGAGAAGCGGACTTAGTCTAGATCAGGACCTACCATACTTTAAGGATATTGCGGAGATCTAAACCAACAACGCCAGTTTTATCGTTCCCTTGTCATCATTTTGGTTAGTTGTTTCATTTACTGGTAAAGACTTATATCTATTGAACTCCTTCGTTTAAAATAGTGACTGCTATATCTCGTTGTCTGTGTTTGATTACTGCTTACCATATACTGCTTGAAACCGAAATGTGACTACGGCGGGATTATTTCTTGATCTTAGGAGCATGGCTGGCCTAATCACCCCTCGTATTCCGTATTTTGGGAAGCGAGACGTGACATTTCCAATACATCTTTTTGCATGATTGTTTAATCAATGATCGATTTGAAAGAGTCATGGATACATGAGCTTTATTCAGAAAAGAAAAGATCATGGATACATGTCATAAAAAACCTTAAACAGGGGTAACTACAGTGAAGCATACCTATTTTAATTAATTTTTTACCTCTCTAACGGTATATTTATGTAAGTGTTCGTATGGGTGGTTGGGGTCAGAAGGGTTTGGGTTGTCACACGTGCATGGTAACTACCCATTATATATTATATATAAGCTTTTTTTCCTTGGAAAATTAGCGTCCATCCCCGAAGTTTTAGGGAATTTGCATATAGCCCCTTATTTCAAATTAATGGTAATGGAAAAATTTAGACTCTGCATCCTATATTTTAAGAAAATTTGTATTTGACCCCTTATATTCCTTCTACATAGAGCTAAAAGATTGGAAAATTAAATCTTGCCTCTTCTTTTTATTAAAACTTTCATTCGAACCATTCAAAATGTATTTTTGGGTTTTTAAAAATTTTTGCTAATAGACTAAAAATTACATTCTTTCTTTCTTCTTGAAATTGATTAAGCGAAAATGCATAATTTACTTTGCATTAATTATTACTTTAGACATGTTAATCATTTTTATTCAAGCACGGTAGTAATATAGATTGCAGCATACTATCTTCATTTAATTTTCATAATCTATTTTGTATTAATTGTCATAAATTTTTATATCAGGCAATATTTATTTATATGACTTATATATAATCATCGTAGATCATGTAAAATATCAAAATAAAATCTTCGCGACATATTTCTCAGACCGAATGGATTTATTGTATTTTCATTACAGAGAATGTCAAGGGAAGAATCAAAGATGCCAAGG
The DNA here is from genome assembly GCA_030015575.1 of Agapanthus africanus. Taxonomy (NCBI): domain Eukaryota; kingdom Viridiplantae; phylum Streptophyta; class Magnoliopsida; order Asparagales; family Amaryllidaceae; genus Agapanthus; species Agapanthus africanus. The sequence goes on along the minus strand of CM057339.1, from coordinate 477,012,931 downwards.
ATTTTAGTTTCGTCGAACGTGAATATATATAGCGTGTGGTGCTAGGGTCGCAATACTTGCAAACCGCGGCGGAAACATTAGATATAGAACAAAAATTTCTAATAATAGCACCATACACTAAAACCAAGATCATCCAAATACTAGCAATTGTATCAAAGCAAGAAAGCTATCACAAGTTATACTAAGGATTTGAAGGAGCTACAACATTTGTAGCGTGTCCACTCTCTAATAAAAGACGTGAAAGACCCGAGCTTTGATCCCTGGTGTATGGATCGAACTTGATCTACGACCTCCTTCGCCGAAAATGATCCATCTTGAAAACAACATATCCAAACTCCAACTCCACAAAAGAGCACTTCTTTATGAAGCTACTAGCTCTCACAAATTGCTACTAGCTCTCACAAAGCACTCTATTTTACTCTCTAGTTCTTCTCATTAGTTCTCATTACATGAGAGAGAAGATGAGGAAAATGATATGGCCATATCATTTTCTCTCTTCTATCATACATGAGATAATATCTCCTCTAGTGGTCCCCACAAACCCGCATGCCTCGTTTGTCACTAAGTGACAGTTTAGTGTGTGTATAGAGAGACTATAATCCTATCGGTAGGATTTGAAAACAAATCCTACCTATAATTTACCCATTAGATATACTGATATACATTGAGATGTATACTAACAATTATGAAGAAAAGCATTTATTATTCTTATCAATCACATGGTTGCATGCACATATCTCAATGCATGTCCAATGGTTAAAATATTGGTGGAATTTGTTTCCAAATCCTACCGATAGAATACTAGTCTTTCTCTCTCTTTACACACACTAGCAGGGGCCCCGTGCGACGCATAGGTCCGAGAAATATGCCGCGAAGATTCTATTTTGATATTTTACATGATTTACGATGAATATAAATAAATCATATAAATAAATATTACCCGATATAAAAATTTATGACAATTAAATGAAGATAGTATAGTGCAATCTATATTAATAACGTACTTGAATAAAAATGATTAACGTATCTAAAGTAATAATTAATGCAAAATAAATTATGCATGTTAGCTTAATCAATTTCAAGCAGAAAGAAGGAATGAAATTTTTAGTCTATTAGCAAAATTTTAAAAAACCCAAAAATACATTGTAAATGGTTCGAATGAAAATTTCAATAAAAAGAAGGGGCAAGATCTAATTTTCCAATCTTTTGGCTCTATGTTGATAGACATGGGAGCCAAATGCAAATTTTCTTCAAGTATAGGGGGCGAACTCTAAATTTTTCCATAACCAATTACCATTTATTTAAAATAAGGGGCTAAATGCAAATTCCCTAAAACCTAGGGGTTGGGGACTAATGTTCCGAGGAAAAGGACAAAAAGCTTAACTGGTGAGAGAGGACAAAATATCAGCTTCTTGGCTCATGAAAAACCGTCATCTCCCGTCTACAATGGCACAATCTAACCGTTGGATTGATGATCCGGTTTGTCCACCTTATTCTACACAGAAAGTGATCTACGTGTATAAAATATTTGGTCTATTTGAAGACTCCTACATGTGGAATCGTGTTTCCAAAATGGATGGCTCATAACACTATAAAGATTTCATATATTAGGAACACTTGATCCAACACGTAGACGGCTTCAAATCGACCATTACTAATCAAAGTACAACCTGATTTGACATATGCTGATTTTGTTTGTTGACAGTAGCAATTATCTATTGTTGTATATTATATATTTTAGGGGTAAACCGTAAAACGAGATATTAATGTTCAGCAGGCTTCCCATCGTAAAGGTTTTGGTGCTAGGGAAGAATTGAGGGGTGAGGGGGGTGAGGAATATTTGAAAACTTTAAGAAAGATTTATGTGTTCTTTGGTATAATACTTTTAGGGTACAATAAGATAGTAATCGCTTCGCAATTTTCTTCCGCTTTCTCGCATTCTCTTTTTCTTCATTTTCCCTCTTTTTTCGCTTTCACTCCCAGTATTTGACATTAGATTAACGCATAATCTCTTCTTATTCGTCTGGTTTGCTTCTTTTTCCCTCATCTGTAAAAACCTTAGAATACCATATCTATCAACATTTCTTTAAAAGGTTCACGCTTCCACCAACTTTAATCTGAAACCAGGTGAATCCATTTTGGTTTAACTAAAAAATGAAATTATCAGCCTAGCCTTATATGTAGGGATTAGTTTTGGATCCAGTACATCAGATTCAGTCCAGTATACCATTTTTTTAATCCCAGACATTTAAGTGGTGGCAATAGTAACATGCATTCAAAGAGTTATATATACAAATAAAACCAAAACTATTGCTCGATATGCAACCTTTTATTATAAATTTAAATACTTAAATCATGGTGTAACCATATCTTAATTCAATTTTCTTCTCCCACGTGCAATTGCCTGTAGAGGGTGCACAACCTGCTAGTAAGGAAAAATATTCATGATGGTAAGCAGGCAGCTTGTCATTGGAGCTTTATTCACCTAACACTCCACAAACTTTACTTTCTAGCATGTTGTGGATTAAATGAAAGTTTACAAGCATTCATTGTATGCACTGAACTTTCAACGCTTGATTTAAATCTATCAAAAGCAATGCAATTGTATATGGTAAGGATGTAACTTGTGTTGGATGCATTATTCATCTAAAACTCAACAGAATTTACCTCCTAACATGTCGCAGTTTAATCAAAGTCAACTGGAATTAGAATTTTAGAAAAATCTGTTCTGAATTCGCAATACTCGAGTTACTATATTAAAAGAAATGCATATTGCAGATGGTAAGCTTGTAGCTTACACTCAAAGCTTTGTTCATCTGAAGTGCAACAGAACTTTAGCTTCTAGCATTTTGTAGACCAAAGGGAAGTTCATAAGTTCATGTGCATTGGAAGTTTACAAGAATTCAGTTCATACTGAATTTCCGATCCTCGATTGAAAACCAAAAGATATGCATAATAAAAATGAACTGAAAGAACAATTCATTATACCTCTTTAGTGCTGTGTTTTTTAATATCTAGCTGTTTGGGATCGATTCTAATGGAAGTAGGCACTGTGATATTAACGTTTAGAGGATCAATCCCTGCATTCTGGACAATGATGACCAATTTTGTAGGATCTGAAGCAGAAAACCAAAAAATGTTGTTACAAACATAGACGCTTTACTTGCTTATTCTCAAGATAAACTAAACAAACGATTTCCAGATTTTTCAATTTATGACAAACAAGATAGGATTAAAAAACAGAAGACACTTTACTCATTGTGTGAAAATAAGCAATAGATGATGGAAATTCAGCTTTCTTGAGGTATAAAATATATAGATACACAAATAAAGCGAGGGGCAGGGAGATGAGCCCCCATGTACTAAATCTTATCATCATGACTTCCATTTAAACTTTTCTCAACCTACGAAATTCTGAGTTTTTGCTAAAAGGAAAAAAGTACTGGCTCTACAAACAGGCCAATTGTTTGTCAACATTTTATGACAAGGTTCTTGCTTCCTTGCAGTCATAGCTATTCCTTAGCAAAGAATTTGTTCATGTCATCCGAAAGCTTTTCAACAAGATCTATTATTGAGCTTTCTCAATTTTACGAGTCTTGCTCCATACCCGAGTAAATGCGTTATAGATATTTCATGGAATCAAGTCATAATTATAATATACTATCTCAATAGTATCAAATCCCTGTTGAAAATATTTGTATGTAAATTTTGACCAAGTAAACTAAGCCTGCTGATTTCTGACATGGTGAAACCCATGGTGCGCAGTCCAAAGTAACTCCAAGAAACATGAAATTTCATATTACTATTGGGGACTGAACTATATGACAAGGATTGATGCTAGTTATCTGCAAGTTGTTTTACATAGCAATTTGTTACCATTGAGGTACTAACTAAAGATGGCTGCACTCTTTATTTTATGTAATTCTCACTTTCTTCATAGTTATTCCTCATGTCCTCATGACTAAACCATTTTCATACAAATAAACAAAGATGGTGGCAGGAATAAAGTTGAGATACGGTAAAATAAGAAAATAACTGTTGAAGGATGTCCTATATATTGATAAATTTTAAAGAGAAAATAAACGTGGACGAAACAGCAGAACAATAAGAGGGTGTCCAATCTTCTAAATTATTGACTTATTTACAGAAATCCTTACATTAATTGTTTATTACTTCTGATTTAGAGGTATGGAAAGGGCGAAACTCACGGCTCAATAATAAACTCTTGTTTAGATGATTTCTTTTAAAGAGAATGTGATTGGGCTGACAAATAGGTTTATAATTTAATAATTGCTTTCATGTCAGTCTATCCAGTTGAGGCCTCTAGTTCGTTCCAAGAAACAACATGGCATTATAATTCAAAGGCCCAGATAACATTAATGAACAGCCAGGTGTACTATATTACTGTGACCTTACAAAACATATATATGAAAAAATGAAAATGTAACAAAATATAGTTCCATATGTACTAAAAATTTAAAAAGAACTAAGGGATTGTTTGGATACACATATTCCTTATGATTGAAAGCCTAGATTCCTTTTTTCCACCGGATTGAAGCAACCCAGAAAAATGCTTGTTTGGATGGGATTTTTGTAGTTAAATCCGGAGGGCAAAACCCCCCAAATAGGCCTATTCCACAAGATTAAAAAAATTAGCTCAAAGCTAATTTTGTTAATCCTGCACTTTTTCTTTCTCTTTCTCCTAGAAAACTGAGCCTAATAATTGCTGCTCTCCCCCCCCCCTCTCCCTCCCTCCACTTCCCCCATTCACACAGGCTCCTCTTTCTCTCAAAAAAAAAGAAGAAAAAACCCTCGTCTTCTTCTCCATCTCCTACATAGCTGCACCAATTTGGGGGCAAAAAGAACTTTTCCTTTGTGCTAGCAACCTTCATGCACCAAACAAGCATATTTTGTTGGTTTGTGATTTCTTAATTTGTAGCTCTCAAATGCCCTAATGTCCACTATAGTGTGTTCCCAGCTAGATATCTAAACATGGACCTCTATAACAGCTACACCATGTCTTTCATGTCATATGGACTTGTTGTAATCTCATCCTTTAAACCCACCCAATGAAAATAGCAATAGTTCTTAGTTCTCTAATAGAATAGCCCTAAAACCCACGCCATGAATCGAATCGCTGAAGTCCATGTCAGAGCTCATCCCATAAGAACTTTGAAAGAAGAGGAACTCATGACATGCCTTCGATATAGAAAGAGCTAACAAAAGAGTATTATGATGAAAGAAGAAGAGCTTTTTTGGTTCTTTATGTGAACAATGCAATAACTAAAGAATATGGTATTTATGTAAAAATTGGTGAAAGGTCATGGTATTTTATTGTAATCTAGCCATATTTTTAAATACGCCAAAATAGCTAGTTTTCAAAAAATGATATGTTATATCCAACCACATATTTAAAAAATAATAATAAGCATTCAATGTATATCCTTATCCTACGTCATCCAAACATGCATTAAGTTAAATATATCTTGAGGAATGCAAGTGCATTCCAAGATATATTAATCCTAAAGTAAATCCGATGAATTTTAATCCTAACTATCCAAACATGCCCTAACTCAAGTTTAAACCCACCTTTGGAAATATGGCTTGGACTTTTAATAAATCACTTATGCACTTTTTAGTATTAAAGTGATGAACTCCGTGGGAATACAAGCCAAAACCATAGATTTGACCAACTCCTGGAATTTATAACTATAAAACAGCAGTATGTTTATATCATGGATTCTCTGTCCTTGCCAACTTAACATTCGATATGCTTGAACATACCTCGAAACATTCATTTGTTGTGGTAACAACCCTTGGCATAAGCACATCAAAATTTCATATCGCTTATCAAGATGGCGACCATTCAAAGAAGGATTAAGCATCAGGTAACAAAAATAGCCAAAAAGAAAAACAACTGGAAATAAGAAACAAGTTGATGTGTAGCAAAAACAAAAAAAAAGTGAGGATTATTTAGTCACAGTGTAAGAGGTATAATAGACGGGCACATGAAATGAATATGTGCCAGGTGCCACTAAGAAGAGGGAACAACATTATTGCTGGGATCAGGAGAGGGAAATACCTAAGATAACAGAGATGCAAATAGCAAAAAAGAATTGACAACTTTGTGCTGGCAAGATTACTCTTAAATAAGAATGATTAGAAAAAATACCAGCATACAATATTACATAGATGAGAAATGCTAGTCAAGGAAATGCTCGACACATATTGTTATGGTCTGCAAGTCAACTGTCAGTTCTCTAATTTAACCCTTTTCTAAGCGAAAGATTATATTTCAATAACTAGCAAGGAAGTTGATGAATATTCCTTTCAGCCAAAATCAGCATATTGCAATGCTGTGAATCGATCCACCTCTTTGTAGAGTGAGACCGAAAAAAATTCTTTATGGACATCAAATACAACATGAAAAATATGTAATATAAGATTTAATATGCCTGCGTGTACTGATTACTTGAGAATTGAAATCTACTCGATTGTTCTCCATGTTCATAGTCTTTTATTACAAGACTTACAAATACTACGATGATTAAATCAAGTAGAAATTCTTCTTTTTTGCGTGATGCACCTAAATCATACTATGAAAGATGAAGATATGCTTTCTAAAAAAAATCCCATTAATAAGAGTCCTAAATAAGCTCACTGAATGAAAACAATCAACTATAAATTCAAATCACTAAAAAATCACCAACAATGCATAAATGAAAGAAAAGAATTTAAGTGCATATGAGAAGGCCTACTTACCAATTTTAGAATGTTGAAGGCAAGCAACCAAATCATGTGCATCATCACATTTCTGACCGTCACATTTCTCCAACTGAAATTTATCTTCACGAGTTTTCTCTCCATTAGGCCGTTTTCCTCCTTGCTTGTTATCATCCTTTTTTATATTCTCTTCGCTCTTTGAAGGACCTTTGTCCTCTTGACTCTTCAAAGGGCCATTGTTTCCTTTCGGCCCATCATCCTTTTTAACATTCTCTGGACTCTTCAAAGGACCAATGGTTTCTTTTTGCTTGTTATCCTTTTTCAGATTCTTATCTTCACTCTTTGAAGGTATGTTGCTTTCTTTTTTACCATCATCCTTTTCCCCATTCTTATCATCATTTTTCAAAGGACCTATGTTTTCTTTCTGTTTATCATCTTTGTTACTATTCTGATGGCCTTCATTTTCTTCAATGCCATTATCCTTTTTATCATTCTGTGGGCCTTCCTTTTCTTTGTTACCCTCATCCTTTTTATCTTCCTGAGGATTTTCATTTTGTTTTAAACCCTCATCCTTTTTATCAATGCGAGGATCTTCGCCTTGTTTAGCACCCTCATCACTTTTATTACCTTGAGGAGTTTTGGTTTCATTAATCCCCTCACCCTTTTTAGTATCATTTCCACCGTCTGTGATCGACGAATCATCAGGGCTTTTCTCACTGGGTTTATTATTAGCAACAGGTGGGGATCCTAAGGGTTTTGGTTGTGGGTCCTTATTCAATTCTTTCTCAACAATTGGAGAATTTGGTTGAGACACCTGGAAAAGCCCCAAAAATCTAAACTTTTTTCGAAAATAGTATCAATAAACCCTAATTCAGCAACAACAACAATAAGAAGTGAAGGCGATTTCGTTACCTTATCAGGGTTTGGTTTCTCATCCGCCATTAGAGCTCGAGGTAAAGCATCGGACGCTCTCAGCATCACCAAAATCAAGATCATCACTGAGAAAATTCTTGTTGTGGCCATCATTGAGAATTGAGCAGTGGATTAGATCTGTGATAAGCTAAGATTTTGATGGAGACCTAAAAAACTGGGGTTTTGAATGGGCGAAGTCAATGGAAGGCATTGAGAACTGAGATCCGATTGGATTAGGGTTTTTCAAGAAGTGTCTGGGGTTATAATCAGGGTTTCAAAAGAGAGAGAATTAAAAGAAAAGAATTCATGAGAGAGAGAATCAACTTTTCCAAACCATGTCAAACACCATTTAAAAAACAGCAGCAAATTATTTTTACCGAGACATTTTAACCATGAGATCGAAACACTCATGTGTAAAGGTTAAAAAAAAATTAGAATTAAAATCCTGTTTGGGCATGGAGTTAGGAGAACCACGGTAAATTTTTTAGTGGTGGAGGGTATGCGAACCATGTCAAACTACATTTAAAACTTTAATTTTGATAGGGAATTTGGTTTCACAATTATTTAAACTCCAAAATTTTTTTCAGTTGTTTAAACTCCAAAAAATATATGTCTTTTTACAAGTTTTAGTCCATGTTTGGATATAGAATAAGGATAATTGTTGTTTATTTTTAAGTGGAGGCGGAGAGAGTGCAAACTTTGGTTTGTAAGCCCCAAACTCCAAAAATGGAGTTTACAGAACTTTGGTCGGATTGGAGTTGATATAACTGCAGTTATCTTAAGTTTTGAACTAAGATAACTATAATTATCTCAACTCCAAAATAGTTGCCAAAACAAGATAAAGTTAGCATTTTGGAGTTAGGTTTTGCTAACTTTATGAAACTGTAGTTCAGAAAACTTAACTCCGTTCATAAGCAGGGCCTTGGAGTTGTAGAGCGTTTTTTTATTTATTTGAAGTTAAACTCCTGAAGGCTTGGATTTGGAGTTAAACTCCCAAAGGCTTTTTATCTGGAGTTAAACTCCCGAAACAATTTCATATGGAGTTAAACTTCCAAAACAATTTTATTTGAAAAGAAAACCTAAAGGGGTCTCTTGAAGTTTTAAGATATATGTTTTGGATGATGAGAAGGAACCCCTTTCTTCTCTTTGAGCCCTAGATTAATCCCCATGTGAGGTTTTAGAGATGGGTCTCATTTTTCCTCCTTTTTTTTGATCTTAGACAAGAAGGGTGGTGAGATTTTGATTAGCACGTTTTCACCGTGTCGTATTTAGAAAGAGTTTGAAATAACCGTAATAAAAAACGGTGTCGCGTGTAGCAAGCCGTGATGAGTACGGGTCGTCCGCAGGGAAATGGTAGGTTTTTAAGCTTGTTTTAACAAGTTAATGCCGTAACTTGAGTTGTTGTTTTATACTAAGTGTCATAACTATGGTATGTTCAATAAAAAGACTTGTTAGGGGTAGTTTTAGGTTAGCTAGTGTTAGGATGATATTTGCCGTTTTCTTATAGACCCAATTCTGATATTGATACTGAGGCAATAGACAACAATGTGGATTAGGGAACTTGAAATACGGTATTTGTATTTATGTGCTAAATCCGTATTTCTTGTCCCTTATCCTTCCTGTTGGAGATAGTGCCCTCAAAGTCAATTATTGGATCACAGGCTCGTGATTGCAATGATTGAGGGAGGACCTATCCCGGTAGGACAGTCTTACTCGAGATGATAGTATGCTATCTGGTTTATCTTTATCATCGTGTACTGCTTTTGGTGACCTTACAGGTCGCTATTACACGTTGATAGAGCCCCTAGGAGTCTTGCTTGACTACCAGCAGTATGAGGGCGATCATATACGTGAGAGCTGGAGTCTATAAGCACATCCTTAAATGGTCCCTAGTCGTGGGAGTTTCGAGACAGGGCATCGATTCTCCAGAGTAGACTAGTGTATACAGTTGAGACCCCGACGAGGGGCGGTGGCCGGTCTCACAAGCCACTGGTGTCAGTTGGTTTACCTAAGATGTATACAGGTGCTCATTGGGTTATGAGTACACCGGACAGGACTCGCCGGGAACATGCTATGTCACGACCCGAAAGAGCACGTGACTGGCCCTTGAACCCTATGAAGCCTATAGGACTCCATCTGATCCAAGTAAGCCAAAAGCCCAGAAATCTAAAACCATTTAAAAAGTAAATAAGGAAAACTGGTTTTTTAGAGGTAAAGAAATCGTGTTTCAAAAATCCAAGTTTTTAAATAACTAAGCCGAATATGTATTTTAAAAATGTGTAACTTTTCCTGAAAATTTCGGCAGAGTTTCCTTTGTAAAAACTGGCCCCGAACGGGGTACAACAAGAATAATATATATAACATGATAAAAGGCATCCCCAAGCGGGAGCTAGCTCTTCGTCAATCGACGGTCACAACCATGCAAGCAATAAAAATATACAACGCCAAAGGGCGAGGATCAAACTCAAAAGAAACTCAAAACAGCCAGAAAACCGTAATACTACAAGCGCGACTCTAAGGTCGAAATAATACAACACTATTTTCTAAGTCTGAAACAATATACAAGTTTTGGTTGATGGAAATTCTAGATACAATAAATGATACATGAACAATGGCGGTTCTGATACAAAAGAACCCACCTATCCAAGCAAGTCACCCATAAGGAAGCAGTGTGCCAGAAATGCCGCTATGGAATCTGTACGGCGAAAACCTGCAAGGACTGGGGCACAACGGGGGTGAGTTGCCAACTCCTGAATAGAAAATATCTACAAGCAGAGATCGAATGCATGACCCATCCTAGGTCAATACGATCAGATATAAATAAACCTCAATATGAATAAAGCTGAAGTATGCTAAACTGGCAATGTAATCTCTATACATGAGTGTAGTGCCAAGTGCTCGTGCTAGTGCCTCAGGTAATAGCATGTCATGAATATGAGGTAGAAACAATGAAATCAATCTGCATGTACGTAGATCCCGCCCACTCTTCACCCAATGACAATAACCATCATGCATGTAAATGTCATAAAGCATATGCATGGAAAATATGAGGATATAACCAAAAGCATGGAACCTGAGTGCCTAGCATCGACACTTGAAAACATCATGAAAACCTGTGCCTAGCATCGGCATGTAAATCCTCACACACCGGGCATTCGTTAGTCCGGGTCAGCCCACTCTCAATATATATATCGGGCATCCGTCAGTCCGGGTCATCCCTCTCTCAATATATCGGGCATCCGTCAGTCCGGGTCAGCCCTCTCTCCATATATCGGGCATCCGTCAGTCCGGGTCAGCCCTCTCTCCATATATCGGGCATCCGTCAGTCCGGGTCAGCCCTCTCTCAATACCAGAAATATCATAGAAACAAACTATCTTAATGCGCAAATCAGAAAGCAAGATGAATGTGACAATATACGTGAAATGCAAGTAACAATATATCCCGCAGCATGGAATAATAGTATGCGCATATAAACATATGCAAGCAATGCGAATAGCATGAATATGCGGAAATCGAGTAGTCAACGCAACAGTAGAGAACCTGCCTCAATAGATATATCATGCAACCTTGCCTTTTGAAATAAGACGAATCAGGGCTTTTGGTAAAATAAGGGCTACGGTGTTTTAAGAAAAGATGCGCCTTTTTAAATATCCGTATAAACCCTTTTTGCTTATCTTTAAAATATCCCCGATTCGTTGATTTTGAAATAGGTATGACTCGGTCTAGTCTAACGCCTACTATGCGAACTACGAACTCACAGTCAAGTCAAAAGAGAGGGGTATGGAAACCACCTAAATCTGAGTTGATGTCACATATCTCATCACATGACAGGCATCACTACCATCATATCACATCTCCAATACGACTCTGTCATGTCGCCAAATCTCACGGCCTCAATCGAATCTCATCGACTGATCTCAATCCCACGTATCATCCTCAAAACCCGTATATAAACACATAGTCCCATACCCATGTGTAGATATACCCACCACCATATGCGCACAGATATATGAAAGAATATATGCAAGTATGTGTGTATGTGTGAGTGTGGGTGCAACCACTACTCTAGGGTTCGCACTACTCAACCAATACATCCTTATCACCAATAATCCATTATTACCACCAATTACCCTAAACAACACATAATAAATATATGTGTGTATACGTATTCGTATACATCACCACGGACTGCGGGGGTGCTATACGCCATCCACCCGACTTCTCCCCGTAGATATAAATATACTCACTTTGTTTCTCGTGTGCCAAAGCCGATGTCGCCATCTTCATCTTCTTTGTCTCAACATCTCGTAGGGTACCTACAAGTACATCACAATGCTAAAGCACATGAAAATCACATCGGAAACCAAAATAGCACACGCTACCCGCATAGGTAAAAACCTATCGACTCGCATGTAAACACAATCAAAATCTACTTGTCGTTGACGTCCAAACGCCACCCGACAGGAATGAATCACAAAACACTAAAATCCATACTAAATCAAGTCGTAAAACATACACCAACATAGGAAAATCAACCCAGATTTCACCCTAGATGGAATCAGTCAAAACTAGAAGTACCCAGGGTCAATACTAGAGGAAATGGGGCCATGCACAGAAAACGAGGCAATTCCACCATGCTCTGGCCGCAAATTGCGGCCAGAATGGGAGAATTGGCGGCCAGGAAATGGAGTTGGGGGCTAGGGTTTGGGGTGATGGTTCTCTGGTGCCTGCACATCTCACTGTCAACTCAGTTTTATTTTTGGGGTCTCGGGGTGATAGCAGATTACACAAAACAGTGACAGATTTCCAGTTTTTTCCGATATCGGTTCCGTAATCCCGTATTCTGGTTTCACTTCTAGGTTTGGGTTCAATTTAGCATTACACCAGGGTTTCTAAGGTCACCACGATCCTCAATTTCATCTTAAGTTTCAGTTTTACCCTAAACCCTAACTTGAATTCTCTAAAATCCACAAACATCACAATATTGATACAAAACTAGTATGGATACACAAGGAATTGAAATACTACTCTATAGGTGCAGAAATTACCTCCTTTGGCAACTCAAGAAAATTCTTGAGTTGCCCAAAGTCCTCCAAATCCAATCTTGCTAGGTTCAATGTGAAGCTAGTGAGCTCGGGAGCACTTTTTGTGAAGTGGGAATGAGGTTTTGGCTTTGTTTTCTTGATGGATCTAGGGTTTCAAGAAGAGGGTGAGTGAGGGAGAGGGAGGGCAGCAGCTCATGAAGAAGAGGGGAGAGAGAATGAGAAGGGGAAAATGATGGAGGCATGGTTCAAAAAGGTGGGGTTGACTTGTTCTCTCTCTCTCTCATCACATACCTTTTTCCTTTTCTTTTCTTCACTAACTCTTCTCACTTGAATAGTAAACCCAAAAGAACCTTGGCAACAAAATGTAACACAAGTGTAACAAGTGTGAAAAAATGATATGTGCACATTTTTGCACAAAAATGCTAAAAATCCAATTAGCGATTCTTAATCGCGATTAGCACTAAATTAGCATATAACTAATCTTAAAAACTTTAAAATGGCATAAATCCATAAAATACCCTATTTTAGAATTTTCCATAATTTTTCCCCATTTATTTGGATTTAATTATACAAGAATATTAAAATAATATTAAATTATAAAATTTCCCAAAAATCATATTTTATTATTTTGAAGACGTTACAATCTACCCCCCTTAAAGAAATTAGGTCCCCGAATTTAAATTTAAAACCCCCAAAAGCTGAAATATTTCAATACAATTTCTAAGTTATCGGGGCTCCGAAATCATCTATACATAAAACACCATAGCGCAATGCATGCGCATGAGTACTGAGCAGATATCTCGAAAGCAACACTCCATCAAGCATCCCGCAATCATCGGAGTCATGGTAAAGACACAAATGTCAAATCCAATACAAAACCAATATGATATGGATCAGACTATACATGTAGACATCCAATCTATACATGTAAATAGCTGATGAAAATGTATGCCAAATCTTTTTAAGTCGCTGTGCGATGCGCGTAACACTGCACAGTGGCGGACGTTTCTCATAAGAAAATAACTATCTATGTGTATATATATCCTTTGTTTAATAGGTACGTCCCGCCGTTTTGAAAACAGTTTAGAAGGGTTTCCTTGTTTTTAAAACGTTTCGTGTCATATCGGACACGTAGGTATATACTGAGACTATAGCTTGCTTTTCGGAAATCCCTTCGATAACTATCGATGCATGCAAAATATATCCAGGTACTGCCCACTGACTAGTCCTGCTCAGTATGAAAGCAAATATCCAACATCATAAAAATGTACTGCTCCAAAAGGAATAAATACCAACAATGCACATAACACCACCCTGTGCGTCTGGTGCGCACGGAAATCAAAATCCATATATGTGCCATACAGGTGCATAAAGCAACATCAAGGTGCAACGGGTGTGCACGAAGCATCCGTCATAGGCAACGTGTGTGCCTGACAGCCAAAACAGGTGCATCTGACATGCACGAAGAATCTCGATTTAGTGCATCGGGTGTGCACCAAAATCGTATCTCAAAACATGCGCCCAACATGCGCGAAGATCCAAATTGGTGCATCCATCGTGCACGAATGAAAATCCAAACCCTGTGCACTCAATATGCACGGAATCACAAAATCCAATAGCAACGTCGAATATGCGTAAGTCCAGTCAAAAGCACGGAGTGCAAGAATCCACATCAATATCACAATCAAAATCGACATACCGAAAGGCATCAAATCGAAGTCAGGTGCAATCGTAATGCACAAAATATAAATCCGGTGCAATAAAAGCACGAAATATAAATCTGATGCGATAAACACAAGAAACACAAAACTGGTGCGACAAACGCACGAAGTATAGAACTGGTGCATCTCATGCACAAATACCAAGCAATAACTCCAATACGTAAGCAGCAACACCAAGTGTACCCAGATATGAAGAAAATCATAAACGTGCGCAGCTGCGTGCACAAAACACATATCGATGCACTACAAGCACATATAAGCTATACCGAGTGCAAAATCAAAACACTAAAAGTACATAAAACTCTGCTGGAAGCGTAAATCAAATCACCGGCATAAAATAGGCATGAAATCACAATCAATACCTCAAGAGTAATAACTATGTACAAGGTATAAATACCCAGTAGGTGCAACCATGGTGCACAAAATCAAATATCATGAAACTCATCCATCAAAACTAAATCATGAAAACAGGACGCCAAAATACCGAAATCCAAAGTGACGGAAACGTGATAGTCGAATCACAAAATCACAAATCATGAACACTGTCATCGGTATATCCTCCCTCGAAGTCGAGAAGGTGCCGGTGCATCCAATGTTAGTAGCGCAAGATATCTACTTGCCTCTTGCTCGCGGCTGGCGTCCTCTGCCTCTGGTTCCTGGTCTTTCCTATAGATTACCAATCTCGCAATCTACCGGCTCATCGGCCCGGTCAGGTGTGCTGACAGGAACGATTCCGTTCTGGTACTTTCCTGGTCATCTCTCGTCAATCCTCACGACAGCTCGTAAAGCAACACATCTCTGGCGCCAACCTCGGGTCCACTGAATGCACATCACGCACCTGCTCCTGGTGCAATCTCATTGCAGCAGTGTACTGGAAGGAATCCTACTCAAGGTCTCTTCTGATCTTGCCTAAGCCAAACTGTAGGGAGGCTGGCACTCTGGCGTAATCTTTTCTCGCTCTCTGGACCTCTGCGTCCTTAGTACAATATCTCCTCGGAAGCTGGTCGCATCTCTGCGTCTCTGTATGCATGTCCGGCCTTTAATCTTAACGGGGTGTAGTAACAGCTCGTCTGCCTCTCACACGAACTTCTTGTCCCGCTTGTCTGTATCATCGACCATTCGACGTCGCGTCTTTACCTGCACACTGCAATGTCCTCGGCTACGGTCCATCCGAAGTCTCTAACACGGACTCGAAATCACGAACTCGGTATCTTCATCACTCCGTAGAAGATATCTAGCCGAACACGTCCTCAGCGTGCATGACACATCTCTGATGTCAGCGGAGTGGAACGTCATCTCGTCGAAATCTCGTGCGAACTCTTTACTCCACCTTGCTCCAATATCGACTGATTCAGACTCATCTCATCGTGGCTACACGGACTGCGCTCCAACGGCTATGCTCGTATCTGGAGTCTCCCAAGCAGTGTCCCATCACATGATATCCGAATGATGTCGAATCATCCGATCGACTCGTCAGAACCTCACAATCCCCCAAGAGCTCAACATCTCGGGTACAGTTTAATAGTATCGAGTACATGCCACAGCGTCGGTGGTCCAGCCGTAGAAGGGCAAACCCAAGCCTCACTTATGGCGTCGAGGAACTGCTGCAAACCCTAAGGTTCAAAGGCTTTCACACGGCCATTAAGTCGAGTTAGGGTTTCATTCTTCTAGAGGGTCCATAGAATCACCTGCATGTCTTCCCGTATACTTTAAACTTGGAAAATGGGTTCCTGACATTCGATTGTCTCAATCGACTTTCAACGAACCTGCGTGAAGTCATCTCTAGCTGGAATCAATCTACCTGATGACCTCGCATCGGGGTAAGCGAACGAACCACATGTCCTAGTCATTAATCCTCGATGACTAGCGACTCACCATCGTGAATAAGCGACGTATCAACGGTCATCACATCCTGGCTGGCCTCTATCAGTGGCTCAATTCTCTGGTACCGTTCAGCACAACCGGAAAAATCTCGCAACAGCGATCTGTCAAACGCTCAAAGTGCGGAAACACAAAATACGAAGCCTCAATGCAACCGTATGTCTCTGGAATCACGCCCCGGTCAGCCCTCGTCCACGACGAGCTCACGCTGACACAACTCGAGCCGTAGCTCACTCTACCCGTGCAATCGCGGCAGCAAAACCACAACCAGTATCGATGAAGATAGATCATAGGAAGGAATATGACACAATGCAAGGAAATGTACAACCTAAGGTTTCTTAAGCGGAGTGGCGTGTCGTAAGTATGCCGCGGAACATACCAACGGTACGTCACTCTACTTTAGTCACCTATTCCATCAACCAAAGGTCATCCTACGCGAAGAAAGTTCGGGTCTAATACCCCCTCGACCAAGTCTAAGTTCCGTAAGGTCAAGCCTAAGTTCCGTATATAAATAACGCCCTAGGCTCCACATAGTCAAACTCAGACTCAAACCAAGGTCAACCTAGCGCTCTGATACCAACTTTGTCACGACCCGAAAGAGCACGTGACTGGCCCTTGAACCCTATGAAGCCTATAGGACTCCATCTGATCCAAGTAAGCCAAAAGCCCAGAAATCTAAAACCATTTAAAAAGTAAATAAGGAAAACTGGTTTTTTAGAGGTAAAGAAATCGTGTTTCAAAAATCCAAGTTTTTAAATAACTAAGCCGAATATGTATTTTAAAAATGTGTAACTTTTCCTGAAAATTTCGGCAGAGTTTCCTTTGTAAAAACTGGCCCCGAACGGGGTACAACAAGAATAATATATATAACATGATAAAAGGCATCCCCAAGCGGGAGCTAGCTCTTCGTCAATCGACGGTCACAACCACGCAAGCAATAAAAATATACAACGCCAAAGGGCGAGGATCAAACTCAAAAGAAACTCAAAACAGCCAGAAAACCGTAATACTACAAGCGCGACTCTAACGTCGAAATAATACAACACTATTTTCTAAGTCTGAAACAATATACAAGTTTTGGTTGATGGAAATTCTAGATACAATAAATGATACATGAACAATGGCGGTTCTGATACAAAAGAACCCACCTATCCAAGCAAGTCACCCATAAGGAAGCAGTGTGCCAGAAATGCCGCTATGGAATCTGTACGGCGAAAACCTGCAAGGACTGGGGCACAACGGGGGTGAGTTGCCAACTCGTGAATAGAAAATATCTACAAGCAGAGATCGAATGCATGACCCATCCTAGGTCAATACGATCAGATATAAATAAACCTCAATATGAATAAAGCTGAAGCATGCTAAACTGGCAATGTAATCTCTATACATGAGTGTAGTGCCAAGTGCTCGTGCTAGTGCCTCAGGTAATAGCATGTCATGAATATTGATCTTATGATTTTCGTGGATGTGTTTATCGAATCAAATAGTAAAGAAATCACAACCAAAAATATTTAACCGCAATCAAACAACGGTGTCAGTTGAAGTTAATGAATGAGTGCGGATCGTCCTCAGGGATCTCGAGATTCGTTTTTTACTTTTATTTGTTTGAAATGAAATGTTAAGCAACAATAAGAGAAAACACGATTCAATTGATTGATTTGTATTCGTGTGTCACTAATCTTTTCTAAAGAATCAAGAACTATAAACAACAAGAATCGGTTTCAATGGAATTTTCCAAACGACAATCCAAACTGATAAAGAGGCTCGTAGGAATCGATAGGATCTTTAGATGTGTTGTAGTCTACAATATTTCGTATTCTTGTCCTTCGAAGAATTGATGCTAGATCAAATGGTTATCGACGAGAGTTAGGGTTTTCTTGATGAAATTAAAGTTTCATCTCTTAACCCTTGCTCTTTCGAGGATACCATTTATATTCTAGCCTCTAGTAATTTCAAGAATCGATCGGATCACCCCAATCTCGAGCGATGTTGATCAAGAAAGCATCGAATCGAATTGGGTTGTCGATTCTTGAAATAGCTAGGGTTTACAATCTCGTAGGATTCAAGAATTGATTACAAATTTGCTACATCATCATACTAAAGATCTTCTCGACTCCTTAACGAGCGGAGTTTTACTCGCGCATCACCACATAGACAATATTCAAGAACAGTAAAGATAACATGATGCGGAATTTTAAAAGAAAGCAAGATTAACGAATTTCACCTTTTATTTATATCAACAATTCCGTTACAATCACTCAAGAACTACAAGAGGAGGAACTTGATCGTCGACTTGGCTTCGCTCGTCTCCGTGGATCGCGGATCGGCTTGGATCACTTGCCCGATTGAAGATCGGCTCGGCTCCCAAAAGGTTGAAGATTTCTCGCTTGATTTGGTACTCAAAATGTTGGATTTGGAGTGGAATTAGGGTTAGGGTTTCCTACAAGATTTCTCACTAATCTTGAGGAAGAAGAAGATGGAGAAAGAGAATGGCTAAACTAAAAATGGGTTGAATCTATCACTCTCCAAGATTTCTTGATTTTTCCAAGATGATCCAAGATGAGAAATGAGTGAGCCTAGGGTCTTATTTATAGACCTAGGTTTAGGTTTGAATTAGACTTTCCCTCCCAAAGTTTGTTAACAAGTTTGTTGGGGTTTAGCTTAGGGTTTAAGCAAGGGTTTGGGAAAGTTCTAGAAGTTTTAGGCTAGTTTAGGAGCTTGATGATCTGGTGGAAGTGTCTGGACTCTTCTGGACTTTTGTATGCATTTTTGAGCTGCAGGTACTAACACAGGAGTTTTGGTGAAGTTTGAGGAGCTAAGTCTCTGGATCCGCCGCGCAACCGCCGCGTGAGGTGGCTTTGGGCCGCGCTTCCGCCGCGCAATGGTGGCCTCGGGAACTGTGCTTTCTGCAGTTGCTTTGTACTTCTGTATAGATTATTCTTTGATGTTAAGAATTGCAGTAGCCCTTCTATGTTGATACCAGATTTGCTTTCAATGAGTTTACGAGCAATTGTAATGGTCGAGCAATGTATTGATCGAGCAAGTATCTCTTTTCCTGCATAGACTTCAAAATAGGGGTTGCAAGATATAGAAAATATGCTATGTAATGCAATGCAGTTAATTTCCCTAGAATTTCCGGTTTTAAGGTCGAATACATGTAATTTGATATTTTGCGACCGATTAGCTAATATGTGAATTATGAATACCGTACTCTCCTATATGTATGCAGATGACAAGGAAATTGCCGGTTAAAATATGCAATATTTTCGACTGATCAAATACCCCCAAACTTAATTTCGATCGTCTCGAGAGAATGTTTTATTAAAAAGAGAAGGAGAAAACAAAGAAAGAGAAAAACTAACTAGCACACTTTCGTAGGCAACACGATTGCACTGAGCATGTGCAACAAGCCTTTAAACCTCTAGGTGTCCCTAGTAGGAGGAGTGTTGTCTCCTGAGGGTTTTCAGCGGATTGCACCCACAAAATCCAAAAAATAAAAGCAAGATCATGAATATTACATTTAAAGAAAAGAATAGTAAAAGAAAGACTTTGAAAATTAGGATTTCCAACTAAGCTAGCTTTTCGGTTGTCATGAGCCCTATCTTAATGGTCATGAAAAGATGTCAGAAATCACGTCCTCCCTCAATAAAACATCGTCTTATTCTTCATTCCTATCTTTATTCCAAACATCGATCATATAACCCTGCGTGTGTGTAAAGACATCCCTACACCCGGAGAATTCAATTCAAGCTATCATACTCTTGCCCATTGACCTCAGTACTTCTTGGCAAACGAGATTGCTTACACACTTTCATGCGACCGTTAATACTTCTTGAGGTACTAACCGACCGATTACTTATGTGCTCGTTAACTTGGTGTATTTTCCTAATCTTGCACCACCTCAGGCATAGCAGTGACTCCCAGACCAGTTGACCTTGGGGCACTAGGTGAAGAAGCACCCTTTTGCTATATATTTTTCTTGCCCTTGGTGATAACAAAACCAGTGTCCATTTTTTCTCACCACTTTAAAACACTTTTTTCTTTTTTTTTCATACTTTTGGCTTTAAGACAAGAGCATTTCAAGGTATCCTCTACTATCCCAGGCTTCAAGACGTGTGTAAGTGCGAATAGCAGGGTAGCAACGTTCAAAATGTTTGGCTTCCAGAATAGAAACTATTTTTCAGACTTATTTTTATCCTCAAATTAGTGACGTCTTTCATCTTACTAACCCTTGGGACAACGGCTCATAACTACTTATTACTAGTTCGTATAAGAAAACTTCTAATTTTCTTAGTTTTCTTAAATTTTTCTAATCTCATGGATGTAATTGTTCACTGTCTAAACTTTCATTATCTTATTTATATACAGAAATATTTTTATAGTTTTGAAAATTTTTCAATTTTTATAGATTTTTAAAAGAAATGTTTTGTGCTTATGCAGATGATATGCAAATGATGCAAAAATAAGCACAAACCTCCCCCAAACTTGTTTTCAACAGTGTCCTCACTGTTGCCGACAGTTATATCTACAAAAACCTGTAAATCTGGGAGGAATTATTAGTGGGGGCAAAATATATAAGTGAAGAACTTCCCCCAAACTTGTTTTATTTACTCACCTTCATTCAAAATATGATACAATGATATACTGGACATGAAAGTGAGACGGAGGAATTTTAATCAAGATAAACTGGCTCTTGTAAGAACAAGAGCTCCTCCGTGGGGTCAGTGGAAAAATACGGCTTTAATCTATGTCCATTTACTTTGAAAACAGTGCCGTTTTTAACATTTTCAATATCTACTGCCCCGTGCGGGTATACAGACCGCACAACAAAAGGTCCCTTCCAACGAGATCGGAGCTTACCCGCATGAAGGTGTAATCGTGAATCATAAAGAAGGACTTGTTGACCAGGTAAAAATGTTTTCCTTACAATGTTTTTATCGTGAAACACCTTAGTCCTATTCTTTGTGATTACAGCATTATCATAAGCTTCATCGCGGAGTTCGCTTAGCTCGTTTAGTTGCAGCTTCCGAAAGTTGCAAGCAAGGTTTAAATCAAAATTAATTTCCTTTATAGCCCACAATGCTTTATGTTCTATCTCAACAGGTAGATGACATGCTTTTCCAAAAACTATCCTATATGGAGACATTCCTAGGTCGGTCTTATATGCAGTCCTGAATGCCCAAAGAGCATCCGTCAATTTGGTCGACCAGTCTTTTCTATTTTTGGCAACAGTTTTCTCCAGGATAAGTTTGATTTGTCTGTTTGAGATCTCAGCCTGCCCGCTTGTTTGGGGGTGATAGGGTGTAGAAAGACGGTGGTTGATTGAATATTTCCGCATCAGAGTCTCGAAAGATCTGTTGCAGAAGTGTGTCCCATTATCGCTAATAATAGCGCGTGGGTGTCCAAATCGCGAGAAAATATTCTCTTTCAAGAACTTAATGACAACTTTCCTGTCATTAGTGCGACTTGGAATGGCTTCTACCCACTTGGAAACATAATCAACCGCCAGCAATATGTACAGATTCCCAAAGGAGTTGGGAAAAGGACCCATAAAATCTATGCCCCAAACATCAAACATTTCAACAACCAAGATGGGTTGCTGAGGCATTTCATTCCTTTGGGATATTCTACCCGTATACTGACATTGTGTGCAGGTTTTGCAATGTTCAAATGCGTCCTTGAATAAGGTCGGCCAATAAAATCCAGATTGCAAAACCTTTTCCGCTGTTTTTCTTGGACCAAAGTGACCCCCACAGGCCTGATCATGACAAAATGAAAGAATACTCTTGAACTCTTCATTCGGGACGCACCGGCGAATGATCTGATCAGGACAATATTTAAACAAATAAGGCTCGTCCCAGTAATAGTGTTTTACTTGGGAAAGAAAGCGGTATTTGTCCTGTTTAGACCAATCGCTCGGTATCAATCCCGTGGCATGAAAGTTCACAATATCCCTGAACCATGGTTCAGAGGATACGCTCAAGAGTTGTTCGTCAGGGAACGAGTCATTGATCGGCAGGGTCACAGGGGAAGAAACGATGCGTGAAAGGTGGTCAGCTACTACGTTTTCACATCCTTTCTTATCTTTGATAACAAGATCGAATTCTTGTAAAAGAAGGATCCAACGTATTAGTCGACCTTTGGCATCTTTCTTCGCCAACAGATGTTTTAAAGCGGAATGGTCAGTATATACAACAATAGGTGAGCCGATTAAGTAAGGCCTGAATTTCTCCAATGCGAATACAACCGCTAATAGTTCTTTCTCTGTGGTTGTATAGTTGATTTGCGCATCATTCAAGGTCTTACTAGCATAGTAAATCACATGTGGCATCTTTTCAACGTGTTGTCCAAGGACAGCACCTACTGCAAAATCAGATGCGTCACACATCAGCTCAAAGGGGTAGTCCCAGTTTGGTGATGATAAAACGGGGGCTGAAGTGAGTGAGTGTTTAAGTGAGTCGAAAGCTGTCTCGCAATCCGAGTCAAAGTGGAAGGTTGTATCCTTGGCCAGGAGTAGTGTTAAAGGTCTAGCAATTTTGCTAAAGTCCTTTATGAATCTCCTATAAAATCCAGCATGGCCAAGGAAAGAGCGAATATCTTTGACGCTTCTGGGATGAGGGAGGTTTTGAATGACATCTACTTTAGCTCTGTCAACCTCAATGCCCTTCTGTGAAATGACATGTCCAAGGACTATTCCTTCTTGGACCATAAAGTGGCATTTTTCCCAGTTCAAAGTCAAGTTCTTCTCTTTGCATCGAGTAAGAACAGCGTCCAGATTCGCTAGGCATTCAGAAAAAGAATCTCCAAAAATCGAAAAGTCGTCCATAAAGATCTCCAGGAAATTCTCTACCATATCAGAGAATATCCCCATCATACACCGCTGAAAGGTAGCGGGAGCATTGCATAGCCCGAAGGGCATGCGACTGTAAGCAAAGGTACCAAAAGGACAAGTAAAAGTGGTTTTATCTTGATCCTTTTTGGCGATGGGGACCTGATTGTAGCCTGAGTAACCGTCCATGAAACAATAGTATTGTCGTCCCGCTAAGCGTTCCAGCATTTGATCAATAAATGGTAGAGGAAAATGATCTTTCCTCGTAGCAGCGTTGAGTTTTCTATAATCGATGCATACACGCCACCCAGTTTGGGTGCGTTTCTGAATCAACTCATTCGCTTCATTTGTGATCACAGTGATGCCGGATTTCTTAGGAACGACGTGTATAGGACTTACCCACTGGCTATCGGAGATCGGGTATATAATACCACTATCTAAGCATTTGACGATCTCTTTCATGACAGCTTCCTTCATGACGGGATTTAACCGTCTCTGTGGTTCTCGGGTCGGTCTGGCATCATCCATCACATGTATATGATGTTCTACTATCAAGGGACTAATCCCTTTGATGTCCGCCATACTCCAACCAAACGCCTCTTTATTAGATCTTAATACCGATAAAAGTGCGTTCTCTTGCTCTGATGCAAGAGAAGTGGAAATTATAACCGGTAAAGTCTCGTTCTCACCAAGATATGCATATTTTAGGTGAGAAGGTAAGACCTTGAGATCTAATTCAGGCGGAGAAATGATCGAAGGAAGGATCATAGAATGATTTTTGGATTTACAAAGAAGCTCAGAGCCTGTAAAAGATACAGACTCGGGTGGAGAAAAGTCAGAAGTGCAGGACTCAAGTGTAAGTGTAGTGTCCTCACTAAGTGTAAGATCAAGCAGAGATGTGCTAATGTCATCAAGATCAGTAAAGCAAAGTTCCTCGGCTCCACAACTATCGGGAGCGATCTCATGGACAGAACACACATCTAAAATATGAGCACTAGGTTCTGATGGCTGACTCCCAACTCTGTAGATATTTAGTTCAATGGTCATATTTCCAAATGATAAATTCATTGAACCATTTCTACAATTTATAACAGCGTTGGAAGTGGCAAGGAAAGGACGACCTAAAATCACCGGAATTTGGCCCCGGGGGTTTGCTACAGGATGTGTGTCAAGCACAATGAAGTCTACAGGGAAAACAAATTCCCCGACCTTTATCAACACATCCTCTAATTCACCCCTTGGTTTGGTGATGGATCGGTCCGCCATCTGGAGAGTGCAATGAGCAGGTTTCAGCTCTCCAATTCCTAGTTGCTCATAGACAGAATAAGGTAACAGGTTAACACTTGCGCCAAGGTCTAAAAGAGCACGATTTATGTTTTTACCCCCAATCGAAATCGATATTGTAGGACATCCTGGGTCCTTTCGTTTCTTTGGTAGCTGGGGAATAAAAGCAGTGCTGATGTTATTAGCCATAAAGATCTTCTTCGGCACTTGAGTCTTCCTCTTCCTAGTGCACAAGTCCTTTAGAATTTTCGCATAAGCGGGGACTTGTTGAATCGCATTTAGGAGAGGGATATTGATGTTAACTTGTTTGAACATTTCTAAAATTTTCTCCATATGAGGACTCGTTCTGTTAGCCCTTAGCCGGTTCGGGTAAGGTGCTTTTGCAATAAGCGCAGGGTCCATCATAGGAGAAGGAAAGGGGGGTAGACGAGATCCCAAAAGAGGTGTGGGGACCGTCTGTGGAGAACTATAAGGGTTGGGTGAAGGTGTTGAGCCTAAAGGGAACTGGAGAATAGGCTCGTGCGAAGGTGGTTTGGTAGAAGAAGAAGGATCAGAAGGAGAAGTGTGTGTATGTGGAAAGGTCTCAGCCGGGGTTTTGACATGATTTTCAGTATTATCAATATCTTCCCCGACATTATTATTCAGCACTCTTCCCGATCTCAACGTGGTAATGGCATTTACATTGTAATGCCCAGGATTCTGCAAGGGTTGAGAGGGAAGTTTCCCTTTTTCTCTCGCACTCATTTCAGCTTTGAGGCGTGCGATTTCAGCTTCCATCGTTCTAATACTCTCAGCTTGTGACGCTGAGTTTTTCTTTATCTCATTGACGGAAGATCTAACCTCAGTTGAAACCTCCATGAAATTGGATAAAAGTGATTTCATGGTTTGAGTAAATTGAGAGAAATCGTCAGAACAGGACTGCATAGGATTAGACTGTGCATGAGTGTTGCCCTGGTTTTGAAAATTTTGTGACTGGTAGGGGTGCTGAGTGAGTTGAAGGGGTTGCTGTTGTGGTGGAGGAAGAGCCCTTTGAAAGTTATTTGTGTTTGGAACCGTATTTTGAGATTGATTTTGGTTCCAAGCAAAATTCGGGTGGTTCCTCCAACCCTGATTGTACGTGGAAGAATATGGATCGTTTCGAGGTCGTTGAAATGCGGCATTAGAATGCTCTTGACCTTGAAACGCCGAGTTTAAAGGACATTCTTCCGTTAAGTGTGACGGATCAGAACAGCACCCACAAATAGTTTTGGGGAGTGATACCGGGTTTAGGGAGGCTGTTGCAAATTTGTGTTCCATAGCGTCGAGCTTCTTTTGCATTGCTGCCATTTCTGCTCGAACACCTATGGACACATCTACTTGGTGTACGCCACCCCTATTCAGTGGTTGGGTTCCACTCTCCCAAATCAGTGATTTTTCAGCGAATTCTTCTAAGTATCGCCAGGCTTCCCCATCGTCTTTAGTCATAAATGTACCCTGACACATATTTTCAAGGCTTTGTTTCGTGCTAGGGTTACTGCCCTCATAAATGATTCGGCAAAGCTCCCATCTCGGGATGCCGTGATGAGGACATTGAACCATTAAATCCTTGAAACGTTCAAAGTACTTTGAAAATGGTTCGGTAGGGAGCTGGGCAAATTGGTTCAATTCACTACGAATTCGAGCCGTTCTTTGGACTGGGTAGAATTTCTTTAGGAATGCTGCGACGAATTCTTCCCAATTTGTGATGGAGTGTGCGGTGGTGTTATATAGCCACTTCTCGGCTATGTCGCACAAGGTAAAAGGAAGAAGTCGTAGACGCATCGCATCCACAGAAAGTTGAGACGTACCCATCATAGCACATACGTTTTCAAATTTGGTAATGAAAACGTAAGCGTCCTCGGTCTCGAGTCCGTGATACTTAGGTAGAAGGTTGATATACTGGGGCTTTATTTCAAAGTTATCCCCGTTCGCTGGTGGTGTGGATAAGCAGGTCGAAAGAGGACCTCTAAGTGGATAGCATCTTTCCTGAAGAGAAATGTGTGGAGGATTCTGCGCACCAACGGACGGTGGCAGATTGGGGTTAAAGAAGTTTGATGGATTCGGATCCATCAGTGTGGGTGTGGTAGTAGGTAAAGAAAAGGTAAATGAAGAATTATCGACTTCGGAGTCGATAAAAGGTACGCGGACTAAACGGGCACTAGAATCCCGTGTCCAGCCTATCTTGTACTAAAAGAGGGTTAGTACAAGTGGCAGCGTTAGCTTATAATTAGGGGTAAAATGAATGCGGTGTTTGCTTTGAAAAGGGACGGATTTTGAAAAATGATGCGACAACCAAATGCAGCACACAAACCCTAGAATCTAATGGTCACCTAGGTCCGGCTCTAGACCGCTCCTAACTGCCAAAAGACAAGTCGCAGGATCAATCCTCCACTGCCTCTTTGTCCCCCTGTGGCCGGATAAGTGCCAGGTAAGTGGGAAGGAACCACCACTACAGTGGACCTAATTAATAACCACTAGCCTTAGACACACTCGCCTTAGGCACCACAAGAAAACGCGGATAAGCAATGAATTACCCACGGCCCTCTCTTGTCCTAAATGAGCGCGACAGTCCTTAGAGTCATCTCTAGATTTCTTTTAGTTAATGGGGGTAAATGTGGATGCAAGTTTGGTGGTTTTCGGGGCCTAGGAAGGGTAATGAAATCCCCACCTAATTTGGATTTGGCCGTGCCCCTTAATTTTCCGTATTAGCAATGCAAAACAACCAAGAAAACAAAATCACGCACAATTTTAATTTGCTTTTGCGGCGCAGCTATTATTTGCAAAGAATCCTGCAGAAAGGATTAGTTGGAGCTAAAAAGGGAGAGAGGAGAGAGAGAGAAATCACCTGCTGGAAAATTATCCAGAGAACCCTCAAGCCTGCGGCGCTTCCGCCGCACAAATCCTCTTTGTGCCGCCCTTCCGCGGTCAAGTATTGGGAACAGTGTACGAAATTTCTTCAGCTGCTTGATATTGCTATCTCCAGCTCTCTGGTATATCCCAAATAATTTTTCCACAGCTCAGATTGCTCCAGATCACCTTGCAATCAATTCACAACACACGTATAAGAGTTTGTACGAATTTTGATTTCAAGAAATGAAACGTAATAATTCTTTCACTTCAAACTATAAAAATGTAAACGAATTAGCGCGCGATCCCCGGCAACGGCGCCATTTTGATCTTATGATTTTCGTGGATGTGTTTATCGAATCAAATAGTAAAGAAATCACAACCAAAAATATTTAACCGCAATCAAACAACGGTGTCAGTTGAAGTTAATGAATGAGTGCGGATCGTCCTCAGGGATCTCGAGATTCGTTTTTTACTTTTATTTGTTTGAAATGAAATGTTAAGCAACAATAAGAGAAAACACGATTCAATTGATTGATTTGTATTCGTGTGTCACTAATCTTTTCTAAAGAATCAAGAACTATAAACAACAAGAATCGGTTTCAATGGAATTTTCCAAACGACAATCCAAACTGATAAAGAGGCTCGTAGGAATCGATAGGATCTTTAGATGTGTTGTAGTCTACAATATTTCGTATTCTTGTCCTTCGAAGAATTGATGCTAGATCAAATGGTTATCGACGAGAGTTAGGGTTTTCTTGATGAAATTAAAGTTTCATCTCTTAACCCTTGCTCTTTCGAGGATACCATTTATATTCTAGCCTCTAGTAATTTCAAGAATCGATCGGATCACCCCAATCTCGAGCGATGTTGATCAAGAAAGCATCGAATCGAATTGGGTTGTCGATTCTTGAAATAGCTAGGGTTTACAATCTCGTAGGATTCAAGAATTGATTACAAATTTGCTACATCATCATACTAAAGATCTTCTCGACTCCTTAACGAGCGGAGTTTTACTCGCGCATCACCACATAGACAATATTCAAGAACAGTAAAGATAACATGATGCGGAATTTTAAAAGAAAGCAAGATTAACGAATTTCACCTTTTATTTATATCAACAATTCCGTTACAATCACTCAAGAACTACAAGAGGAGGAACTTGATCGTCGACTTGGCTTCGCTCGTCTCCGTGGATCGCGGATCGGCTTGGATCACTTGCCCGATTGAAGATCGGCTCGGCTCCCAAAAGGTTGAAGATTTCTCGCTTGATTTGGTACTCAAAATGTTGGATTTGGAGTGGAATTAGGGTTAGGGTTTCCTACAAGATTTCTCACTAATCTTGAGGAAGAAGAAGATGGAGAAAGAGAATGGCTAAACTAAAAATGGGTTGAATCTATCACTCTCCAAGATTTCTTGATTTTTCCAAGATGATCCAAGATGAGAAATGAGTGAGCCTAGGGTCTTATTTATAGACCTAGGTTTAGGTTTGAATTAGACTTTCCCTCCCAAAGTTTGTTAACAAGTTTGTTGGGGTTTAGCTTAGGGTTTAAGCAAGGGTTTGGGAAAGTTCTAGAAGTTTTAGGCTAGTTTAGGAGCTTGATGATCTGGTGGAAGTGTCTGGACTCTTCTGGACTTTTGTATGCATTTTTGAGCTGCAGGTACTAACACAGGAGTTTTGGTGAAGTTTGAGGAGCTAAGTCTCTGGATCCGCCGCGCAACCGCCGCGTGAGGTGGCTTTGGGCCGCGCTTCCGCCGCGCAATGGTGGCCTCGGGAACTGTGCTTTCTGCAGTTGCTTTGTACTTCTGTATAGATTATTCTTTGATGTTAAGAATTGCAGTAGCCCTTCTATGTTGATACCAGATTTGCTTTCAATGAGTTTACGAGCAATTGTAATGGTCGAGCAATGTATTGATCGAGCAAGTATCTCTTTTCCTGCATAGACTTCAAAATAGGGGTTGCAAGATATAGAAAATATGCTATGTAATGCAATGCAGTTAATTTCCCTAGAATTTCCGGTTTTAAGGTCGAATACATGTAATTTGATATTTTGCGACCGATTAGCTAATATGTGAATTATGAATACCGTACTCTCCTATATGTATGCAGATGACAAGGAAATTGCCGGTTAAAATATGCAATATTTTCGACTGATCAAATATGAGGTAGAAACAATGAAATCAATCTGCATGTACGTGGATCCCGCCCACTCTTCACCCAATGACAATAACCATCATGCATGTAAATGTCATAAAGCATATGCATGGAAAATATGAGGATATAACCAAAAGCATGGAACCTGAGTGCCTAGCATCGACACTCGAAAACATCATGAAAACCTGTGCCTAGCATCGGCATGTAAATCCTCACACACCGGGCATCCGTCAGTCCGGGTCAGCCCACTCTCAATATATATATCGGGCATCCGTCAGTCCGGGTCATCCCTCTCTCAATATATCGGGCATCCGTCAGTCCGGGTCAGCCCTCTCTCCATATATCGGGCATCCGTCAGTCCGGGTCAGCCCTCTCTCCATATATCGGGCATCCGTCAGTCCGGGTCAGCCCTCTCTCAATACCAGAAATATCATAGAAACAAACTATCTTAATGCGCAAATCAGAAAGCAAGATGAATGTGACAATATACGTGAAATGCAAGTAACAATATATCCTGCAGCATGGAATAATAGTATGCACATATAAACATATGCAAGCAATGCGAATAGCATGAATATGCGGAAATCGAGTAGTCAACGCAACAGTAGAGAACTGCCTCAATAGATATATCATGCAACCTTGCCTTTTGAAATAAGACGAATCAGGGCTTTTGGTAAAATAAGGGCTACGGTGTTTTAAGAAAAGATGCGCCTTTTTAAATATCCGTATAAACCCTTTTTGCTTATCTTTAAAATATCCCCGATTCGTTGATTTTGAAATAGGTATGACTCGGTCTAGTCTAACGCCTACTATGCGAACTACGAACTCACAGTCAAGTCAAAGGAGAGGGGTATGGAAACCACCTAAATCTGTGTCGATGTCACATATCTCATCACATGACAGGCATCACTACCATCATATCACATCTCCAATACGACTCTGTCATGTCGCCAAATCTCACGGCCTCAATCGAATCTCATCGACTCATCTCAATCCCACGTATCATCCTCAAAACCCGTATATAAACACATAGTCCCATACCCATGTGTAGATATACCCACCACCATATGCGCACAGATATATGAAAGAATATATGCAAGTATGTGTGTATGTGTGAGTGTGGGTGCAACCACTACTCTAGGGTTCGCACTACTCAACCAATACATCCTTATCACCAATAATCCATTATTACCACCAATTACCCTAAACAACACATAATAAATATATGTGTGTATACGTATTCGTATACATCACCACGGACTGCGGGGGTGCTATACGCCATCCACCCGACTTCTCCCCGTAGATATAAATCTACTCACTTTGTTTCTCGTGTGCCAAAGCCGATGTCGCCATCTTCATCTTCTTTGTCTCAACATCTCGTAGGGTACCTACAAGTACATCACAATGCTAAAGCACATGAAAATCACATCGGAAACCAAAATAGCACACGCTACCCGCATAGGTAAAAACCTATCGACTCGCATGTAAACACAATCAAAATCCACTTGTCGTTGACGTCCAAACGCCACCCGACAGGAATGAATCACAAAACACTAAAATCCATACTAAATCAAGTCGTAAAACATACACCAACATAGGAAAATCAACCCAGATTTCACCCTAGATGGAATCAGTAAAAACTAGAAGTACCCAGGGTCAATACTAGAGGAAATGGGGCCATGCACAGAAAACGAGGCAATTCCACCATGCTCTGGCCGCAAATTGCGGCCAGAATGGGAGAATTGGCGGCCAGGAAATGGAGTTGGGGGCTAGGGTTTGGGGTGATGGTTCTCTGGTGCCTGCACATCTCACTGTCAACTCAGTTTTATTTTTGGGGTCTCGGGGTGATAGCAGATTACACAAAACAGTGACAGATTTCCAGTTTTTTCCGATATCGGTTCCGTAATCCCGTATTCTGGTTTCACTTCCAGGTTTGGGTTCAATATAGCATTACACCAGGGTTTCTAAGGTCACCACGATCCTCAATTTCATCTTAAGTTTCAGTTTTACCCTAAACCCTAACTTGAATTCTCTAAAATCCACAAACATCACAATATCGATACAAAACTAGTATGGATACACAAGGAATTGAAATACTACTCTATAGGTGCAGAAATTACCTCCTTTGGCAACTCAAGAAAATTCTTGAGTTGCCCAAAGTCCTCCAAATCCAATCTTGCTAGGTTCAATGTGAAGCTAGTGATCTCGGGAACACTTTTTGTGAAGTGGGAATGAGGTTTTGGCTTTGTTTTCTTGATGGATCTAGGGTTTCAAGAAGAGGGTGAGTGAGGGAGAGGGAGGGCAGCAGCTCATGAAGAAGAGGGGAGAGAGAATGAGAAGGGGAAAATGATGGAGGCATGGTTCAAAAAGGTGGGGTTGACTTGTTCTCTCTCTCTCATCACATACCTTTTTCCTTTTCTTTTCTTCACTAACTCTTCTCACTTGAATAGTAAACCCAAAAGAACCTTGGCAACAAAATGTAACACAAGTGTAACAAGTGTGAAAAAATGATATGTGCACATTTTTGCACAAAAATGCTAAAAATCCAATTAGCGATTCTTAATCGCGATTAGCACTAAATTAGCATATAACTAATCTTAAAAACTTTAAAATGGCATAAATCCATAAAATACCCTATTTTAGAATTTTCCATAATTTTTCCCCATTTATTTGGATTTAATTATACAAGAATATTAAAATATTCATTAAAATAATATTAAATTATAAAATTTCCCAAAAATCATATTTTATTATTTTGAAGACGTTACATGCTAGTTGGTCTTATACCTGACGTCAGATAGCAGTTCCCTGGTGACATGTGTACAGGTTAGTTCATCGACCTGGAGATCGTCATTTGTCTCGTTTGAGTCCCACTGTACTTTGATTACTACCCTACCACGGCTCAAAGGAGTCATGCAAACAGGTTTTAGTTGGGTACAGTCCCGAGCCACATGGAGGCAGTGAGCGGATCTTCAGGGGTTCGTCTCTCCCGGTATTTGGGGTGAGGTCGCGCTGTGTCTAGGAGAGCCATTACACAAAGCCCTCGGCCGAGGCAGGAGATTTACTGGTAGGTATTCCAGTAGTATTTCAGGGTGTTCTGGGCTACACTCCGACACGACTTGTACCGCTTTTGGGGGTCTGACTTTTACCAACCACCTAGGCCCGCCATGCGATACTCACAGACGAACGGACCGGACTGTACGGATATTGTCACTGACAGGCTCAGTAGGGTGTCAGGATGAGTTCACTCATCGACGTCCCTTTTGGTCAATAGCTGGTGGCCCGTCACGTATGGCTAATACCTCTGACGTGCTAGTGGTTAAATCCACAGCCATAGTATTGACGAGTCTTTAGAGTCCACCACACAGACAGTTACTCAAGTTTCGGGCGAAACGCTGTAGAGGCCGTATGGAGATATGGCAGGGTCCGATCAGATACGTGCGGTATTGCACGGATCAGGATCGGACGGTTTGTACTAGTGGCCGTATAGATATATAGCAAGGTTCGATCAGATACGTGCGGTATTGCACGGATCAGGATCGAACGGATATTACTAGCCGGCTTTGGATTAAGCCGGATCCTAGTTTAGTACAGTGTAGATTTTGTCTCATTGCATTTGTATCCGGTCGGAATACAGATGCGGGTGTGTATGCACAGTATCGGGGTTTTCCTGTAATTTATTACGGGACCAGTTTTCTGGAGTTGCCAGTTTGCATTCCGTTCCGGCCGGTTTTCCTTTGTTCTTTCCCGGCCGGACTTTTCCGATGGAGGGGGTTATTTGCAAGTTTGCAAATAACGTTTGTGGAAGGGGTATCTTGCATATTGGTGGCATCATGATAGTTTTTCATGATGAGATTCTTTTTCCTTCTTATCACTTGCTTTATGGTGATTTGAGTTGATGTGAGATTGTTATCATTTCTTTAGGGTTGTGGTCACCCTCTTACTTTTACTACACTCACCTCCCTTATACATGATGCTTTCCCTCCACCATTTCCTTGCATGGCCGGCCACACTTTTTTGAGAGAGAAGAGAGAGGATCATTTTGGAGAGGGTGGGAAAATTATCATTCATATCATTTTTCCATTGCTACCAAAATTCCCAAGTTCATTTCTCAACCTCATTCCTCCATCAAGGCAACATAACCCCAAAGAGACATAGCACTACACCTTCTACAGCAAATCTTGGGCACGTCGACTTGCCAGCTTCATGCCCGAGTTGCCTCGGTATAGAGGCGGGAGCCCGTAAAAGATGCAGGCGATGTGGTGCCCTTCCGGCGAGGAGGCGACGACCGGAGTTTCCGCGGGAGATCGGGACAATGACGAGAAGACCGGAGGACTCGGATCACTCGGTATATCTCTCACCCTTTCTCTTGATAGCTAGTATCGGTTAATGGTTACGATCCGGGTATATTGTCCGCGGTAGCGCCAGTTTAAAGCTAAGAAAAATTTTGATTCCGCATTTTGGTCTCGGATAGAAGGCCGGGGCGCTGCCGTGGCGCAACATGGTATCAGAGCCACGCCATTAACCTAGTCTAGCTTGTTCTAGTGTGTTTTACTTTTCCGATCGAACAAAAATTCCAAAACCGCGTTTTCTTCACATCAGTTTTCTGTCGAATTTTTTCGGGCTCTAAAAATTTTTCAGGTTATAGAAAACTGATGTACATGAAATTCTAAGAAAACTGCAAAAATTTGGCAACCTGATCCTTCCATAGGACCGCGGAACCGCGGCCATGACCCCTCTTTGGCCGCGGTTCCGCCGCAGTATGTTAGCTTCATTTTACCAATTTTTTGTAGTGGGCTTTTGGGCGAAAAATGGGGGTTTTGGAATATTCTGTTTGGGCCCAAATTTTCTGCAAGTGCTACAGTAATGCTTTGGGGCCCACCTGGTATATTTTGATCGATCGGATATTTTAAACACATTGGTTCACAGTATTTACATTATATCTGCGACCGTGAATGTCACTTGATCGGTAAATCCTGTCTAACTGCTATAGCCCGGTATGGACGGATTTGCGAACGTGACATTCACGTTGATGTCTTGTGATTTTGCTATGATGTTGCGAATCGGTCGTGGGGGATAGCCTGGATGCAATGTTAGTACAGTTTTGTTTTATATGTACATTTGATATTGCGGGGCGAGCGTCCGACATGTGGACTCCGTCACTGCCTGTTTGTATTATTCTTTTGGGGCACGACCTGGTTGCGGTCGATGTACCCGTTGTATGTATATTTTACTTTCTGTACTAGGATTACCCCGCGGAGGGGTGCACGGATAGCCGGGTTCTAGAGGGCAACGGGCCCGCATCTCATGGCATTGAGACGGAGGGGGCTTCACTCTAGGATTGGCGGGCTATTCGCCGCACTCGTAGGGGGTACAGGTTGACCCAGGAGGGGTGCCCAAGTTACCGGATTCCGTGAAGTGCTGGGTGGTCCATTCATGGTGCTGAAGGGGGCTGCCTCGCTTCAGGTTTTGGCGGGTGACTTGCCGCGCCCATAGGGGTCTAGGATTTCATTG
The DNA here is from genome assembly GCA_030015575.1 of Agapanthus africanus. Classification (NCBI taxonomy): domain Eukaryota; kingdom Viridiplantae; phylum Streptophyta; class Magnoliopsida; order Asparagales; family Amaryllidaceae; genus Agapanthus; species Agapanthus africanus. Next base: position 476,978,001 of record CM057339.1, on the reverse strand, counting down.
CACAGGCTATCCACACGACCAGGGGAACGTCGGGTTTCAGCAGCGGCTCTATGAAACCCGGGGCTTCTAGATATCTGTACATTTCTGTGATGTTGCATTTTATCACGCCTTGAGCGAAATATAATATATTAGTATATATATTAGTAGATGTTGTATATGTTTTGCATCCGCGCTAGTCCAGTCCCTGCTCTGTCGTTAGTTAGCTAACCTAACGGGTAATGACGGGACCCAGTGGCGAATGCGGATGGCATATACGTACATCAGTATATTTTCGTTCTTTGTGATGTGATCAATTGATGGGACTGCATTGATTCGGATCAATGCAAACTAAACAAACCTATTCTGATGTTGTTGGAACATTTTTCAAAAAGCTGTTATTGCAATAACGTTCACTTTTGTTTTGCATCGTGGTATTCAGTTGGAATATCCTGCTCCTCAGTCGACGAGGCAAGGGCCGAGATCCCTTCACCGGGAGTGACCCCTTGGACAAAAGTTTGCGTCAGGGCAATAACTTCACTATAGCCGATTACTTTTACTTTGCATCGTGGTATTCAGTTGGAATATCCCACACCTCATTCTACGGGGAAAGAGCCGAGATCCCTTCACCGGGAGTGACCTCTTTAGCAAAGGTTTTCGTCACTATATTTTTATAAAAAGTTATGCAGTTCCTTCAACGATATCAAGTTCATTACGTTAAAGGTTTTTCGCCAAAAACCAGTCGTAGCCCTCCATCATTTCAGATTAGTATTGCTTAGTATTCGTGCTACGTATGTCGTGCTTAGCCGAGGCGTAGTGTTCGGTAGCTATGTAGTGCTTTTCTGTTGCATGGATATGAGATTGGTTAGGACAGTCGTGCGGTCATTTTGGCTCAGTCAAGGACTCGTGCGGGTGGGTCTAATGCAATCAAGATAATGACGGGTTGAACTTGAATAGGATCCTTTGATATGTTGGCTCAGTCAAGGTCACTTGGGTCCTAGGGGTAAAAATCACATCGGGAGTTTCAAAAGAACTGAAACTTGCCAGATATGCACATACCTTCTGGAGTGTGATGACGAGAGCGGATTCCGTCACGTTATCATGCAATGATAGTTGGATCCCGATTCCCACTGATGAGTTGGTTTACTCCTCGGGTGATCCCGACTAATTCTTCTTTCAGGTTTGGAGGAGAATTTGACGGTACAGTGGGAGGTTTCCAGATTAGATAAAGTGATAACTATTCTGATCTAGGTTAGAGTGCACGCTGAGTATTTTTTCTCTCTCTCTCTTTGGCAGGGACCATTGACCCGACCCTAGACTATGACTCAGTGACCAAGTTGACCGAACCTTCTTAACACTGGCTTTTGGATTGTCAGAGTTGCAAACCTCATTGCCACTCCTACTTTTACTCTTTTCTCCAGGACACCCCGTATTACTACGAACGTCCACTTCCATTGCACAAAACCATCGTATGGTTATATACGAACTCGAAGGAATTCGATGATGGTTTCCGGTTCTAGAGAAAACGAATAGGATTATTCAGTTGTCTTTTCCTTTCACCTTCTCTCAGGTCGTGAGTACTCCTTGGTTTAAGAGATAGTACACCTATTACGCAAATTGGATAGTCTTCTTCCAAACCTTAGGCTAGTGCCGAACGGTGGGGAATGAAGAAAACCAATTAGCATAACGATGGTGTACAGAAGGTATTAAGTTAAGACAAAGAAAGGGATTAGTAAGAGGGCAAAGTAAATTGCGACTGCTATTCACGACCAAACCGCGTATTTCTTCGCCAATCCTAAATCACCTTTGTATTTCTTCAGGACACTCCGTATCACTACGAAGATCCACAGTTTATTGGATACTCCATCGTATGGTTATATACGAACTCGAAAGGAACTTGTTCCAGTTCGGGGATGGATTCTGGTTGAGGAGAAATAGGAATAAGGTTTATTCAGTTGTCTTTTATCTTCACCTTCTCTCGCATTGCGAGTGCTCCTAGGATTAGGACAGTACACCCATTATGCTTATTGGATAGTCTTCTTCCAAACCATAGGCTGGTGCCGAACGGTAGGGAAGGAAGAAAACCATTTGGCCTAAAGGGGTGTGCAGAAGGTAATGACTAAAGACATATAAAGAGATTTGGACAGATGGCAAAGAGATATACGGTTACAGTTGTGAATCTGGATAATGGTAGAGGCATTACTAGGAATACCAGGATACCCCATCGAAACATTTCAATGTTTCAGTTCAACTGTGTACTGTTAAAAGAAAACTGATTTCCCGATTAGACACTTGCTCCAGGGTATGTATTTACCAGGTTGGATTCTCACATCTGTATGGTTTTACAGATGATGAGTGGGAGTAAGTTATTGGGAATTAGGTGACCATCCTCATTATATCGGGATTCGTTGTAATTGGTGATATTTGAGGAAGCCACCTGGGTTGTTTGCCGGTCGGCAAATATTTGGTTTTGAATATCCGTTGCTATGCACTAATTTCAAATTGATATATCTGTACGTCTATTTTCATAGAGTGAGATATATCTTTTTGAAATTATGTCTATGACATTTACCTATATCAGTGGATGGTTAGGTAAGGAGTATTGAACAGCGGTGTAATTCTTCTTAACCATAAGTACAGTTTTCAACCTACGACACACAGTGAATGAGTTATCAGACTCAAGGGACTTGTACAGAGTATTGTATGTTGTCCAGCGTCCATCAGGACAGAGGGGCTGGTCCTCATACTATATTCGGTTTACTTATGACTTCTCTAGTTTTCAGACAGCTGTTTCGTGGAAACACAGGGTCCGAATTTTGAGAAGTTATAGGTATTTGAATAAAGTAGAGAACCAAGTATTGCAAGTATCGGGATTCTTCAAAGTGATTGAAGATGTAGATACTTGTGTATGGTGTTCAGTTGATAGTAATGATTAAGAGAACTTGCTTCTCTTTCAGGTTCCTCATAATTGGAAGCATTCCTAAGTTGAATAACGCTGATCGACCTCCTTCCATTTAGTTGACATGCACTGGAGACAGCTGCATGATTTGAATCTAGTTCAATTAAATCAGTGCCTCTGGTTCTATATTGGATATAGAACAGTTCATATCTTAACGATGTTGAGGTACGGGGAGTTTTCCGGCTTATGCTTAAAACCAGACTCCGGATAACTCAAGTCACGTTTCTGTAATGGATGTTTGTGGGTTGACCCAGGCTATGACGAGGGTTGATTTTCTACCATCTGGAAGATCAATAGTGATATTGTTCTTCACTCTCCATAGTTTTAACAAAAATGGATTTTTCAGAAAAACAGAAGTGGGAGTATGGTAGAACTGGAAGTGATTCCAGAACCGCAAACGATTACTGAAGATTTTATAAGAACCTAAAGATTCAATCTGATTTGACATTCCATTGGCCACTCCGCAGAAAAAGTGAGTAACCTCAGGCACCCGAGAGGTACTTCGGTATGCTCAAGGACGGTGGAAAGGAGGTTCTTGTTTACCCAGACTTGCCATTGTTGTTGTTCCAGAGTATGAGACCCGGCAGGAGAATGAGTATAGCGTCGTTCTAAACTAGCTTTAGAAGTGTACGTCTATATGACTCTGCCAGAGGGTTGTCGTAGTCAGTGGGAGCAGCGGAAGCATTGGTGGACAGGTGGCTTATGTCTATTTATAGACTAAAGCAGATATAGCGGAGATAGATCATCTATTTCTGATACGACAGTCATAGGTTTGACTTCATCAGAATAGGGGATGGATTTGTTAAGAAGGTAGTAGGGTGTGATGTCCTGGTATTTGGATGACATACACATAGTAGGAAGTGATATTCCTATACTATGATCGGTTATACTTTGGTTCTCACACAGTAGTTTCTCCACACAGGACTTGGATATTATATTATACATTCTGGTTACTGGATCTATGGTTTTAGATCTAGATTTGGGTGGTTTCCCAATCTGGGTATTTTGACAGCATTCTATGAGTATTTAGAATGGACGACTCCTGGCACGGTAGTGTACCTGCAGGTGATGGAGTCACCCTCTCTAAAGGTGTCTTACAGACTAAAGGGGAGAGGGGTGTGCATGATTGGCAGATCACTTGCTTAGGCAATTGAGTCAATCATGAGATGTCAAGTACCACACCAGATGTTGTTCTTGCAGTAGATGCAATAAGTTGATATTGATCCAATTCTGGAGAAACAGTCGGAAGCAGTTATAGAACATAAGTTGAATGTTCTAGGGATTTGATAACGGCATTCTCCTTCGGGAGACAGTTATCATTCCTGGCTTCCAAGGTGACCTGGATGGCAGATTGGCTGTCAGAGTTATAGTTTTTCCTTCTGACGAGGGGCAGTATTTTGGACAGGTGGTCCAGGTGCATACTGAGGGAAAGGCACGGAGCAGGATACTGATTAAGTTCAGTTGTCGATACTGTCTATGAAGTTTGGATTTGGAGTTCATTTATGAGCTAGGTCCCATCAGACATCCAGACATTCCAAGACAGGTATTGCTCATTTCGGGAGATGGCTTTCTCCGCGAACTTGAGATATAGAGAGATATAGAAAGAAACATCACAACGGATCCACTCACTGAGGCTATTCCTCGAACGCAATAGTTTCGCAAACAGGCTTTGTGAGACTGACTAGTAGAGGAGTTGGGTGTTCGGTTTCACACGGGCTGTGAGTATGCGACATCGCAATAATTATCCTTGAGTGCAAGTGGGAGATTGTTGGAGATAGTGCCCTCAGAGTCAATTATTGGATCACAGGCTCGTGATTGCAATGATTGAGGGAGGACCTATCCCGGTAGGACAGTCTTACTCGAGATGATAGTATGCTATCTGGTTTATCTTTATCATCGTGTACTGCTTTAGGTGACCTTACAGGTCGCTATTACACGTTGATAGAGCCCCTGGGATTCTTGCTTGACTACCAGCAGTATGAGGGCGATCATATACGTGAGAGCTGGAGTCTATAAGCACATCCTTAAATGGTCCCTAGTCGTGGGAGTTTCGAGACAGGGCATCGATTCTCCAGAGTAGACTAGTGTATACAGTTGAGACCCCGACGAGGGGCGGTGGCCGGTCTCACAAGCCACTGGTGTCAGTTGGTTCACCTAAGATGTATACAGGTGCTCATTGGGTTATGAGTACACCGGACAGGACTCGCCGGGAACATGCTAGTTGGTCTTATACCTGACGTCAGATAGCAGTTCCCTGGTGACATGTGTACAGGTTAGTTCATCGACCTGGGGATCGTCATTTGTCTCGTGTGAGTTCCCACTGTACTTTGATTACTACCCTACCACGGCTCAAAGGAGTCATGCAAACAGGTTTTAGTTGGGTACAGTCCCGAGCCATATGGAGGCAGTGAGCGGATCTTCAGGGGTTCGTCTCTCCCGGTATTGGGGGTGAGGTCGCGCTGTGTCTAGGAGAGCCATTACACAAAGCCCTCGGCCGAGGCAGGAGATTTACTGGTAGGTATTCCAGTAGTATCTCAGGGTGTTCTGGGCTACACTCCGACACGACTTGTACCGCTTTTGGGGGTCTGACTTTTACCAACCCCCTAGGCCCGCCATGCGATACTCATAGACGAACGGACCGGACTGTACGGATATTGTCACTGACAGGCTCAGTAGGGTGTCAGGATGAGTTCGCTCATCGACGTCCCTTTTGGTCAATAGCTGGTGGCCCGTCACGTATGGCTAATACCTCTGACGTGCTAGTGGTTAAATCCACAGCCATAGTATTGACGAGTCTTTAGAGTCCACCACACAGACAGTTACTCAAGTTTCGGGCGAAACGCTGTAGAGGCCGTATGGAGATATGGCAGGGTCCGATCAGATACGTGCGGTATTGCACGGATCAGGATCGGACGGTTTGTACTAGTGGCCGTATAGATATATAGCAAGGTTCGATCAGATACGTGCGGTATTGCACGGATCAGGATCGAACGGATATTACTAGCCGGCTTTGGATTAAGCCGGATCCTAGTTTAGTACAGTGTAGATTTTGTCTCATTGCATTTGTATCCGGTCGGAATACAGATGCGGGTGTGTATGCACAGTATCGGGGTTTTCCTGTAATTTATTACGGGACCAGTTTTCTGGAGTTGCCAGTTTGCATTCCGTTCCGGCCGGTTTTCCTTTGTTCTTTCCCGGCCGGACTTTTCCGATGGAGGGGGTTATTTGCAAGTTTGCAAATAACGTTTGTGGAAGGGGTATCTTGCATATTGGTGGCATCATGATAGTTTTTCATGATGAGATTCTTTTTCCTTCTTATCACTTGCTTTATGGTGATTTGAGTTGATTAGAGTTTGATGTGAGATTGTTATCATTTCTTTAGGGTTGTGGTCACCCTCTTACTTTTACTACACTCACCTCCCTTATACATGATGCTTTCCCTCCACCATTTCCTTGCATGGCCGGCCACACTTTTTTGAGAGAGAAGAGAGAGGATCATTTTGGAAAGGGTGGGAAAATTATCATTCATATCATTTTTCCATTGCTACCAAAATTCCCAAGTTCATTTCTCAACCTCATTCCTCCATCAAGGCAACATAACCCTAAAGAGACATAGCACTACACCTTCTACAGCAAATCTTGGGCACGTCGACTTGCCAGCTTCGTGCCTGAGTTGCCTCGGTATAGAGGCGGGAGCCCGTAAAAGATGCAGGCGATGTGGTGCCCTTCCGGCGAGGAGGCGACGACCGGAGTTTCCGCGGGAGATCGGGACGATGACGAGAAGACCGGAGGACTCGGATCACTCGGTATATCTCTCACCCTTTCTCTTGATAGCTAGTATTGGTTAATGGTTACGATCCGGGTATATTGTCCGCGGTAGCGCCAGTTTAAAGCTATGAAAAATTTTGATTCCGCATTTTGGCCTCTGATAGAAGGCCGGGGCGCTGCCGTGGCGCAACACTTCCGTTGTTATCTCTTGACCTTAGCCTTCGGCAAATCACTCGCAATCCGGTCGCTATTAGGATTCACCGCTATCGTGGTAGGATAGGGTGCCTAACGGAGCGGAATTGTGAATCGTTTGGTCAGAGTTTCAATTGCAAAGTTAAGGTTTTTAAAGTTTTAGCAAACACATCTCCTAACACAAACTAACCATATTCTACCCTTAACAAGTAAATCAATTACTCACACATATTTACAAAGCAAAACAAAAAAAGAAAAGTGTGAGACACATAACAAAAATTGCAAGAAAAGTAAAGTCAAGGTTAGAAAGTTAAGAACCAATAAATCCTACGTGCAAATATCTTCAAATGTTCTTTAAGCCCGTACCAATGTGAAATCAAAATACAAAATTTTAAGGTTGCAAGCCCACTTAAGAAGTTGCAAGATCAAAGCAGGACAAGGATTTCACAAATTCAATGTTCGTAAGAAGCAAGACATGTGTAATGAACAAGGAGAGCTTTTATTGATTTTTAAAAGAGATGCAACTAATCTCTAATCTTAAAGTCAACAATCTAAATCTTAAACTTGCAAGTTCAATAAAGAAGTTGCAAGGTCAAGATAAAAAGGCAAGAGCTTAAGAGTTCAAAGGAAAAGCAAGTTACCATCTACAAATTACAATTGTTCTAAACTAAAACTAAAGCAAAAGTATCCTTCTCCTTGTCCATTGATCTGGTATTTATAGGCTCAAAATCAAAATAAACAAATAATAAAAACAGGAAGATGGGACAACAATGAGTGAACCGACAAAAAATGAAGCAATTTCTCCTTGGTGGGCCCGGCGCCGCCGGTCATTTCCCTAATGTCGCTGGTTTTTTCTTGAGTTTTGGGACCCGTTTTGATCTGGTGATCTCGAGTGCACTCCAGAAGTGTACTGGTATTGTTTGATTTCTTCATATCAGTTTGGGTTATACTCAGTAGTCTTAGAGGGAAACTTGATGCTTTAAATCACATCACATCTTTTAGTATTTAATACTCATGTTCCCTACTTGCACAATTCATCAAGTCATGTGTGCCAAGGCAGCCCCACCATGGTCCAATTCACCAAGAGTATTTGTGCACACTTGTAATGTGTTAGACCAAAACTTGTTTATTTGCAAAAACGAACTCTTTGAATCACGATCGGTTTTCTGTTCTGTTTGCAGTGTTGGTGCCCAAACGTTATATCCATGATTTTGAGTGTGTTTCCAGTATTTTGTCACGAATACCTGTAATCTGTATTTACTGAACAGACACTGGTTAATATCACCCATATATAACAAAATAAATAATGAATGAGTGGTATTAAGATGTAGTTTTCTGAGATGGACAAATACCCCCAAACTTATCTTTTGCTCTTCCCGAGCAAGACAAAAAATCCTAAGCTCACTTTCACAGGGAACGCGGTTGCACTGAGCTCGTGCAACAAGCCATTAAACCTCTAGGTGTCCCTAGTAGGAGGAGTGTTGTCTCATGAAGGTTTTCAGCGGATTTCACCCACAAAATCCCATCAAGCTAGTTTCGCGAAATAACTATTGATTCTAACCCTAAGGTTTAGCTTTAAAGCTAGAAATTCTATTATCCTAAGTTAGAAATACTGAACCTTTATTTTTCATACCTCGCTTCTTATTTAACTTAAGATCCTATATGTCTTTACATGCGGTGCAAATAGTGTCGTTAAGTTTCAAAAGGATCGACTAAAGTCATCATGTCACAAAATAAAGCCCAGATAAAAACTTAAAAAGGATCACACAAGTTTTATAAAGAGTTAAGTATTTTTCAAGTTTTGTTTTCCAGTTAGGTTTCAAATTCAGAATTTCTATCTTCCTTAATAGGAAACTAGGTCTTATTTTGCACTACACCTTTTACTTGTTTTTGTTTCATACACACCTTCGTGAACGTGCAATAGTCTTCGTCATAGGATAAAACCTTCATATCTCCGTTAAAAAATATTTTTATAAAAACCTGTCTTTTGTCAAGATTATTCTCACACAAAGAACCGTCAGGAATTTTTAACTAGGAGAGAACACTTGCTTGACTTTGTTTTAATTTGGAGTTTCTAGGCTTCTTAGAGAGCTTTGGGCCAATACTCCCAAACCAGTTGGTTTTAGGGCATTAGGTGTACAGACACCCCGGTGGACTTAATTGCTCAAGTTATCTAGGCCCTAAAACAAAAGGATCCATTTTGGCGTGAAAATCATAACGATTTAATGCGAACGGAGATATAACCAGTTGTTCAATTATTTTTAGGACAAAAGACGTGTTTAGTGGATCATGTGTGTAATCACTCCAATCAAGTTCCAGATGGGTTATTCTTCAGAATTAGTTCCTATTAAGGCATCTATAATATCCCTTCATATCCACTTCACTTTCGAAATTATTCTCGATATTACTTATTTCAGAACAAATCTATTTGATCCTAAAAAAATAGTTTATCAATTTAAAAGTTTTCAGACATATTACACTTGTCCTCTAATTTTCAAAACTCACGACACGTGTAGTGTGATGTAAAGACATATATTAGCTACAGTTAAACTCAAAGGAGGGTTATCTTTCAGGTTTTCAAAATCTAAAAATAAGATCTAGTTGTTCCTATTTTATCAAATAAAACCGTCGAAATATCGAATCTAAGTTCTCCCACTAGCTAACTTGACGACAAAAGTTTTTATGTTTTTTTTAAAAAAAATTTATGGGTTTTTAAATATGTATGCAAATGCAGAATATACAAATGAATGCGAAGGGAGAAAGCTTACCGAGCACACCCCCAAATTTAAACTGGACAGTGCCCTCACTGTCATTGTACATCAAGAGGGCAAAATTGTTGAAGGGTCAAAACGTCGGTTCTTTCTTTTTCTTTTTCTTTTTTGTTTTTTTATGAATGAAGACTGAGCATCACCAGACAAGATTGCTCGTCAAAAAGAAAAATGGATATGCACAGGACAAGAATATCCACAAATATATACCAAGAATAGTATATATATACACCAAACTTATTTGAAACGGTGTCTCCACTGTTTATGGCTGGATAACCGAAGTTTGGTGGTAAACAGAGGAAGATTATGCAGGGTAAACCGGTTCCTGCAATATCAGGAGCTCCTCTGATGGTTCTGCGCTAAGGTACGGTTTTAATCTGTGTCTATTTACTTTGAAAAACGAACCGTCCTTTGGATTCTCCAAATCCACTGCGCCGTGCGGGTACACACACCGCACAAGAAAAGGTCCCTTCCAGCGAGATCGAAGTTTACCGGGATGGAAATGGAGTCGGGTGTCATAAAGAAGTACCTGTTGTCCAGGTGTGAAGGTTTTGCGCATAAGGTGTTTATCATTAAACACCTTTGTTCGGTTCTATATAACAACCGCGTTTTTGAAAGCCTCATCCCGAAGCTCGTTCAGTTCGTTAAGTTGCAGCTTCCGATAGCTGCCCGCGTCTTCAAGATTGAGATTCGGCTCTTTGATCGCCCAAATAGCAAGATGTTCGATTTCCACAGGGAGGGGGCAAGCTTTTCCGTACACAAGCCGATAGGGAGACATGCCAAGATCAGTCTTAATGCAGTTCTAAATGCCCAAAGGGCATCGGTTAATTTCACAGACCAATCTTTACGGTTCCTCGAAACCGTTTTCTCCAATATCTGCTTGATCTGCCGATTTGAAACTTCGGCTTGCCTATATGTTTGGGGTGGTAGGGCATGGATAACTTATGATCAATTGAGTATTTCCACATCAAGGCCTCGAAAGACCTATTGCAGAAATGTGTCCCATTGTCACTAATGATAGTGCGAGGGTGCCCAAACCGGGAAAAGATGTTTTCTTTCAGGAATCTAACGACAACCTTGTTGTCGTTAGTCCAGCTTGGCACTGCCTCAACCCATTTGGAAACGGGCCCATGAAATCTATCCCCCAAACATCGAACATCTCTACAACCAAGATTGGTTGGAGCGGCATCTCATTTCGCCTGGAAATCCGGCCCAAATGTTGGCATCAGGAGCAAGTCTTACAGTATTCATGCTGTTAGTTATATGTATACCCTAGAGGCCATTACTGTACATATGATGTATATTGTAGTAGATGCTTGGACATATATAGGGAGGACTTTCTTGCTCGACATGATAGTATGCTATCTGGTTGCTCTTTATCTTAACATGTTGACTTATATTAGTTTACTGTCTTACTCTCACATGTTGATAAAGCCCTTATTATATGTGCTCGACTACTGGGACTATGATGAGATCATACTAGTAGGGCCACGGTAGTCGATGAGTACATCCTATAATTGTTCCTAGTCGAGGGTGTATCGAGACAGGGCATCGATACACCAGAGTAGAATAGCGTATACGCATCTTGACCCATATGATGGGCGATGGATGATCCAATATCCATCGGTGTTTGACATCAAGGATGGTGTACGGGTGCTCAGTGGAGACTGGGTATACTGGACGAACTCGCCGAGAACTCCCAGATGGTGTTATACCTCACGTCAGATGGCAGTTCTCTAGTGACACTGGTACAGGTTAGTCTGTAGACCCGAGATCTGTAGGGTTCCTAGGCACACTAAGGAGGTTTCACAAGGTATCAACCATGCCAATTTCAAATTTTACGGGTGCCGAGAAACCCTAATACGGATCGTTAACTAGAAATTTAGACGAACACATGCAACTAGTTAACAATATAACTAAAAGAACGGAAATACAACCTTTGTAGATCCGGTCCTCCACCTCCATAGCTCCGCAATGAAGTCTCCTCGTTGTCCAAATGAAATCCCGAGCTCAAGCGTCGGCTTCATCGGAGAAATGGGCGGGCAAGGTCGTCGGCTTCGTGCCGAAGATGATCTACGTCGAGGCATCACTAGATCAAGCTCCCACTTCACCAAGTCATGAAACGTGTGAAGAAAACACCCTATACTACTTGGCAAGAGGTAGAGGATGAAGAAATAGGAAGTGAGTTCACTTTAGAATTGGATTTCTCACTCATTTGCTCAAGTTGCCATTGATGGAGCAAGGTTTTCTTCAAGTGAAGAAGAAGAAGAAGATGAAGTATGTTATGATAAGTATATTTCAAAAAGAAAATAAAATGAATACTTATCATAATCAAACCATGGTCAAGTGTAGAGAATAAACTAGGGTTAGGTCAATGGTTAGGGTTAAGCATGAAGACAAAAATGGTGACTTAGTCAAAGCTTCATGAAGCTTCAACATGCATCCAAATAAAGCCACCATTTTTCTTTTCTTTTGCCAAAAAGAAATAAATAAATAAATGAATAAATAGATATGAAAAACAAAACCCTAACCATTTAAATAACCATGGTTTAATCTTTACACAAACTCAAGTAAGCATGTATCATCAAACATGATACAATCAAGTGCACAAAAGTATATCACATATACAACTTGTGAACTTCAAGTGAGAAAATCCATTTAAAGTGAACCGATACTAGTTAATGCAAAGTAATATATCAAATATATAATTATGCATTAAATCATTAAATCAACACTTAATTCAATGATCCGGTCATGTCGCACACAACCGACTGTAGGGTTCCTAGGCACTCTTGTGAAAGTTCATAAGGCATCAAACATGCCCGGATAAAAATTTAGACGTGCCGAAGAACCCAAAGCCGGGATCTTTGCTAGATTATTAGGGTTTAATATGCAAGATGATAACTTTTATCTAAGTGTGAGGGATTACAACCTTTGTAGTCCGCTCCTTCACTTCACAAGCTCCGAGTAGAAGTCCCTTTGCCGCGATCCACGATCTCCCGGACTCATGAGAGGCTCCACGACTCGAACGATCCATGCTAGCTTGAAGTATTCCAAATCTCCGATGATCTACCTCGAAGTTGCAAAGACTCAAGCTATCTCACTCAAAAGAGATGAACACACTAATCTCATGGGCTAGATGAGATGAGGATGAGAGAGTAGTAATTTTGCTTTCTTTTTAAATCATTTTCTCATATTTATTCATCACTTAAAGATTTTCTAGCAAGCTTTTCAAGAGAGAAGAAGATGATAATGGAGAATCAATAATAAGATTAATCCTTTTGTGATGAATAGAAAGAAGACTATATGATTGATTTGTAAACCATGGTCAAGGATGAGTGGCTAGAATTTAGTAGAGAATAAACAAGAGTTAGGGTTTGGTTGGGTTAAGAATGTGTCATCCAAAATATCTTAAGAATAACAAAAGAATAAAGCTTCTAGAAGGTGCATGAAGCATCTAACCCTAATCAAACCCTAACCTCAATTAATCATCCTTAAACATGTTTAACAATTAATCATATCATGTCACAATAATATATATCACATATATATTATATATTTGCAACAAAAGAAAATAATACAATTAACATATATCGCATATATATCAATGTATCATCCAGTGAGAAAATGAAATAATAAAGCGAGCTAATATTAGATAATGTAATAATATATCATATATATTATTATACATTAAATTATCGAATCAACACTTGATCCGACGATCCGGCTATATCGAATATTACCGACTAATATAACATGTACCGATTCATCGAATCAACACTTGATCCGATGTCCCGGTTCATATCCAAATATCGCGAGAATATAATACGGTATCTCATATCGCATTATTCTCGGTCCTGCACATATCACATATGTGCCTCTACTCCGTTTCGCCTGAGCCAAGAAACCTCTGTGTAGGACTCTAAAGAATCGTCAATACGCCGATAGCAGGTGATGATCATATCAAACACCCACAAGCTGCAAGCGGTCAGCTAAACGTAACAGCCACCCAGGTATTGAGCGATCAGAAGATCAACAAGCTAGCCTGTGCGTTCTCCTGTGAATCCAATCAGTAACACTCCCGTACAGTCCGGTCTGTTCGTCTGATATGTCGCATATCAAGTCTAGGGGTAGTTTACGTCAGACCCCAGTAACCGATAAGTCGTGTCGATGTGTGGCTCATAATGGGTCGAGAAACTACTAGTAACACTTACCAGTAATTCTCTATATCAGCCCTGGCCAGGAACTTCCAGTTATAGCCAATCGAACACAGCACAACATCAACTCCCTGTACCGGGAGAGACGAATCCCCTCCTATCGCTCATTGCCTCCATGTGATTCGGGACTGTACCCAAAAGCCACCATTTTGCACGCCCTCTTGGACGTGGTAAGGTGGAAATCAAAGCACAGTGGGAATCACACAAGACTCCATGACGATCTCGGGTCTACAGACTACCCTGTACCAGTGTCACCGGAGAACTGCCATCTGACGTGTGGTATATCACCATCTGGGAGTTCTCGGCGAGTCCGTCCAGTGTACCCAGTCTCCACTGAGCACCCGTACACCATCTCTGATGTCTAACACTGATGGATATGGGATCATCCATCGCCCATCATATGGGTCAAGATGCGTATACGCTAGTCTACTCTGGTGTATCGATGCCCTGTCTCGATATACCCTCGACTAGGAACAGTTATAGGATGTACTCATCGACTACTGCGGCCCCACTAGTATAATCTCATCATAGTCCCAGTAGTCGAGTACAGATCCTAAGGGCTTTATCAACATGTGAGAGTAAAACAGTAAACCAATACAAGTCAACATGTTAAGATAAAGTGAAACCAAATAGCATACTATCATGACGAGCAAGAAAGTCATCTCTATATATATCCAAGCATCCATTATAATATACATCATATGTACAACAATAGCCTCTAGGGCATATACATAACTAACAATCTCCCACTTGCACTAAGGCCAGCTGCTGTAGTATCGCATACCTAGCATCCCGAATAATCTCTCAAACTGTATCTGGGGAATAGCCTTCGTGAATGGATCCGCAGTGTTGTCCTTCGTATCTACTCTCCTGATCTCGATCTCCCGGCGATCAACTATCTCCCTGATCAGGTGATACCGCCTCAGAATATGTCTGGACTTTTGATGGGACCTGGGTTCCTTGGCCAATGCCACAGCTCCATTGTTATCGCAATACAGAGGTATTGGATGCTCAATGGATGGAACCACACCAAGTTCACTAATGAACTTCTTGATCCAGACAGCCTCTTTGGCAGCATCGTTGGCAGCGATGTATTCAGCCTCCATCGTTGAGTCTGCAACGGTATCCTGTTTGGAACTCTTCCAACATACCGCCCCTCCATTGAGGGTAAAGACAAAACCCGAATGCGACTTAGAGTCGTCCTTATCACTTTGGAAGCTGGAATCGGTAAAGGACTCTACCTGGAGTTCTCTGTTACCATACACCAAGAACATCTCCTTAGTCCTTCGTAAGTACTTGAGAATGTTCTTCACAGCTGTCCAGTGACTCTCTCCAGGATCTGCTTGATACTGACTCACTACACTTAGTGAGTATGCTACATCGGGTCTGGTACATAGCATCGCATACATGATAGAGCCTACTGCCGAAGCATAGGGTATCCCTTGCATGCGAGCTCTCTCCAAATCAGTCTTGGGAGACATCTCTTTGGAGAGAGTGAGTCTCGTGGGTTGGTTCCCACGCTTGGATTCTTCCATACTAAACCTCTTTAGTATGGTGTCAATGTATCTGGATTGGGACAATCCCAGTATCTGTTTAGATCTATCTCTATAGATCATGATACCCAATATGCAGGAGGCATCACCTAGATCTTTCATTGAGAATCTCTGTGATAAGAAGAGCTTGACTGATTGCAGCATAGGAATATCATTTCCTATCAAGAGTATGTCATCCACGTACAATACGAGGAAGACTACCTTACCCTCTGCTACCTTCTTATAGATACAAGGTTCATCTATATTTTTGATGAAGTCAAACTCTTTGACTACTACATCAAAACAGATGTTCCAACTCCGCGATGCTTGCTTTAACCCATAAATGGATTTAAGCAGCTTGTACACCTTTCCGCTGCTCCCACTATCTACGAAGCCCTCTGGCTGAGTCATGTATATGCTCTCTTCTAAATCACCGTTTAGAAAGGCGGTCTTAACATCCATTTGCCAGATTTCGTAGTCATGGTATGCAGCAATGGCAAGCAAGATCCGGATGGACTTAAGCATAGCCACTGGAGAAAAGGTTTCGTCATAATCCACACCTGGTCGTTGACGAAAACCCTTTGCTACAAGTCTAGCTTTGAAAGTCTCAACTTTTCCATCTACACCAAATTTCTTTTTAAAAATCCACTTGCTCCCAATGGGTTTTACCCCTTCAGGAGCATTTTCCAAAATCCATACTTTATTGGTGTACATGGATTCCATCTCAGATCGCATTGCATCCAGCCATTTCACAGAGTCACTACTCGTGATGGCCTGCTCGAAACTAGTCGGGTCATCATCATCCATGATGCAATCCTCGCTTCCACCATCAATGAGAAAACCGTAGTATCTCTCAGGTGGACGAGAAACCCTGCTAGATCGGCGGAGAGGCTGGGGTTCGTTGGGTACTACTGAATCCTCTGGTTCCACTAAATCTTCAGTTGTAATTTGTGTTTCTGGAACCTCTTCCAGCTCTACCTCTTTGCCACTAATTTCTTTTGCAAGAAATTCCTTTTCCAAAAAGGTGGCATGTTGAGCAACAAATACTTTTTGTTCCTCAGCGTGGTAGAAAAAATATCCTTGAGAATTCTTTGGATATCCCACAAATTTGCAAAGGACTGATCGTGCCTCGAGTTTGTCTGGATTTTGTCTTTTGACATAGGCCGGACAACCCCATATCTTAACTCGTTTAAAATATGGTCTCTTCCCACTCCATATCTCATATGGTGTGGTAGGTACAGATTTAGACGGAACTAGATTCAATATGTATATGGCTGTCTCAAGTGCATACCCCCAGAAGGAAATAGGTAACTCAGCATCGCTCATCATAGATCGCACCATATCTAATAGGGTCCGATTCCTTTGTTCCGATACACCGTTGTGCTGTGGTGTATAAGGAGGAGTAAGCTGAGAGAGAATCCTATTCTCTTTTAGATAATCCCGAAACTCATTGCTCAAGTATTCTCCTCCTCGATCAGATCGAAGGATCTTAATACTTTTGCCCGTTTGGTTCTCTACTTCGTGCTTATATTCTCTGAATTTCTCAAAAGCTTCAGACTTGTGTTTCAACAGGAACACATGTCCGTATCTGGAGAGATCGTCAGTGAATGTAATGAAGTAGGAAGAACCGTTCCTGACATGCGTAGACATGGGACCGCATACATCACTATGTATCAGTCCTAAGAGTTCAGTAACTCTTTCTCCGTGTCCACTAAACGGAGCTTTGGTCATTTTTCCTTTGAGACATGAATGGCAAGTATCATAAGATGATAATTCGAACGGATTCAAATAACCATCTTTATGTAACTTAGCCAGTCGTGTCGCATTAATATGACCAAGTCTACAATGCCACAAGTAGGATTCGTTCATATCTGAACTTTTCCTCTTGTGTGTGTTTTGTATATTCAGGACTGTATTCTGATTTAGAATGAATATGCCATTATGTAACGAGCCTGATGCAATCAACTTTTGATCTAGGAATATGTTCATAACATTTTCCTTTACTACAAAATTATATCCTTCTTTACTTAATAAAGAGATTGATATAATGTTGCACATCATGTTCGGTATATAATAGCATTCATTTAGAATCAGTGTATTACGACTTGGTAATACAAGGTGATATTCGCCAACTGCTTTGGCTACAATACTTGCACCGTTCCCTACTTGAACGGAATGATCACCTTTTCCTAGTTCTCTACCTTTTCGTAGCCCATGTAACAATTTACATATGTGGGATCCTGATCCGGTATCTAATACCCAGGACGTAGGGTGAACTGAGAAACAGTTCTCAATAACTAACACACCCGAAGAAGATGCATCAACATGCATGTTCTTTTGGGCGGTTTGAGAATCCAGATATTCTCCTGTTTCCTGTTCAGTCTTATAACTCTTATAAGAAAGAACGGGTCCAACTTTCCCTTGCTCAGTACAATAATTGGGTTCAGTCAATACATCCATATTATTATCTTGATTATGGCATGCCATGGTCGCTACCTGGAGAGAGAGAGAAGAAAAAACACTTTAGCGTACGCCCTTGCAAGATTAGATTGGTTATTATCTTATCTAATCAGGATGTCTCCCACTGTTTTTATCAAATCTACCTTAAAACCCTAAAAGGTAAGATTAGCCGGGATTAATTACACCTTACAATTTCGTCAATCTTTCAGCCATATCAGTGTCGGTACTTTGAGGGAGGTTCCCCGTGCTTTCGCACGGACCTAATTAAAGAAAACCTCGTTTTCCCAGAGGCGTAACCCCGTTAACACTTTTCTAGACACCTACTTGAATGACTAATTGTCCTGTGTAAAACTCTCCCAGGAGTAACACTTACTCGCAGTGGGTATCGGGATCCAACTATCTTATAGGAGGTATGCAATCTCATTGCAAATTTCAACACTTGAAATTCCCGATAATATTTTGCCCCTAGCGATCTATGACCTTGACTAAGTCAACAAACCATAAATCGCAAGTCAAGTTCAACCCGTACATTTCTTGATTGAATTAAACCCACCCGTACGACCCTTGACTGAGTCGACAAGGCCGTGCGAATACCCTAATCCAATCACATCTCATGTTTTAGCAGATAAACACTATTTAGCTACCGTACACTACGCCTTGACTAAGTCAACAAATATAGTACGAATACTAAATATTATCTATCTGAAATGACGGAGGCCTACGCAGGTTTTTCAGAAAACCCTTAGCGTAATGAACTTGATATCGTTGTAGAATCGAGTGAAGTTTTGAAAAAGGAGTGTTTTTGAGGCTTTTCTTAGTTTCGCTAAAGGGGTCACTCCCGGTGAAGGGATCGTCGGCCCTTTCTTCATCGAATAAGGTGCAGGATATATCATATATACCGCTGTGCAAAGCAAAACACTAAAAGCAATCAAAAGACAAACCGCGTTTTGTAGCATCTGCCAGTTTTGCTAAAGGGGTCACTCCCGGTGAAGGGATCGTCGGTCCTTTCCTCATCGAATAAGGTGCAGGATATATCGCATATATCACTGTGCAAAGCAAAACTGCAGCTACCCTTTTTATAAAGTTTTTGATTCTACAACATCTTTAGGTTTCTTTTCTTTTTATTAATCTCATTAATAAAAATCCTATCAGCTTATGCTTCTCAAGCATCACAGAAGAAACGAAAGCAGTAATATTTATATATCAGCATATATATATATATAGTATAAGTCGTCTCAGGCAGTAATATGATCTCATCACAGAACATTGCAGCAGAAGAACATATATGAAATATTGGATATACTAGGACGTCCGTGTTTTCAATACGAGCCTGTATAAAACACGGATTCCACGGTCGCGACGAATAGCCAAACCCACATCCCAAGACCCCTACGAGAGCGGCAAGTAACACTGCCAATTCTAGGGTTAGGAGACCCGGTCTCGACTCCTCGAGATGGCCTCCCACTGAACCCTAGAACCCGGTTACTTGTGCTCCCCTCCTTGGGTCTACCTAATGCGGAAAAGTAAATAATATACACTGGTGACAGCAACCGCAACCTGGAAGTGCCCCAAATAAAAGAATATTACCATACAAATGAATTTTACATGAATGAAAATAAAAACCCTCATCTCACATAAAACCCCCGGCTATTCAGAACGCGACGATCCAATATAACATATCACAGCAACACATAATATCTCATATCATCAACGTAAGTAAATATGCGCATCCCAATTGTCGTTGACATATAGCAACGAAACCGGCGATATCACATATTACACTTACGGTCACAGAAAAGAAAGTGTAAAACTACAATATCTAGAATCCACAATCACTTTAGACATCGTAAATCCGAAATATCACATACTCCGCATTTCATGCCTAACTCTATGAATTCCACATATTGTATCACATTCCAGATAAATAGACAGTATCAGACTTTTCGAACAGATAATCAAATACCCAAAATTTCCTAAACTGCTCAACACTTGAGCGGATTTCAAATAATCCCAGAATATGTCACAGTACCGGTGATCCAGCCGTAGAAGGGTCAAGCCAACGCCTCACATGTGGCACGCCGTACTGCCCCAAACCCGAAGGTTCAAAAGGCAGTTCAAGACGGTCACATAATCGAGTTAAGGTTTGTTGTCTTCTAGAGGGTCCACCGCTTAACTTGTACAATTTTTCCGAAAGATTTAAACCCGAAAAAAATTTCAACACTTGAAAGTTTGCCGTACCGGGAAACAATGAGTTAATGATATCCGTTTAAATAGTTTAACAGTTTCTAAATATCCGGAAAGAAATACGAATTTAAATATTCCGATCGAATCTACTATTACAAAACAAACCCTAGAATTATTAACAGTTAAAACAGATTAAAAATACCAAGAAAACTCAACAAGTACCTACGGTTATTACCAGGAAAACACGTGTCGCCAATCGATTAATCCGCCGCGGAACCGCCGCGCAAGCATGCTTGCGCCGCGGTTCCACCGCCGTTTGATCGAATTGGGGGCTCGGGCTTCATGGTAATTCTTAGAATTCCCTGCTGATTTTTTTACATATTTTTAATTCAGAAAAATCCCAAAATTTAAAAAATTTCCAGAGAGGGGTCTAGTTTCGTCGTTTCGGGTTCGATCGGAGTTTTAACTTCGTAAACACATCGCCTAATGCTCTAGCTAGGCTCTGATACCACTGTAGGGTTCCTAGGCACTCTTGTGAAGGTTCATAAGGCATCAAACATGCCCGGATAAAAATTTAGACGTGCCGAAGAACCCAAAGCCGGGATCTTTGCTAGATTATTAGGGTTTAATATGCAAGATGATAACTTTTATCTAAGTGTGAGGGATTACAACCTTTGTAGTCCGCTCCTTCACTTCACAAGCTCCGAGTAGAAGTCCCTTTGCCACGATCCACGATCTCCCGGACTCATGAGAGGCTCCACGACTCGAACGATCCATGTTAGCTTGAAGTATTCCAAATCTCCGATGATCTACCTCGAAGTTGCAAAGACTCAAGCTATCTCACTCAAAAGAGATGAACACACTAATCTCATGGGCTAGATGAGATGAGGATGAGAGAGTAGTAATTTTGCTTTCTTTTTAAATCATTTTCTCATATTTATTTATCACTTAAAGATTTTCTAGCAAGCTTTTCAAGAGAGAAGAAGATGATAATGGAAAATCAATAATAAGATTAATCCTTTTGTGATGAATAGAAAGAAGACTATATGATTGATTTGTAAACCATGGTCAAGGATGAGTGGCTAGGATTTAGTAGAGAATAAACAAGAGTTAGGGTTTGGTTGGGTTAAGAATGTGTCATCCAAAATATCTTAAGAATGACAAAAGAATAAAGTTTCTAGAAGGTGCATGAAGCATCTAACCCTAATCAAACCCTAACCTCAATTAATCATCCTTAAACATGTTTAACAATTAATCATATCATGTCACAATAATATATATCACATATATATTATATATTTGCAACAAAAGAAAATAATAAAATTAACATATATCGCATATATATCAATGTATCATCCAGTGAGAAAATGAAATAATAAAGCGAGCTAATATTAGATAATGTAATAATATATCATATATATTATTATACATTAAATCATCGAATCAACACTTGATCCGACGATCCGGCTATATCGAATATTACCGACTAATATAACATGTACCGATTCATCGAATCAACACTTGATCCGATGTCCCGGTTCATATCCAAATATCGCTAGAATATAATACGGTATCTCATATCGCATTATTCTCGGTCCTGCACATATCACATATGTGCCTCTACTCCGTTTCGCCTGAGCCAAGAAACCTCTGTGTAGGACTCTAAAGAATCGTCAATACGCCGGTAGCAGGTGATGATCATATCAAACACCCACAAGCTGCAAGCGGTCAGCTAAACATAACAGCCACCCAGGTATTGAGCAATCAGAAGATCAACAAGCTAGCCTGTGCGTTCTCCTATGAATCTAATCAGTAACACTCCCGTACAGTCCGGTTTGTTCGTCTGATATGTCGCATATCAAGTCTAGGGGTGGTTTACGTCAGACCCCAGTAACCGATAAGTCGTGTCGATGTGTGGCTCATAACGGGTCGAGAAACTACTAGTAACACTTACCAGTAAATCTCTATATCAGCCCTGGCCAGGGACTTCCAGTTATAGTCAATCGAACACAGCACAACATCAACTCCCTATACCGGGAGAGACGAATCCCCTCCTATCGCTCATTGCCTCCATGTGATTCGGGACTGTACCCAAAAGCCACCGTTTTGCACGCCCTCTTGGACGTGGTAAGGTGGAAATCAAAGCACAGTGGGAATCACACAAGACTCCATGACGATCTCGGGTCTACAGACTACCCTGTACCAGTGTCACCGGAGAACTGCCATCTGACGTGTGGTATATCACCATCTGGGAGTTCTCGGCGAGTCCGTCCAGTGTACCCAGTCTCCATTGAGCACCCGTACACCATCTCTGATGTCTAACACCGATGGATATGGGATCATCCATTGCCCGTCATATGGGTCAAGATGCGTATACGCTAGTCTACTCTGGTGTATCGATGCCCTGTCTCGATATACCTTCGACTAGGAACAGTTATAGGATGTACTCATCAACTACTGCGGCCCCACTAGTATAATCTCATCATAGTCCCAGTAGTCGAGTACAGATCCTAAGGGCTTTATCAACATGTGAGAGTAAAACAGTAAACCAATACAAGTCAACATGTTAAGATAAAGTGAAACCAAATAGCATACTATCATGACGAGCAAGAAAGTCATCTCTATATATATCCAAGCATCCATTATAATATACATCATATGTACAACAATGGCCTCTAGGGCATATACATAACTAACACCGACTAGTATACAATGTATCGATTTATCGAATCAATCCTTGATTCGATAACTAGGTTATATCGCATACAACCATTCGATACATTCATCGCGAGAATGAAATACGGTATCACATACACGCATTATTCTCAGTCCCGCACATATCTCATATGCGCTCCTATTTCGTTACGCTTGAGCCAGGAAACCTCTGTGTAGGACTCTAAAGACTCGTCAATACGCCGGCAGCAGGTGATGATCATATCAAACACCCACAAGCCGCAAGCGGTCTGCTAAACGTAATGGCCACCCGGGTATTGAGCGATGAGAAGATCGACGAGCAAGCCCGCTCACACTCCTGTGAATCCAACCAGTAACACTTACCGTACAGTTCGGTCTGATCGTCTGATATGTCGCATATCTCGCCTAGGGGTGGTAAACGTCAGATCCCAATAGCTCGATAAGTCGTGTCGATATGAGGTCTATAAAAATTTGAGAAACTACTGGTAACACTTACCAGTAAATCTCAGCAACCCTGGCCAGGGATTTCCGGTTATAGCCAATCGAACACAGCGCAACATCAACTCCCTATACCGGGAGAGGCGAATCCCCTCCTATCGCTCGTTGCCTCCATGTGACTCGGGACTGTACCCAAAAACCACCATTTTGCACGCCCTCTTGGACGTGGTATGGTGGAAATCAAAGCACAGTGGGAACCACACAAGACTCTATGACGATCTCGGGTCAACAGACTACTCTGTACCAGTGTCACCTGAGAACTGCCATCTGACGTAAGGTATAATACCATTTGGGAGTTCTCGGCGAGTCCGTCCAGTGTACCCAGTCTCTACTGAGCACCCGTATATCATCTCTGATGTCAAACACCAATGGATATGGGATCATCCATCGCCCATCTGTATGGGTCGAGAAGGTATACGCTAGTCTACTCTGGTATATCGATGCCCCGTCTCGATACACCCACGACTAGGGACCTTGAAGGATGTACTTATGGACTACCATGTCCCCACTAGTATGATCCGCATCATAGTCCAGGTAGTCAAGTATATATCCTAAGGGCTTTACCAACATGTAACAGAGAGACAAACAGTATACACGTTAAGGTGAAGAGTAACCAGATAGCATACTATCATGTCGAGCAAGAAAGTCCTCCCTATATATGTCCCAGCATCCACTACAATATACATCCTATGTATAGCAATGGCCTCTAGGGCATACATATAACTAACAATCTCCCACTTGCACTAGGGCCATCTGATAGCAGTGGTTGTAGTATCTCATACTGAACCATCCCATAAGAGTCTCTCTCTGGGAATAGGCCTTTGTGAGTGGATCCTCCGTGTTGTCCTCTGAGTCTACTCTCCTAACCTCGATCCCTTAGAGATCAACCATCTCCATAATCAGGTGATACTGCCTTAGAATATGTCTGGATCACTGATGGGACCTGCGTTCCTTGGCATAAGCCATAACTCCATTGTCACACAATGGGAGGAACATAGTTCATCTCATGAACCAATATACACCCAAACAGCCTCTTTGGTAGCATCTTAAGTAGCGATGTATCCTGCCTTTATCGTCTAGTATGACACGGTATCTAGCTTGGAACTCTTCCAACATACCGTCCCTTTACTGAGGGTAAAGACAATGCCTGTGACTGACATTCAGTCGTCTTTATCACCCTAGAACACTTCCAGTGATTCTCCCCAGGATCGATTGTTACCATCTCACTACTACTAGTGAGATTCCTAACATCCAATTAGATCTATCTCATAGATCCAAAATCCAGGATTTAATAGGTATCACTTTGATCCTATATGGAGAATCTTTGTGATAAGCGGAGATTGACCGAGCGTAGCATAGGAAACTCCTTCCCTATCAAGAGTATGTCATCCATGTACTCTACAAGGATCACTACCATACTCTCTACTACCTTTTTGTTCATACAAGGTTCATCTACCATTTTGATGAAGTCAAACTTTTTGACTAATACATCAAAACAGATGTTCCAACTCCGCGATGCCTGCTTTATCCTATAAAGCATCTTGTACACGTTTCCGCTGCTCCCACTGTCTACGAAGCCCTCTGGCTGTGTACTTACAGACGTACTCTTCTAAAACACCATCTAGAAAAGCAGTCATGGCACCCAACCGCCAGATATCGTAGGCATGGTATGTAGCCGTGGCAAGTAGGATCTGGATGGACTTAAGCATAGCCACTGGAAAAAGGTTTCATCATTATCCACGCCTGGTCGATGACGAAAACCTTTAACTAGTCTAGCTTTGAAAGTCTCAACTTTTCCATCTACACCAAGTAATCTTCTCAAGATATACTTGCTCCTGATGGGGATTTAACCCTTCAGATATTGCATCCAAAGTCCATACTTTGTTGGTGTATAAGGATTCCATCTCAGATCGAAAAACATCCAGCCATTCTTACAGAGTCTCACTCTTGATGGCCAGCTCGAAACTAGTTGGGTCATCATCTCATGATGCATTCCTCGCTCCCACTGTCATAGAGAAACCGAAGTATCTCTCAGGTGGGTGAAGAACCCTACTAGATCGGCGGAGAGGCTGAGGTTCGTAGGTTACTATTGAATCCTTTGGTTCTTTCAAATCATCAGCTGCAGTTTGTATAGCTGGAACACTTCCAGTTCTACATAACTGACATTGCCTCGAGCTTATCCGGATTTTGCTTTTAGACATAGGCCGGACAACCCCAAATCTTAACTAGCTTAAGACATGGGCTCTTCCCTTTCCATATCTCATATGGAGTGGTAGGCAACTGATTTGATTCGAACCCTATTCAATAGGTATGCAACTTCATAAGTGCATAACTCCCAAAAAGGAAAAAGGTAACTCAGTAGTACTCATCATAGAGCACACCATATCAAATAGGGTGTATCTGCTCCGCCCCGATATACCATCGTGCTTTGGTGTATACGGAGGAGTAATACTGAGAGAGAATCTCATTCTCCTTTAGAATAGTCCAGGAATTCCATGCACAAGTATTCTCCTCCCTGATCTCATCATAGGACATAGTACTTATACCCGTATTGGTTCTCTACTTCTAACTTATATTCTGTGAATATCTCAAAAGGTTCGGACTTGTGTTTCAACAAGAACATAGGTCTGAATCTCGAAAGATCATCAGAGAATGTAATGAAGTATAAAGAACCAGTCCTGGCATGTGTAGACAGGGGACCTTACATACATCATCATGTATCATCCCAAGAGTTTACTAACTCTTTCTCTGTTTCCAATAAACAGGGCTATGGTCATCTTATCCCTGTGACATGACTGGCAAGTTTCATAAGATGTAAATTCAAACTGATTTAAATATGCATCTATATGTAACTTCAGCTAGTCGGGTCGCATTGATATGACCTAGTCTACAATACCTTAAGAAGGATTCGTTCAGTTGTGAACTCTTCCTCTTATGTGTGTTCCATATACTAAGAACTGCAGTTTGATTTAGAACATCAATGCTTTTAGATAACGTGCCTGAACCGATCAACTTTTGATATAGGAAATGTTCAAAACATTATCCAACAATACAAAATTTTATCATTTCTTTACTAATAAAGAGACTGATATGATTTTGTATATCAGGTTCGGTATCTAATAACATTCGTTCAGAATTAATATATTGATAATACAGGGTGACAGTGACCAACAGACTTGGCTGCAACACTTGCCCCGTTTTCTGCCTCATGAAACTTATCACCCGTTCTCAGTTCTCTACCTTTCTGTAGCCCTATGTAACAGATTACATATCTGGGATCCTGATCTGGTATCACATACCCAGGACGTAGAGGATACAGAGAAACAGTTCTTTGTAATGAACACACCCGAAGATGATGCATCAGCATGCACTCTCTTCGTTTGGGCGGTACGGGAAATCTGGTATTCCCCAATTTCCTGCTCTGTCTTATAACATTTATAAGTTGGAGCGGGACCAACGTTCCCCAGCTCAGTATAACAAGCGGGTTCGGTCAATATTCCGTATTATTATCTTGATTAAGGCGTGATATGGTCACTACCAGGAGAGAGAGAAGAAAACACTCAGCGTGCGCTCTTGCAAGAATAGATTGGTTATTATTTTATCTAATCAGGATGGCTCCCACTGTTTTTATCAAATCTTCCTTCAAACCCTAAAAGGAAAGACTATCCGGGATTAATTACACACTACAAGTTCGCCAATCTTTCAGCCAGGCCAGTGTCGGTACTTTGAGGGAGGTCCCCCGTGCTTTCGCACGAACCTAATTAATGTAAACCTCGTTTTCCCAGAGGCATAACCTCGTTAACACCTTTCTAGACACCTACTTGATCGGCTAATTGTAATGTATAAAACTCTCCCAGGAGTAACTCTTACTCGCAGTAGGTATCGGGATCCAACTATCTCATAGAAGGTATGCAATCTCATTGCAAATTTCAACACTTGAAATTCCCGATAATTTTGCCCTTAGCACCCTATGACCTTGACGGAGGTCAACAAACCATAGGCTACTAGTCAAGTTCAACCCGTCATTTCTTGATCGAATTAAACCCACCCGCACGACCCTTGACGGAGGTCAACAAGGCCGCACGACTACCCTAATCCAATCTGCATCATATGCATAAGCAGATAAATACTAGTTAGTTACCGCGCACTACGCCTTGACGGAGGTCAACAAACGTAGCACGAATACTAAATAGGACTTATCTGAAATGACGGAGGGCTACGACAGGTTTTTCTGAAAACCTATTGCGTAATGAACTTGATATCATTGTAGGATCGAATGAATTTTGAAATGGAGTGTTTTTGAGGCTTTTCTAGTTTTGCTAAAGGAGTCACTCCCGGTGAAGGGATCATCGGTCCTTTCCTCGTCGAATGAGGTGCAGGATATATCATATATATCACTGTGCAAAGAAAAAACACTTAAAAGAAATCAAAAGACAAACCGAGTGTGTAGCATCTGCCAGTTATTGCTAAAGGAGTCACTCCCGGTGAAGGGATCTCGGTCCTTTCCTTATCGAATAAGGTGCAGGATATATCATATATACCGCTGTGCAAAGCAAGAACTGTAGCTACCTGTTTTATTTTGAAATTCGATTCTACAACATCTTTAGGATTCTTTTTATTTCATTAATCTCATTAATGAAGTCCCATCATTTAAGTTACCTAAACATCACAGATAAATACGACGTACACTTATGCCATCCGTATTCGCCTCGATGTCCCCTCGTGCACCGTTAGGTTAGGTAACTAACGTCAGAGCGGGGCAGGGCTAGCACGGGTGTAAAACATAAGTAACGCCTATATAATATATCATATATATTATATACAGTATCCATCACAGAACATCACATGATCACATCACAGATATCGCAGCAGAAAATATCATATAAAATATTGGATATACTAGGACGTCCGTGTTTTCAATACAAGTCAGTATAAAACACGGATTCCACGGTCACGATGAATAGCCAAACCCACACCCCTAGACCCCTACGAGAGCGGCAAGCAACCCTACCAATTCTGGAGTTAGGAGACCCGGACTCGACTCCTCGAGTTGGTCTCCCACTGGACTCCAGAACCCGGTTACTTGTGCCCTCCTCCTTGGGTCTATCCTAGTGCGGAAAAGTAAATAATATACATCAACGGTGACTACTTCTGCAACCTGGAAGTGCCCCAATAAAAGAATATCACATACAATTTTTTACATGAATGAAAATGAAAAACACTCATCTCACATAAAAACCCCCGGCTATTCAAACACGAAGATCCAATATAACATATCCAGCAACACATAACATTACATGTCATCAACGTAAGTAAATATGCGCATCCCAATTGTCGTTGACATATAGCAACGAAACCGGCGATATCACATATTACACTTACGGTCACAGAAAAGAAAGTGTAAAACTACAACAGTTGGAATCCGTAATCTCTTTAGACATCGCATGCCTAATCAAATTAAATACTTAGACATCGCATGCCTAACAATAATAAACCCCGCATTTTAGTCTCATTATCGAAAACACTTTTCAATATCAAGTCGGGCAATTCAACAGGATTCCCGACATCCTGATCGAATGCTCGTCGCAAACTTCAGTAGGCGGCCGCACCCCCGACGCCGTCGACGAAGTGCACCAAGGCGGAACACCGCTGCCGCGAGCACCCTAACGGATGCTTTCGGTGGCGGGGCTCTCCTACAGTCACTTGGTCGGGGCTATGGGGCGAGGCTGTCTATTAAGTTTACCCGGCGAGTATCTGCGTACGCTACGTGATTGCGACGGACTTTTGATCACATCAAAATTCCGTGGCAACTGATCAAGTGAGACTAAACTGCTATGTTTATAACATTCATTCAGTTATCTCATAACTGCTTGTGAATTCCAATTATTGTATCACATTCCGGATAAATAGAAAGTGTTAAACTTTCCGATCGAACATTCGAACACCCAAGTTTTCCCGAAACAGCTCAACACATGAAATAAGTTTAAAAACATTCACTTCGTGCCTCAGTACTAACGGTCCAGCCGTAGAAGGGTCAAGCCAACGCCTCACATGTGGCACGTCGTACTGCCCCAAACCCTAAGGTTCAAAGGGCAGTTCAAGAGGGTCACATAATCGAGTTAAGGTTTGTTGTCTTCTAGAGGGACTATCGCGTTACTTGCACTACTTAGAACGTCTTTAAACCACAGAAAAATCCAACACTTGGAAATTTTCCGGCAGGGGAAAAGTTGGGTATTTATATCCGGTCGAACTTTTTAACATATTCAAAAATTATCCGGAAAGCCATATAGACAAAGTTAATTAATCCGATCGATTCATCGAGTCCCCAATACAACCCCAGAACACTCAACTGTGGAGTCAAAATAAAAATACCCATAAAATAGTACCCAGATCTTAAAGAATTACTATGCAAAAACAACACCATAAACTCACTGTACGGCCGCGGATCCGCGGCACAAGCTGGCAATTGCCGCGGTTCCGTGGCCATCCGTACAGATGACGTCACCAAATTTGCATCGTAATTCTTAGAAAACCCTGTTGTATTTTTTAGGCATTTTTAATTCTGGAAAAACCCAGATTTTGAAAAATGTCCAGAGAGCATTGTCGGGTTAGGGTTTCGGGTCGATCGGGTTTCAAATTTCGTCTACGCATCGCCTAAGGCTCTAGCTAGGCTCTGATACCACTGTAGGGTTCCTAGGCACACTAAGGAGGTCTCACAAGGCATCAACCATGCCAATTTCAAATTTTACGGGGGCCGAGAAACCCTAATACGGATCGTTAACTAGAAATTTAGGCGAACACATGCAACTAGTTAACAATATAACTAAAAGAACGGAAATACAACCTTTGTAGATCCGGTCCTCCACCTCCATAGCTCCACAATGAAGTCTCCTCGCTGTCCAAATGAAATCCCGGGCTCAAGGGTCGGCTTCATCGGAGAAATGGGCGGACAAGGTCGTCGGCTTCGTGCCGAAGATGATCTACGTCGAGGCATCACTAGATCAAGCTCCCACTTCACCAAGTCATGAAACTTGTGAAGAAAACACCCTATACTACTTGGAAAGAGGTAGAGGATGAAGAAATAGGAAGTGGGTTCACTTTAGAATTGGATTTCTCACTCATTTGCTCAAGTTGCCATTGATGGAGCAAGGTTTTCTTCAAGTGAAGAAGAAGAAGAAGATGAAGTATGTTATGATAAGTATATTTCAAAAATAAAATAAAATGAATACTTATCATAATCAAACCATGGTCAAGTGTAGAGAATAAACTAGGGTTAGGTCAATGGTTAGGGTTAAGTATGAAGACAAAAATGGTGACTTAGTCAAAGCTTCATGAAGCTTCAACATGCATCCAAATAAAGCCACCATTTTTCTTTTCTTTTGCCAAAAAGAAATAAATAAATGAATGAATAAATAGATATGAAAAACAAAACCCTAACCATTTAAATAACCATGGTTTAATCTTTACACAAACTCAAGTAAGCATGTATCATCAAACATGATACAATCAAGTGCACAAAAGTATATCACATATACAACTTGTGAACTTCAAGTGAGAAAATCCATTTAAAGTGAACCGATACTAGTTAATGCAAAGTAATAAATCAAATATATAATTATGCATTAAATCATTAAATCAACACTTGATTCAATGATCCGGTCATGTCGCACACAACCGACTAGTATACAATGTATCGATTTATCAAATCGATCCTTGATTCGATAACTAGGTTATATCGCATACAACCATTCGATACATTCATCGCGAGAATGAACTACGGTATCACATACACGCATTATTCTCGGTCCCGCACATATCTCATATGCGCTCCTATTTCGTTACGCTTGAGCCAGGAAACCTCTGTGTAGGACTCTAAAGACTCGTCAATACGCCGGCAGCAGGTGATGATCATATCAAACACCCACAAGCCGCAAGCGGTCTGCTAAACGTAACGGCCACCCGGGTATTGAGCGATGAGAAGATCGACGAGCAAGCCCGCTCACACTCCTGTGAATCCAACCAGTAACACTTACCGTACAGTCCGGTCTGATCGTCTGATATGTCGCATATCTCGCCTAGGGGTGGTAAACGTCAGACCCCAATAGCTCGATAAGTCGTGTCGATATGAGGTCTATAACAATTCGAGAAACTACTGGTAACACTTACCAGTAAATCTCAGCAACCCTGGCCAGGGATTTCTGGTTATAGCCAATCGAACACAGCGCAACATCAACTCCCTATACCGGGAGAGACGAATCCCCTCCTATCGCTCATTGCCTCCATGTGACTCGGGACTGTACCTAAAAACCACCGTTTTGCACACCCTCTTGGACATGGTAAGGTGGAAATCAAAGCACAGTGGGAACCACACAAGACTCTATGACGATCTCGGGTCAACAGACTACTCTGTACCAGTGTCACCTGAGAACTGCCATCTGACGTAAGGTAAAATACCATCTGGGAGTTCTCGGCGAGTCCGTCCAGTGTACCCAGTCTCTACTGAGCACCCGTATATCATCTCTGATGTCAAACACCAATGGATATGGGATCATCCATCGCCCATCTGTATGGGTCGAGAAGGTATAGGTTAGTCTACTCTGGTATATCGATGCCCCGTCTCGATACACCCACGACTAGGGACCTTGAAGGATGTACTTATGGACTACCATGTCCCCACTAGTATGATCCGCATCATAGTCCAGGTAGTCAAGTACATATCCTAAGGGGTTTACCAACATGTAACAGAGAGACAAACAGTATACACGTTAAGGTAAAGAGTAACCAGATAGCATACTATCATGTCGAGCAAGAAAGTCCTCCCTATATATGTCCCAGCATCCACTACAATATATATCCTATGTATAGCAATGGCCTCTAGGGCATACATATAACTAACAAGATCGTCATAGAGTCTTGTGTGATTCCCACTGTGCTTTGATTTCCATCATACCACGTCCAATAGGGCGTGCAAAAAGGTGGCTTTTGGGTACAGCCCCGAATCACATGGAGGCAATGAGCGATAGGAGGGGATTCGTCTCTCCCGGTATAGGGAGTTGATGTTGCTCTGTGTTCGATTGGCTATAACTGGAAATCCCTGGCTAGAGTTGCTGAGATTTACTGGTAAGTGTTATCAGTAGTTTCTCGAACTGTTATAGACCTCATATCGACATGACTTATCGAGCTACCGGGGTCTGACGTTTACCACCCCTAGGCGAGATATGCGACATATCAGACGAAGAGACCGGATTGTACGGGAGTGTTACTGATTGGATTTGCAGGAGAATGTACATGCTTGCTTGTTGATCTTCCGATCGCTCAATAGCTGGGTGGCTGTTACGTTTAGCTGACCGCTTGTAGCTTGTGGGTATTTGATATGATCATTACCTACTGCCGGCGTATTGACGATTCTTTAGAGTCCTACACAGAGGTTTCTTGGCTCAGGCAAAACGGAGTAGGAGCATATATATGATATATGCGGGACCGAAAACAATACGTGTATGTGATACCGTATTAGATTCTCACGATATGAGATATCGGCCGAGTATATGAGATATAGCCGGGTCATCGGATCAAGTGTTGATTCGATGAACTGATACAGATTATATTAGTCGGTTATTTGTGAAATAGCCGGATTATCGGATCAAGTGTTGATTCGATAATTTAATGTATAATTATATATTTGATATATTAAATTATATTAACTAATATAAGCTCACTAAAAGATTCTTTTTCTCACTCGGGTAATACATTGATATATATGCGATATATGTTAATTGTATTATTTTATTTTGTTACAATAAATATTGTATATGTGATATATAATATTGTAACATGTTAGGGTTTTTAATGCAACATGTTTAGTGGAGATTAAACATGGTTAGGGTTTGATTTGAGTTAATCTTTTCTAGAAGTTTCTAGAAGCTTTGCTTTTGTTTCTTGCAAAGATATTATGTGTTGATATTTTGCATAGATATTTGTTTAACCCAACCAAACCTTTTAACCATGGTTCAATCTCTATAAGGGTTAGTTCTTCTCACTTGAACCATGGTTGTATTTCTAACTTCACACTACTTTCATTATTCATCACAAAAGAAATAGATCATCTTCTTCCTTCTTCTTCTTTGCATGAAAAGCTTTCTAGCTTTTTATGAAGTGATGAAAATGAGTGAGATTAAAAAAATAAATGAGGGCTAAATTCCTACTTCATCATCTTAATCTATTCTTACCAATTAGATTAGGGTGTTCACTTCATTAGTAAGTGAGAGCTTGTGTTAAAGAAATTTCAAGGTAGATCATCTTAGTTATCGAAGATCGGAAGCAAGCTTGCATTTTTCTCTTCGTGGAGCCTCTCTAGAGTCCAGGAACTTGATGATCGCAGCGAAGGGACCACAACATGGAGCTTATGAAGTGAAGGACCGGACTACAAAGGTTGTAATCCCTAACTCTTAGAAGTAAAGTTTTTTACTTGCTATTTGTTTCACCTAATCTCTAGTTCAAGATCTTGGTTAGGGTTGTTCGGCACGTCTAATTTTTGAATCGGGCATGGTTGATGCCTTATAGACCCTTGTGAGAGTGCCTAGTAACTCTACAGTGGTATCAGAGCCAAACTAAAGTTTTAGGCGAAGTTTAAAGTCCGATCGAACTCCGAATACCCGATAAAACCTAGTTTCTGGAAAACTTTTCAAAAGTTGGCATTTTTCATATTAAAAATACTCAGAAAATTAAGCAGGAAAATCTAAGAATTACTGTGAAGTACGGACCACCAACTCACCAATATGACCGCGGAACCGCGGCCAAACCATGCGTTTGGCAGCGGTTCCGCGGCCAAACAGTGAAGATGGGGCCCACTACTTCAGGGATATATTCTTGGGTCTTTTTTCATTGTTCTGGGAATTTTTAATTCTACTCAAGTATTGAGTTTTCTGGGATGTATTGGGAACTCGTTGATTCGATGGGAAAGTTTAACTTCGTTTAGTTTGTCCAGGTAATTTAGAACGTGTTAAAAAGTTCGAACGGATATCAATAACTCACTTTTTCCCCTGTCGGAAAATTTCCAAGTGTTGGATTTTTCCTTAGTTTAAGAACGTTCTAAGTCGTGCAAGTAACGCGGTGGACCCTCTAGAAGAACACAAACCTTAACTTGATTATGTGACCGTCTGAACCGTCTCTAAATCTTAGGATTTGGGGCAGTACGGCGTTGCCACATGTGAGGTGTTGGTTTGACCCTTCTACGGCTGGACCATTGGTACCGTGGCATGCGATGGATGCTTTTAAACTCCGCTCAAGTGTTGAGCCATTTAGGAAATTTTGGGTGTTTGTTTATTCTATCAGAAAGTTTAACATTGTCTATTTGTCTGGAATGTGATACAATATTTGGAATCCACAAGTAGTTATGAGATAACTAATTTGAATGCTATAAATCTAGCAGTTTAGTCTCATTTGATCGGTTGCCACGGGATTTTGATGTGATCAAAAGTCCGTCCCAATCACGTAGAGTACGCGGATACTCGCCGGGTAAACTTAATAGACAGCCATGCCCCATAGCCCCGACCAAGTGACTGTAGGAGAACCCCGTTGCCAAAAGCATCCGTTCGGGTGCTCGCGGCAGTGGTGTTCCGTCTTAGTGCACTTCGTCAACGGCCTCAGGGGTGTGGCCGTCTACTAAAGTTTTCGACGAGCATTCGATCAAAATATCGGGAATCTTGTTGAATTGCCCGACTAAATATTGAAAAGTGTTTTCGATATAGAGACTAAAATACGGGGTTTATAATAGTTAGGCATGCGATGTCTAAGAAATTCATTTGATTAGGCATGCGATGTCTAAGGAGATTGCGGATTCCAACTGTTGTAGTTTTACACTTTCTTTTATGTGACCGTAAGTGTAGTATGTAGTTGTATCGCCGGTTTTCTTTGCTATACATCAACGACAATCGATGTATGCATACTTACTTACGTTGATGATATGAGATATTATGTGTTGCTGTGATATGTTATATTGGATCGTCGTGTTCTGAATAGCCGAGGGTTTTATGTGAGATGAGGGTTTTTATTTTCTTTCATGTAAAATTAATTGTATGTAATATTCTTTTATTGGGGCACTTCCGGGTTCAGGATGGTGTCACCATTGTATATTATTTACTTTTCCGCATTAGGTAGACCTAAGGCGGGGAGCATAAGTAACCTGGTTCTGGGGTCCAGTAGGAGACCATCTCGAGGAGTCGAGACCGGGTCTCCTAACTCTAGAATCGGCAGGGTTACTTGCCGCTCTTGTAGGAGTCTAGGGATGTGGGTTTGGCTAATCATCACGACCGTGGAATCCGTATTTTATACAGGCTCGTATTAAAAACACGGACCTCCTAGTATATTCAATATTTCATATATGTTCTTCTGCTGCCATGTTCTGTGATGAGGTCATATTACTGCCTGAGACGAATGTTTATATTATATATATGAGATATATATTATATATTGTTGTTTTCGTTTTATATCCGATACTTGTGAAGCATAATAAAATAGGACTTCATTAATGAGATTAATGAAATAAAAGAAAGCTAAAGATATTGTAGAAACTTGTTTCAAAACTGGTAGCTCTAGTTCTTACTTTGCATAGCGGTGATCCTTGTAGAACATCCAGCACCTTATTCGATAAGGAAAGAGCCGAGATCCCTTCACCGGGAGTGACCTCTTTAGCGAAACTAGCAGATGCTGCATACTCGGTTTATCTTTTGATTGCTTCTATAGTTTTTGCTTTGCATAGTGGTATTTGTGAAATATCCTGCACCTTCTTCGATGAGGAAAGAGCCGACGATCCCTTCATCGGGAGTGACCTCTTTAGCAAAACTAGAAAAGGCCTAAAAAACATTCTATTTAAAATTACTCGATTCTACAACGATATCAAGTTCATTACGCAAAGGGTTTTCTTAAAAACCTATTGTAGCCCTCCGTTATTTCAGATAAGTATTTCATAGTATCCGTGCTACGTTTGTTGGCCTGCGTCAAGGCGTAGTGTTCGGTAGCTATTTATGCTTATCTGTAAAAGCATATGATGCGATTGAGTTAGGGTAGTCGCGCGACTTTGTTGGCCTGCGTCAAGGGTCGTGCGGGTAGGTTTAATTCAATCGGGAAATGATGGGTTGAACTTGACTAGCGGACTATAGTTTGTTAGCCTGCGTCAAGGTCATAGGACGCTAGGGGTAAAATGTTATTGGGAATTTCAAGTGTTGAAATTTGCAATGAGATTGCATACCTTCTATGAGATAGTTGGATCCCGATACCCGCTGCGAGTAAGAGTTACTCCTGAGAGAGTTTTATACATTACAATTAGCCGATCAAGTAGGTGTCTAGAAAGGTG
This sequence comes from Agapanthus africanus, assembly GCA_030015575.1. Classification (NCBI taxonomy): domain Eukaryota; kingdom Viridiplantae; phylum Streptophyta; class Magnoliopsida; order Asparagales; family Amaryllidaceae; genus Agapanthus; species Agapanthus africanus. The sequence goes on along the minus strand of CM057339.1, from coordinate 476,941,402 downwards.
TTAACGGGGTTACGCCCCTGGGAAAACGAGGTTTACTTTAATTAGGTCCGTGCGAAAGTACGGGGAACCTCTCTCAAAGTACCGGTACTGGCCTGGCTGAAAGATTGGCGAACTTGTAGCGTGTAATTAATCCCGGTTAGTCTATCCTTTTAGGGTTTGAAGGAAGATTTGACTAAAACAGTGGGAGACATCCTGATTAGATATATTACATAACCAATCTAATTTTGCAAAAGCATACGCTGAGTGTTTTCTTCTCTCTCTCTCCAGGTAGCGACCATATCACGCCTTAATCAAGATAATAATACGGATGTATTGACCGAACCCGCTTGTTATACTGAGCTGGGGAATGTTGGTCCCGCTCCAACTTATAATTGTTATAAGACAGATCAGAAAATAGAGGATTACCAGAATTCCCGTGCCGCCCAAACGAAGAAAGTGCATGCTGATGCATCTTCTTCTGGTGTGTTCATTACACAGAACCGTTTCTCAATATCCTTTACGTCCTGGGTATTTGATACCGGATCAAGATCCCACATATGTAATTTGTTACATAGGTTACAGATAGGTAGAGAACTGAGAACGGGTGATAAGTTTCATGAGATAGAAATGGTGCAAGTGTTGCAGCCAAGTCTGTTGGTAGTTATCACCCTGTATTAACAAATACATTGATTCTGAACGAATGTTATTAGATACCGAACCTGATATACAACATCATATCAGTCTCTTTATTAGTAAAGAAGGATATAATTTTATATTGTTGGATAATGTTTTGAACATTTCCTATATCAAGAGTTGATCGGTTCAGGCACGTTATCTAAAAGCATAGACGTTCTAAATCAAACCATAGTTCTTAGTGTACATAACACACACAAGAGGAAGAGTTCAGAAATGAACGAATCCTTCTTGAGGTATTGTAGACTAGGTCATATCAATGCGACCCGACTAGCTGAAGTTACATTTAGATGTATATTTAAATTAGTTTGAATTTACATCTTGTGAAACTTGCCGGTCATGTCACAAAGATAAGATGACCATAGCTCTGTTTATTGGAAACAGAGAAAAAGTTAGTGAACTCTTAGGATTGATACATGATGATGTATGTAAGGTCCCCTGTTTACACATGCCAAGACCGGTTCTTTATAATTCATTACATCCACTGTTTATCTCTCAAGATTCGGATATATGTTCCTGTTGAAACACAAGTTTGAACTTTTTGAGAAATTCAATGAATATAAGTCAGAAGTAGAGAACTAAAACGGGTATAAATATTATGTCCTTTGATGTGATCAGGGAGGAGAATACTTGAGCACGGGATTCCTGGACTATTTTAAAGGAGAATGAGATTCTCTCTCAGCATTACTCCTCCGAATACATCACAGCATGTTGGTGTATCGGGGCGGAGCAAACACACCCTATTTGATATGGTGCGCTCTATGATGAGTACTACTGAGTTTCTTATTTCCTTTTGGGAGTTATGCACTTGAGAAGCTGCATACCTATTGAATAGGGTTCCAATCAAATCAGTTGCCTACCACTTCATATATGATATGGAATGGGAAGAGCCCATATCTTAAGTAAGTTAAGATTTGGGTTGTTCGGCCTATGTCTAAAAGCAAAATCCGGACAAACTCGAGGCAATATCAGATCTGTGGAAGTTTGTTGGATATCCCAAGCATATGCAAGGCATATGCAAGGGAATATCTTCTACCTAACAGAGGAACAAAATATGTTTTGTTTCTCAACATGCCACCTTTGTGAAAGGGAATTTCTTGTGGAAAAATTAGTGGTCATGAGGTAGAACTGGAAGGAGTTCCAGCTATATAAACTACAGCAGATGATTTGGTAGAACCAAAGGATTCAATAGATTCCAACGAACCTCAGCCTCTCCGCCGATCTAGTAGGGTTCCTCACCCACCTGAGAGATACTTTAGTTTCTCTATCACAGTAGGAGCGAGGAATGCATCATGAGATGATGACCCAACTAGTTTCGAGCTGGCCATCAAGAGTGAGACTCTGTAAGAATGGCTGGATGTTTTTCGATCTGAGATGGAATCCTTATACACCAACAAAGTATGGACTTTGGATGCAATATCTGAAGGGCTAAATCCCTATCAGGAGCAAGTATATATTGAGAAGATTACTTGGTGTACATGGAAAAGTTGAGACTTTCAAAGCTATGCTTAAGTTCATCCAGATCCTACCTGCCACTGCTACATACCATGACTACGATATCTGGTGGTTGGGTGTCATAACTGCTTTTCTAAATGATGTTTTGGGAGAGAGTCTATAAGTACACAGCCAGAGGGCTTCGTAGACAGTGGGAGCAGCGGAAAAGCGTGCAAGTTGTTTTATGCGATAAATCAGGCATCGCGGAGTTAGAACGTCTGTTTTGATGTGGTAGTCAAAGAGTTTGACTTCATCAAAATGGTAGATGAACCTTGTATATACAAAAAGGTAGGAGAGAGTATGGTGGTGATCCTCGTAGAGTACGTGGATGACATACTCTTGATAGGGAAGGAGTTTCCTATGCTACGCTCGGTCAATCTCCGCTTATCACAAGGATTCTCCATATAGGATCAAAGCGATACCTCCTGAATCCTGAGTTTTGGATCTATGAGATAGATCTAATTGGATGTTAGGATCTCACTAGTTGTAGTGAGATAGTATCAATCGATCCCGGAGAGAATCACTGGAAAGGTTCCAGGGTGATAAGGACGGCTGAATATCAGTCACAGGCATTGTCTTTAGCCTCAGTGGAGGGACAATATGTTGGAAGAGTTCCAAGCTAGATATCGTGACATACTAGACGATTAAAGGCTAGATACATCGTTACCAAGGATGTTACCAAAGAAGCAGTCTGGATATAGATATAAGTTCATGAGATGAACTTCGTTCCAACCATTGTGTGATAATGGAGTTATGGCTTTGGCCTAGGAACCCTCGTCCCATCAGAAATCCAGATATAATTCTTAGGCAGTATCTCCTGATCATGGAGATGGTTGATCTCCAGGAAGATCGAGGTTAGGAGAGTAGACACAGAGGACAACAGCGCGGATCCACTCACAAAGGTCTATTTCCCAGTAGAGACTTTTATGGGATGGTTAAGTATGAGATACTTCAACCACAGCTGATTGTTGGGTATGCGATACCACAACAGATGGCCCTAGTGCAAGTGGGAGAATGTTAGTTATATGTATGCCCTCGAGGCCATTACTGTACATATGATGTATATTGTAGTGGATGCTTGGACATATATAGGGAGGACTTTCTTGCTCGACATGATAGTATACTATCTGGTTGCTCTTTATCTTAATATGTTGACTTCTATTAGTTTATTGTCTTACTCTCACATGTTAATAAAGCCCTTAGGATATGTACTCGACTACTGGGACTATGATGAGATCATACTAGTGGGGCCACGGTAGTCGATGAGTACATCCTATAATTATTCCTAGTCGAGGGTGTATCGAGACAGGGCATCGATACACCAGAGTAGACTAGCGTATACGCATCTTGACCCATATGATGGGCGATGGATGATCCCATATCCATCGGTGTTTGACATCAAGGATGGTGTACGGGTGCTTAGTGGAGACTGGGTACACTTGACGGACTCGCCGAGAACTCCCAGATGGTGTTATACCTCACGTCAGATGGCAGTTCTCTGGTGACACTGGTACATGTTAGTCTGTAGACCCGAGATCGTCATAGAGTCTTGTGTGATTCCCACTGTGCTTTGATTTCCATCATACCACGTCCAATAGGGCGTGCAAAAAGGTGGCTTTTGGGTACAGCCCCGAATCACATGGAGGCAATGAGCGATAGGAGGGGATTCGTCTCTCCCGGTATAAGGAGTTGATGTTGCTCTGTGTTCGATTGGCTATAACTGGAAATCCCTGGCCAGGGTTGCTGAGATTTACTGGTAAGTGCTATCAGTAGTTTCTCGAACTGTTATAGACCTTATATCGACATGACTTATTAAGCTACTGGGGTCTGACGTTTACCACCCCTAGGCGAGATATGCGACATATCAGACGAAGAGACCGGACTGTACGGGAGTGTTACTGATTGGATTCGCAGGAGAATGTACATGCTTGCTTGTTGATCTTCTGATCGCTCAATACCTGAGTGCCTGTTACGTTTAGCTGACTGTTTGCAGCTTGTGGGTGTTTGATATGATCATCACTTACTGCCGGGGTATTGACGATTCTTTATAGTCCTACACAGAGGTTTCTTGGCTCAGGCAAAACGGAGTAGGAGCATATATATGATATGTGCAGGACCGAGAACAATACGTGTATGTGATACCATATTAGATTCTCGCGATATGAGATATCGGCCGAGTATATGAGATATAGCCGGATCATCGGATCAAGTGTAGATTCGATGAACTGATACATATTATATTAGTCGGTTATTTGTGAAATAGCCGGATTATCGGATCAAGTATTGATTCGATAATTTAATGTATAATTATATATTTGATATATTAAATTACATTAACTAATATAAGCTCACTAAAAGATTCTTTTTCTCACTCGGGTAATACATTGATATATATGCGATATATGTTAATTGTATTATTTTATTTTGTTACAATAAATATTGTATATGTGATATATAATATTGTAACATGTTAGGGTTATTAATGCAACATATTTAGTGGAGATTAAACATGGTTAGGGTTTGATTTGGGTTAATCTTTTCTAGAAGTTTCTAGAAGCTTTGCTTTTGTTTCTTGCAAAGATATTATGTGTTGATATTTTGCATGGATATTTGTTTAACCCAACCAAACCTTTTAACCATGGTTCAATCTCTACAAGGGTTAGTTCTTCTCACTTGAACCATGGTTGCATTTCTAACCTCACACTACTTTCATTATTCATCACAAAAGAAATAGATCATCTTCTTCCTTCTTCTTCTTTGCATGAAAAGCTTTCTAGCTTTTTATGAAGTGATGAAAATGAGTGAGATTAAGAAAATAAATGAGAGCTAAATTCCTACTTCATCATCCTAATCTATTCTTGCCAATTAGATTAGGGTGTTCACTTCATTAGTAAGTGAGAGCTTGTGTTAAAGAAACTTGCTATTTATTTCACCTAATCTCTAGTTCAAGATCTTGGTTAGGGTTGTTCGGCACGTCTAATTTTTGAATCGGGCATGGTTGATGCCTTATAGACTCTTGTGATAGTGCCTAGTAACCCTACACATGTACATATTTGAAAAGTTTTGGCCAGTAAAAGCCATATTGCAAGACTTTCTCAGCAGTCTTTCTTAGGCCAAAGTGCCAGCCACTCGCTTGATCGTGGCAAAAGGATAACACATTCTTGAATTCGTTTTCCGGAACACACCGGCGGATGATTTGGTCTGGACAGTACTTGAACAGGTAGGGTTCGTCCCGGTAAAAGTGTTTTATTTGGGATAAAAATCTAAGTTTGTCCTGATTCGACCAATCGTTAAGTATGAGTCCAGTCGCCAAGTAGTTCACAATATCTGCGAACCAGGGTTCGCAAGATATTGTCAAGAGTTGTTCATCAAGGAAAGTATCGTTGATTGGGAGAGGGAGCGTCGGCGAAGAAGGAAGTCGTGAAAGATGATCGGCTACTACGTTTTCACATCCTCTTTTGTCCTTAATGATGAGGTCAAACTCTTGAAGTAAGAGAATCCAACGTATTAGCCGAGATTTTGCATCCTTTTTCGGAAAAAGATGTCTTAGAGCGGAATGATCGGTGTAGACAATGACTGGGGAGCCGATCAGATTGGGCCTGAATTTCTCTAAAGCAAACACAACAGTCAAGAACTCTTTTTCGGTTGTTGTGTAATTCATTTGGGCGTCATTCATGGTTCGGCTTGCGTACTACATTATGTGCGGCATCGTATCGATGTGTTGTCCTAGGATCGCACTGATAGCAAAGTTGGATGCATCGCACATAATCTCAAAAGGATGCGTCCAGTCAGGTGAAGAAAGATCGGGAGCATTGATGAGTGAGCTTTTCAGTGATTCGAAAACAGTCAAACAGCTCGAGTCGAAGCTGAATGTGGTATTCTTGGCTAGAAAAAGAGTCAAGGGTCTAGCAATCTTGCTAAAGTCCTTGATAAACCGTCTGTAAAAACCGGCATGGCCAAGGAAGGATCGGATATCTCTGACGCATTTGGAAGGAGGGAGGTTGGAAATGACATCAATCTTTGATTTGTCAACCTCAATGCCATTTCGCGAAATGATATGTCCTAAGAAAATACCTTCACGTACCATGAAGTGACATTTTTCCCAATTTAAAGTGAGATTTTTATCCTTACATCGGGTAAGGACAGTGTCAAAATATTGCAGACACTCGTCGAAAGAATCGCCAAAGATGGAGAAATCATCCATGAATATCTCCAAAAATTTCTCAACCATATCAGAGAAAATTCCCATTATACACCGCTGGAAGGTAGCGGGAGCATTGCATAGCCCAAAGGGCATGCAGCGATATGCGAACGTGCCGAAAGGACAAGTGAAAGTGGTTTTGTCCTGGTCTTTCTCGGCGATGGGAATCTAGTTGTAGCCTGAGTAACCGTCCAGAAAACAGTAATACTCATGTCCAGCTAATCGTTCGATCATTTGGTCAATAAAAGGTAGCGGAAAATGATTTTTCCGCGTTGCGGTGTTGAGTTTCTGATAATCAATGCACACTCGCCATCCGGTTTGGATGCGAGTAGGGATCAACTCATCCGTCTTGTTTGTGATGACAGTAATGCTCGACTTCTTAAGGACAACGTATATAGGACTGACCCATTGGCTGTCTGAAATAGGGTAAATGATACCACTATCCAGACATTTGACGATCTCTTTTTTCATAGTCTCCTTCATGACTGGATTTAATCGCCTCTGTGGATCCTTAGCTGGTTTGGCATCATTCATCATATGAATATGATGTTCAACGATTAGGGGACTAATCCCCTTGATGTCCGCCATCGTCAAGCCGAATGCTTGCCGATTGGATTGCAAGACCGTGAGAAAGGCTTTCTTTTGGTCTAGAGCTAGAGAAGCCGAGATGATAACTGGGAGGGTCTTGTTTTCACCTAAGTAAGCATACTTGAGGTAAGACAGCAGAGGCTTGAGTTTGAACGTAGGAAGTGAAATGACTGAAGGCAAGATTGGAGAAAATGTCTCAAACTCAAAAGATTCCAACAGGGGCTCAAAATGAGTGTATGTGACCGAGTCGGATGGTTCAACTAACGCATCCGAAAATTCAAAAGATTCAAACTCGGGTGGTGTCAAGCCAAGATCGTTCGAAAACGTGAAGCACTCGTAATCGTTGTTTGAAGCGGAAGCAGCAGGTTCAAAGAGGAACGCACTAGTGGCGTCACGATTACTGTGATCAAACAAGAATTCCTCAAATTCATAGTTCTCGGGGATGATCTCCTAAATGGTACAAACATCTAGTATATGAGCACTTGGTTCGGGTGGCTGATTCCCTAAGCTAAAAATGTTGAGGTCAATTGTCATGTTGCCAAAAGATAGGTTCATCGAACCATTTCGACAATTGATCACAGCATTTGAGGTTGCAAAGGAATGAGCGACTGAGTATCACCGGAATTTGATTCCGGGGGTTAGCTACAGGTTGTGTATCTAAAACAATGAAGTCAACGGGGAATATGAAGTCCCCAACTTTAATTAACACATCTTCTAGCTCACCCCTAGGATGGGCGATAGATCGGTCGACCATTTGAAGAGTACAATGTGTAGGTTTCAGTTCTCCTACACCTAGTTACTCATATACAGAATAAGGAAGCAGGTTAACAATGGCACCAAGATCCAAAAGAGCGCGGTTGATGTTCTTGTCCCCAATGGTGTTGGGTTTTGCCGGCGCCCCGACCATCAAACCATAGCCAAATGCGGAACAAAATTTTTCAAAACTTTGGCGTAAAGAAAACCCACACAAGATCGAACCAAAAATCCTATACTAGCAAACATGTAAACTAGGAGTTAGATGGTTATACCGAATGGATCGTGTCCTTCGGTCTTCTACCATTTCCAAGCTCCTTGAGGTGTTGCGGATCGGATTTGGTTGTCGGTCTTCCTCCATCCATGATGATCCACCTGAGGGAAACGGTGCAAGTTCTAGCCTCGCCTAGCGAGGCAACCAACGCTTCAAGGTTGCTAACAATGGAGAATGAAGGTGTAGGATTATCTCACTATTGTTTTTCTCTTATCACAAATGCTCAAAGACCAAGCCTAGAAGATGAAGGAGGTGAGGATAACATGTGGCATGAGCAACTTAAGAAACGACTAAGTGTTTTTCTCCAAGTGAGAAAATGAAGCAAGTGAAGAAAAAATGAACTAGGCATGTAAAGAATTGTGGCTGCCATTTCAATCATGCAATGAAAAAAAATCTCTTTTCATTTATCAAATAAACTAATGCAAACCATACCTCTCTACATGCCTTGCATTGTTCATGCCATGTCTCCCCCCACTTCATTTGTAAAATAAATGATTTTCTAAAAAAGAAAATCATACAAAATGAGGTGTCCAATTTCTAGAAACTATTCCGTATAAATACGGAATACAACTTGGTATATGTATCGAAATACACATACGCGTAATCGTACAAAAATATGAATAGGCAAGAGATAAAATGAATTGTGAACAATAATACTAGAATACATATATATAAATACATATATAAATTATTAAATCAAAACACGATTTAATAATCCGGCTTAATCCTAAGCCGCTAGTATTATCAACCGTCCGATTAAAGTCTGTGTAGCCTGTATACATATTTAATTGGACACCTGTATGTACCAACATACATCATCTACACCATATAGCCTGAACCGTGAAAACCCTCTGTGCGGGACTCTAAAGACTCGTCAATACGCTGGCAGTGGGTTTAACCATAAGCTCGTCAGTGGCACTAGACGTAACGGCTATCCAAGTATTGAGCGAAAGGAAGGCCGACGAGCAAACTAATCCATACCCCTACTAGACCCGACAGTGATAATATCCGTACAGTCCGGTCCGTTTGTCTATGAGTATCACATATTGAGTCTAGGGGGTGGATAAAGTCAGACCCCTTGTTTCGCCCAATCAGAGCAAAGCTCTGTTTGAATTCAAAATTCAAATTTTGAAGCAACGCTTCAAGTCTCGGGCGCAACGCGCCGCGAGTCTGGCGCTAATACGTCAGCGCAGCGTCCAAGAAGGCGCACCCAATCAGAGCAAAGCTCTGTTTAAAGGAAGCAACGCTTCAGCTGCGCTGCGCTCTGCGCTGCGCGACGCGTGTCAGCGCAGATGCGCTAGCGCAGTTGCGCTGCGCTCTGCGCTGCGCGACAAGTGTCAGCGCAGATGCGCTAGCGCACTTGCGCTGCGCTCTGCGCTGCGCGACACGTGTCATGCGCTGGGGCATCTGCGCCAAACTAAATTAAGATTTTAAGAAATCTTTTCTGTTCTTGTTAAAACAAGAAGATTTTCTTCTGCAAAGCAGAAGCCCTTGGATCAAAGATCCAACGGTGGGGAAAATTCCCCAAATCACTCAGAGAATGATCTCTTTAACAATTTTAACTAATTTGTGAGTACTATAAAAAGGACCCTAAGCCTCAATTCAAAGGCATCAACATTTTTCTTGAGAACTCAAGAACTTTAAACAGAGAGAACTCTAAGAAGATTTCAAGAAAAAGGTAAAGAACCTTCATGGATTAGAAGAAATTCCTTCTAATAGATCATTGGTCTAAAAACAAGATCAATGATCTTTAGATAATAAACAGTGCTTTGCACTTCTCGTGAACCCCTGGTTCTTTAAAAACAATAAAAAAAAAAAATAATAATAATAGTGCTTTGCACTTTTATGAACCTCTGGTTCTTCAAATAAAGAAAAATTTATTTTTTCTTTGATCTATTTCAGATCAAGAAATTAAATAGTGCTTTGCACTTTTATGAACCTCTGGTTCATCAAATAAAGAAAAATTTATTTTTCTTTGATCTATTTCAGATCAAGAAATTTAACAGTGCTTTGCACTTTCCTTCTTGTATCTAAAAGATTCTTAGTGCTTTGCACTTCTAAACTGCGCCGTTGCGCTCTTAAGAGAGCGCCACGTGTCGGCTATAAAACCGCTTGCGCTAAGCGCCCTTAAGATAGAGGTTTGCTCTCTGGAATTGGCGCAACTCGCTGAGAGCACGCCACGTGTCGCCAGCGCAACAGCGCAGCGCGCTGCTCTGTTGCGCTTGCGCTCGCCAGAGCATGACACGTGTCCTCACCATAAGCGCTTGCGCTCAGTGATTGACGCAAAGCGCCTGACAAATGCAATGCATTTCACTTCCTGAAGGGCCAAGCCCAATTAAAAGGCTTAACAGGCCTAATAAATAAAATGCTGTGCATTATTTGGAAGGGCAGAGCCCAATTGAAAGGTCCAATGGACCAAAATAAATGATCTGCATCATAATAAAAAGGGGCAGATCCCAATCAAAATGGGCAAGTATGAGCAAAACCCTAGCACAGGTCTAATAGACCAAAAAAATAAATAAGGGTGTTGAACATTTTCAACTGGACTTAGCCCAATTTTGGCCGTAAGTCCTTAAATTAAATCGACTGAGTACGGCTGCTCCCTAGATCAATTTATATCTGGTTCGAGGGTACATCTCCGAACTCCTCTGACATCTGTCGTTGTAATCCTTCAACGACGTCAGAGAGGTGACGGGTCCCGACGACCACACACGTATATGGACTGCGGGGTCCTTAAACTCCTGGACCGAGACGTCCCTAAACTAATATTGGACCGAAACGTCCCTAAACTAATATTGGACCAAGACGTCCCTAAACTAATATCGGACCGAGACGTCCCCAAACTAATGATGGACCACTACGTCCCTAAACTGGCGTTGGACCGAAATGTCCCTAAACTAATGATGGACCACTACGTCCTTAAACTGGCGACGGACCGAAACGTCCCTAAACTAATAATGGACCACCACGTCCCTAAACTGGCGATGGACCACCACGTCCTTAAACTGGCGCAATAGAGCCCGAACGCTCTTTTGCCGGATCTAAACGGTCCCGTCTAAGTTGATCTTAGCCCCAAATACGGTTAATGTGTCCTTAGATATTTAAATAAACAATAAAACTCCAAATCAACTTTGGTTCAAGGGTACATCTCTGAACTCCTCTGACGCCTGTCGTTGTAATCCCTCAACGACGTCAGAGAGGTGATGAGTCCCGACGGCCAGATATTAAATCAATCACTATGTCAAGTCGATCTTAGTCCAAAACAGGACTAACGTATCCTTGATGAACGTTTAAGTTGATCTTAGCCGCAACGCGACTAATGTATCCTTAAACCAAAAACACCAAACCCAAATCTAAGTAAATACGGATTTGGACTAATTCACGTCCTACGGGCGACGGCATTACTCAGTCTCCGTATACAATCCACGGGCAACCACAAATAAAACAAACACACACGACACGAAGTGAAATTCTGGAGAAGGAGAAAGTTGTTACCGCGACGCGATAGCGTAATTAACTGCAGGGGCTTGCGCCTGCAGGGAAGAGCGTCCCCACAATCAAAAACCCCTCACCCTGAGGGGGAATCTGACGAAGTCTGCTACATCGGCCGCATCTGTCTAAACCTCCGATACACGGTGCCATAAATCAACTTGGCATCTTCGGAGAGGTAGAAGGATAAAACCAAATAGCATCTGCCCCGAACTTCAGGCACGGACGCCCCAACGTCCAGGCCGCCGTTCGGAGGGGAACAGATTCTGGCACGCCCGGTGGGACCTTTTCCTCTTTCCACTCCACACTTCGTGTGTCGTCTTCGAGAACCAATCGCGGTTTGTTAAATGGTTGTCTTCGGATTTCAAGGTACTAAGATTTGGTCTTTTACCTGGCGCAGAATTCAAGATCCAATGGCCACCAACTGCACCAACTGCTCGAAATGCCACTGCAACAGACGCTCCACTTCACCAGGAGGTGTGACATACGGGCCCCAAGTGACTTCCTTCCTGACTCTGCCGGTAGACCAGGTGACCCAAGCCACCACCGGCTTGTTCTTCGGGACTATGATCCCACCTGCAAGCTTTTCTGCACTGATCTCCGCACCGGAAGCAAACAAGAAGTCGGTGTTTGACTGGCTCGCTGCTACCACGACCCCTGTCAACGGGTCGCCCGCTACTATACCGACAGCCTCCGTTTTCACCAGGCTAGGTCAGAACTATAAAGTGGCCGTCCCAAAGAGGGCAACGACCGCTGCTTTGGAAGTCGTTAAAGCGGCTTCTCCCATCAGAGAGTCGGTCTTCACAAGATTGACTGTTCCCACTCCTCCCCCAGCTGGTCAAAAAGCATCAGTCTTCGATAGGCTGACATCAGCGGTTACCCCACACTCAAACAGGGGGCAACGAGAAACCATCTCGGTTTCCGAGCCAGTCCCAACGGCTCGTCGTGCGCGACGTCGCCATTGGCAACGAGTAAGGAAAGCAAGGGGCAACTCCCCCTCAGGGATAACCCCACCTGCTCCAGTGGTGGAGGTCAACGCTGCTGTTCCAACTAGGAACAGCTTTGAATTGCTGAGGAAGGTGAGAAAGAACTCTCCAATTGCTACATTGAAAAGATCTCCTCCGCCTATGAAAAAAGCTCCGGAGACAAAGCAGGAACAGCCCCCTCAACGGCTGTCGTCAAAAATTTATAAAGTTTGGCGGAGGGTTCAAGACTCCGTGATTGACTCAGACCACTTTCGTCGCCAGAAAAAGGCAAAGGTGGAAAAGGACAAAAACCGCCCCATTAAACAGCAGAGGGCAACAAATGCTAGGATGCCCGCTTCAACGGCTCCTTCAACCTTAATGGTCCACAAAAGAAAAAGGCCAGAGAAAGCTCCTGTGACACTGACAAAGTTTAAAATCGGTGAACCTAAACGCCCCAAGTCAGGGGGCATAACAGTTCATACGGTTTATATGGCTTCTGGAAAAGAAGAAAGTCGTACTTCTACGGGTCACCGACCGCTTACCCGATCAGTGACCAAGGCTCAGGAGCAGCAACAAAAGCTCCAGGAGATGATGACTACAATGGCTGCACTCACGGAGCCAAAAGAGAACCCTGGGACGTCCTTAGATGAACGCCAAGAGGAAGAGACCGACGCCGAATTCCTCCGCCGAGTACTGGAAAAGAGAGACAAAGAGGCTGCTGAACAAGCAGCCAATATACAGCGTATGGGCCTCCTTTTCCAGGACATGATAGGGATGATGATACAACCAGATCCCCCGACTGAAGAACCCCCGATCGTCCTTGGAGATGATAGGGGAGAGACATCAAACCCTCAGCCCGTTCTATCAACAGCTAAAGAGGATACAATCTCTAAGACTGATCTGGACGAATACATAGCCCAGCAAATAAGGGTTCATCACGCAGCCGAAGCAGCCAGCCACGTCGTAAAAACGGGGCGACCGTATCCAGGCTGGTATGATCAAATCAAGTACCCGCCACGTTATACAATTCCCAAGTTTCATGTCTACAAAGGGACCGGCAATCCCCATCAACATGTTGCCTAGTTCAGGGCGCTTTGCGGTAACACCGGCGGTGACGACAAGCTTTTGCTTCGCCAGTTCGTTGGAAGCCTATCAGATACGGCGTTCGAATGGTATTCTGAGCTTCCCAACGACTCTATTAAAACCTTTGCGGAGATGGAGCTGCTCTTCTCCCAACGTTTTGCAAGTGCCAGCGAGCGTACCCCGATGACGGCGCTGATTAATGCCAGGGTAAAACCCGGCGAGACATGGGTTCAGTACGCTATACGGTGGCGTAATCTATGGTCTAAGTGTGAACAGCGCATAGAAGAATCCCCTGCGGTAGGAATGTTTGTTGGAACCCTTGATCCACAAGCAACCATTTCGCAGTTCATGATGTTCTTCAAGCCGACTTCCTTCCAGGCTTTGATCGACAAATTAGCGCAGATGGACCAGATGGGCCATAAACCCCCTCTCCTGAAGCCGGACTCCCGAAACGATAAAGGAAAGGGAAAAGCGATCATTGTCGCTAATGCCCAACAACAACCGAGCGACTCGAAGCCGGTTGCTCGTCCAAACAATACACGCCCATACGTACCCCTTGAGGACAGGATGGGACGCCCTTACTCTTTCCCTCGCGATAAAACGAGGAGGCTATTCGAGCTGGCGTTGCGCAACAGACTCATAAATCTGCCAGATCCAAAACGTCCGTTGCAACCGAACGATGCCAACGAGCCCAATTACTGCCCTTATCATCGAGTGCTAGGCCATCCGATTGAGGATTGCTACGTTTTCAAGAATTGGCTTGAGAACCAGTACCGTCAGGGCAAATTTGCACTATCTGACAAATGGAAGGTGAATCCTCCGCAGCCCCACACCTCTAAGGGGACGAATACGCCGGGGGCAACATGCTCCGTCATTGAAGAAGCTCCCTGGGAGGTTGTATTATCAGCCAAAACGAGGAGAATGCTAAATGATCTTCAGACCTGTCCAGCAGTCAAGTGGAAGAACCCCTTGGAACCGCAGTTTATTGAGGGGATGTTGAAGCCACGTCCGACTCCGAGGAACGATGGTGGTAGTTCAAGCGCTCATAGTCAGCCGTCAAAATCTTCGAAAAAGAAGAAGAAGAAATCTATGAAACCCGTGAAGCCTGGCGACAAGCGCACGGACTTACAAAAGCAAATCGACGCGCTGGATGAATATAACCAAAAGGCGTGGACTCCCATTACGCTCCAAGATTTCCTTGATCACGTCTTTCAAAAAGAAGATGAGGGAGAAAGTTCATTGGATGAATCCGAGGAATATGTGGCGAGCTGTCATATGATCTCCCATTCGGTCACGAACGATGAAGAGACTTCTGACACTGAAACGCTGGGGGCAAATGCCGAATCAAGGGCTCCAGGGTTATCAGTTGAAATGATTGGCGCGTTTCTTAATGAAGCTCGATTGAAAAGTAAAGCTGATCGAGAACGTGAGACGGCTATATTCGAAAGGGCCAAGCGCCAGCGACTTGAGGAAAGAGCTGAGATGATCCCGCTGAAGCAAAATGCCTCCATCGCTGACAAAAGCCAATTCAAGATAAAAAAGAAGTTTGCTAAGGCCATATCGATGGGCATGAAGCTACACACCTCTGAAGAAAAAGTTACTGGCGTGGTAGAAATGCACCCTTCTTATTGCTTATATCATCAGAAGGTCTCGCATTCCACCCAGGATTGCAAAGCTTTCGATAGATGGTGGCAAGGATACGTCGCTAATCAACAACGCTTTAAACGGGAAAAGCGTAAAATTCGTCGGGAGCAAAGAGACACGACCAAAGAGCTTGAAAGAACTGCCGACAATTGTCACATGGTTAACACTACCGGGTCACAAGTGCCTACATTTGGGAGCGACTCTGATGAGGAGCTAGAACTTGCCCCTCTCTTTAAAGAGTCAACTTCGGGAAAAGAAGAGGAGCCAGTGGCTTGCGAAAATATCCGGCTGCGGAATCGGACACTGCCTGAAAAGAACCTCGGACCCTCGAATAGAAAAGATAAAGGGAAAGAAAAGGTCTCTGAAGACATCGCTTTGGATGACCAAGTTGCAGAAGAGTTAACCGCCAAGAACCCACCAAAGAGAAGTAAAGTGGATTATAATGTCTTGGCGCATCTGAGAAAGCTACCCTCACAACTCAGCATTCTCGATGCCCTATTACTATCAAAAGAGGCGAGGGATTCTTTGATTAAGGCCCTACAAGATCCGGACCAATTCCAAGCTTTCCTGGCCGAACAAAAGATGAAGGATGAATTGGAAGAGGTGCACACGGCCGACGTTGCTTTCGGCGATGAAGACCTTCTCCTTGGGACGTGCGAACACAATCGTCCCCTTTATGTCTCAGGATATTGCCATGACATAAAGATAGGTAAAATCTTGGTTGATAACGGATCATCTGTCAATCTACTTAATGTGCGGGTGTTAAAAGAAATTTGCATGAGCGTCCAACACCTCGCCCGGGACAAAATCACCATCTCCGGTTTCGACTCTCAATCCTCAAAGACTCTTGGATCTGTGATATTGACGCTACGCTTCGGGTTGCTCGTCACAGACATCAAATTCTATGTTATAGACGCCAAGACGTGCTACAATGCTCTGCTCGGCCGACCATGGCTACACGAGTACAATATCATCCCTTCTACACAACATCAGTGCATGAAGTATTCTAGGGATGGCCTTGAGTACACTGTGGCGGGAGAGTTGAATCCGTTTTCCGTGAACGAAGTTCGCAAGTATGAAGATGCCAAGTACTTCTTACCGAGTTTCGAAGACACGGAAAGGTGTCACAAACCGGAGAACAAAACTAACGCCACCATTCCTGTCTTCGGCAGTGACACCGAGGAGGAGGAGGATATAGTTTATTCAGGTCCATCCCAGTCCACCAGGCCAGGACCATCCGTTCCTTCATTAATCTTCGGTAGTGATTCAGAGGATGAAGTTCATGCTGTATTCCCTGCTCGGCCTTCAATATGGGTTTCCGCTGATGAAGAGCGAAGTCTGTAGATAACCATGGTGCCGCTTGAACACTACAAAGAATTGGATGCCCTCGACACCAACAGCGTAGAAGAATTGCAGACATTCTATATCCCTCCTGGACGAAAAGGCGAGAAGGCAATCCTATTCTACCGTTCTGAAGAAAACAAGGTGGAAAAAGAAATTTGGCATGGCGCGGATCCCATGCTCGACAGGCTTCAGCCTATCCGTCTTCCCAGATATTATACCGAAGGTTTGAAGAAACTGCTGAAACGCCAGGGGATGTCATTCACACAGACCGTTAGAAAAGCCAAATTCTATGACAAGGTCTGGAACATTCCCGGGACTCAATGCAAACTGCCTAACGGGAGAGTAGAAACAAAAGGGCTTGGGTACATCCGGTCATAGAAACGGGAGCTAGTAAACAGCTGTTATGTTATGTATGACTTCGATAAAGAGGCGGACGCTCAATGGGAGGACGCTAATCCTGAGCCAGCAAAAGTTCCTGATACAAAACCGCCTAGTCCATCGTTTGAAGACCAGATGAGCAAACTTATAAGGGATGCGAGTCAAAAAGCCCGAGATGATCACAATCGTGAAATGGCAATCTATGAGAAAGCCAAGACACAGCGCCTCCTTCAACAGGCGGTGAAGGATGAAAATGCCGCTCCTTGTCAACCTGCTACAAAAAAGGTTCGACGCGAAAGCAAAAACAAGTCGAAAGGCAAGAAAGGCGCTCGACAACCACAAAGCAGAGCTAAGAGGCCACGCATCCGAGAGTCGAGCGTTATTGACCTAGCCCTCATGAAGAAAATGGGCCGAGCATACTCATTTCCTCGGAACAAAACAAGGAAAATACTTGATCTTGCTCTAAAACATCAAATGCTTACATTGCCAGAATCTAAACACCCTGAGCAAGCGGGCGAAGTCTCCAACCCAAATTATTGCTCTTACCATCGAGTAGTAGGGCATCCGCTTGAAGATTGCTTCACCTTTAAGAATTGGGTTGAGGACCAATATCAGCTCGGCAAATTCGCGTTGTCTGACAACTGGAGGGTAGCGCCGCCGCAAAAGCACGAACCCGAAGACACAAGGATAGAACCAACTCCGCATTGGGATTGGCAGAAAATTCGCACTTGCCACGTGGTAACAATACTAAAAGAAGAGTCCGAGGACATGAACAGCCTTCCTTGGTGCTTTGAAAACAGCAGCGATGAGGTAATCTCAGAATTTCCACCAGCACCAAAAGAGCTGGAAGATGGAATCCATACTACTGCAGATAATCTTAAGAAAATTGAGTTGGGGACGGTAAATGATCCGCGACCGACATTCGTCAGCGAGCTGCTGTCTGAAGAGAGGGTGGCTGCGTTAAAAGACGTCCTTGTGCAGCATAAAGATTGCTTCGCATGGAACTATTCCGAGATGCCGGGACTAGATCCAGAAGTTGCTGTACATAGACTAGCAATATCCCCGAACATCAAGCCAGTCAAACAGGCGCCGAGAAGAATGCGGCTCGAGCTTGAAATGAGCATCAACACCGAAGTCAAAAAACTGATAGACTCCGGCTTTATCCATGAAGTTCAATACCCTGAATGGATCGCTAACATCGTCCCGGTGATGAAGAAAAATGGGACGGTGCGCATATGCGTAGACTTCCGGGATCTTAATAAAGCTTGCTCGAAGGATGATTTCCCAGTGCCAGTCACTGAACTGATGATAGATAATATATCCACTCATGAGGTTTTCTCCTTCATGGACGGCTCGTCAGGGTATAATCAAATAAAAATGCATCCAGAAGACCAGAAGCACACAGCTTTCAGGACTCCTCTTGGTATATTTTGTTATAAAGTGATGCCCTTCGGTTTGAAGAACGCCGGTGCTACTTATCAGAGGGCCATGACAAAGATCTTCGACGACCTTATACACGAAATCGTTGAATGCTATATCGACGATCTCGTGGTTAAAAGCAAATCATACGAGGAACATCTCGAGCATCTGAAGACTGTATTTCAACGCCTTCGGCAATACAACTTGAAGATGAATCCTCTTAAATGTGCGTTCGGGGTTTCCTCGGGCAAATTCCTGGGATTCGTTGTTCGACACCGAGGTATTAAAATAGATCCGTCAAAGATTAAAGCGATCATGGAAATGCCTCCGCCGAGGACTCTCAAACAGCTGCAGTCTCTCCAAGGGAAACTCGCATACATACGGCGATTTATAGCCAACCTTTCAGGAAAGTGCCGTCCTTATAGTCACCTGATGAAGAAGGGAACCCCATTCGTTTGGGATCAAAAATGCCAAGGCGCACTGGATGAGATCAAGCAATACCTGCAGAACCCGCCGGTGTTGGCTGCTCCGGTTAAGGGGAAGCCTCTCATTCTTTATACAACCGCCCTCGAAGGTTCCTTAGGTGCATTATGGGCACAAGAGAACGATCAAGGGAAAGAAAGAGCACTCTACTACTTAAGTCGAGTTCTGCTGGGGGCAGAAAGCAACTACTCTCCCATTGAAAAACACTGCCTGGCGTTGATCTTCGCAATAACAAAGCTTAGGCACTATGCGTTGGCGCACGAGGTCCGTCTTATTTCAAAGGTGGACCCTCTCAAATATCTAATGTCAAAAGCCATATTGACAGGGCGACTCGCTAAATAGGCCCTGCTCTTGATGGAATTTTCGATAACATATCAACCTCTCAGGGCAGTAAAAGGCCAGGCCATCGCCGACTTCCTTGCTGAGCATCCCATACCTGCCGATTCTCCTTTAAATTGCGATTTGCCGGACAGACATGCGTTTGACGCAATCGACAGTGGTGATACTCGGTGGGAGCTTTATTTCGATGGAGCATCTTCCATGAAAAAGCACAAACAAAATACGCCAATGATCAAATCAGGGGTAGGACTCATCTTTGTGACTCCACAAGGAGGAATAATGCGCTTCGCCTTCTCCTTAACAGAGCCGAGGATGAATAATGAAGCTGAATATGAAGCTTTGATAGCAGGCCTCGAGATCGCCGTTGATATGGGAATTGAAAGCCTCCTTATATATGGGGACTCCCAGCTGGTCGTCAGTCAAGTGAACGGCGATTACCAAACATGCAAACCGGAATTGGTAAAATACGGTGAAAAAGTGCAGCAACTGCTAACCCAAATTCCCTCCTACACGTTGGAAAGTATACCGCGCGCGGAAAACAGCAAAGCGGACGCACTGGCCAAACTTGCTAAAGAATTGGCTGACGAGAACCTCGATGACGTTAGAATCGTGATACAAAGCCGTCGAGTGCTCGCCCCAGCAGAAATACATCCAGAATCATATAAAGAAAAGGGAGCAACTGAGCAGGAGACCCTACAAATAAAAGACCATGAGAAGACCGAAGACTGGAGAGAAGTCTTCATAGATTACTTCAAGTTCCACCGAATGCCTGAAGAAGCGTCCATAAGACATCAGCTCGTGAAACGAGCTCTGTCTTTCGCCTTCGTCAACGATACTCTATACAAGAGGTCATTCGATTCTCTGTGGCTGAGATGCCTAGGACCTAACGAAGCGAGAAGGGTCGTCCAAGAAGTTCACGACGGACTCTGCGGCTCCCACCAAGCAGGCCCTAAGATGAAGTTGAAGATAAAACGGATGGGCTACTACTGGCCCATGATGATGCAGGATTGCCTGGAATACACGAGGCAATGTCATTCATGCCAAATTCATGAGGACTTCATCCATCAGCATCCCAATCCACTACATCCAACAGTGGCTAGTTGGCCATTCGAAATGTGGGGAACCGACATAGTCGGCCCCATCGAACCAGCATCGTCAAAGGGACATCGTTTCATCCTGGCGACGACTGATTACTTCTCCAAATGGGCAGAGGCGGTACCATTGAGAGAAGTGAAGACGGAGAACATCCTCCATTTCTTCAAAACGCATGTCATATATCGGTTCGGAACCCCAAGAAGGATCATCTCTGATAATGGGCCAGCCTACCGAAGTCATAAAATTAGCCGCTTCGCACAGCAGCACAATATAGACTGGAGATACTCCTCAGTTTATATTCCGCGAGCCAATGGACTAGCTGAAGCCTTCAACAAGACATTGACGAAAATCATAAAGAAAACAGTGTCCCGAAATAAGAAAGATTGGCATGAGAGACTGCAAGAAGCTCTTTGGGCGTATCGGACCATGTTCAAGACAGCCACAAACATAACGCCATACGCGTTGGTGTTCGGTATGGAAGCAGTACTCCCTCTCGAGATAGAGTTACCCTCTCTACGAGTGGCAATCCACTACGAGCTGACAGACGAAGAAAATGCTCACCTTCGGTTTGAAGAGCTTGACGCCCTCGATGAAATTCGGCTTCTAGCACAGCAAAATCTGGAAGCTTATAAAGCAAAGATGACGTGCTCATACGAAAGATTGACCCGACCGAGGACATTTCGTCAAGGCGAACTCGTGCTAGTGGTCAAAAGGCCTATGATCCCCAATCGCGCCAAGCGGGAAAAGTTTGAGCCAAACTATGAAGGCCCGTACATCATTGATAAGGTCTACCAGGGTGGGGCCTATCTACTCGTGGACATGCACGGTGAAAGGCCTTTTAGGCCAATAAACGGTCGTTTCCTAAAGAAATACTACGCTTAATGAGCTACGGCCTAGGTCAATGGTAGATGACGACAACTATGTCCGCTCGCTATCTTCCTAAGCCCAAACTCCATAAGCAGTAAATGGCCTTCCTTAACGATGGACCGAAATGTCCTTAAACTAATATCAGACCGAAACGTCTTGAAACTAATACCGCAGCATCCTTGGGCTGACGAGATGAATAAAAATAAATAAAACAAAAAATATAATAAATAAATAAAAAAGATATATAAAAAAAACGGTATGTCCATAAGCAAAGAGGGCACGGATGAAAACCCGAAAGGGCTCCGTGAGTAAAAACAGCAGGGCTGTCGGCGAGTGTTCGTGAAAACCCGAAAGGGCGCGACCTCGTAAAAAAAAAAGAGAAAAAGAAAATAAAAAAAAACGGTATGTTCATGAGCGAAATGGGCACGGATGAAAACCCGAAAGGGCTCCGTGAGTAAAAACAGCAGGACTACCGGCGAATGTTTGTGAAAACCCGAAAGGGCGCAACTTCGTTAAAGAACCCTTATGGAGTCCTCTCGACCTTGTAAGGAGAAACCACCTGCGTGAGATCCTTACGACTCACAAAGGAGCAACACACTTAGGAATCCCCACGATTCCTAAGGAGAAAATACACTTGCGAGATCCTCACGACTCGTAAGGAGAACTCTCTTATGGGACCCTCACGGCTCATAGGATTTGAAAGTCTTAAGTTACAGAGACCTAAACCTGTGCTTAAGCAACCCCCGCAACTTCCGATATTGCCCTACAAGTGGCTCAATATTGACCCTTGTATACAATTCACGGGCGCAAATAAACATTTCCCTAACTAAGTCCCATCCATGACTGGGGATATGTTCGCATGGTAAACAACCCTTGTAAATCCTCTCGATTTATGAGGAGAAAACCCTCCTGTAGGATCCTTACGACTTACAGAGGAAACGAACACTTAGGAATCCTCACGAGTCCTAAGGAGAAAATACCCCTACGAGATCCTCACGACTTGTAGGGAGAAATAACTTCGTGAAACCCTTACGGCTCATGAAGTCAAAAGCCTTAGCCGACAGGACCCTAACCCTGGTCGCTAAGCCACCTTTATTCGACATCGACAGAGACAGATGATGATTTGCTCCTGGTAATATCCCAGTTGTAGCGGTGCTGATGTCGAAATTGGTCTACAGCAAAAAGCCAATAGGCCGCACATGCATACGAAATAGCCGAAATGATAGGGCGACTTGCAATAAAAAGCAGCAAGTAAAAATGTATGCATGCAAAATAGCCGAAATGATTGAGCAACTCGTAATAAAAAGCAACGAGTAAAAATAAAAAAAATATAGCCGAAATGATTGGGCACCGCGAAAAATAGCCGAAATGATTGGGCAATCGCGACCTTCGCAATATAAAAGCTGAAATGATAGAGCATCGCGGAAGTAAAATCAAATAAAAGAAGAAAGGATAAAACTTTGGCCCTACAGTTAAGATCGCATCGATCCCTGTATACAATCCAAGGGCGTAAACAAAGAATGAACCATACTTTCCCAGCGGATTCCGTCAGACGACGAACCCCAAATCTCACCGGTTCATTTCAACCGAAGAAGCCAATGACTTCGGCAAAATTCCTCGACTCACGGATACAAACACTCCTTGACGAGAGCCTTCTGATCCGCGTCGACCCGCAGAGCCACCAGTGCCTCCGTAGGAATCCTCGACTCGTTTCAAACCCCAAAGAAACAAATAATCCTTGGCGCTTGGGAAACAAATAATCCCAGCAAACTCCTCGACTCACGGATACAAACACTCCTTGACGAGAGCCTTCTGATCCGCGTCGACCCGCAGAGCCACCAGTGCCTCCGTAGGAATCCTCGACTCGTTTCAAACCCCAAGGAAATAAATAATCCTTGGCGCTTGGGAAACAAATAATCCCAGCAAACTCCTCGACTCACGGATACAAACACTCCTTGACGAGAGCCTTCTGATCCGCGTCGACCCGCAGAGCCACCAGTGCCTCCGTAGGAATCCTCGACTCGTTTCAAACCCTAAGGAAACAAATAATCCTTGGCGCTTGGGAAACAAATAATCCCTAGCAAACTCCTCGACTCACGGATACAAACACTCCGTGATGAGAGCTTCTTAACTCATGATTAACTGTTCCGCTACAACTGCAGACAGATCCCCAATTCGTCTCAATTTGTAAGAAGAAGTCTCAGACAGCAAGGATTGAAAATCTTGTTTTTTGAGCGATGGGGCCCTGCAAGTCAATCCAAACTGGTCTCTTGCATACTATTCACGGGTCTCACTCTCCGAAGTCGAATTTCGACGAGGAGGGAAACAACCACTTACGGGTCCTCTCGACTCGTAAGAGGGAAAAATTCTCTTATAGGATCCTTACGACTTATAAGAGAAAACCACACTTAGGAATCCTCACGATTCCTAAGGAGAAAATCCACCCGCGAGATCCTCTCGATCCGTAGGGAGAAAAGCCTCTATGAGACCCTCATGGCTCATAGAATTGAAAAGTCCTAGGCGGCAGATCTGAACCTGCAGTCTAGGCCATCGTTATCTCTGGGAGAAATGAATTTACCTGCCAATAAGGTGCATTAAAGATGTCATGCTGAAGAGAAAGAAAAAGCGAAGAAGTGACACAAGACATTACAAAAAGGTGTATCTTTTATTCATAAACTTGATCGAATACAGGATACATTATGTCAAAGGATAAAAAAAATATATGCATATACATTCTTTTATCTATAAGTACAAACGATACAAAAATGGATAGCTACTGAGGAGGAAGTGTCTTTAGTAAGTTCACAAGCTGCTCTCGCACTTCCTTCAACGCTTCCTCTCGAGTGACAGCTGCGGCCACCTCCGCCTCCACCTGAGCCCGCTGTTGCAAGAAGGATGAAAGTTGCTCCTCTGCCGCCTTCTGGGCTGCTTCCTGGCTGGCTGCAGCTCGCTCGACAACGTCAAGTTTTTGCCTCAATGATAACCCTTCGGAGAGGCACTGCAGGAGGCCCTTAAAGATAACCTTCAGCCGTGCGGCATTGGCCTCCACCCGAGCATGCAGTTGAGCAGACTTGCTCGAAGTCTCACCACGCTCCTTACGCCTTGAAATGACTTCTTGTTCGAGATGGCGGAAGTAAGGAGCGCTCTGCTCAATCCACGCTGTCCTCTGATTACTGTCAGCCACGGCCTCGGGAGCAGGACGCAGCGACTCCAACTGATATAGGCGACCCTCGATCTCCTTACAATGGTTAACCCAGGATGCAATGATGCCCTCATCATGAAAGTTCACGAGTATTGCTAGCATCGGGTTAACCACCATAGCGAAGTCTGCGGCAGATATAGGAGTTTTAACGTCGAGTTCCTCGACATAGTCACTCAACATGCGCAGACTATTCGCGGCGCCTTTTGAAGACAGACTCCTCAGATAAGAACCTGCCGGCATTGTGACGCGAGGTTCGAAGGACGCCGAAGCCAGAACGACAGCTGAAAGAAACAGGATGCGATCAGATAACAATACAAAAAATAGAGAGAGGAAAGTTACCAATATGATGGTCATTGTACTAGTTGAGACAGGTGGCAAGGTCGGAAGGGCTGGTGGCGCAGTTAATCTTTTATCCCCTCCTTCAATCTGTAGCACTGCAGTTGAGATGAGGAAAATAGGTTAGAGACAATTCCATCAATAAGAAAAAAGAGGGGAAGGGTGACAACCGAAATCATACTCACCAACACCACCAGAGGAAGAAGCAAGCTCAGATGGGAAGGAAAAGTGTGGGAGCAACATCTGATATACATGATCAAAAAGCACTCCTGAAAACACAACAGTGTGACTTTAGTACACGAATTATATGTCTGGAAAACGAGATTAATAAATCGTAAACATATACCTTCCAACATCTTCGAGGGTATGAGAGAAGTTTGGGAGGTGACCACCGCCAAAGCAGTCGTTGAAGGCGCTCCCTCGAGCAGTGGGGCATCGGCGCTAGCCGCACCTGCATTACGAAAAGGTGAACTTGTCAGAAAAGGTTAAAAAATAAAGAAAAGCAGCCACTTAGGGTTTACCTGAGGAGCTCCCGGCTGAAACGGAGGCGGCTCCCTCCTCTACCGACATGAGACCACCACCCGTGGCCTCGTCACCCGATTCGATGGGGACCGTCGTCGTGCTAGCAAGACCTGGGGACGGCGGAGGGCCATAGACGGGAAGGGCTATGATTGGAGTATTGCCAGATTCCAGAGAGGGAGCGGTTGGCTCATCCTCGGGAATCATGGCCACCTCGCCCACTACTCTCTCAGGTTCAATAGCTGTGGTTGTATCGTCTATCGTCACCAAGGGACCGCCGACCTCGAGCGCCTCAGCCGCTACCACTCCGGACTCAGTTATAATGATCATACCATCCGCCACCGCTTCAGGTTCGGCATTAACGACCTTCTCGGCGGCAGACCCCTCAACCTCCACCTCAGGCTCCAAAGCCATAACGACGTTGCCCACCGTCGGCTCGAGTTCGGCAAGTACCGCTTCCTTTATTTCTTTGGGATCAACAGTCTCCGCATCCCCCTTGATTAGACTCGGCCCTGCAAGATGAGGAATATAAGGGCCAATGACATTAAAAACCCTTATAATAGAAACTCTGGGAGAAACATTACCTGAAGCGGATTTACCGTTTGCGCTCCGAACTGCTCGCGCCACCTCCCTCTGGGCAGTGAATAGGGCGACAGGGGCCTCTTCGGAGGGAGTATCAGCTCGAAGGGCGGTGCTGGGGCCCGCTCCTATAGCCAAGGCAGCCCTGCACGCCTTCGCCTCACGCCTCGACCGCTTTCTCTCTTCCCGAGCGGTTATGAGGGACCTCTGTGACGCCTCCTTCAAGGCATCATCATCTTCATTCAGGGATGCCTCCAGAGCCTTTAAGGCATCTCTCATCGGCTCTTCAAGACGAACCTCCTGTGGTGGCCCAAAAGAAGCAGGAACGTCGGCAGCTGGTAGGACATCTGCGTCGCTAGGAGGGAGCGGCATTGAGGTTCCTGTAATTAAAAGGGAAAGGTTAGATCGACCATAACACAAGGAAAACGAAAAACTTGACGAATTAAAACTTACTAAGGCCCATAGATGCTCTAAGACGTTCCTCCTCTTGGAAAGTCTTCAAAGAAGCGGCAATGGCTTCTTCATCAGTGATACCTGTTGAAAGAAAGGAGAGAAAGGCGTTAATCAAGGGCGATGAGGAAGACATGTTATAATAAGGAAAATGTGACTAGTAGTTACCTGACTGCGCAAGCTTAGCTAACCACGCTTCACGCCTTGCCAACCCTGCCGAAGCTCTGAGAGCAGCCTCCAAGTCTGTATCGTCCGACGGCGGCATCACCAACCCTACGTTAGTCCCATATTCGAGCAGACCTTCAGCATAAGGAGCGTGGGGTTCCTGGCCGAACACGACGTCCGCAGCGAAGAGCGACTTCTTTTTCTTTTGCCCTCCAGCCCTAGGCTCACGGGGAAGCGACTTACGCTTGGCAGCCGCTTTGGGACGACGGGTCCCGATGTCCGCACCCACGCCAGACTCCGGCGAGGGTACAACCACTGTTTCCGCCTGAGCGCGGGGTGCAGGAGGTGCATCCGCGATATCAGGAAGCGGCAATTCACGTGGAGGACTTTGCGCATGTGATGGTCTGCCCCCGGCATCTTTTAAAGGAGCGACTACTGGGGTCCTAGGAACCAAAGGTGCGGTGCGATCGGTACCTGGAAGCGCACCCTTACGATCGACCAACAGTCGCCTTTCCTCCTTTATAACTGCTCCTGTTGCATGATTGTACCAGTCTTTGTACACGTTGAGGAGTCTCGGAGCGTAAGCCGGCGCATTGATAAAAAAACGAGAACTCGTATTCACGCGCATGAAATGGTGCATTGCGTTCTCCATCCCCTCTTCAGTGGCAGCGGGTTCTACCAAGAAGGCTTCCAAGGGGACCCCTTGATCGTAGCCCAGTTGTTGAGCAAAACGATGTGGGTTATACCTCATAAAAATTGCCACACCATTCTGCCTAAAAACTAAAAAACCCGGTCTAATGGAATATAAGTGGAGGGTCTCCCGAGCCGTTAAAACTGAAGCTCCATCCTTAAAGATATCTTGTAATGGCCACGTCACAGTGGTAGACACCTTTCCAACGGTCAATACCTTATCGACAAAGGACATCCCGGCTTCTACAGTATGAGGGTGAAGGAGTAAGCCCCTGGCGTTCCGTGGTGAGGGGTTTACAATCGATGCGCCGATCAGCTGTATAACGCGAGGAAAACCGTACTTGTCAAAGAAAGAGGGCCTTTTATGCATCCCGAAGACACCCGCTGTGTGTAACTTGAGCCACGATGCGAAGTAATGCATCGGGAGGACCACATGCAGCACCCCGGGCTCACTGGCATCCGCTGCTCGACTGAGGCCGTGGTATAAGTGTGCCAAGCCGGCGATCCCAACAGCCACCTTCACCCCGATGACCATCCGGTGTGCTGGATAAAAGACAGAGGGCCGCATCCGATGAGAGTGCATTGGGATAACGAACCAACTCAACCATAACCCGAGAAACCCTAAGAAAAAGGCCTCCTCATCCATCCCAGGGGCCGCTACTTCTGCAAGAGACATGGTTGGAAAGTTAGGAAGACAAAAATCCTTTTGGCCTATTTCATTCGCCGGCAGGTTATCCAAACCTAAACCGAAAGGGTCCTCAAGGGTAGCAAACTTGGCAGTGGCCGCAGAGAGGGCGTTAGGGTGAAGAAACCGAGCAATGAAATCCTCAAAATTAACTCCTCGACTCCCATGTTCGACGAAGAGAGACTCATATATGTTCAACACTTTAATCAAGCTTGGGAACTGGTGTTGAACAGCAGTATCCGGCGTGACCCCCTTCACCATCGGCCTAGCACCGAAGACGTACACGTCTGTTGGGAGCAGCTCCTCATAATGTTCCCCCATCACCGGTAAACCGGATACCTCTGCAAATTCCTCCAGGGAAATTGACACTTCCCGATCCATGGCAAGGAAAGTGTGGGTGGGAATATTCCATTGTTCCAAGAAAGCTTTAAACCACCAGGTGGGAAGCGTGGGATACTGGAAGAGAGAGACATAGACCGCGGTGTACAGTCCTAATCTTATCAACTGTGACTTCTTCGTCGACAGGATATACCGGGCCCACGGCAGATAGCCAATCGGGTGGCGGGGAATCAGACCAAGGTTATACGATTGCCCCCAAGGTCGCGCTTCACCTTGACAGATACGACGTCCTAGGATGTCCAAAACCATAGGACACTGAACCGGTATCGCATCTATAGCGGGATGTAGAAAGCCTTTCGATGTCCAGTCCGCCAACTCCACGGCATACTGCACCGAGGGTGGGGTAGCATAATGAATCGCCGTGATGTGCTCAGACGGCACCGCGCATGTGAAGCTGCGTCGACCCATAATGATCTGATTGTACCACGACCCCCAAAGGTGGAGACTCTTGTACTCCGGGTCGTATGCCTTGATCATGGCCAGGACCTCACGGTCCAAAGGCGCCTCTGGAAATCCCTCCTCCGAGCGGACGAATGGGAATGAAGTGTCTTCAGACATGATCGCTGCAAAAGGGCAATGTAGCCGTTAGTGTTGTAATCCCAACGTTTGGCATTAAAAGAAGAAAATGCATTAATTAAATTAAAATCAAAATTAATTAATTACACCGCACCGCAGTGCAGTGAGTAGGAGACCAAAGAGGGACCCATGAAATCCAAATGACAATACGTCAGTTAATAAGACAAACTCATCATTGGATGAGATTGTCAGTTGGTCCCTGGGGGGAACATTCCCATAATAAAAAAGGGGGGGAAAGAATCCCTAGAGACAAGGAGAAAATCTCCTCTTTCAGAGCAAAGCTCTGTCATAGAATGACACTTGTCAAATTCTGGTCTCAAAAGAATTAAAATTCCTTAAGAAAGAGCTTAGCTCTATAATATTCCATCAAAAAGAAAGTTTTTGAAAAGAAATTTAAAATTAAAATTTCTGGAATCCTAAAAAAAAAGATCCATGAAAGCTTATAGAAAAATTCTTCATTTTTTTCAGATCTAAAAGATCTACATTTGATTCAAGAGCAAAGCTCTGTTCATGGGTTAGAACCCATAAACAAGATCTCTGTAGATCTATGGATTTGTGAAAGCAAAGCTCTGTTGATGAAACCCCAAAGGGAATTTCTTTAGATCAAAAGATCTATGAGAGCAAAGCTCTGTTGGTTAAAATTGACTTAAATTAATTTAACTTAATTTTAAATTAAATATTACCTAAAGTTTTCTA
Source organism: Agapanthus africanus (assembly GCA_030015575.1). Taxonomy (NCBI): domain Eukaryota; kingdom Viridiplantae; phylum Streptophyta; class Magnoliopsida; order Asparagales; family Amaryllidaceae; genus Agapanthus; species Agapanthus africanus. Next base: position 476,912,017 of record CM057339.1, on the reverse strand, counting down.
AAAACTTTGGGAAATGAGAGCAAAGCTCTAGAGTTCTGAAAGCAAGAGCAAAGCTCTGAAATTCTTAAGCAAGAGCAGAGCTCTGAAAATCTAAACCTAGAAAATGGTGGAGAGTTTTCTAAGGGCCAGAGGCCCTATTTATAAGGCGCTTGCGCCTCTTGAGATTCCCCCTTGATCCAACGGTCAGGGGGGTTGCCACCGCTGCACTCACGTGTGCGCCACGTGAGCGCAACGGTGGGGGGGGGGCATTTGTTTCGCCCAATCAGAGCAAAGCTCTGTTTGAATTCAAAATTCAAATTTTGAAGTAACGCTTCAAGTCTCGGGCGCAACGCGCCGCGAGTCTGGCGCTAATACGTCAGTGCAGCGCCCAAGAAGGCGCACGCAATCAGAGCAAAGCTCTGTTTAAAGAAAGCAACGCTTCAGCTGCGCTGCGCTCTGTGCTGCGCGACGCGTGTCAGCGCAGATGCGCTAGCGCAGTTGCGCTGCGCTCTGCGCTGCACGACACGTGTCAGCGCAGATGCGCTAGCGCACTTGCGCTGCGCTCTGCGCTGCGCGACACGTGTCACGCGCTGGGGCATCTGCGCCAAACTAAATTAGGATTTTAAGAAATCTTTTCTGTTCTTGTTAAAACAAGAAGATTTTCTTCTGCAAAGCAGAAGCCCTTGGATCAAAGATCCAACGGTGGGGAAAATTCCCCAAATCACTCAGAGAATGATCTCTTTAACAATTTTAACTAATTTGTGAGCACTATAAAAAGGACCCTAAGCCTCAATTCAAAGGCATCAACATTTTTCTTGAGAACTCAAGAACTTTAAACAGAGAGAACTATGAGAAGATTTCAAGAAAAAGGTAAAGAACCTTCATGGATTAGAAGAAATTCCTTCTAATAGATCATTGGTCTAAAAACAAGATCAATGATCTTTAGATAATAAACAGTGCTTTGCACTTCTCGTGAACCCCTGGTTCTTTAAAAACAATAAAAATAAAAAAAAATAATAATAATAGTGCTTTGCACTTTTATGAACCTCTGGTTCTTCAAATAAAGAAAAATTTATTTTTTCTTTGATCTATTTCAGATCAAGAAATTAAATAGTGCTTTGCACTTTTATGAACCTCTGGTTCTTCAAATAAAGAAAAATTTATTTTTCTTTGATCTATTTCAGATCAAGAAATTTAACAGTGCTTTACACTTTCCTTCTTGTATCTAAAAGATTCTTAGTGCTTTGCACTTCCAAACTGCGTCGTTGCGCTCTTAAGAGAGCGCCACGTGCCGGCTATAAAACCGCTTGCGCTAAGCGCCCTTAAGATAGAGCTTTGCTCTCTGAAATTGGCGCAACTCGCTGAGAGCACGCCACGTGTCGCCAGCGCAACAGCGCAGCGCGCTGCGCTGTTGCGCTTGCGCTCGCCAGAGCATGACACGTGTCCTCACCATAAGCGCTTGCGCTCAGTGATTGGCGCAAAGCGCTTGACAAATGCAATGCATTTCACTTCCTGAAGGGCCAAGCCCAATTAAAAGGCTTAACATGCCTAATAAATAAAATGCTGTGCATTATTTGGAAGGGCAGAGCCCAATTGAAAGGTCCAATGGACCAAAATAAATGATCTGCATCATAATAAAAAGGGGCAGATCCCAATCAAAATGGGCAAGTATGAGCAAAACCCTAGCACAGGTCTAATAGACCAAAAAAATAAATAAGGGTGTTGAACATTTTCAACTGGACTTAGCCCAATTTTGGCCGTAAGTCCTTAAATTAAATCGACTGAGTACGGCTGCTCCCTAGATCAATTTATATCTGGTTCGAGGGTACATCTCCGAACTCCTCTGACATCTGTCGTTGTAATCCTTCAACGACGTCAGAGAGGTGACGGGTCCCGACGACCACACACGTATATGGACTGCGGGTGTTGCGCCACGGCAGCGCCCCGGCCGTCTAACCGAGGCCAAAATGCGGAATCAAAATTTTCTTATCTTTTAAACTGGCGCTACCGCGGACAATATACCCGGATCGTAACCATTAACCGATACTAGCAATCAAGAGAAAGGGTGAGAGATATACCGAGTGATCCGAGTCCTCCGGTCTTCTTATCATCGTCCCGATCTCCCGCGGAAACTCCGGTCGTCGCCACCTCGCCGGAAGGGCACCACATCGCCTGCGTCTTTTACGGGCTCCCACCTCAATACCGAGGCAACTCGTGCATGAAGCCGGCAAGTCGACATGCCCAAGAAATGCTGTAGAATGTGTAGAGTCTATGTCTCATTGGGGTTTTAGTTGCCATGTAGGATGAAGGAGGAGGTTAGGAAAATTGGTACTTTCAATTTTCTAGCAAGAGGAATATGAGAACAAGAATGATGCCATCACAACCAAAATGAAACCCTCTCATATTTTTCTCCCCCTCTCAAAAATGTGGCCGGCCTCATCTATCTTGAAATGGTGGTGGAGACCAAAATATATCACAAGAGGGAGGTGAGTGTAGGAGATAGAAATGGTGACCATACCATAAAAGCAAAGAGAACATCAACCATGCTTATCACTTCTAATCACATCAAATCTCATTTAATGCAACATCATGGATGAAAGATGCTAAACATATCATAATGAATATATTTGCAAGAAAACCCCCTCCACAAAAGTTATTTGCACAATTGCAAATAACCCCCTCCATCGGAAAAGTCCGGCCGGGAAAGAACAAAGGAAAACCGGCCGGAACGGAATGCAAACTGGCAACTCCAGAAAACTGGTCCCATAATAAATTACAGGAAAACCCCGATACTGTGCATACACACCCGCATCTGTATTCCGACCGGATACAAATGCAATGAGACAAAATCTACACTGTACTAAATTAGGACCGGCTTAAACCAAAGCCGGTTAGTAAAAACTGTTCGATCCTGATTCGTGCAATACCACACATATCTGATCGAACCTTGCCATATAACTATACGACCACTAGTACAAAACTGTCCGATCCTGATCCGTGCAATACCACACGTATCTGATCGGACCCTGCCATATCTCCATACGGCCTCTACAACGTTTCGCCCGAAAGCTTGAGTAACTGTAAGTGTGGTGGGCTCTAAAGACTCGTCAATACTATGGCTGTGGATTTAACCACTAGCACGTCATAGGTATTAGCCAATACGTGACGGGCCACCAGCTATTGACCAAAAGGGGCGTCGATGAGGGAGTTCACCCTGACACCCTACTGAGCCTGTCAGTGACAATATCCGTACAGTCCGGTCCGTTCGTCTATGAGTATCGCATGGCGGGCCTAGGGGGTTGGTAAAAGTCAGACCCCCAAAAGCGGTACAAGTCGTGTCGGAGTGTAGCCCAGAACACCCTGAGATACTACTGGAATACCTACCAGTAAATCTCCTGCCTCGGCCGAGGGCTTTGTGTAATGGCCTCCTAGACACAGCGCGACCTCACCCCCAATACTGGGAGAGACGAACCCCTGCAGATCCGCTCACTGCCTCCATGTGGCTCGGGACTGTACCCAACTAAAACCTGTTTGCACGACTCCTTTGAGCCGTGGTAGGGTAGTAATCAAAGCACAGTGGGAACTCACACGAGACAAATGACGATCTCAGGTCGATGAACTAACCTGTACACATGTCACCAGGGAACTGCTATCTGACATCTGGTATAAGACCAACTAGCAGGTTCCCAGCGAGTCCTGTCCGGTGTACTCATAACCCAATGAGCACCTGTATACATCTTAGGTGAACCAACTGACACCAGTGGCTTGTGAGACCGGCCACCGCCCCTCATCGGGGTCTCGACTGTATACACTAGTCTACTAATGGAGTATCGATGCCCTGTCTCGAAACTCCTATGACTAGGGACCTTTTAAGGATATGCTTATAGACTACCAGCTCCCACGTATATGATCGCCATCATACTGCCGGTAGTCAAGCAAGAATCCTAGGGGCTCTATCAACGTGTAATAGCGACATGTCAGGTCACCTAAAGCAGTACACGATGATAAAGATAAACCAGATAGCATACTATCATCTCGAGTAAGACTGTCTTACCGGGATAGGTCCTCCCTCAATCATTGCAATCACGTGCCTGTGATCCAATAATTGACTCTGAGGGCACTATCTCCAACAATCTCCCACTTGCACTCAAGGCTAATTATTGCGATGCCGCATACTCACAGCCCGTGTGATACCGAACACCCAACTCCTCTACTAGTCAGTCTCACAAAGCTCGTTTGCGAAACTATTGCGTTCGAGGAATAGCCTCAGTGAGTGGATCCGCTGTGATGTTTCTTTTTATGTCTCTCTATATCTCAAGTTCGCGGAGAAAGCCATCTCCCGAAATGAGCAATACCTGTCTTGGAACGTCTGGATGCCTGATGGGACCTAGTTCATAAATGAACTCCAAATCCAGATTTCTTAGACTGTATCGTCAACTGAACTTAATCAGTATCCTGCGCCAGGCCTTTCCCTCAGTATCCACCTGGACCACATGTCCAATATACTGCCCCTCGTCAGAGGGAAAACTACAACTCTGACAGCCACTCTGCTATCCAGGTCACCTTGGAAGCCTGGAATGATGACCGTCTCCTAAAGGAGGCTGCCGTTATCATATCCCTAGAACACGCACTTATGTCCTAAAACTGCTTCCGATTGTTTCTCCAGGATTGGATTAATATCAACTTATTGCATCTACTGCAAGAACAACATCTGGTGTGGTACTTGACATCTCATGATTGACTCAATTGCCTAAGCAAGTGATCTGTCAATCATGCGTATCCCTCTCCCCTTTAGTCTGTAAGACACCTTTAGAGAGGGTGACTCCATTACCTGCAGGTATACTACCGTGCCAGGAGTCGTCCATTCTAAATACTCTTAGAATGCTGTTAAGGTACCCAGATTGGGAAACTACCCAAATCTAGATCTAAAACCATAGATCTAGTAACCAGAATGTCTGATATAATATCCAAGTCCTATGTGGAGAAACCACTGTGTGACGACCAAAGTATAACCGATCGTAGTATAGGAGTTTCTTTTCCTACTATGTGTATGTCATCCAAATACCAGGATATCACGCCCTACTACCTTATCAACAGATCCATCCCCTATTCTGATGAAGTCAAACCTATGACTGTCACGTCAGAAATAGATGATCTATCTCCGCTATATCTGCTTTAGTCTATAGGTAGACATAAGCTACCTGTCCACCAATGCTTCCGCTGCTCCCACTGACTACGACAACCCTCTGGCAGAGTCATATACACGTACACTTCTGAAGCTAGTTCAGAACGACGCTATACTCATCCTCCTGCCGGGTCTCGCAGCCTGGAACAACAGCAATGGTAAGTGTGGGTAAACAAGAACTTCCCTGTCACCGTCCTTGAGGCTACCGGAGTATCTCTCGGGTGCCTGAAGTTACCCACCTTATCTGCGGAGTGGCCAATGGAATGTCAAGCCAGATTGAATCCTTAGGTTCCTTATCAAATCTTCAGTAATCGTTTGCGGTTCTGGAATCACTTCCAGTTCTACCATACTCCCACTACTGTTTTTGAAAAAATCCATTTTTAATAAAACTGTGGCGAGTCTAGAACAATATTTCTATTGATCTTCCTGATAGTAGAAAGTCAACCCTCGTCATAGCCTGGGTCAACCCACAAACAGCCATTACAGAAACGTGCCTTGAGTTGTCCAGTGTCTGGTTTCAATCATAAGCCGGACAACTCCCCGTACCTTAACATCGTTAAGATATGAACTGTTCTATATCCAATATAGAACCAGAGGCACTGATTTAATTGAACCAGATTCAAATCATGCAGCTATCTCCAGTGCATGTAAACTAAATTGAGAGAGGCCGATCAGCGTTACTCAACTTAGGAATGCTTCCAATTATGAGTAACCTGAAAGAGAAGCAATTTCTCTTTATCATTACTATCAACTGAATACTATACACAAGTATCTACATCTTCGATCACTTTGAAGAATCCCGATACTTGCTACACCTGGTTCTCTACTCTATTCAAATACCTATAACTCCTCAAAACTTAGACCCTGTGTTTCTACAAAACACATGTCTAAGAACTAGAGAAGTTAAAAGTAAACAGAATAAAGTATGAGGACCAACCCCTCTGTCCTAATGGACACTGGACAACATACAATACTCTGTATAAGTCCGCTGAGTCTAACAACTCTTTCACTGTGCGTCGTAGGTTGAAAACTGTACTTATGGTTAAGAAGAATTACACCGCTGTTTAATGCTCCTTACCTAACTATCCACTGATATAGGTAAATGTCATCGACATAATATCAAAAGGTATATCTCACTCTATGAAAATAGACGTACAGATATATCAATTTGAAATTGGTGCACAACAGCGGATATTCAAAACCAAATATTTGCCGACCGGCAAACAGCCCAGATGATCTCCTCAAATATCACCGATTACAACGAATCCCGATATAATGAGGATGATCACCCTATTCCCAATGACTTACTCCCACTCATCATTTGTAAAACCATACAGATGTGAGAATCATACCTGGTAAATACATACCCTGGAGTAAGTATCTAATCGGGAAATCAGTTTTCTATTAACAGTACACAGTGAAACTGAAACATTGAAATGTTTCGTTGGTGCATCCTGGTATTAGTAGTAATGCCTCTTCCATTATCCAGATTCACAATTATAACCGTATAATTCTTTGCCACCTCTCCAAATCCCTTTATATGTCTTTAGTCATTACCTTCTGCACACCCCTTTAGGCCAATTGGTTTTCTTCCTTCCCTACCGTTCGGCACCAGCCTATGGTTTGGAAGAAGACTATCCAATAAGCATAATGGGTGTACTGTCCTAATCCTAGGAGCACTCGCAAAGCGAGAGAAGGTGAAGATAAAAGACAACCGAATAAACCGTATTCCTATCTCTCCTGGACCAGAATCCATCCCCGAACTGGAACAAGTTCCTTTCGAGTTCGTATATAACCATACGATGGAGTATCCAATAAACTGTGGATCTTCGTAGTGATACGGAGTGTCCTGGAGAAATACAAAGGTGATTTAGGATTGGCGAAGAAATACTTGGTTTGATCGTGAATAGCAGTCACAATTTACTTTGCCCTCTTACTAATCCCTTGCTTTGTCTTAACTTAATACCTTCTGCACACCATCGTTATGCTAATTGGTTTTCCTCATTCCCTACCGGTCGGCACCAGCCTAAGGTTTGGAAGAAGACTATCTAATTTGCGTAATAGGTGTACAATCTCTTAAACCAAGGAGTACTCGCAACCTGAGAGAAGGTAAAAGGAAAAGACAACTGAATAATCCTATTCGTTTTCTCCAGAACCAGAAACCATCCTCGAAGTCCTTCGAGTTCGTATATAACCATACGATGGTTTTGTCCAATGGAAGTGGACGTTCGTAGTAATACGGGGTGTCCTGGAGAAAAGGGTAAAAGTAGGAGTGGCAATGAGGTTTGCAACTCTGACAATCCAAAAGCCAGTGTTAAGAAGGTTCGGTCAACTTGGTCACTGAGTCATAGTCCAGGGTCGGGTCAATGGTCGCTGCCAAAGAGAGAGAGAAAAGAAACACTCAGCGTGCACTCTAACCTAGATCAGAATGGTTATCACTTTGTCTAACCTGGAAACCTCCCACTGTAACGTCAAATTCTTCTCCAAACCTGAAAGAAGAATTAGCCGGGATCACCCGAGGAGTAAACCAACTCATCAGTGGGAATCGGGATCCAACTATCATCGCATGATAACTTGACGGAATCCACTCAAGTCACCACACTCCAGAAGGTATGCGCATGCCTGGCAAGTTTCAGTTCTTTTGAAACTCCTGATGTGATTTTTACCCCTAGGACCCAAGTGACCTTGACGAATAATCAACAAATCAAAAGGTCCTAGTCAAGTTCAACCCGTCATTATCTTGATTGCGTTAAACCCACCCGCACGAACCTTGACGAATAATCAACAAAGTCGTACGACTGTCCTAACCAATCCACATATCCATATAACAGAAAGCATTACAGAGCTACCGCACACTACGCCTCGGCGAATAGCAACGACAAACGTAGCGCGAATACTAAGCAATACTAATCTGAAATGACGGAGGGCTACGGCTGGTTTTTGGCGAAAAACCTTTAACGTAATGAACTTGATATCGTTGAAGGAACCGGATAACTTTTTATAAAAATATAGTGATGAAAACCTTTGCTAAAGAGGTCACTCCCGGTGAAGGGATCTCGGCTCTTTCCCCGTAGAATGAGGTGCAGGATATTCCAACTGAATACCACGATGCAAAGCAAAAGTAATCGGCTATAGTGAAGTTAATGCCCTGACGCAAATTTCTGTCCAAGGGGTCACTCCCGGTGAAGGGATCTCGGCCCTTGCCTCGTCGACTGAGGAGCAGGATATTCCAAATGAATACCACGATGCAAAACAAAAGTGAACGTCCTTGCAATAACAGCTTTTTGAAAAAGTGTTCCAACAACATCAGAATAGGTTTGTTTATCTTGCATTGATCCGAATCAACGCAGTCCCATCAATTGATCACACCACAAAGAACGAAAATATACTGATGTACGTATATGCCATCCGCATTCGCCACTGGGTCCCGTCATTACCCGTTAGGTTAGCTAACTAACGACAGAGCGGGGACTGGACTAGCGCGGATGTACAACATATACAACATCTACTAATATATATACCAATATATTATATTCGCTCAAGGCGTGATAAGAATGCAACATCATAGAAATGTACAGCATCACAGAACAATACAGATATCTGGGATCCCCGGGTTTCACAGAGCCGCTGCTGAAACCCGACGTTCCCTTGGTCGTGTGGATAGCCTGTGCAATGAAATCCTAGACCCCTACGGGCGCGGCAAGTCACCCGCCAAAACCTGAAGCGAGGCAGCCCCCTTCAGCACCGTGAATGGACCACCCAGCACTTCACGGAATCCGGTAACTTGGGCACCCCTCCTGGGTCAACCTGTACCCCCTACGAGTGCGGCGAATAGCCCGCCAATCCTAGAGTGAAGCCCCCTCCGTCTCAATGCCATGAGATGCGGGCCCCTTGCCCTCTAGAACTCGGCTATCCGTGCACCCCTCCGCGGGGTAATCCTAGTACAGAAAGTAAAATATCCATACAACGGGTACATCGACCGCAACCAGGTTGTGCCCCAAAAGAATAATACAAACAGACAGTGACGGCAGTCCACATGTCGGACGCTCGCCCCGCAATATCAAATGTACATAATACAACAAAACTGTACTAACATTGCATCCAGGCTATCCCCACCGACCGATCCGCAACAACACAGCATAAACATAGAACATCAACGTGAAAGTCACGTTCGCAAATCTGTCTAACCGGGCTATAGCAGTTAGACAGGATTTACCGATCAAGTGACATTCACGGTCGCAGATATAATGTAAATACTGTGAAATAATGTGTTTAAAATATCCGATCGATCAAACAATTAACAAGTGGGCCCCCAAGCAATACTGCAGCAGTCACAGAAAATCTGGGCCCAAATTTAATATTCCAAAACCCACAAAATCAGCCCACAAGCTCACTGGAAAAATTGGACACAGTGAGGACACTAGAGTGCGGCGGAACCGCGGCCCAAGGTGGGGTTTGGCCGCGGTTCCGCGCTTCCATGTTCGACAGACTGCGTCGATTTTTTACAGATGTCTTAGAATTTCCAGTACATTAGTTTTTTACAACCTGAAAATTTTTTGAGACCAAAAATTTTCAACAGAAACTGATGCTAGTGAAAATGTAGATTTTGGAATTTTGGTCGATCGGATAAGCAAAACGCATTAGAACAAGCTAGGCAAGGTTAATGGCGTGGCTCTGATACCATGTTGCGCCACGGCAGCGCCCCGGCCGTCTAACCGAGGCCAAAATGCGGAATCAAAATTTTCTTATCTTTTAAACTGGCGCTACCGCGGACAATATACCCGGATCATAACCATTAACCGATACTAGCAATCAAGAGAAAGGGTGAGAGATATACCGAGTGATCCGAGTCCTCCGGTCTTCTCGTCATCGTCCCGATCTCCCGCGGAAACTCCGGTCGTCGCTACCTCGCCGGAAGGGCACCACATCGCCTGCGTCTTTTACGGGCTCCCACCTCAATACCGAGGCAACTCGTGCATGAAGTCGGCAAGTCGACATGCTCAAGAAATGCTGTAGAATGTGTAGAGTCTATGTCTCATTGGGGTTTTTGTTGCCATGTAGGATGAAGGAGGAGGTTAGGAAAATTGGTACTTTCAATTTTCTAGCAAGAGGAATATGAGAACAAGAATGATGCCACCACAACCAAAATGAAAACCTCTCATATTTTTCTCCCCCTCTCAAAAATGTGGCCGGCCTCATCTATCTTGAAATGGTGGTGGAGACCAAAATATATCACAAGAGGGAGGTGAGTGTAGGAGATAGAAATGGTGACCATACCATAAAGCAAAGAGAACATCAACCATGCTTATCACTTCTAATCACATCAAATCTCATTTAATGCAACATCATGGATGAAAGATGCTAAACATATCATAATGAATATATTTGCAAGAAAACCCCCTCCACAAAAGTTATTTGCACAATTGCAAATAACCCCCTCCATCGGAAAAGTCCGGCCGGGAAAGAACAAAGGAAAACCGGCCGGAACGGAATGCAAACTGGCAACTCCAGAAAACTGGTCCCATAATAAATTACAGGAAAACCCCGATACTGTGCATACACACCCGCATCTGTATTCCGACCGGATACAAATGCAATGAGACAAAATCTACACCGTACTAAACTAGGACCGGCTTAAACCAAAGCCGGTTAGTAAAAACTGTTCGATCCTGATTCGTGCAATACCGCACGTATCTGATCGAACCTTGCCATATAACTATACGGCCACTAGTACAAAACTGTCCGATCCTGATCCGTGCAATACCGCACGTATCTGATCGGACCCTGCCATATCTCCATACGGCCTCTACAGCGTTTCGCCCGAAAGCTTGAGTAACTGTAAGTGTGGTGGACTCTAAAGACTCGTCAATACTATGGCTGTGGATTTAACCACTAGCACGTCAGAGGTATTAGCCAATACGTGACGGGCCACCAGCTATTGACCAAAAGGGGCGTCGATGAGGGAGCTCATCCTGACACCCTACTGAGCCTGTCAGTGACAATATCCGTACAGTCCGGTCCGTTCGTCTATGAGTATCGCATGGCGGGCCTAGGGGGTTGGTAAAAGTCAGACCCCCAAAAGCGGTACATGTCGTGTCGGAGTGTAGCCCAGAACACCCTGAGATACTACTGGAATACCTACCAGTAAATCTCCTGCCTCGGCCGAGGGCTTTGTGTAATGGCTCTCCTAGACACAGCGCGACCTCACCCCTAATACCGGGAGAGACGAACCCCTGCAGATCCGCTCACTGCCTCCATGTGGCTCGGGACTGTACCCAACTAAAACCTGTTTGCACGACTCCTTTGAGCCGTGGTAGGGTAGTAATCAAAGCACAGTGGGAACTCACACGAGACAAATGACGATCTCAGGTCGATGAACTAACCTGTACACATGTCACCAGGGAACTGCTATCTGACATCTGGTATAAGACCAACTAGCAGGTTCCCAGCGAGTCCTGTCCGGTGTACTCATAACCCAATGAGCACTTGTATACATCTTAGGTGAACCAACTGACACCAGTGGCTTGTGAGACCGGCCACCGCCCCTCGTCGGGGTCTCGACTGTATACACTAGTCTACTAATGGGGTATCGATGCCCTGTCTCGAAACTCCTACGACTAGGGACCTTTTAAGGATATGCTTATAGACTACCAGCTCCCACGTATATGATCGCCATCATACTGCCGGTAGTCAAGCAAGAATCCTAGGGGCTCTATCAACGTGTAATAGCGACATGTCAGGTCATCTAAAGCAGTACACGATGATAAAGATAAACCAGATAGCATACTATCATCTCGAGTAAGACTGTCTTACCGGGATAGGTCCTCCCTCAATCATTGCAATCACGTGGCTGTGATCCAATAATTGACTCTGAGGGCACTATCTCCAACAGCGGGGTCCTTAAACTCCTGGACCGAGACGTCCCTAAACTAATATTGGACCGAAATGTCCCTAAACTAATATCGGACCGAGACGTCCCCAAACTAATGATGGACCACTACGTCCCTAAACTGGCGTTGGACCGAAACGTCCCTAAACTAATGATGGACCACTACGTCCTTAAACTGGCGACGGACCGAAACGTCCCTAAACTAATAATGGACCACCACGTCCCTAAACTGGCGATGGACCACCACGTCCTTAAACTGGCGCAATAGAGCCCGAACGCTCTTTTGCCGGATCTAAACGGTCCCGTCTAAGTTGATCTTAGCCCCAAATACGGTTAATGTGTCCTTAGATATTTAAATAAACAATAAAACTCCAAATCAACTTTGGTTCAAGGGTACATCTCTGAACTCCTCTGACGCCTGTCGTTGTAATCCCTCAACGACGTCAGAGAGGTGACGAGTCCCGACGGCCAGATATTAAATCAATCACTACGTCAAGTCGATCTTAGTCCAAAACAGGACTAACGTATCCTTGATGAACGTTTAAGTTGATCTTAGCCGCAACGCGACTAATGTATCCTTAAACCAAAAACACCAAACCCAAATCTAAGTAAATACGGATTTGGACTAATCCACGTCCTACGGGCGACGGCATTACTCAGTCTCCGTATACAATCCACGGGCAACCACAAATAAAACAAACACACACGACACGAAGTGAAATTCTGGAGAAGGAGAAAGTTGTTACCGCGACGCGGTAGCGTAATTAACTGCAGGGGCTTGCGCCTGCAGGGAAGAGCGTCCCCACAATCAAAAACCCCTCACCCTGAGGGGGAATCTGACGAAGTCTGCTACATCGGCCGCATCCGTCTAAACCTCCGATACACGGTGCCATAAATAAACTTGGCATCTTCGGAGAGGTAGAAGGATAAAACCAAATAGCATCTGCCCCGAACTTCAGGCACGGACGCCCCAACGTCCAGGCCGCCGTTCGGAGGGGAACACCCCTAATAACGCGGCATTTTGTGTCGGTATGAATTCTATCACCACCTGAGAAACTACCGATCCTAGATCAGTAATTCTCGACTACCTTGGCCAAGAATTTCTGGTGATGGCCATCCGTGCACTCCGCGACATCAACCCCCAATACCGGGAGAGACGAATACCCTGACGATCCGCTCACTGCCTCCATGTGGCTCGGGACTGTACCCAACTAAAACCTGTTTGCACGACTCCTTTGAGCCGTGGTAGGGTAGTAATCAAAGCACAGTGGGAACTCACACGAGACAAATGACGATCTCAGGTCGATAGACTAACTTGTACACATGTCACCAGGGAACTGCTATTTGACAATAGGTATAATACCAACTAGCATGTTCCCAAAGAGTCCGTCCGGTGTACTCATAACCCAATGAGCACCTGTATACATCTTAGGTGAACTAACTAACACTAATGGGTTGTGAGACCGGCCACCGCCCCTCGTCGGGGTCTCGATCCGTATACACTAGTCTACTCTTGGAGTATCGATGCCCAATCTCGAAACTCCCATGACCATGGACACTTTAAGGATGTGCTTATAGACCACCCAGCTCCCACGTATATGATCGCCATCATACTGCTGGTAGTCTAGCATGAATCCTATGGGCTCTATCAACATGTAATAGTGATATGTAATGTCACCTAAAGCATGTATACGATGATAAAGATAAACCAGATAGCATACTATCATCTCGAGTAAGACTGTTCTACCGGTATAGGTCCTCCCTCAATCATTGCAATCACGTGCCTGCTATCTAATAATTTACTTGAGGACACTATAGCCAACAAATGGTTATAGAAATCATAGGACAGCTAGGGTCTTTCCATTTTTGTGGTAAATCTTGTGTAAGAGCGTCACTCACGTTACTAGCTAGGAAAACCTTCTTTGGCACCTGAGATTTCCTCTTCTTAGTGCATAAGTCTTTCAAGATTTTTGCATAGGAGGGGACTTGTTGGATTGCATCTAAGAGGGGAATGTTGATGTTAACCTGTTTGAACAACTCCAGAATCTTCTCCATTTGTGGATTTTGTTTATTGGACCTCAACCGGTTTGGAAATGGAATATTTTTGAAATTGGTTGAGTCCAATGCTTGTGGAGGAGATTTTGGAGTTGGAACAGATCCCAAAACTGGAGTTTGAGTGGTGTGAGATGTGGATCCGTTCTGAGCAGCGATTGAAGAAGAAGAGCCTTTTGAAGAATGGAGAATAGGCTCGGAAAAAGAAGTAGGAGTAGAAGAGACGGCTGGGGTGTCATCATCATCAATTCGTGTGTCGATATTGTTGTTCAACATTCTTCCAGATCTCAACGTAGTCACGGCACTCACATTATAGTTCTGTTGTTCAAGAGCAACATGTACATTATATGGGTGACCGGGATTTGGGAGTGGTTGAGATAGAAGCCTTCCTTTCTCTCGCTCACTTAAAGCCGCATTCAGCTGTGCAATCTGGGCTTCGATGGTCTTGATGCTTTGCCAGTGTGCAGCAGTGTGTTGCACCAGAGACTGAATAGAAGACCGGATGTTGGCGATGGGTTGAGTCGATTGCTTTACAAAAGCCTCTAGACTCCGTTTTATCGAGAAAACCTTATCGTTATTTGACGGAACAAAGTTGTTTTGAGAAAAAGAATTGTTGCAGGGTGCAAAGTTGTTCGTTAGATTCTGAAAAGGTTGGGGTTGGAAAGGCTGCTGAAACTGTTGTTGAGCTTATTGCTGAGGAGGAGGAGGAGGCATTTAGAATTGATGCTGGTTCTGATTCCAGGCGAAATTGGGATGGTTCCTCCAACCGGGATTGTATGTGGAAGAGTATGGATCGTTTCTTGGTCTTTGCTGAAATGTAGCATTAACCTGATCCTATTCTTGAGATGGTAGATTGTAAGGACACTCTTCGGTCAAATGAGATGGATCCGAACAACAAGCGCAAAAGGTACGAGGGGGAAGAACATGGGCAGGAGAGGGAGATGAGAATTTGCTCTCAATTGCTTCCAGTTTCCGCGTGATTGCCGCCATCTCGGCCTTCATTGCAATCGATATGTCGAGTTGATGAACTCCTGTCCTAGAGAGACCTGAAGAAGAAGAAGAAGAAGTTGAGGTGTTTGGTCGGGTGTTCTCCCACTGCAGCGTTTGCTCCGCAAGATCGTCAAAGAATTGCTAAGCCTCCTTGTCAGATTTGGACAGGAAGTGGCCTTGACAGATGGTCTCCATCAACTGTCTGGTTGCTGGATTCAAGCCCTCCTATAGAGTTTGACAAAGTTGCCATTTCTCTATACTGTGATGAGAACACTGAACAAGGAGGTCCTTGTACCGGTCAAAGCACTTCCAAAAAGATTCGGTTGGAAGCTGGGTGAATTGATTTATCTCGTTTCGGATCCGTGTGGTCTTATAATTCGGGTAGAATTTTTTAAGAAACGCCTTTACAAACTCGTCCCAACTGGTTATCGAATGAGATGCGGTGCTATACAGCCACTTTTCAGCGAGGTCACACAGAGTGAAAGGAATAACTCGTAGCCGTATAACATCATCAGACAGTTGGGTTGTCTTCATCATCGCACAAACGTTCTGGAATTTATTGATGAAGATGTAAGCATTTTCGGATTCAAGCCTATGAAATTTAGGCAACATGTTGATGAAGTGGGGATTAATTTTGAAATTATCCCCATTGGCCGGTGGAAGTGAAAGAAAAGTCGGAAATGCAGCGCGGGTAGGATAGAAACGATCCTGGAGCGCGATTCGCTGTGGCGCTTCAACAAGAAGTGGTCGCGAGTTATTCGCACCTAATGGAGGCGGAATCATTCCCGGGGGAGGTAAAGTGATGTTAGGAGGAAATCCCGACATCTCGGAAGAAGAGTCCGGTGAATGTGAAGGTGAAGAAGTATGGACAGAATCGCAGTCAAAGTCGGAGTTGACCGGCAAAGGTAAAGGTGAAAGAGGCGTGGAAGAAGTTTCGACTTCGGGGTCGATCGCGTAGTCCGTAGCGACTACCGAAACGTGGACTAAACGGGCACTAGGATCCCTAGTCTAAATGGACATACACTAAATGATTTTAGTGTAATCAAAGCGTAGAATGTGAGGATAAGAAAGCGTAAATGGAGAAAAATTGGGTGAAGGTGGTAAAAGTGGCGAACTTGTGTTTGTTTCGTAAGAAAGTGAAAATGAAATGACAGTTCTATGAACACAATCACAAATGCACAGTCACAAATGC
The DNA here is from genome assembly GCA_030015575.1 of Agapanthus africanus. Lineage (NCBI taxonomy): Eukaryota > Viridiplantae > Streptophyta > Magnoliopsida > Asparagales > Amaryllidaceae > Agapanthus > Agapanthus africanus. The sequence continues at coordinate 476,895,730 of CM057339.1, read as the reverse complement.
ACAATCAATACCTAGACTAGGGTCCTTTAAGTCCACTAGACCTTCTCCTAACTGTTCCAAAGCGACAAATTATGAGATAACCCTCAAATCGTGTCATGCCTCGCTTCTCGGCGTACGACGAAAGGGACGCGACTGGCCGCTACGTATTTACTCAGAAGTAAATACGCTAAGCGTAACTAAGCAATATAAAAGAAATATACACAAGAGACAAATGTAATGAGCAACAACTTTATTTATCAACATTTTTTTACAGTACATGGAAAAGTAAATACATGGAATGAAAAGCAATGCCTAAACAGAAATGAAAAGTACTGAAATGAAAAGTACTGGCATAACAGAAATGAAAAGTACTGAAATGAAATGTACAAGTATCTAGAGCTCAGGGTCGAAGGCTAGCCGATCCAAGTTCTCGCTGGTGGGCTCGATCTCCTGAAGGTCCGAATCACCTGACAACATTCCAAATAAGAAAAAGAAGGAATGTCGTCAGCGAACAATCGCTTGGTAAGTCCCAAAGATAAGGGAGAAGTAGAATAGACAGAGAGAGAGAGTATAGCTTTTAAAGTTGTATTATATTGTTATAATGTTGTATTTAGTGTTAACGCTGTTATTTGTACCTTGGTATAGAAGAGGCCAGTGTATACGAGAAGAATCTCACTTGCCCCAGAGACTAAGGTATTAGGAACACAAGGAACCGTTCAGCCACGGTACAACGACAATGGAATACAGGTTATGTATCTTATGGTTGTTGTCTCGTGCCACTTCTAACACCTTTCGTACCAATCTACCCCTTATAAACCCCGCGATGTTTTGATTGTATTGTTTGTATTGTATTGTCTTGTATTATAGATTGTATAGATAGATGACTTGCCGAAACCATGATATCAGTAAATGGATGTAACTGGAGAATCATGTAGATAGATGTATATCCATGGTTCGGTTCAGTCAATATAGATTGAACAGATTGAATAAATGGATTCATGTTGAATTATAGTTTGATACTTGAATCATATTCAAGTCAGATTGATTATATTGAGACTCAGTCTGAGTCAGACAATTAGAAACGAAATTGAATCCTTAATTAGATTTTGGTGTTATCGGTTACCGCCGCACATGGACAGCAGGATTTGTGTCTTTTTCAAAGACGATTACCTTGTTGATAACACCGTTTGTTGAGTTGTCTACCTTAAATAAGCAAGCACCCATATCTCAGGCTCCCTGAAGCTCAAGAGACTGGTCCCGCTTAAACCTATATTTACTAGGGTCCTTATTGTAATTTATAAAACTTGAGAGGGTTTTATGTAAAAATAATTTTGTATAATTTTCAAAATACACTTCAAGTATTTAATTATCATCTTTAGAGTTTTCATAGATGTAGATTTTTTATATGTGACATTTCTAGTGAATAAAACCTAATTTCATAATATATGGTATTTAATTGTAAAGTATTGAACTTGTATGGAATTGCATGGTATTTTCATTTAAAGTGATTCTTTTGATTTAGAAAAGTTGGAATATTTATACTATATCAAAAATAAATATTTTGATGATACATATATATATTTATAAAAATAATTTAATTTATTATTTTTCTAGAAATCTCATTTTCTTAAGATATTTGTATTTTTAAATCTTTCGAGACCGTATGCTCCTTACGGAGGTCTGCATCTCGCACTACTAAGTCCGAGGATGTGCGATAATCCGCACCATCCCGAACGGGTTCCCCAAATAGGTTGTAGCGGCGCTTTGCAAAGATTTGTTTAAAATATATAATCTTGTAGAAAAGGTTTTTATAAGTTTGAGGTAGTTTTATGTAAAACCGTATTTTCCCAAAACTATGTTCCCAAAGATCATCGTGCTATATTACATATGAGTGTTGTGAGAAGTTAGGTCATTACCTCGTGAACTATCTAAGGGTATAGCAAGGGGTAATGATGTTTTATGTCGAAACTAAACTATATGGTATTTTTCTGTAAAAGTGATATAAAAATTGAAATATAAATTCTTTTGATATGAAACTTGTCAATATGTTTTGTTAATGTTTAATGATCATGATGTGCGAGTTTGGTATTATTGTGTTTAAGAAAAATATGATTTTTAAGGAAAAACCAAATTGGAAGTCGGATTAACTCTACTTCCGTCGGATTTTAGAATTCTAAGTTTTTAGAATAGTAAAGAGAAGGGGGATGGGGGAGTTACAAGCTAACAAGAAATATGGAAGATAAAGGAAGAGAATGGAATCTCTGGTGCGTCGTTTCGCCGCCGAAAACTTCTAGTATCGCCGTTGGAAGTTCGCCGGAGTTTCGCCCTTTGCTAACTCCACTTGTACACTATTGAACTTAGAATTTTCTTGAGAGTTTTGGACATAGATTTGGGGTGAGGAGGTAGAAAATAGTTTGGGTATTTATAGGAGAGTTAGGGTTTAGGGTAGATGAAAGAGTGTGATAAAATTGTATTTAATTTTGCATTAAAAAAATTAAAAAGGGTGTTTTAAATTCTCTGCTTAATTTCAGAGATTTTAAATAGTGCAGGGGGGTGGGATAGGACAAAGGTCTCTGGGAGTTGAAGAAAAAATGGGTTTGGGCCGAGTTAACCCGACGCCGCCGGCTGAGTCGCCCGTTCCGCCAGCCCGAGTTGGCTGAGTCGGGCCGAGTCAGGCTGCCACGTGTCCCCTTATGCTGTATCTTGACTCGTGGATCCATTTGTTTTATATGTGACTCTTGGTTTTACGGGTTATGTACGTGTAGACTCTTGGGATTCTAAAAAGATTAAAAGAAATCAAATTAAAAAGATAACGTGTCTGATGGAATTTGAACTCTGGTGCTTTGGTTCAGCAGTGCAAGGTTTTACCAATGAGCTACAAGCTCCTTCTTGCAGTTCAAAAGCAAATCAAACTTATAACTTATGCTCAGGCTCAAATACCCCTTTCTGTATTTTTGAAAAAAAAATTGTACAGAAAGTTTAGGGTTGTTACATTCTACCCTCCTTATAAAAATTTTGTCACGACCCGAAATTGGCACGTGACGGCCCTAATACTACGCAACGTCTACAGGCGTAACGCAGTAAAATAAAGCCAAAACCCAGAAATCTAAACCAGTAAAAGACAAGAAAAGATAAGAAACATTGTTTAAAAGTCTTTGAAATCACAACCCAAATTCTTTAAAATTCCAACTTTATTTCCTTTAAAATTTTAGCAGCACCTCGTTTGTAAAAGCCAGCCCCAAAAATGGGTACAACATAAATATAAAGTAAAGCATCCCCAACGGGAGCAAATCCACGCCCAAAGGCGGAAAACAACCACCACAACAAATATACGACGCTGTAGCGAAGAAATAAAAGACGGTAGAAAGGAAACTGTATAAAAGACAACAAGTCACAAATAATATACAATATCGTCCTCACCAAGTCTCTAAGTCAGCAAGAAAATATTAGATGGAGAGTATAGGGATACAACGAATATACAATACAACGAATAACCACAAAACACACCTAAGCAAACTGCACACTGTGAGCTGATGCGGTATCCGTAGCAAAAGATGATAAGATGTGTGATAATAACCTGCCTCTGACTATCCTGAGGAACACCTGCAAACACTGTGGCACAACGGGGGTGAGTTGCCAACTCGTGAATAGTAAATAACATATGCAGGTAATCGCGAGTATGCACGTACAGCGTGAATCTAACATGTGCAATTAATAGCAATAAAAAGTCATATGAATGCAATAATCATGAAAGGTACACTAGCAGGTACAACTAATACATGAAGCAATGCATATGAATAAAGGTATGTAAATGCCACAGTCATGAAATGTACTCTAACAGGTACTACTAATACATGAAGAAATGATATGAATAAAGGTATGTAAACGCAACAGTCATAGAAGGTATTCTAACAGGTACACTAATGCATGAAGCAGTGCATAAATAGTAAATGTAGAGTATGGAATGAAATATATCATTTCCACGGAATCCTGACATCGTGGTAGGATCAAAATCCATCAAGACAATCCAAATCCCAATTTCCTCAAATCAGCTCCCAATTTGGCTATCATATCAAGTAAGTCTCACATATCCTTAATGTACAATATCAAGTAGATCTCATATATCCCGTATGTACAATATCAAGTATATCTCACATACTCTGAATGTACAATATCAAGTAGATCTTACATATATCCTGTAATCAATATCAAATAAATTCTCAAATGTCCAAAATCTAATGTCAATGAGTCCTTTACATTCTAGGTATATTTGCATGAATAAATATGATGATGTATATAATTTAATGTCAATACACATATATTAGCGTCCCATTCCACTAATATTGGTGTAAGGGCATATATAACAGCGGCCTAAACCCCTGTTATATATACAAAGGAGTAAAAAGAAATATCATGAAACCAATGTGTCAAGCATCGACACAGAAATACAGGTTTATCAGGTGCTGTCACCACGACTGGCACCCTGATAGGTACGTATTATACGCTATCCAGAAAGCTCGAGTGCCTAGCTCTGACCCTCGCCTCTCGACGTATCTATACGTACATGACTCCCGTCGGTATCCCCATGATAACCGCTGAGTCATTGGTAATGTCACTGGATGGTATGGTTCCTCCACTAACTCATCGTCTACTCTACGACTCTTGCCCCAGGGTACCTCCGGGCCCCACCATGTACCCGCACACGGACCCCTCCGTTCCTCGCGTGGGGTATATATATCCAAACTAATAAATTTCATGGTGGCTGCTGAAATATCATATCAAGGGAAACCGGGTTTTTCAAATAATGCATAATTTCATGAACTCCCACGGTCCCCAAATCCATAAAAGATCATGAAAAATCCATATCTCAATGCGAAAATCCATGAATATAATATACGCATCATAAATCTGAAATGCGAACATATAAAGGAAAAGCAGCAATTAATTGTAACAAGTTAATATAATATCATGCGGTTCCTAATCTCTCCAATTCTAAAATAACATCAAGTAAAGGTAAACATGTAGCTATAACCAGATATATGTGCAACATAAATGTATAGCAAGATATATGTATCTACCTATAAGTAAATGATGTAGTATACCCCCTGGGTATAAGCGAAATAGGTGTGCAAGGTATACCTGTAGCTATGTCGTAAAGTGTGCATGTACCTATCACTAATGGTATAATACTCTATAGGTATACAGGTAACTAGCATGTAAGTATGTCAGAACATATGTGTAAGCATGTAGGTATACAGGTATGCTATAAGTTAATGCGTAAAGAAATATGAATCAAAGTCTCAATATCCCTAACCAAGCAATATTATATCTATAAGTGGGTTATGCGTGACATGGCAATTATTGACGGTGTGTGTAGCATACAATCAGTGCTCGTGCAACATGAATCGTCAATAATATGTGCAGTGTTCTAAGGATACTAGTCCAAGCACAACAATATCTAAGTAATAGGGTAAATGCGCAATTCTAAATATGACATAGAATATGCGACAGAAATAACATCTCTAGCCCAGACGCATAACGCCATGTGGCGATTCCCCTGTAGATGTTAAATCTACTCACCAACGCTCCTGGTTAAGTGAAGCCTACCACCTGTTTTCCTTTGTCGTAGCGTCCGAAGTCCCCGCTTGCGAACCTAAAATTTCACAAACACATCACATAAGCAAATATCCTACATCGACGAAAAGACATCGAAAAGCAAGAATGACGCCCTGAAAATTACACTGCGCGCTTAGCGCATCTATTGCGCACGACATCGGCCAAAAACCCTAATTGGGGTCGCTAAACTACAAAACATAAGTCTAAACCCCGATCATCCCGATCGCGCAACACAACACAAAAATTACGAGGAATACAATAGATATAATCTCGCAACGACCAATCGAACCCACGTCGGAAAAACCCCGAAATCTAGTAAGCAATCTATCACAATATTTCGCACTAGTTTCAAGCTAACGCATATCTAGCGATTATAAATATCTTAAAATAGCTTAACTAAGCTATAAAAACCATTTCTATATTTTTAACACTTGCTAAATAAATTTTAGCAACAACCTAGTAAGCAAAATTGCATAATTAAACAAAGTGTTCATTAGCAAAAATTAACATTTTCTACTAGGTTAATCTTCTCCAAAACATAAATTAACACTTCAAATAAACATTAAACACATAAATCAAGTTTTACCCTAACTAGATTATCATAAAAATCAAGTCTTGAATTTCAAACATGAAATTAAAAGCGTAAATAAATAATTAATATACTAATTAGAAATTTAGAAACAACAAAAATGATTAGGGTCAGGGTTTTATACCTCCACAAAAGATCAAAATCAAGAAACCAAACTCATCATCTTTTCCTCCAAAATGATGTTTTGAATGAAGATCCAAGCTAGCTTTGAGTTCAAGAATGAAGGAAAATGAATATATTTGAGTTTTTGTGATTTTATTTGAATTTTTCATCATTTATTTGATGCAAAATGAGTTGAAAAAGAGTGGGAATGATAAGGGGCAGCAAGGGGAAGGGAAGGGCCGGCCAAGGGGGTGAGGGGGGGGGGGGTATTTTTGTGAATTTTTGTGAAGAAAATGCTAGGAAAAAGAGTAATAAATGCTATATGCCACCTTTACACATTTTCTTTTCTTTTTAAAATAAAACCTTTTGCACTCCAAAAAATATCTAGATATTTAAAAAGAAGTTTCCAAAATATTCTAGTGACAAAAAAATAATTTATTCTCAAGAGAAGAAATTTCCCGATTTACGTGCATCAAATACCGCTTAAAATAATATTTTATTTGGGAAAAATTCTATCTGAACCAAAACCTCCCAAATACCCCTAAAGTTCGCGCACAAGCTTTATTTTAGCTAAAAAAAGTGCCGGCAAGTTTATACGGACGTTTGATCGAAATCGGGTTAAAACGGAAAATACCGACAGTTTTGCCCTAAAACGGGAAAATTCGCAAAACGATTTATGAAACGTTACAATCTCCCCCTTATAAAAATTCGTCCCCGAATTAAATTTTTTTACTAAGCGTACCTTCTAAGAGAGGATTACTAAACTCTCATATCTCGTTCGCAGCCTCCCAAGTGATTACCTCACTATACGGCTACGTCCAAGAAAAACCCTTCACAGATGGCAAGACTCTTGACCGAAGTTTCTCCACCCGCCTAGCCATTAACACAATTGGCTACTGGTGAATGAAAGATCGCGTCCAATCTAAATGGTCTGGTGCTGAATCATGTGAGAAAGGTCATGAAGGTAATTGCAAAGTATCGACACAAGGAATACGGGGTGAATACTCAATAATCTGGGCGGAAGTGCCAAATTAAAGGCAACGGAACTAACTCACTTTAAGGATCTCGAAAGGACCTACAATTCTGGGTAAGCTTCCCAAAACTCAACACGTCCTTCATCGGAAAGATCCGTAGGAATACATGATCTCCCACTGCGAACTCGATCCTGCGATCACCATGGTCGGCATAAGACCTCTGTCCGCACAGGACTGTCATCATCCTCACCTGAAATAGCTGGATCATTTCTGAAGTCTCTAGACTAGCTGAGGTCCAAAAATCCTACTACCCAGAGTCAGAAAAACAGACTGAAGATCGACACCACCTAACAAACAAAACTTAAAGGTTGCCAATTGGAATGTCTCCTGATAACTGCTATCGAAGGAGAGTCCTAACAATGGTAAGTGACGATCCCAACTGCCGACAACAATTAGTACGTATGCACGAGTATAACCTCTAGAGTCGGTATAGTCCGCTCTCACAAAACCATCATCCTGCGGATGGAAAGACAGAGCTAAAGCTCAACCAGTACCCAAGGCTTCCTGAAGCTCCTGCCCAAGACGGCAAGCGAACAGGGTGCCTTCATTGGATACGACCCATGAAGGAACTCCGTGCAACACACAAACTTAACAAAGAACAACTGAGCAAACTGAGTATAACCGGACAACAAGCATCCAAATGGAGTCACACCCTGACTAAACCTGGGTATACGCCATAACGAATATTCATGGAGTCTGCTCCCATTCCCACTTCGAAACAGTTTAAGGTTGCAACTCTCCAGCCGGTCTCAGATGCTCAACCAAAACACACAACAAGACAACACCTTGAAACGAAATCCGAAACTTCTCTTTACATCCTTGCCAACCCGTAACTATCTCACAAATCACGTCAAATGCTGGTGGAACTTGAATGAGTACAGAGAGTTGACTGATGTGCCTGCTCTAGGATTTCACGTCTCTACCCAATAGTATCAGGTACACAAACGCATCCCTAAACTCATCACACCCTTGTCACAAATCAAGGACTCCGAATCATTACCCAGCCAAGTATGCTCAAGTATTTCTGACGAACGAGCATCGGCGGGCAGTGTCTCGCGAAAGCGATTAAGGAAAAGTGGTCGGGCGCGGACATGAGCAAGCTGTCCCCTCAGTAGAGATGAACTTAAGCTGTGCTCCACGATCGCACAAGAACTGTGAATCTGCAGAAGACTATCTCAACAATCAAAATCTGCTGCAGGAAGGTGTATATTAAGCTCTGATAGTCCGTGAAAATCTGAGGGGAATATCCTGCTAGTACTTCCTCCAAATGTAGGGAAGAAAAAGCGATAACTCTATAGTGTCACCTCAGTACACAATCGAGCCCCACTCGCGAAACATCACAGTTAAAACAACAAAGTCGCCTGAACCAAAAAGCAAGAAGAACTGGTGCAGTTGTTAACCGAATCTCCAACTGCTGAAAAACTCTGCACGCATGCCTCAGTCCAAAGAAAAAGAAACCTCCATTCAGGTCAGTCCAGTCAATGGTGCAGCACTACACTAGCAATCCTGCATAAAACGGTGGTAAAAACTTGCTAAGCCCAAAATCTGCGGACTTCCGTCCCGTATACAAGTCTGGGCCAAAGCTGTATGGCCTCGATCTTCCTCGGAACCATACGAAAACCGTCTCCCGTAACTACAAGACCTAGGAGTCAACACAACAAGCCTGAAGGAATACTCCGAGAATCTAGCAAACCGCTGGGGCTCTCCCAGTATCTGCAAATCAAATCCTCAAGTGCTGCTCCTGTCCCTCAAGACACATTAAATAGACCAGAATGTCATAAATAACACAACAATAACTGGTCGAGGAACGGTTTGAAGAAATCCGGTTCATCATATCTACGAATGCGGCTAGGGCATTGGTGAGTCCAATGACACACCAACACACACAAAGCCCGTATCACACACAAGGCAGTCTTCGGAATGTCATCACTCCGAACCCGCAACAATGATGACCTGATCCCCAAACAAACTTAGAAAAAAATGTCTCGCACTTAGGAGCTAATAGAAGAAATCGTTAATGCGAGGTAAAGGATACATGTCCGCACCGTAAGCCGGTTCAATTGACGATCCATCAGACACAACCTCAAACTATCGTCTTCCTCCTTGACGAACGGAAATAGGAGCTCCCCAATGCGAAACGCTCAGACGCACAATCCCCCCAACAAACAACTCTGCAGCTGATCCTTAAGCTCCCTAAGCTCTGCCGGCTCATCTGGAACAACGTCAGATAACTCTCGCACGATAAGAACCCAGTCCAACAAACCCACTGTGGCTCCGGTATCACGAATGAACACCAAGAATCCTCGACATCAACTCCTCAAAAGCCGACTAGCGAAAAAGGCTAAATTCGAGCTGTGAGAGGCGGCACCACTGTCCCCCTGCACAACAAGAACTGACTTGTCGGAAAAACAAACCTGACTGTTTCCTCGCGGTAGTCCACAGACGCCTAGCACGTAACTAACCAGTCCATGCCCAGGAGAACGTCAAATCCAACATCTCTAGAAGGATCAAGTGATGGATGAATCTCCTAATCGATTGGCATACGATTGAAATACGTGTTGCGCAACAAAAGAATCGCTGACAGAAGTTAACACAACAAACGACTGATATAGCTAACACGAATCCCCTCGTCCCAAACCTCTGCTACTCCCGCAACGGTCACGAAACCTATCTCGACGACTAGTCCTCTGTCTCTGGGTTGGTACACCGGTACGAGTCCTCCACTGTTCCGGAACTCTCAGAGTCTCTGGAATACGTGTCTTGTAAACTGGGGCTGCATCTGTTGGATATATGTATGCCCTAGAGGCCATTATGTGATAGTGGATGTATTTATACATGTATATATATTCAGTGTACATTCTTGCTCGACATGATAGTATGCTATCTGGTTCTTCTTTATCTGACATGTTGATTTGATCATGCTTTTATTCATTCATACATGCTGATAAAGCCCTAAGGATATCGGCTTGACTACTGTGATTATGATGGAGATCATACTAGTGGGACATCTGTAGTTTATAAGCATATCCTGGAATGTCCCTAGTCGTAGGTATATCGAGATGGGGCATTGATATACTAGAGTAGACTAGCGTATATGAGACTAGACCCATACGATGGGTGATGAATGTTCCCACATTCATCGATGTTTGACATCGAGATCATATACGAGTGCTCAGTGGTAACCGGGTACACTAGACGGACTCACCGAGAACTCTTATATGGAATTATATCTATCGTCGGATAGCAGTTCTCAGGTGACACTGGTGCAGGTTAATCTGTAAACCCGAGATCGTCATAGAGTCTTGTGTGCTCTCCCACTGTACTTTGATTACCACCCTACCACGGCTCTACTGAGTCGTGCAAACAGGTGGCCGTTGGGTACAGTCCTGAGACACATGAAGGCGATGAGCGATAGGAGGGGTTTCGTCTCTCTCGGTATTGGGAGTTGATGTTGTGCTGTGCTCGACTGGTTATATCAGTAAGTCCCTGGCCAGGGCTGCTGAGATTCATTGATAAGTGTTATCGGTAGTTTCTCAATCTGTTATAGACCATTCACCGGCACGACTTATTAAGTTATTGGGGTCGACGTGACCATCCCTAGGCTCGATATGCAGCATATCTGACGAAGAGACCGGACTGTACGGTAGTGTTGCCGGTTGGCTCGACGGGAGTTGTAGCAGGTACGCGTGTTTTCTTCTGATCGCTCAATACCTGGGTGGCCGTTACGTTTAGCTAACCGCTTGTGGCTTGGGGGTGCTTGATATGATCATCACCCACTGCCGGTGTATTGACGAGTCTTAGAGTCCCACAAAGGAGTTATCTAGTCCAGGCAAAACGTTGTGGTGCGCGTATGCGATATGCGCATGGACCCGGTTAAAATGCGCGTATGAGATACCGTATATTAATCGGGCGGCTTGCTTTTGGTTGGGTCGTATGTGATATGGCCGGATTGATAAATCAAGTGTTGATTTATTATTTAACCATTATTTTCTCACTAGAAATCCTTTCTTGTATTTTTGATGTATGCATGCATGTATGCATTCTTTCATGATTCATGCACATATGGATGTGCATGCACACATACATACATACATCATCTTTCATGGTTGTATATACATTGAAAATGGTGGCAATATAAGACTCACACCATGGTTTTATATATGGATTATTATTACATTTGTATTTGTTTTAAAAACAAAAGAAAAGATAAAGATTAACACATGGTTTCTATACTCTTCTTCACCTAACCATGTTCACCTACTTATTAACCATGGGTTAATCTTTCTTTTGTGTTTTAAACTCAAATACAATAATATCTTTATCATTTAACCATGTTTGAGATGAAGGGTGAAATATATATATACATATATTTTCCATTTTCTTCACAAGAGTTTTTTTCTTTCACTCTTGTTCTTAAAGGCCATCATCTTCTTCCTCCTTCTTCCTTTGCTCTCTAGACTTTTATAGTGAGCAAAATACTCATCAAGTTAGGTTTTTGAAGTGAGAAAAGCCACCACAACATCATTCTACACAAGTCTTGCCCACTTGTTTAGAGTGTTATCTTCATTTCTTTCTCTTGATCAAGTGAAGTTGCTAGCTTGGACAAAGGAGCTTCGGGTGGATCGTCGTGGACACTAGAAGACTTCAAGCTAACCGTTCTCCAACCCTTAAGTGGCCAAGGAGTCTAGCGTAGGGAGCTACAAAGGTTGTACTCTCAAAACCCTAGTCTTTGTTACTTATGATGTTGGTTAAAGATTTGAAACCCTAATTTTCTAGGATAGATCCTTTGTATGCTTACTTAGCACCATAAAAATCTAATCTTTGGTATATGTGATACTTTCAAACCTTTCATAGGGTGCTAGGTAATCCTAACATTGGTATCAGAGCTACTAGGCATTGGATGTCGACCTATGGGGGGTTCTCACTGTATGACAGTGTGGCGAAGCATATGCTCTTACCCCCAGGGTGTCCCGAGACCGGAAGGTGTTCCGGCGGGTTGTAGTCCTCGCGAGGGGGCATGCGTAAAAAGTAGCTGCTGAGGGACCCGTTCGCGCCACGGCGACCCCATTGGATGGGGTGGCTGCCTGACCTAACATTGGTATCAGAGCCGACCTAGAATATTATGCGACACTTTAGAGAAGTAAAAACTTCGATCGAACCGAAATATAGGTTTTTGGAACCCTCTCTGGACATTTTTTCAAACCTGGTTATTTTCAGAATTAAAAATATGTTAGAAATTCAGTAGGCAAATCTAAGAAACACTGTAAAAAACGATGCAGTGAACAGTCATTTCCGCCGCGGAAACGCGGCCAAAGCTTGCTTGGGCCGCGGTTCCGCGACCGTACAGGTGAGTCAATGCATGGTCTTTATACAATAATACCTATAACTGCTTGTTGATATTTTTGGGTATTTTTAATCTGTTTTCAGTGATGAATGTTCTGGGGATGGTTTTGAGTTCATTGATTCGATCAGAATTTTAACTTCATTCTCTTTCCGGGTAAATTAGAAAGTATTGAATTGTTCGAATGAGTATCATTTGCTCACTTTTCACGGGGTTTAAATATTTCGGAGATACGTGCAAGTTTTGTGGTGGACCCTCTAGAAGACAACAAACCTTAACTCAATTATATGACCATCTTGAACTGCCCTTTGAACCTTAGGGTTTGGGGCAGTACGACGTGCCACATGTGAGGCGTTGGCTTGACCCTTCTACGGCTGGACCGCTACTACTGTGACACACTCCGGGTTTTTTAAACTCCGCTCAAGTGTTGAGCTTTAGGGAATTTTGGGTATTTGATCATTCGTTCGAAAACTTTAATACTGTCTATTTATCTGGAATGTGATGCAATGTGTGGAATTCATATAGCTAGACATGAAATACGAAGTATGTGATATTTCGCATTCACGATGTCTAAAGAGAATGTGGATTCCAGATATTGCAGTTTTAAACTTTCTTTTCTGTGACCGTAAGTGTAGTATGTCGATATCGTCGGTTTCGTTGCTATACATCAACGACAATCGGGGTACGCATACTTACTTACGTTGATGATATATGATATTATGTGTTGCTGAGATATGATGTGCAGGACTGTCGCGATTGAATAGCTGGGGTTTTTTTATGTGAGATGAGAGTTTTATTTTTCATTCATGTAAAATTCAAATGTAATGTAATATTCTTTTATTTGGGGCACTTCCGGGTTGAGGTTGATGTCACCAGTGTTGTATATTATTTACTTTTCCGCATTAGGATGGACCTAAGGAGGGGAGCACAGGTGACCGGGTTCTGGGGTTCAGTGGGAGGCCATCTCGAGGAGTCGAGACCGGGTCTCCTAAACTCGAGAACTGGTAGGGTCACTTGTCGCTCTCATAGGGGTCCAGGGTGTGGAATTGGCTATTCATCGCGACTGTGGAATCCGTATTTTCTATTATTGACTAAATACTAAATACGGACGTCCTAGCATATCCCACATTATATCTATGTTTCTGCTGCCTGTGTTTTGTGATATCTGAGACGAATGACTTGTTATATATATGATATATAGTAGACGTTGCTTATGTTTTACACCCGCGCTAGTCCCGTCCCGGTATGCCGTTAGTTAAGTAACCTAACGGTGCATAACGGAACATTGCGGCGAATGCAGATGGCATAAGCGTACGTGTTATTTTCGTTTCTTTTCTGTGATTGGCTTAAGGACTTAAATGATGGGATTACATTAATGTGATTAATGTAAAGAAAATAAACCTAAAAAGATGTTGTAGAATCAGATTTGAAAACCACTCGGCTCTTTATGAAAAAGCTACATTTCAAAACTGCGGAGCTTAAGCCACTCCTTTTGAAAACCGTTTGATTCTACAACGATATCAAGTTCAAAGCGTTAAAGATTTTCTTAAAAATCATTCGCAACCCTCCGTCATTTTAGGAAGTAGAGTACTTAGTATTCGTGCTACGTTTGTTGACTTTAGTTAAGGCGTAGTGTACGGTAGCTAAGTGATGTCTTCCTACACTGCATATGATGCAGATTAATTAGGACATTCATATGACTTTGTTGACCATAGTTAAGGGTCATATGGGTGGGTCTAATTGATCAAGAAATGACGGGTAGAACTTGACCGGTACTTATGATTTGTTGACCATAGTTAAGGTCATAAGTACCAGGGGTAAAAATCACATCGGGAATTTCAAGTGTTGAGATTTGCAATGAGATTGCATACCTTCCATTTGATGGTTGGATCCCGATCCCACTATGGGCAATAGTTGCTCCTAGGAGAGTTTTGCAGTTTACAATTAGCTAACTCATTAGGTGTCTAGAAAGGTGTCAACGGGGCTACGCCTCTGGGAAAACGAGGTTTACTTTAATTAGGTCCGTGCGAAAGCACGGGGAACCTCCCTCAAGTACCGACACTGGCCTGGATGAACGGTTAGCGAAGTTGTAGACTGTAATTAATCCTGGCCAGTTTTCTTTTTAAGGTTTGAAAGAAAAACTTGATTAAAGCAGTGGGAGATATCGATTAGACAAGATAATAACCAATCTGATCTATGCAAGAGTTTTCGCTGAGTGTATTCTTTTCTCTCTCTTAATGGCAGATACCAATGACTGGACTCAAGCTTCTACTAGATAAAAACAAACTGAATGGGACCAATTATAAAGACTGGTTGAGGAATCTGAAAATAGCCTTGACTTATGATAAAGTATCATATGTCCTCATGGCTTCAGCCCCGCCCACCCCAGGTCCAAAATCTTCAGTTGCGGACATTGAAGTCCGCAAGACATGGGATGCTGACTGTGCCATGGCCAAATGCCTCGCGCTTGCATCGATGGACAATACACATTAAAAGAAGCACGAGAATATGGACATTCAAACCATATTCCTCCATACAAAGGAGTTGTATGGAGAGCAATCCCGCGTATTACGATACGAAGCATCAAAGAAATTGTTTCAGATGCGAATGGCCTCTGGCATACCGGTAGGAGACCATGTTATGAAGATGATAGCTCTTATAGAAGAGCTTGAGGACCTTGGATGGACAATGGATAATGAACAATATACGGATATTATTTTGCAGTCCCTCCCCTCCACCTTTGCTCAATTCATAGTTAACTTCAACATGCACGGCATGGAGAAGGAACTACCTGAACTCCTTAATATGTTAAGGAGTGCAGAGAGCACTATGAAATCAGTGAAAACTCCCGTTATGACTATTGGGCAATCTTCTTCTTCTCGCCCAAAGGCTAAGGCCAAAGGAAAGAAAAAGAAGAAGCCCACCAATCCTAAGGGTGGAGTTAAAAAGGTGAAGGGAAAGGAAAAGTCCAAAGCTGGAGACTCGGGGAAAGGTGAATGTTTTCATTGCCACAAGATAGGACATTGGAAGCGCAACTGTACGGAGTACTTGAACCTCAAGAAGAAGCATGGGGATGCTTCCGCTTCAGGTGTGTTTGTGACAGAAAACTGTTTTTCAATAAACTCTGCTTCCTGGGTATTAGATACCGGTTCAGGTTCTCACATTTGCAATTCTATGCAGGGGCTGAGAAATAGAAAAGTTTTGAAGACAGGTGACCATACTCTCCGCGTTGGAAATGGTTCCAATGTACATACAGTCACAGTGGGATAGTATCACTTGGGGTTGCCATCTGGGTGTATATTGGTTTTGAACCCATGTTATTTTGTACCAAGTTTGCTATGTAATATAATATCTGTTTCTTTGTTAGACAATGAAGGATATAATTGTAAGTCGATGTAGTACACCCCAGTACTTATGGGGAGGCGGAATTTTCAAAATCGATCAAGTTTAAACAACGAACATCGACTAACCGCTTAAATCGAAGCTAAACAAATAATAACCAAACACATAGCTATACTAAACTATAGTGTTAAGGGATTATACCGATCGAAACTAGTCCTTCGTCTTTGTGTCCTCCTTTGTTCTCCTCGGCCTTCTCTAGGTAGTAGACGATCCACCCGAGAGCGAAACTCCAAGCTAAACCTCTAACTTGAGGTAACTAATCAACTTTGATTGCTAATCAAAGATGAAAGGATGATGTAGAGTGTAGGTTATGGATTGTTTAGTCTAACTAATCCTTTGATCTCAACACATGAGGATTAAGGATTAGGGTTTGAAGATGAGAGCTTGAGGAGAGAGAATGTGAGATTAGATAATGAGAGAAGAGAGAGAGTGTATCATAATATTATGAAGCATTCTTATTTTTCAATAATGAATAAAAAGAAATGAATAAGCATGCTTCATGAAATATCTAGTGGTGATTCATTAGCATGAGTCATTAAGCAATAAATGTGCATTAATGAAATGAATGAATCACCACCATGACTCACTCTCTTATCCAAAAGAAACCTCCTTAGTCACATCTTCTAGAAGCTTCTCGAGTAATTACGAGAACGCCCCTCCGATCCGTAAAAATACGGAAAAACTTTAGACTGTAAAAATCCAATAACCGGATACCAGTAACTGGCTTAAACCAAAGCCGACTGGTAAAAACTGTCCGAAAGTCGTACGCGCGTAAACGCACGTATGCGTCCGAACCCTTTGTCGCAAAACCATGCAACCTCTATATCGTTTCGCCTGGAGTAGGAAACTCTCTGTGTGGGACTCTAGAGACTCGACTACTACGCTGGCAGTGGGTTTAACCACAGGCCGCAGGCGGCACTAGCTGTACGTAACGGTCCCCAGGTAGTTGTCGATAAGAAGGCCGATGAGTAAACCCATCCGAACTCCTACTGAGTCTGATGTGACAATCTCCATACAGTCCGGTCCGTTCGTCCAAGATTATCGCATATCGGGCCTAGGGGGCGGCAAGCGTCAGTCCCCTAATAGCGGTATAAGTCGTGTCGGAGTAAAGCCCATTACACCCTGAGAAACTACTGGAACCTACCAGCAAATCTCGCTTGCCCTGGCCAGGGACTTTGCGTAATGGCTCTCTGACACAGCACGATATCTACTCCCAATACCGGGAGGGACGAATCCTGTCTAACCGCCACTGCCTCCAAGTGCTCGGGACTGCACCCAACTGCCACCTGTTTGCACGACTCCTTTGAGCCGTGGTAGGGTAGCAATCTAAGAACAGTGGGACACACTCGAGGCGAAGTAGCAGTATCAAGTCTGCGGACTACGCTGTACTCATGTCACCTGGGAACTGTTTACTGACGACTGGTATCAAACCAACCAACAGTTCCCTGTGAGTCCTGTCCGGTGTACCCGTAACCTAACGAGCACCTGTATACTATCTCCAGTACGACGTACTGACGGCTGTGGGACAGACCATCTCCCCAACTGGGATGAGAAACGTACACACCAGTCTACTCCGGAGTATCGATGCTCTGTCTCGATAATCCAACGACCGGGGACCTGAATAAGGATGTGCTTGTAGACTACCCAGCCCCCACTAGTGTGACTGCCATCACAACGCTGGTAGACAAGCAAGATCCTAAGAGCTCTATCAATACGTACACTCATATATTAAGATAGAAAAACCAAGTAGCATACTACCATGTTTAGCAAGACTGTTATATATACATGTGAATATCCCAAGCTTCCATTAAGTAATATACAAGCTAGTATGATACAGTAATGGCCTTCTAGGGCATAAACACTAACAATCTCCCACTTGCACTAGGGCCATGTACTGGCATATCGCAGACCAATGATCTCGAGCAGCCTCTCGAACTGAATCTGAGGAAGGGCCTTCGTGAATGGATCAGCAATGTTCTCTTCTGAAGCAACTCTCCGAACCTCGATCTCCTGACGATCAATGATCTCCCTGATCAGGTGATACCGCCTCAAGATGTGTCTGGACTTCTGATGGGACCTTGGTTCCTTCGCTAAAGCTATAGCTCCGTTGTTGTCGCAATACAGAGGCATTGGATCAACTATGGTAGGAACCACCTGAAGTTCTGTTAGGAACTTCTTCATCCAGACTGCTTCTTTTGCGGCATCGCAAGCAGCTATATACTCCGCTTCCATCGTCGAGTCAGCAACGGTGTCCTGCTTGGAGCTCTTCCAGCACACCGCCCCTCCATTGAGGGTAAAGACATAACCCGACATGGACTTGGAATCGTCCTTATCACTTTGGAAGCCGGAATCAGCAAAGGCCTCCAACCTGAGGTCTTCTCCGCCGTAAACCAAGAACATCTCCTTAGTCCTCCTCAGGTACTTGAGAATGTTCTTTACTGCTATCCAGTGTTTCTCCCCTGGGTCTGACTGATACCGGCTTACCACGCTTAGTGCGTAAGCTACATCTGGTCTGGTACACAACATCGCATACATTATAGAGCCTACCGCAGAAGCGTAGGGTATAATAGACATGCGTTCCCTTTCCAAATCAGTCTTGGGAGACATCTCTTTGGAGAGGGTGATTCCGTGACAAGCCGGTAGATTACCGCGCTTAGAATCTTCCATACTGAATCTTTTCAGTACAGTGTCGATATACCTGGACTGCGAAAGTCCCAACATCCTCTTGGATCTATCACGATAGATCCGGATCCCCAGAATGTAAGAGGCATCACCCAGGTCTTTCATGGAGAACCTGTGTGACAAGAATCCTTTGACAGATTGTAGCATAGGAATGTCATTTCCTATCAATAGAATGTCATCCACGTACAAGACGAGGAATACGACACTTCTGGCCACAACTTTACTATATATGCACGGTTCATCTGGATTTTTGATAAAGTCATATTCTTTGACTGTCTCATCAAAACAGATGTTCCAACTCCGCGATGCCTGCTTTAGTCCGTAAATGGACTTAAGCAGCTTGCATACTTTCCCGCTGCTCCCACTCTGATTGAAACCCTCTGGCTGATCCATATAGACGCTCTCTTCTAAATTTCCATTCAGAAAAGCCGTCTTTACGTCCATCTGCCAGATTTCATAATCATGGAAGGCAGCAATAGCAAGAAGGACCCGAATGGATTTGAGCATAGCCACTGGAGAAAAAGTTTCGTCATAGTCCAAACCAGGTCTTTGACGAAAACCCTTTGCAACAAGTCTAGCCTTATAGGTTTCCACCTGTCCATCTACACCAATCTTTTTCTTGAAGATCCATTTGCATCCTATGGGTTTTACCCCATCTGGAGCAAAGTCCAAAGTCCATACTTTGTTGGTGTACATGGACTCCATCTCGGTCCGCATTGCATCTAGCCATCGTACCGAGTCGCCGCTCTGGATGGCCTGCTGGAAGTCAGTAGGTTCATCATCATCTATGATGCAATCCTCTCTATCCCCGTCTATGAGAAAACCGTAGTATCTCTCAGGCGGACGAGACGGCCTACTACTCCTGCGGAGGGGTGCGGGAATGTTCTGTTCTTCTTGAACCTCTGGTTCTACCAAACTTTCAGTAGCAGTTTGTGGTTCTGGAATTTCTTCCAGTTCTATTTCGCTCCCACTTGATTCCTTTTCTAAAAACTGATGTTCTAGAAAATGGGCATTACGAGAAACAAATACCTTCTGTTCCTCTGCGTAATAGAATAGATATCCCCTGGAGTGCTTTGGATATCCCACAAACAAACACTTTACTGATCGTGCCTCGAGCTTGTCCACATGCTGCTTTTTAACAAAAGCTGGACATCCCCAAATCTTTATATACTGTAGATGGGGTTTCTTCCCACTCCACATCTGATATGGAGTGGTAGGCACAGTCTTGGTAGGTACCATGTTCAAAAGATATGCCGCTGATTCTAGCGCATGTCCCCAGAAAGATCGCGGTAACTCAACATTACTCATCATGGATCGTACCATATCCAATAGGGTTCGATTCCGTCTCTCCGATACACCGTTATGCTGTGGAGTGTACGGAGGAGTAAGCTGAGAGAGAATTCCTTTCTCTTTTAGGTAACCTAGGAACTCGGCACTCAAGTATTCACCACCTCGATCAGATCTAAGTGTCTTTATACTTTTGCCGGTTTGGTTTTCTACTTCATTCTTATACTCTTGGAATTTCTCAAAAGCCTCGGATTTATGTTTCATCAGATAAATGAATCCGTATCTTGAGTAATCATCCGTGAAAGTAATGAAATAGGAAAAACCACCTCTCGCATGTGTAGACATTGGACCGCATACATCACTGTGTATGAGTCCTAAGAGCTCGCTCGCTCTTACTCCTTGTCCAGTGAATGGAGTCTTTGTCATCTTTCCTTTAAGACAATATTGACAAGTGTCATAAGTTTGATATTCGAACGTGTCCAAATATCCTTCTCTATGCAACTTAGTCAACCTTCTCTCATTGATGTGACCCAGTCTACAATGCCATAAGAAAGCTTTATTTAAATCTGGAGACTTTCTTTTTAGTGTGTTCTGGACATTGAAAATTTGGAGTTGGTTTAACACATATATGCCGTTATTTAGAGTACCGGACCCAATCAAACCATGATTAAGGTGGATGTTGACAACATCTCTTACAAACGTGAAATCATAACCTTTATTTGATAACAAGGAAACTGATATGATATTACACGTTAAGCTGGGTACAAAATAACAGTTATGTAAAACCAAAATGTGTCCACTCGTCAATCCTAGGTGATAATCCCCGACGGACGCAGCTCCCACGCTAGCTCCGTTAGCAACCCTGAGGATC
Source organism: Agapanthus africanus (assembly GCA_030015575.1). NCBI lineage: Eukaryota > Viridiplantae > Streptophyta > Magnoliopsida > Asparagales > Amaryllidaceae > Agapanthus > Agapanthus africanus. The sequence continues at coordinate 476,874,827 of CM057339.1, read as the reverse complement.
ATATCACCTTCCTTCAGCACTCTACGGTTTCTCAGTGCCTGCAATGAATTGCAAATATGAGATCCTGATCCGGTATCCAATACCCAGGAAGTAGAGTTGATCGACAGACAATTCTCAATTACAAACACACCTGAAGTCGAAGCCACAGCTTGCTTCGGTTCCTGGTTCTTGGCGATCCACGCCTTGCAATCCTTCTTCCAGTGCCCTTTCCTGTGACAATGGAAGCACTCATCCAGGCCAACTACCGGTGCTGCTTTCTTTTTCTTTCCCTTCCCTCCCACCTTACTAACACCTCCTCTAGGTCTGGGTGCGGCCTTCTTCTTCCTTCCTTTGGCCCTAGCCTTGGACCCGGAAGAAGATGAACCGCCAACAAACATAGCGGGTGTTTCCCTTGCCTTCTGCAAGGTGCCCTCTGCACTCCTTAACATGTTCAGGAGTTCCGCAAGTTCAACTTCTTTTCCTTGAAGATTGAAGTTGAGGATAAACTGGGCGTAGGTGGGAGGAAGGGACTGGAGAACAAGGTCTGTATAGAGCTCATTATCCAAAGTCGTCCCAAGGTCTGCGAGCTCTTCTATATAGCCAATCATCTGTAGGACATGTTCACCTACCGATGACCCGACAGCCAACCTCGCTCGAAACAATTTCTTAGAGGTCTCGTATCTTGCTATACGAGATTGCTCTCCATAAAGTTCCTTTGTATGGAGAAATATGCCATCTAGGGACATATCCTCGTGCCTCCTCTGATGTTCATTATTCATCGAGGCAAGCACGATGCACTTGGCTCTCGCGCAATCTAAATCCCAGGTTTTGCGGATTTCCTTATCCGCATTGCTGGATTTGGGACCAGGGACAGCAGGTGCCGTAGCGGTGAGGACGTACCCCAGTTTGTCATAGGTCAAAGCCATCTTGACATTCCGCAGCCAATCTTTATAGTTTGGCCCCGTCAGTATATTTTTCTCTAAAAGTAACTTAAGTCCAGTCATTTTCAGGGTCGCTGCAATTAGGAGAGAGAGAAGAAAACTCTTTAGCATGATGCTCTTGCAAGTTTAGAGTGGTTTTTAGTTTATCTAAACTGGATGGCTCCCACTGTTTCTCGAATCCTTCCTCAAACCATAAAAGAAGAATTAGCCAAGACTATTCTCACCGTACAATACTTGCTTAACCGTTCAGCCAGGCCGGTGTCGATACTTCGAGGGAGGTTTTCCAACGCTTTCGCGAAGTTCCTTAATTAAGTAACCTCTTTTCTCTGGGGGCTTAACCCCGCTGACACTTTTCTGGACACCTACTAGGTTTATAGCATTGATCGTTAAGTGACGAATATCCTGATAAGTAGCATATACTCACAGTAGGATCGGGATCCAAATATCATCGTCTGATAATGTTGTAGGAATGCTACCAACATTCATCAAACTCAAAATGGTATGCATCTCTTTGCAAATTTCAGTTTCTTTAGAAATTCCCGATATTAGTTTTTGCCCCATGCTCTTATGACCTTGGCGTTAGGTCAAAATGTCATAAGTCATATGTCAAGTTCTACCCATCATTATCTTGTCAATTTGAACCCATCCGTATATATCCTTGACGTTCGGCCAAAATGATAATACGACTGTCCCAAACTAACTCATCTATCTATGCAACAAATGAATATCCAGCAGCTACCAAACACTATGCCTTGGCGTTAGGTCAAAATACATAGCTTGAATACTACTGAATACCCAGATGAAATGACGGAGGGCTACGAATGGTTTTGGCGAAACCGTGAACGTAGTGAACTTGATATAACCGAAGGAACCTGATAGCTTTTTAAAAGGAGTGGTTAAATCTCCGCATTTAAAAATATCTGTTTTTTTTTAAAAATAACCGAGTGGTTTCTTTTAAATTGTTCCAACGATTTAAACTTTGGTTTGTTTTACTTTGCATTATAGATAATGCGTCCCATCATTAACCTATCATTGCAGAAAACAACGAAAATACAACGTCCTCTTATGCCATCCGCATTCGCCACTGGGTCCCGTCATCACCCGTTAGGTTACTTAACTAACGACAGAGCGGGGGCTGGGCTAGCGCGGGTGTAAAACATAAGTGACGTCTAAATAGCTACAATAAATATAGATATTTTACATTCGTCTGACGCAATGATATTCATTCCAGAACACAGATAAACAATATTGGATTTGCAAGCAATCTGTATTTCTTTTGAGCCTGCAAGAAAAGACAGATTACACAGTTGTGATGAATAGCCGTTACCCCACCCTCGACCCCTACGGGTACGGCAAACTACCCACCCGGCAGTCTGTGTACCCCACCTTGGGTCAGTCCTAGGAGCAAAAACAGTAAAATGAAATAATACAACGGTGGCTACAACCGCAACCTGGAAGTGCCCCGCGAAAATAATATTACAACAAATTACATTTACAACAAATGAATTAAACTATAACCCATTGCTAACCCCGGCTATACACCACAACAGTCCAATACAGTTTATATGCACAAACAGATATAACCATTTCAGAAATGTGCAACCCCCTGCCAACCGACATACTAGCAGTTAGGGGAGGTTTACGAACACATTAAACAATCACAGATATAATCCAATACGCAAATACTGTACAATTCGATCGAATAAACAACATCAATATTGCTCCAAAATCTGCTCTGTTAAACAGTAACCTGAGCAATAATTAAATATTCCAGAAAACCCAAAACACCACAGGGGACCCACCCAAAAAAAACGAGTTGCTGACTCGTCAACTCGGCCGCGGTTGCGCGGCGGATCGGTGGGATCCGCCGCCCTTCCGCGGCACTGTAGACGAATCAGAAGCCCAAATTTTTTGGGTGTTCTCCTGTGGTCATGTCAAGCTCTCTGAACACACCTGAAAAATTTTCTGACTTGATTTTAACTTCGACAGAAACTTGACAGAATTAGGGTTTTGCGGCTTTGTTTTTCCGTTCGAAATTCTTACAAATTTGCAATTAAGTTATTTATTGTTTAGCGAGGCTCTGATACCACTGTAAGTCGATGTAGTACACCCCAGTACTTATGGGGAGGCGGAATTTTCAAAATCGATCAAGTTTAAACAACGAACATCGACTAACCGCTTAAATCGAAGCTAAACAAATAATAACCAAACACATAGCTATACTAAACTATAGTGTTAAGGGATTATACCGATCGAAACTAGTCCTTCGTCTTTGTGTCCTCCTTTGTTCTCCTCGGCCTTCTCTAGGTAGTAGACGATCCACCCGAGAGCGAAACTCCAAGCTAAACCTCTAACTTGAGGTAACTAATCAACTTTGATTGCTAATCAAAGATGAAAGGATGATGTAGAGTGTAGGTTATGGATTGTTTAGTCTAACTAATCCTTTGATCTCAACACATGAGGATTAAGGATTAGGGTTTGAAGATGAGAGCTTGAGGAGAGAGAATGTGAGATTAGATAATGAGAGAAGAGAGAGAGTGTATCATAATATTATGAAGCATTCTTATTTTTCAATAATGAATAAAAAGAAATGAATAAGCATGCTTCATGAAATATCTAGTGGTGATTCATTAGCATGAGTCATTAAGCAATAAATGTGCATTAATGAAATGAATGAATCACCACCATGACTCACTCTCTTATCCAAAAGAAACCTCCTTAGTCACATCTTCTAGAAGCTTCTCGAGTAATTACGAGAACGCCCCTCCGATCCGTAAAAATACGGAAAAACTTTAGACTGTAAAAATCCAATAACCGGATACCAGTAACTGGCTTAAACCAAAGCCGACTGGTAAAAACTGTCCGAAAGTCGTACGCGCGTAAACGCACGTATGCGTCCGAACCCTTTGTCGCAAAACCATGCAACCTCTATATCGTTTCGCCTGGAGTAGGAAACTCTCTGTGTGGGACTCTAGAGACTCGACTACTACGCTGGCAGTGGGTTTAACCACAGACCGCAAGCGGCACTAGCTGTACGTAACGGTCCCCAGGTAGTTGTCGATAAGAAGGCCGATGAGTAAACCCATCCGAACTCCTACTGAGTCTGATGTGACAATCTCCATACAGTCCGGTCCGTTCGTCCAAGATTATCGCATATCGGGCCTAGGGGGGCGGCAAGCGTCAGTCCCCTAATAGCGGTATAAGTCGTGTCGGAGTAAAGCCCATTACACCCTGAGAAACTACTGGAACCTACCAGCAAATCTCGCTTGCCCTGGCCAGGGACTTTGCGTAATGGCTCTCTGACACAGCACGATATCTACTCCCAATACCGGGAGGGACGAATCCTGTCTAACCGCCACTGCCTCCAAGTGCTCGGGACTGCACCCAACTGCCACCTGTTTGCACGACTCCTTTGAGCCGTGGTAGGGTAGCAATCTAAGAACAGTGGGACACACTCGAGGCGAAGTAGCAGTATCAAGTCTGCGGACTACGCTGTACTCATGTCACCTGGGAACTGTTTACTGACGACTGGTATCAAACCAACCAACAGTTCCCTGTGAGTCCTGTCCGGTGTACCCGTAACCTAACGAGCACCTGTATACTATCTCCAGTACGACGTACTGACGGCTGTGGGACAGACCATCTCCCCAACTGGGATGAGAAACGTACACACCAGTCTACTCCGGAGTATCGATGCTCTGTCTCGATAATCCAACGACCGGGGACCTGAATAAGGATGTGCTTGTAGACTACCCAGCCCCCACTAGTGTGACTGCCATCACAACGCTGGTAGACAAGCAAGATCCTAAGAGCTCTATCAATACGTACACTCACATATTAAGATAGAAAAACCAAGTAGCATACTACCATGTTTAGCAAGACTGTTATATATACATGTGAATATCCCAAGCTTCCATTAAGTAATATACAAGCTAGTATGATACAGTAATGGCCTTCTAGGGCATAAACACTAACAATAATTTTGTATTGCAGAACAATGTTATGAACATTCACCTAAATCAAATGTTGGTTGGGTATGGTACACTTAATAACGGGATATACGTCCTAAATCAACACACAGTTTTCAGTATACAACACACTAATAAAAGAAAACTTTCAGAATTAAATGAAGCTTTTCTTTGGCACTGTAGACTTGGTCATATTAACGAAAAAAGACTAAACAAGTTACACAAAGATGGATATTTAAACTCTTTTGAATATAAATCTTATGCGACTTGCCAGTCTTGTATCAAGGGTAAAATGACCAAAACTCCGTTTACCGGACACGGAGAAAGAGCTACTGAGCTCCTAGGCCTCATACATAGTGATGTATGCGGGCCAATATCTACACAGGCTAGAGGCGGTTTTTCATACTTTATTACGTCCACTGACGATTTCTCAAGATTCGGTCATGTATTTTTATTAAAGCAAAAGTCCGAAGCTTTCGAGAAATTCATTGAATATAAACAAGAAGTAGAAAAACAAACCGGCTTGAGTATCAAGATGCTTCGATCAGATCGAGGTGGAGAGTATCTCAGTACGGAATTTGCAAACTTCCTAAAAGAGAATGGGATTCTCTTTCAGCTCACTCCTCCTTACACACCACAGCACAACGGTGTGTCAGAATGACGGAATCAGACCCTATTAGATATGGTCCGTTCCATGATGAGTGATGCTGAGTTACCCGTCTCATTTTGGGGGCATGCATTGGAGACTGCAGCGTTTCTACTGAACAGGGTTCCAACCAAAACCGTGTCTACCATGCCATATGAGATATGGCATGGGAAGAGACCATCTCTTAAGAGAATTAAGATTTGGGGTTTCCCGGCCTATGTTAAAAAGCAGAATCCGGACAAACTCGAGACACGGTCAGTCATGTGTAATTTTGTGGGGTATCCAAAGAATTCTTATGGATATCTATTCTACCACAAAGAGGAACAAAAGGTGTTTGTTTCTCAGTATGCCACATTCTTGGAAAAAGAGTTTTTCACAGATAAAGATGATGGCAAGGTGGTGGATCTAGAAGAGGTTCTAGAGACACAAACTATAAATGACGATTTGGTAGAACTGGCTGTTGCAATAGAAACTGAGGAACCTCGGCCACTCCGTAGGTCTGGTAGGACTTCTCGCCCACCGGAGAGGTACTACGGTTTCCTCATTGATGGCGACAGAGAAGACTGCATCATGGAGGATGATGACCCTACCAGTTTTCAGCAAGCTATCACGAGTGGAGACTCTGTGAAGTGGCTGGATGCCATGAGATCCGAAATGGAGTCTATGTACACCAACAAAGTTTGGACTTTGGACGTTGTACCCCTTGGGGTAAAACCTGTGGGATGCAAATGGATCTTTAAAAGAAAGATTGGTGTAAATGGGCAGGTAGAGACCTATAAGGTAAGACTTGTGGCGAAGGGTTTTTGTCAAAGACCAGGTTTGGACTATGACGAAACTTTTTCGCCCGTAGCCATGCTTAAATCCATTTGGATCCTACTTGCTATTGCTGCTCACTACGACTATGAAATCTGGCAGATGGACGTTAAAACAGCATTTCTAAATGGAGATTTAGAAGAATGCGTTTATATGGATCAGCCAGAGGGCTTCATTGACAGGGGGAGCAGCGGGAAAGCATGTAGATTGCTTAAATCCATATATGGGTTAAAGAAGGCATCACGGAGTTGGAACATCTGTTTCGATGATGTCACCAAAGAGTTTGATTTCATCAAAAATCCAGATGAACCTTGTGTTTATAAGAAGGATGTAGGGAGAGTTGTCATATTCCTCGTATTGTACGTGGACGACATTCTTCTGATAGGAAATGATATTCCTATGCTACAGTCGGTCAAATCTTTCTTATCACTGAGGTTCTCCATGAAGGACCTGGGTGATTCCACATACATCCTGGGCATAAGGATCTATAGGGATAGATCCAAAAAGTTATTGGGATTGTCCCAAACCAGGTACATCAACACCATCCTAAAAAGGTTTAGTATGGAAGACTCCAAGCGGGGTGCCTTACCCGCTTGCCATGGGGTCACTCTCTCCAAGGACTCTTGCCCAAAGACCGATGAAGAGAGAGCTCGCATGAGCATTATACCCTATGCTTCGGCAGTAGGATCTATAATGTATGCGATGTTATGTACACGCCCAGATGTAGCTTATGCACTTAGTGTTGTAAGCAGGTATCAATCTAACCCAGGGGAGAACCACTGGACAGCTGTGAAGAACATTCTTAAGTACTTACGAAGGACTAAAGAATTGTTCTTGGTGTATGGTAACGGAGATCTCCAAATGGAGGCCTTTACCGATTCGAGCTTCAAGAGCGATAAGGACGACAAAAAATCTATCTCTGGGTTTGTATTTACCCTCAATGGAGGGGCGGTAAGTTGGAAGAGTTCTAAACAGGATACCGTTGCAGACTCTACGATGGAAGCTGAGTACATTGCTGCGAATGATGCCGCCAAGGAAGCCGTCTGGATGAAGAAGTTCGTCTCGGAGCTAGGAGTAGTTCCAACCATTATTGATCCAATACCTTTATATTGTGACAATAATGGGGCTATGGCGTTGGACAAGGAGCCCAGGTCCCATCAGCGGTCCAGACACATCCTGAGGTGCTTTCATTTGATCCAGGAGATAGTAGATCGCCGCGAGATCGAGATTAAGAGAGTAGACACAAAGAATAACGCCGCGGATCCACTCACCAAGGCCCTCCCTCAGTCGCAGCATGAGCGACTTTTTGAGATGTTGGGTATGAGATACGTCAATAACTGGCCTTAGTGCAAGTGGGAGATTGTTGGATATATGTATGCCCTAGAGGCCATTATGTGATAATGGATGTATTTGTACATGTATATATATTCAGTGTACATTCTTGCTCGACAAGATAGTATGCTATCTGGTTCTTCTTTATCTGACATGTTGATTTGATCATGCTTTTATTCATTCATACATGCTGATAAAGCCCTGAGGATATCGGCTTGACTACTGTGATTATGATGGAGATCATACTAGTGGGACATCTGTAGTTTATAAGCATATCCTGGAATGTCCCTAGTCGTAGGTATATCGAGATGGGGCATTGATATACCAGAGTAAACTAGCGTAAATGATACTAGACCCATATGATGGGCGATGAATGTTCCCACATTCATCGATGTTTGACATCGAGATCATATACGGGTGCTCAGTGGTGACTGGGTACCCTAGACGGACTCACCGAGAACTCCTATATGGAATTATATCTATTGTCGGATAGCAGTTCTCAGGTGACACTGGTGCAGGTTAGTCTGTAGACCCGAGATCGTCATAGAGTCTTGTGTGCTCTCCCACTGTACTTTGATTACCACCCTACCATGGCTTTACTGAGTCGTGCAAACAGGTGGCCGTTGGGTACAGTCCCGAGACACACGAAGGCGATGAGCGATAGGTGGGGTTTCGTCTCTCCCGGTATTGGGAGTTGATGCTGTGCTGTGCTCGACTGGTTATATCAGTAAGTCCCTGGCCAGGGCTGCTGAGATTCACTGATAAGTGTTATCGGTAGTTTCTCGATCTGTTATAGACCATTCACCGGCACGACTTATTGAGTTATTGGGGTCGACGTGATCATCCCTAGGCTCGATATGCAGCATATCTGACGAAGGGACCGGACTGTACAGTAGTGTTGCCGGTTGGCTCGACGGGAGTTGTAGCAGGTTCGCTTGTTTTCTTCTGATCGCTCAATACCCGGGTGGCCGTTACGTTTAGCTGACCGCTTGCGGCTTTGGGGTGCTTGATATGATCAACACCCACTGCCGGCGTATTGAGGAGTCTTAGAGTCCCACAAAGGAGTTACCTAGTCCAGGCGAAACGTTGTGGTGCGCGTATGCGATATGCGCATGGACTCGGTTAAAATACGCGTATGAGATATCGTATATTAATCGGGCGGCTTGCTTTTGGTTGGGTCGTATGTGATGGCCGGATTGATAAATCAAGTGTTGATTTATCATTTAACCATTATTTTCTCACTAGAAATCCTTTCTTGTATTTTTGATGTATGCATGCATGTATGCATTCTTTCATGATTCATGCACATATGGATGTGCATGCACACATACATACATACATCATCTTTCATGGTTGTATATACATTGAAAATGGTGTCAATATAAGACCCACACCATGGTTTTATATATAGATTATTATTACATTTGTATTTGTTTTAAAAACAAAAGAAAAGATAAAGATAAACACATGGTTTCTACACTCTTCTTCACCTAACCATGTTCACCTACTTATTAACCATGGGTTAATCTTTCTTTTGTGTTTTAAACTTAAATACAATAATATCTTTATCATTTAACCATATTTGAGATGAAGGGTGAAAAATATATATACATATATTTTCCATTTTTTTCACAAGAGTTTTTTCTTTCACTCTTGTTCTAAAAGGCCATCATCTTTTTCCTCCTTCTTCCTTTGCTCTCTAGACTTTTGTAGTGAGCAAAATACTCATCAAGTTAGGTTTTTGAAGTGAGAAAAGCCACCACAACATCATTCTACATAAGTCTTGCCCACTTGTTTAGAGTGTTATCTTCATTTCTTTCTCTTGATCAAGTGAAGTTGCTAGCTTGGACAAAGGAGCTTCGGGTGGATCGTCGTGGACACTAGAAGACTTCAAGCTAACCGTTCTCCAACCCTCAAGTGGCCAAGGAGTCTAGCGTAGGAAGCTACAAAGGTTGTACTTTCAAAACCCTAGTCTTTGTTACTTATGATGTTGGTTAAAGATTTGAAACCCTAATTTTCTAGGATAGATCCTTTGTATGCTTACTTAGCACCATAAAAACTAATCTTTGGTACATGTGATGCTTCCAAACATTTCATAGGGTGCTAGGTAATCCTAACAGCATCCACTGGTGCTATGTAGGTGACGGAATACTGTGTGTTGATCGCAAGGAACAATTGGGTAGCAGGGTTGAAAGCCTCCTGTCGCTGCGCTTGAATGGCCTCAACCAATGAACTCATCGTCTGGAGCATGTCCTGCATCTCTGCCATAAGCCTAGTGATACTATTTGTCGAAGGCGGATCCGTCTACACCTGTACAACGTGTAGTGTTCCTAGGCACGCTAATGAGGTCTCACAAGGCATCATCCATGCCATTTTCAAATTTTACGGGTGCCGAGAAACCCTAATACGGATCGTTAACTAGATTTTAGGCGAAACAATAAACTAGTTAACAACTTAACTACGAGTAGACGAAAATACAACCTTTGTAGATCCGGTCCTCCACCTCCATAGCTCCGTAATGAAGTCTCCTCGCTGTCCATATCAAATCCCGGGCTCTAGCGTCGGCTTCATCGGAGAAATGGGCGGGCAAGGTCGTCGGCTTCGTGCCGAAGATGATCTACGTCGAGGCATCACAAGATCAAGCTCCCACTTCACCAAGTCATGAAACTTGTGAAGAAAACACCCTATACTACTTGGCAAGAGGTAGAGGATGAAGAAATAGGAGGTGGGTTCACTTTAGAATTGGATTTCTCACTCATTTCATCAAGTCACCATTGATGAAGTGAAGCTTTCTTCAATGAAGAAGATGAAGAAGAAGAAGAAAGAATATTATGATAAGTTTTTTTTCAAAAGAAATAAAAATGAATACTTATCATATTGCAACCATAGTTAGGTGTAGAGAATAAACCATGGTTAGTGTGAATGGTTAGGGTTAAGCATGAAGACAAAATGGTCACTTAGTCAAAGCTTCATGAAGCTTCAACTAGAAAACAAATCAAGCCACTATTTTTTCTTTTGCCAAAATGAATAATAAATAAATAAATAGATAAGTAAATAAAATCAAAAGAAACCCTAACCATTGATCAACCATGGTTTAAACCATACACCAAACTATCATGTATCATCAAACATGATACAATCAAATGCACCAAAGTATATCACATATACAATGTGCACATCAAGTGAGAAAATCCCTTTTAAGTGAACCTATATTAGTTAATGTAAAGTGATATATCAAATATATAATTATACATTAGATCATTAAATCAACACTTGATTTAACGACCCGGTCATATCGCATATAACCGACTAATATAAATAGTAACATCTTATCGAATCAACACTTGATCCGATAACCCGGCTATAACGCATATAACCGATCAATGTTACAAATCGCGAGAATCGAATACAGTATCACATACTGGTATTATTCTCGGTCCCGCACATATCTCATATGCGCTCCTATTTCGTTTTGCTTAAGCCAGGAAACCTCTGTGTAGGACTCTAAAGACTCGTCAATACGCCGGCAGCAGATGATGATTATATCAAACACCCATAAGCCGCAAGCGGTCTGCTAAACGTAACGGCCACCCGGGTATTGAGCGATCAGAAGATCGACGAGCAAGCCCGCTCACACTCCTGTGAATCCAACCAGTAACACTTATCGTACAGTCCGGTCTCGTCATCTGACATCTCGCATATCTCGCCTAGGGATGGTAAACGTCAGACCCCAATAGCTCGATAAGTCGTGTCAATATGAGGTCTATAACAATTCGAGAAACTACTGGTAACACTTACCAGTAAATCTCAGCAACCCTGGCCAGGGATTTCCGGTTATAGCCAATCGAACACAGTGCAACATCAACTCCCTATACCGGGAGAGACGAATCCCCTCCTATCGCTCATTGCCTCCATGTGACTCGGGACTGTACCCAAAAACCACCGTTTTGCATGCCCTCTTGGACGTGGTAAGGTGGAAATCAAAGCACAGTGGGAACCACACAAGACTCTATGACGATCTCGGGTCAACAGACTACTTTATACCAGTGTCACCAGAGAACTGCCATCTGACGTAAGGTATAATACCATCTGGGAGTTCTCGGCGAGTCCGTCCAGTGTACCTAGTCTCCACTGAGCACCCGTACATCATCTCCGATGTCAAACACCAATGGATATGGGATCATCCATCGCCCATCTGTATGGGTCGAGAAGGTATACGCTAGTCTACTCTGGTATATCGATGCCCCATCTCGATACACCCACGACTAGGGACTTTCAAGGATGTACTTATGGACTACCATGTCCCCACTAGTATGATCCGCATCATAGTCCAGGTAGTCAAGTACACATCGTAAGGTCTTTACCAACATGTAACAGAGAGACACTCAGTATACATGTTAAGGTAAAGAGTAACCAGATAGCATACTATCATGTCGAGCAAGAAAGTCCTCCCTATATATGTCCCAGCATCCACTACAATATACATCCAATGTACAGTAATGGCCTCTAGGGCATACATATAACTAACAATCTCCCACTTGCACTAGGACCATCTGATAGCAGTAGTTGTAGTATCTCATACTCCACCATCCCATAAGAGTCTCTCTCTGGGAATAGGCCTTTGTGAGTGGATCCGCCGTGTTGTCCTCTGAGTCTACTCTCCTAACCTCGATCCCTTAGAGATCAACCATCTCCATCATCAGGTGATACTGCCTTAGATTATGTCTGGATCACTGATGGGACATGCGTTCCTTGGCATAAGCCACAACTCCATTGTCACACAATGGGAGGAACATAGTTCATCTCATGAACCAATATACACCCAAACAGCCTCTTTGGTAGCATCTTAAGTAGCGATATATCCTGCCTTTATCGTCTAGTATGCCACGGTATCTAGCTTGGAACTCTTCCAACATACCGTCCCTTTACTGAGGGTAAAGACAATGACTGTGACTGACATTCAGTCATCTTTATCACCCTGGAACCCTTCCAGTTATTCTCCCCAGGATCAACTGATACCATCTTACTACAACTAGTGAGTATCCTAACATCTACTTAGATCTATCTCATAGATCCAAAATCCAGGATTTAGTAGGTATCACTTTGATCCTATGTGGAGAATCATTGTGATAAGCGGAGATTGATCGAGCGTAGCATAGGAAACTCTTTCCCTATCAAGAGTATGTCATCCACGTACTCTACGAGAATCGCCACCATACTCCCTACTACCTTTTTGTATATACAAGGTTCATCTACCATTTTGATGAAGTCAAACTTTTTGACTACGACATCAAAACAGACGTTCCAACTCCGCGATGCCTGCTTTATCCTATAAAGCATCTTGTACACGTTTCCGCTGCTCCCACTGTCTACGAAGCCCTCTGGCTGTGTACTTACAGACGCACTCTTCTAAAACACCATCTAGAAAAGCAGTCATGGCACCCAACCGCCAGATATCATAGTCATGGTATGTAGCCGTAGCAAGTAGGATCTGGATGGACTTAAGCATAGCCACTGGAAAAAGGTTTCATCATTATCCACGCCTGGTTAATGACGAAAACCTTTAACAAGTCTAGCTTTGAAAGTCTCAACTTTTCCATCTACACTAAGTAATCTTCTCAAGATATACTTGCTCCTGATGGGGATTTAACCCTACAGATATTGCAACCAAAGTCCATACTTTGTTGGTGTATAAGGATTCCATCTCAGATCGCTAAGCATCCAGCCATTCTAACAGAGTCTCACTCCTGATGGCCAGCTCGAAACTAGTTGGGTCATCATCTCATGATACAATCCTTGCTCCCACTGTCATAGAGAAACCAAAGTATCTCTCCGGTGGGTGAGGAACCCTACTAGATCGGCGGAGAGGCTGAGGTTCGTTGGAATCTACTGAATCCTTTGGTTCTACCAAATCATTTACTGTAGTTTGCATAGCTGGAACATTTCCAGTTCTACATAACAGACCTTGCTTCGAGCTTGTCTGGATTTTGCTTTTAGACATAGGCCGGACAACCCCAAATCTTAACCAGCTTAAGACATGGGCTCTTCCCTTTCCATATCACATATGAAATGGTAGGCAACTGATTTGATTGGAACCCTATTCAATAGATATGCAACTTCTCAAGTGCATAACTCCCAAAAGGAAACAGGTAACTCAGTAGTACTCATCATAGAGCACACCATATCAAATAGGGTGTATCTGCTCTGCCCTGTTTTACCATCGTGCAATGGTGTATACGGAGGAGTAATTCTGAGAGAGAATCTCATTCTCCTTTAGAATAGTCCAGAAATTCTATGCACAAGTATTCTCCTCCTTGATCTCATCAAAGGACATAATACTTATACCCGTATTTTGGTTCTCTACTTCTCGCTTATATTCTGTGAATATCTCAAAAGGTTCGGACTCATGTTTCAACAGGAACATATGACTGAATCTTGAGAGATCATCAGAGAATGTAATGAAGTGAAAAGAACTGTTCTTGGTATGTGTAGACTGGAGACCTTACATACATCATGTATCAGTCCCAAGAGTTCATTAACTCTTTCTCTGTTTCCAGTAAACGGAGCTATGGTCATCTTATCTTTGTGACATGACTGGCGAGTTTCGCAAGATGTAAATTCAAACTAATTTAAATATGCATCTTTATGTAACTCTAGCTAGTCGGGTCACATTGATCTGACCTAGTCTACAATACCTCAAGAAGAATTCGTTCATTTCTGAACTCTTCCTCTTGTGTGTGTTCTATATACTAAGAACTGTAGTTTGATTTAGAACATCAATGCTTTTAGATAACGTGCCTGAACCGATCAACTTTTGATATAGGAAATGTTCAAAACATTATCCATCAATACAAAATTTTATCATTTCTTTACTGATAAAGAGACTGATATGATTTTGTATATCAGGTTCGGTATCTAATAACATTTGTTAAGAATCAATGTATTGGTAATACAGGGTGACAGTGACCGACAAACTTGGCTGCAACACTTGCCCCGTTTTTTGCCTCATGAAACTTATCACCCGTTCTCAGTTTTTCTACCTTTTTGTAGCCCTATGTAACAGATTACATATCTGGGATCCTGATCCGGTATCCTGATCCGGTATCATATACCCAGGATCCGGAGGATACTGATAAACAGTTCTTTGTAATGAACACACCCGAAGATGATGCATCAGCATGCACTCTCTTCGTTTGTGCGGCATGGGAATCTTGGTATTCCCCTTATTTCTTGCTCTGTCTAACAATTATAAGTTGGAGCGGGACCAACGTTCTCCAGCTCAGTATAACAAGCGGGTTCGGTCAATACATCCGTATTATTATCTTGATTAAGGCATGACATGGTCGCTACCTGGAGAGAGAGAGAAGAAAACACTCAGCGTGCGTTCTTGCAAGAATAGATTGGTTATTATTTTATCTAATCAGGATGGCTCCCACTGTTTTTATCAGATCTTCCTTCAAACCCTAAAAGGAAAGACTAGCCGGGATTAATTACTTACAAGTTCGCCAATCTTTCAGCCAGGCCAGTGTCGGTACTTTGAGGGAGGTCCCCCGTGCTTTCGCACGAACCTAATTAATGTAAACCTCGTTTTCCCAGAGGCGTAACCTCGTTGACACCTTTCTAGACACCTACTTGATCGGCTAATTGTAATGTGTAAAACTCTCCCAGGAGTAACAATTACTCGCAGCGGGTATCGGGATCCAACTATCTCATAGAAGGTATGCAATCTCATTGCAAATTTCAACACTTGAAATTCCCGATAATTTTGCCCCTAGCGTCCTATGACCTTGACGCAGGCCAACAAACTATAGTCCGCTAGTCAAGTTCTACCCGTCATTTCTTGATTGAATTAAACCTACCCGCACGACCCTTGACGCAGGCCAACAAAGTCGCACGACTACCCTAATCCGATCTGCATCATATGCATAAGCAGATAAATACTAGTTAGCTACCGCACACTACGCCTTGATGCAAGCTAACAAACGTAGCACGAATACTAACTACCACTTATCTGAAATGACGGAGGGCTACGACAGGTTTTTCTGAAAACCTATTGCGTAATGAACTTGATATCGTTGTAGAATCAAATGATTTTTAAATGGAGTGTTTTTGAGGCTTTTCTAGTTTTGCTAAAGGAGTCACTCCCGGTGAAGGGATCGTCGGTCCTTTCCTCGTCGAATAAGGTGCGGGATATATCATATATATCGCGGTGCAAAGCAGAACTCTTAAAAGCAATCAAAAGACAAACCGAGTGTGTAGCATCTGCCAGTTATTGCTAAAGGAGTCACTCCCGGTGAAGGGATCTCGGTCCTTTCCTCATCGAATAAGGTGCAGGATATATCGTATATACCGCTGTGCAAAGCAAGAACTGTAGCTACCTGTTTTATTTTGAAATTCGATTCTACAACATCTTAGGTTTCTTTTATTTCATTAATCATATTAATGAAGTCCCATCATTTAAGTACCTAAACATGACAGATAAATACGACGTACACTTATGCCATCCGCATTCGCCTCGATGTCCCCTCGTGCACCGTTAGGTTAGGTAACTAACGGCAGAGCGGGGCAGGGCTAGCGCGGGTGTAAAACATAAGTAACGCCTATATAATATATCATATATACTATATACAGTATTTATCACAGAACATCACATGATCACATCACAGATATCGCAGCAGAAGAAACATATGAAATATTGGATATACTAGGACGTCCGTGTTTTCAATACGAGCCAGTATAAAACACGGATTCCACGGTCGTGATGAATAGACAAACCTACACCCCTAGACCCCTACGAGAGCGGCAAGCAACCCTACCAATTCTAGAGTTAGGAGACCTGGACTCGACTCCTCGAGTTGGTCTCCCACTGGACTCCAGAACCCGGTTACTTGTGCCCTCCTCCTTGGGTCTATCCTAGTGCGGAAAAGTAAATAATATACAAAAGGTGACTACTTCCGCAACCTGGAAGTGCCCCAATAAAAGAATATTACATACAAGTTTTTACATGAATGAAAATGAAAAACACTCATCTCACATAAAAACTCCCGGCTATTCAAACACGACGATCCAATTAACATATCCAGCAACACATAACATCACATGTCATCAACGTAAGTAAATATGCGCATCCCAATTGTCGTTGACATATAGCAACGAAACCGGCGATATCACATATTACACTTACGGTCACAGAAAAGAAAGTGTAAAACTACAACAGTTGGAATCCGCAACCTCCCTAGACATCGCATGCCTAATCAATGAATTCCTTAGACATCGTATGCCTAACAATTATAAACCCCGCATTTCAGTCTCATTATCGAAAACTCTTTTCAATATCAAGTCGGGGAATTCAACAAGATTCCCAACATCCTGATCGAATGCTCGTCGCAAACTCTAGTAGGCGGCCGCACCCCCGATGCCGTCGACGAAGTGCACCAAGGCGGAACACCGCTACCGCGAGCACCCGAACGGATGTTTCGGCGACGGGGTTCTCCTACAGTCACTTGGTCGGGGCTATGGAGTGAGGCTGTCTATTAAGTTTACCCGGCGAGTATCCGCGTACGCTACGTGATTGCGACGGACTTTTGATCACATCAAAATTCCGTGGCAACCGATCAAGTGAGACTAAACCGCTAGATTTATAACATTCATTCAGTTATCTCATAACTTATTGTGAATTCTAATTATTGTATCACATTCCGGATAAGATAGAAAATGTTAAACTTTCCGATCAAACATTCAAACACCCAAGTTTTCCCGTAACAGATCAACACATGAAATAAGTCTAAAAACATTCTGTTCATGCCTCAGTACCAACGGTCCAGCCGTAGAAGGGTCAAGCCAACGCCTCACAGGTGGCACGCCGTACTGCCCCAAACCCGAAGGTTCAAAGGGCAGTTCAAGATGGTCACATAATCGAGTTAAGGTTAGTTGTCTTCTAGAGGGACCATCGCGTTACTTGCACTACTTAGAACGTCTTTAAACCACGGAAAAATCCAACACTTGGAAATTTCCCGAAAGGGGAAAAGGTGGGCATTTATATTCGGTCGAACTTTTTAACATATTCAAAAATTATCTGGAAAGCCACATAGACAAAATCTGATACTCCGATCGAAACACCGAATCCCCAAAACAACCCCAGAAAATTCAACTCTTGAATAAATATTAAAAATTCCCAGAAAACTCAACACCTGAAAACATGAATTACTGTGCAACAATTAAACAGTGATAACACTTATTGGCCGCGGAACCGCCGCAGAAGCCAAGCTTCTACCGCGGTTCCACCGCACTGTAGCAGCTTCACTCAAAAAATTTTGCATCGTAATTCTTAGAATTCCCTGCTGAATTTTTAAAGAATTTTTAATCTGGAAAAAACCCAGTTTTTAGAAAAAGTCCAGAGAGCATGAAATTTTAGGGTTTCGGGTTCGTTCGGGTTTCAAACTTCGTCTACGCATCGCCTAAGGCTCTAGCTAGGCTCTAATACCACTGTAGGGTTCCTAGGCACGCTAATGAGGTCTCACAAGGCATCATCCATGCCATTTTCAAATTTTACGGGTGCCGAGAAACCCTAATACGGATCATTAACTAGATTTTAGGCGAAACAATAAACTAGTTAACAACTTAACTACGAGTAGACGAAAATACAACCTTTGTAGATCCGGTCCTCCACCTCCATAGCTCCGCAATGAAGTCTCCTCGCTGTCCATATCAAATCCCGGGCTCTAGCGTCGGCTTCATCGGAGAAATGGGCGGGCAAGGTCGTCGGCTTCGTGCCGAAGATGATCTACGTCGAGGCATCGCAAGATCAAGCTCCCACTTCACCAAGTCATGAAACTTGTGAAGAAAACACCCTATACTACTTGGCAAGAGGTAGAGGATGAAGAAATAGGAGGTGGGTTCACTTTAGAATTGGATTTCTCACTCATTTCATCAAGTCACCATTGATGAAGTGAAGCTTTCTTCATTGAAGAAGATGAAGAAGAAGAAGAAAGAATATTATGATAAGTTTTTTTCAAAAGAAATAAAAATGAATACTTATCATATTGCAACCATAGTTAGGTGTAGAGAATAAACCATGGTTAGTGTGAATGGTTAGGGTTAAGCACGAAGACAAAATGGTCACTTAGTCAAAGCTTCATGAAGCTTCAACTAGAAAACAAATCAAGCCACTATTTTTTCTTTTGCCAAAATGAATAATAAATAAATAAATAGATAAGTAAATAAAATCAAAAGAAACCCTAACCATTGATCAACCATGGTTTAAACCATACACCAAACTATCATGTATCATCAAACATGATACAATCAAATGCACAAAAGTATATCACATATACAATGTGCACATCAAGTGAGAAAATCCCTTTTAAGTGAACCTATATTAGTTAATGTAAAGTGATATATCAAATATATAATTATACATTAAATCATTAAATCAACACTTGATTTAACGACCCGGTCATATCGCATATAACCGACTAATATAAATAGTAACATCTTATCGAATCAACACTTGATCCGATAACCCGGCTATAACGCATATAACCGATCAATGTTACAAATCGCGAGAATCGAATACAGTATCACATACTGGTATTATTCTCGGTCCCGCACATATCTCATATGCGCTCCTATTTCGTTTTGCTTGAGCCAGAAAACCTCTGTGTAGGACTCTAAAGACTCGTCAATACGCCGGCAGCAGATGAAGATCATGTCAAACACCCACAAGCCGCAAGCGGTCTGCTAAACGTAACGGCCACCCGGGTATTGAGCGATCAGAAGATCGACGAGCAAGCCCGCTCACACTCCTGTGAATCCAACCAGTAACACTTACCGTACAGTCCGGTCTCGTCGTCTGACATCTCGCATATCTCGCCTAGGGATGGTAAACGTCAGACCCCAATAGCTCGATAAGTCGTGTCAATATGAGGTCTATAACAATTCGAGAAACTACTGGTAACACTTACCAGTAAATCTCAGCAACCCTGGCCAGGGATTTCCGGTTATAGCCAATCGAACACAGTGCAACATCAACTCCCTATACCGGGAGAGACGAATCCCCTCCTATCGCTCATTGCCTCCATGTGACTCAGGACTGTACCCAAAAACCACCGTTTTGCACGCCCTCTTGGACGTGGTAAGGTGGAAATCAAAGTACAGTGGGAACCACACAAGACTCTATGACGATCTCGGGTCAACAGACTACTCTGTACCAGTGTCACCAGAGAACTGCCATCTGACGTAAGGTATAATACCATTTGGGAGTTCTCGGCGAGTCCGTCCAGTATACCCAGTCTCCACTGAGCACCCGTACATCATCTCCGATGTCAAACACCAATGGATATGGGATCATCCATCGCCCATCTGTATGGGTCGAGAAGGTATACGCTAGTCTACTCTGGTATATCGATGCCCCATCTCGATAC
The DNA here is from genome assembly GCA_030015575.1 of Agapanthus africanus. Taxonomy (NCBI): domain Eukaryota; kingdom Viridiplantae; phylum Streptophyta; class Magnoliopsida; order Asparagales; family Amaryllidaceae; genus Agapanthus; species Agapanthus africanus. The sequence goes on along the minus strand of CM057339.1, from coordinate 476,854,726 downwards.
ACCCACGTCTAGGGACTTTCAAGGATGTACTTATGGACTACCATGTCCCCACTAGTATGATCCGCATCATAGTCCAGGTAGTCAAGTACACATCCTAAGGGCTTTACCAACATGTAACAGAGAGACAATCAGTATACACGTTAAGGTAAAGAGTAACCAGATAGCATACTATCATGTCGAGCAAGAAAGTCCTCCCTATATATGTCCCAGCATCGACTACAATATACATCCAATGTACAATAATGGCCTCTAGGGCATACATATAACTAACACAACGTGCGTGCCATCCTGGTCAATCCTTGATCCACCCGAGTCAACTCTGACCTCGGCCCTCGCTGCACCTCACTGAGTCCCCATAGTCGTCGGCAGCAAAGGCTATAAATAGGGATAGAATTCGATATGAACACGGAAATCGAATCACAAGGATATGAATCATCAAGGAAGGAATTTCAAGTAATTGTATTTAGGTCACTTTAGGCGGAGTACTGCATCGTGAGTATGCTGTAGACATATACACACTATGTTACTCTGCTTAAGCTACCTACTCCATCATATCAAGATCATCCTACACTCCGTAAGGTAAAAACCTAGCGCTCTGATACCAACTTTGTCACGACCCGAAATTGGCACGTGACGGCCCTAATACTACGCAACGTCTACAAGCGTAACACAGTAAAAGAAAGCCAAAACCCAGAAATCTAAACCAGTAAAAGACAAGAAAAGATAAGAAATATTGTTTAAAAGTCTTTGAAATCACAACCCAAATTCTTTAAAAGTCCAATTTTATTTCCTTTAAAATTTTGGCAGCACCTCCTTTGTAAAAGCTAGCCCCAAAAATGGGTACAACATAAATATAAAGTAAAGCATCCCAATGGGAGCAAATCCACGCCCAAAGGCGAAAAACAACCACCACAACAAATATATGACGCCGTGGCGAAGAAATAAAAGACGGTAGAAAGGAAACTGTATAAAAGACAACAAGTCACAAATAATATACAATATCATCCTCACCAAGTCTCTAAGTCAACAAGAAAATATTAGATGGAGAGTACAGGGATATAACGAATATACAATACAACGAATAACCACAAAACCCACCTAAGCAAACTGCACACTATGAGCTGATGTGGTATCCGTAGCAAAAGATGATAAGATGTGTGATAATAGCCTGCCTCTGACTATCCTGAGGAACACCTGCAAACACTGTGGCACAACGGGGGTGAGTTGCCAACTCGTGAATAGTAAATAACATATGCAGGTAATCGCGAGTATGCACGTATAGCGTGAATCTAACATGTGCAATTAATAGCAATAAAAAGTCATATGAATGCAATAATCATGAAAGGTACACTAGCAGGTACAACTAATACATGAAGCAATGCGTATGAATAAAGGTATGTAAATGCCACAGTCATGAAAGGTACTCTAACATGTACTACTAATACATGAAGAAATGATATGAATAAAGGTATGTAAACGCAACAGTCATAGAAGATACTCTAACAGGTACACTAATGCATGAAGCAGTGCATAAATAGTAAATGTAAAGTATGGAATGAAATATGTCATTTCCACGGAATCCTGACATCGTGGTAGGATCAAAATCCATCAAGACAATCCAAATCCCAATTTCCTCAAATCAGCCTCCAATTTGGCTATCATATCAAGTAAGTCTCATATATCCTTAATGTACAATATCAAGTAGATCTCATATATCCCGTATGTACAATATCAAGTATATCTCACATACCCCGAATGTACAATATCAAGTAGATCTCACATATATCCTGTAATCAATATCAAATAAATTCTCAAATGTCCTAAATCCAATGTCAATGAGTCCTTTACATTCTAGGTATATTTGCATGAATAAATATGATGATGTATATAATTTAATGTCAATACACATATATTAGCGTCCCATTCCACTAATATTGGTGTAAGAGCATATATAACAGCGGCCTAAACCCCTGTTATATATACAAAGGAGTAAAAAGAAATATCATGAAACCAATGTGTCAAGCATCGACACAGAAATGCAGGTCTATCAGGTGCTGTCACTACGACTGGCACCCTGATAGGTACGTATTATACGCTATCCCGAAAGCTCGAGTGCCTAGCTCCGACCCTCGCCTCTCGACGTATCTATACATACATGACTCCCGTCGGTATCCCCATGATAACCGCTGAGTCATTAGTAATGTCAGCGGATGGTATGGTTCCCCCACTAACTCATCGTCTACTCCACGACTCTTGCCCCGGGGTACCTCCGGGCCCCACCATGTACTCGCACACGGGCCCCTCCATTCCTCGCGTGGGGTATATATATCCGAACCGATAAATCTCATGGTGGTTGCTGAAATATCATATCAAGGGAAACCGGGTTTTTCAAATAATGCATAATTTCATGAACTCCCACGGTCCCCAAATCCAGAAAACATCATGAAAAATCCATATCTCAGTGCGAAAATCCATGAATATAATATACGCATCATAAATCTGAAATGCGAACATATAAAGGAAAAGAAGCAATTAACTGTAACAAGTTAATATAGTATCATGCGGTTCCTAATCTCTCCAATTCTAAAATAACATCAAGTAAAGGTAAACATGTAGCTATAACCAGATATATGTGCAACATAAAGGTATATCAAGATATATGTATCTACCTATAAGTAAATGATGTAGTATACCCCCTGGGTATAAGCGAAATAGGTGTGCAAGGTATACCTGTAGCTATATCGTAAAGTGTGCATGTACCTATCACTAATGGTACAATACTCTATAGGTATACAGGTAACTAGCATGTAAGTATGTCAGAACATATGTGTAAGCATGTAGGTATACAGGTATGCTATAAGTCAATGCATAAAGAAATATGAATCAAAGTCTCAATGTCCCTAACCAAGCAATATTATATCTATAAGTGGGTTATGCGTGACATGGCAATTATTGACGGTGTGTATAGCATACAATCAGTGCTCGTGCAACATGAATCGTCAATAATATGTGCAGTGTTCTAAGGATACTAGTCCAAGCACAACAATATCTAAGTAATAGGGTAAATGCGCAATTCTAAATATGACATAGAATATGTGACAGAAATAACATTTCTAGCCCAGACGCATAATGCCATGCGGGCGATTCCCCTGTAGATATTAAATCTACTCACCAACGCTCCTGGCTAAGTGAAGCCTACCACCTGTTTTCCCTTGTCGTAGCGTCCGAAGTTCCTGCTTGCGAACCTAAAATTTCACAAACATATCACATAAGCAAATATCATAAATCGACGAAAAGACATCGAAACACAAGAATGACGCCCTGAAAATTACACTGCGCGCTTAGCGCATCTATCACGCACGATATCGGCCAAAAACCCTAATTAGGGTCGCTAAACTACAAAACATAAGTCTAGACCCCGATCGTCCCGATCGCGCAACACAACACAAAAATTATGAGGAATACAATAGATATAACCTTGCAACGACCAATCGAACCCACATCGGAAAAACCCCGAAATCTAGTAAGCAACCTATCGCAATATTTCGCACTAGTTTCAAGCCAACGCATATTTAGTGTTTATAAACATCTTAAAATAGCTTAACAAAGCTATAAAAACCATTTCTATATTTTTAACACTTGCTAAATAAATTTTAGCAAAAACCTAGTAAGCAAAATTGCATAATTAAACAAAGTGTTCATTAGCAAAAATTAACATTTTCTACTAGGTTAATCTTCTCCAAAACACAAATTAACACTTCAAATAAACATTAAACACATAAATCAAGTTTTACCCTAACTAGATTATCATAAAAATGAAGTCTTGAATTTCAAACATGAAATTAAAAGCTTAAATAAACAATTAATATACTAATTAGAAATTTAGAAACAACAAAAAGGATTAGGGTCAGGGTTTTATACCTCCACAAAAGATCAAAACCAAGAAACCAAACTCATCATCTTTTCCTCCAAAATGATGTTTTGAATGAAGATCCAAGCTAGCTTTGAGTTCAAGAATGAAGGAAAATGAATATATTTGAGTTTTTGTGATTTTATTTGGATTTTTCATGATTTATTTGATGCAAAATGAGTTGAAAAAGAGTGGGAATGATAAGGTGCAGCAAGGGGAAGGGAAGGGCTAGCCAAGGGGGTGAGGGGGGTATTTTTGTGAATTTTTGTGAAGAAAATGCTAGGAAAAAGAGTAATAATTGCTAATAAATGCTATATGCCTCCTTTACACACTTTCTTTTCTTTTTAAAATAAAACTTTTTGCACTCCAAAAAATATCTAGATATTTAAAAAGAAGTTTCCAAAATATTCTAGTGACAAAAAAATAATTTATTCTCAAGAGAAGAAATTTCCCGATTTACGTGCACCAAATACCGCTTAAAATAAAATTTTATTTGGGAAAAATTCTATTTGAACCAAAACCTCCCAAATACCTTTAAAGTTCGCGCACAAGCTTTATTTTAGATAAAAAAAGTGTCGGCAAGTTTATACGGACGTTTGATCGAAATCAGGTTAAAACGTAAAATACCGACAGTTTTGCCCTAAAACGGGAAAATTCGCAAAACGATTTCTGAAACGTTATAAATTTCGTCCTCGAAATTTGTAAAAGGAAAGTGTAACAGATTCAAGGAAAGTTTGGTGATAGAACTATCGGTATTGTATGAAAAATTTGTGAAGGAATGAAAGAATGCGAAAGGTTTGAAAAGAGTTGAGGAAATTACTAGGGTTACCTTGGTCTACGGCCTCTGCTTCTTCGACCGCTAAAAGGCAAGCCTGACGCCGTGGTATGTTCCTTCTAACTGGAGGCACATTCCTCTATCCTTGGTGTAGGGTTCCTAGGCACACTCAAGAGGTTCCGCAAGACATCAGCCATGCCAAATTCAAAAATTTCCGGTGCCGAGAAACCCTAATGCGATCGTTGACTAGAGTTTAAGGTGAAACTACAACTAGTTAACAACTTAACTAAGAGTGAACAGAAAATACAACCTTTGTAGGTCCGGTCCTCCACCACCATAGCTCCACGTTGACGTCCCTCCGCTGCGATCATCGGATCCCGGACTGTAGCGATGGTTTCGTCGAAGAAATGATCGGGCTAGGTCGTCGACTTCGATGCCGAAGATGATCTACGTCGAGGCAACTCAAGATCAAGCTTCAACTTCACCAAGTCATGAAACTTGTGAAGAAAACAGCCTATACTACATGGCAAGTGGTAGAGGATGAAGAAATAGGAAGTGGGTTCACTTTGGATTTGGATTTCTCACTTGGAATCATCACTTGACATTTTAAAGCAAAGGTTTTTCTTTCTTCTTCCTTGAAGAAGAAGAAGAAGAAGGGAAAAGAATTATCAATTAAAATAAAATCAAGTGATGGTTATCATTTTGCAACCATGGTTAAGTGTAGAGAATAAACTAGGGTTTAGTTGAATGGTTGGGTTAAGGAAAGAAACAAAATGGTTTTGACTTTCAAAGCTTCATGAAGCTTCAAGTGAAATCCAAATAAAGCCACCATTTTATTTCTTGCCATAATGAATAAATAAATAAATGAATAAGTAAATAAAGCAAATGAAACCCTAACCATTAACTAGCCATGGTTTAAATCAAACATACACCCAAGTTTGCATGTATCATCAAACATGATACAATCAAGTGCACAAAAATATATCACATATACAATGTGCATATCTAGTGAGAAAAATAATCTTAAGTGAACCAATACTAGTTAATGTAAAGTAATATATCAAATATATAATTATACATTAAATCATTAAATCAACACTTGATTTAACGATCCGGTCATATCGCATATGACCGACTAATATCCAATGTATCGACTTATCGAATCAATCCTCGATTCATTAACTAGGTTATATCGCATACAACCAATTGATAAATTCATCGCGAGAATAGAATACGGTATCACATACACGCATTATTCTCGGTCCCGCATATATCTCATACGCGCCCCTATTTCGTTTCGCTTGAGCCAGGAAATCTCTGTGTAGGACTCTAAAGACTCGTCAATACGCCGGTAGCAGGTGATGATCATATCAAACACCCACAAGCCGCAAGCGGCCTGCTAAACGTAACGGCCACTTGGGTATTGAACGATCAGAAGATCAACAAGCAAGCCCGCTCACACTCCTGTGAATCCAACCAGCAACACTTACCGTACAGTCCGGTCTGTTCGTCTGATCTGTCGCATATCTTGCCTAGGGGTGGTAAACGTCAGACCCCAGTAGCTCGATAAGTCGTGTCGATATGAGGTCTATAACAGTTCGAGAAACTACTGGTAACACTTACCAGTAAATCTCAGCAACCCTGGCCAGGGATTTCCGGTTATAGCCAATCGAACACAACGCAACATCAACTCCCTATACCGGGAGAGACGAATCCCCTCCTATCGCTCATTGCCTCCATGTGATTCGGGACTGTACCCAAAAGCCACCGTTTTGCACGCCTTCTTGGACGTGGTAAGGTGGAAATCAAAGCACAGTGGGAATCATACAAGACTCTATGACGATCTCGGGTCTATAGACTAACCTGTACCAGTGTCACCAGAGAACTGCCATCTGACGTAAGGTATAATACCATCTGGGAGTTCTCGGCGAGTCCGTCCAGTGTACCCAGTCTCCACTGAGCACCCGTATATCATCTTTGATGTCAAACACCAATGGATATGGGATCATCCATCGCCCATCTGTATAGGTCGAAAAGGTATACGGTAGTCTACTCTGGTATATCGATGCCCCGTCTCGATACACCCACGACTAGGGACCTTGAAGGATGTACTTATGGACTACCATGTCCCCACTAGTATGATCCGCATCATAGTCCAGGTAGTCAAGTACACATCCTAAGGGCTTTACCAACATATAATAGAGAGACAATCAGTATACACGTTAAGATAAAGAGCAACCAGATAGCATACTATCATGTCGAGCAAGAAAGTCCTACCTATATATGTCCCAGCATCCACTACAATATACATCCTATGTACAGTAATGGCCTCTAGGGCATACATTTAACTAACAATCTCCCACTTGCACTAGGGCCATCTGTAGTAGTGGTTGCAGTATCTCATACTCAACCATCCCATAAAAGTCTCTCTCTGGGAAAAGGCCTTTGTGAGTGGATCCTCCGTATTGTCCTCTGAGTCTGCTCTCCTAACCTCGATCCCCTGGAGATCAACCATCTCCACGATTAGGTGACACTGCCTTAGAATATGTCTGGATCACTGATGGGACGGGCGTTCCTTGGCATAAGCCACAACTCCATTGTCACACAATGGGAGGAACGAAGTTCATCTCATGAACTAATATACATCCAGACCGCCTCTTTGGTAGCATCTTAAGTAGCAATGTATCCAGCCTTTATCGTCTAGTATGCCACGGTATCTAGCTTGGAACTCTTCCAACATACCGTCCCTTTACTGAGGGTAAAGACAATGCCTGTGACTGACATTTAGTCGTCCTTATCACCCTGGAACCTTTCCAGTGATTCTTCCCATGATCAACTGATACCATCTCACTACAACTAGTGAGTATCCTAACATCCAATTAGATCTATCTCATAGATCCAAAACCCAGGATTTAGGAGGTATCACTTTGATCCTATATGGAGAATCATTGTGATAAGCGGAGATTGACCGAGCGTAGCATAGGAAACTCCTTTCTTATCAAGAGTATGTCATCCACGTACTCTACGAGGATCACCACCATACTCCCTACTACCCTTTTTGTATATACAAGGTTCATCTACCATTTTGATGATGTCAAACTGTTTGACTAACTCATTAAAACAGATGTTCCAACTTCGCGATGCCTGCTTCATCACATAAAACATCTTGCACACGTTTCCGCTGCTCCCACTGTCTACGAAGCCTTCTGACTGTGTACTTATAGACTTTCTCTTCTAAAACATCATTTAGAAAAGCAGTCATGACACCCAACCGCCAGATATTGTAGTCATGGTATGTAGCTGTGGCAAGTAGGATCTGGATGGACTTAAGCATAGCTCCTTAGAAAAGGTTTCATCATGATCCATACTTGGTCAATGATGTAAACCTTTAACAAGTCTAGCTTTGAAAGTCTCAACTTTTCCATGTACACCAAGTAATCTTCTCAAGATATACTTGCTCCTGATGGGGATTTAACCCTTCAGATAAAGCAACTAAAGTCCATACTTTGTTGGTGTATAAGGATTCCATCTCAGATCGCTAAGCATCCAGCCATTCTTACAGAGTCACACTCTTGATGGCCTGCTCGAATCTAGTTGGGTCATCATCTCATGATGCAATCCTCGCTCCCACTGTCATCGAGAAACCGAGGTATCTCTCAGGGAGATGAGGAACCCTGCTAGTTCTGCGGAGAGGCTGAGGTTCGTCGGGGACTATTGAACCCTTTGGTTCTTTCAAATCATCAGTTGCAGTTTTGTGTAGCTGGAACCTTTCCAGTTCTACATAACAGACCTTGCCTCAAGCTTGTCCGGATTTTGATTTTAGACATAAGCCGGACAACCCCAAATCTTAACAAACTTAAGATATGGCTCTTCCCTTTCCATATCTCATATGAAGTGGTAGGCAACTGATTTGATCGGAACCCTATTCAATAGGTATGCAACTTCATAAGTGCATTACTCCCAAAAGGAAATAGGTAACTCAGTAGTACTCATCATAGAGCACACCATATCACATAGGGTGTTATTGCTCCGCCCCGATATACCGTCGTGCAATGGTGTATGCGGAGGAGTAATGCCGAGAGAGAATCTTATTCTCCTTTAGAATAATCCAGGAATTCCATGCTCAAGTATTCTCCTTCCTGATCACATCAAAGGATATAATACTTATACCCGTATTGGTTCTCTACTTCTAACTTATATTCTGTGAATATCTCAAAAGGTTCGGACTTGTGTTTCAACAGGAACATATGTCTGAATCTTGAGAGATCATTAGAGAATGTAATGAAGTACAAAGAACCGGTCTTGGCATGTATAGACAGGGGACCTACATACATCAACATGTATCATCCCAAGAGTTCACTAAATCTGTCTCTGTTTCCAGTAAATGGAGCTATGGTCATCTTATCTCTGTGATATGACTGGCAAGTTTCACAAGATGTAAATTCAAACTAATTTAAATATGCATCTAAATGTAACTTCAGCCAGTCGGGTCGCATTGATATAACCTAGTCTACAATACCTCAAGAAGGATTCGTTCATTTCTGAACTCTTCCTCTTGTGTGTGTTTTGTATACTAAGAACTGTAGTTTGATTTAGAACATCAATGCTTTTAGATAACGTGCCTGAACCGATCAACTTTTGATATAGGAAATGTTCAAAACAATATCCAACAATACAAAATTATATCCTTCTTTACTAATAAAGAGACTGATATAATTTTGTATATCAGGTTCGGTATCTAATAACATTTGTTCAGAATCAATGTACTGGTAATACAGGGTGACAGTGACCAACAGACTTGGCTGCAACACTTGCCCCGTTTTCTGTCTCATGAAACTTATCACTCGTTCTCAGTTTTTCTACCTTTCGGTAGCCCTATGTAACAGATTACATATTTGGGATCCTGATCCGGTATCAAATACTCAGGACGTAGAGGATACAGAGAAACAGTTCTATGTAATGAACACACCCGAAGATGATGCATCAACATGCACTCTCTTCGTTTGGGCGGCACGGGAATTCTGGTAATCCCCAATTTCCTACTCTGTCTTATAACAATTATAAGTTGGAGCGGGACCAACGTTCCCCAGCTCAGTATAACAAACGGGTTCGGTCAATATATCCGTATTATTATCTTGATTAAGGCATAATATGGTCGCTACCTGGAGAGAGAGAGAGAAGAAAACACTCTGCGTGCGCTCTTGGAAGATCAGATTGGTTATATTTTATCTAATCAGGATGGCTCCCACTGTTTTTATCAAATCTTCCTTCAAACCCTAAAAGGAAAGACTAGCCAGGATTAATTACACGCTACAAGTTCGCCAATTTTTCAGCCAGGCCAGTGTCGGTACTTTGAGGGAGGTCCCCCATGCTTTCGCACGAACCTAATTAATGTAAACCCCGTTTTCCCAGAGGCGTAACCCCGTTGACACCTTTCTAGACACCTACTTGATCGGCTAATTGTAATGTGTAAAACTCTCCCAGGAGTAACAATTACTCACAGCGGGTATCGGGATCCAACTATCTCATAGAAGGTATGCAATCTCATTGCAAATTTCAACACTTGAAATTCCCGATAATATTTTGCCCCTAGTATGCTATGACCTTGACGCATGCCAAACAACCCATAGTCCGCTAGTCAAGTTCAACCCGTACATTTCTTGATTGAATTAAACCCACCCGCACGACCCTTGATCCATGCCAAACAACGCTGTACGAATACCCTAATCCAATCGCATCATATGCTAGCAGATAAGCACTAGTTAGCTACCGTACACTACGCCTTGACGCATGCTAAACTACCGCAGCACGAATACTAACTAGTACTTATCTGAAATGACGGAGGGCTACGATAGGTTTTTCTGAAAACCTATTGCGTAATGAACTTGATATCGTTGTAGAATTGAATGAATTTTGAAATGGAGTGTTTTTGAGGCTTTTCTAGTTTTGCTAAAGGGGTCACTCCCGGTGAAGGGATCGTCAGCCCTTTCCTCGTCGAATGAGGTGCGGGAAATATCATATATATCACTGTCCAAAGCAGAAACTATAGAAGCAATCAAAAGACAAACCGAGTGTATAGCATCTGCCAGTTATTGCTAAAGGGGTCACTCCCGGTGAAGGGATCTCGGCCCTTTCCTCATCGAATAAGGTGCAGGATGTTCTACAAGGAACACCGCGATGCAAAGCAAGAACTGTAGCTACCTGTTTTTAAGAAATTCGATTCCACAAAATCTTTTGGCTTTCTTTTCTTTCATTAATCACATTAATGAAGTCCCATCATTTAAGTCCACCTAAACATCACAGATAAATACGACGTACACTTATACCATCCGCATTCGCCTCGATGTCCCCTCGTGCACCGTTAGGTTAGGTAACTAACGGCAGAGCAGGGCAGGGCTAGCGCGGGTGTAAAACATAAGTAACATCTATATAATATATCATATATACTATATACAGTTTTTATCACAGAACATATTAAATGATCACATCACAGATAACGCAGCAGAAAATATCATATGAAATATTGGATATACTAGGACGTCCGTGTTTTCAATACGAGCCAGTATAAAACACGGATTCCACGGTCGTGATGAATAGCCAAACCCACACCCCTAGACCCCTACGAGAGCGGCAAGCAACCCTACCAATTCTAGAGTTAGGAGACCCGGACTCGACTCCTCGAGTTGGTCTCCCACTGGACTCCAGAACCCAGTTACTTGTGCCCTCCTCCTTGGGTCTATCCTAGTGCGGAAAAGTAAATAATATACAAACGGTGACATATTCCGCAACCTGGAAGTGCCCCAATAAAAGAATATTACATACAAGTTTTTACATGAATGAATGAAAAACACTCATCTCATATAAAAACCCCCCGGCTATTCCAACACGACGATCCAATATAACATATCCAGCAACACATAACATCACATGTCATCAACGTAAGTAAACATGCGTATCCCAATTGTCGTTGACATATAGCAACGAAACCGGCGATATCACATATTACACTTACGGTCACAGAAAAGAAAGTGTAAAACTACAACAGTTGGAATCCGCAACTTCTTTAGACATCGCATGCCTAATCAAATGAATTCCTTAGACACCGCATGCCTAACAATTATAAACCCCGCATTTTAGTCTCATTATCGAAAACTCTTTTCAATATCAAGTCGGGCAATTCAACAAGATTCCCAATATGTCGATCGAATGCTTGTCGCAAACTTCAGTAGACGGCCGCACCCCCGATACCGTCGACGAAGTGCACCAAGGCGGAACACCGCTGCCGCGAGCACCTGAACGGATGCTTTCGGCGACAGGGTTCTCCTACAGTCACTTGGTCGGGGCTATGGGGTGTAGCTGTCTACTAAGTTTACCCGGCGAGTATCCGCGTACGCTACGTGATTGCGACGGACTTTTGATCACATCAAAATTCTGTGGCAACCGATCAAGTGAGACTAAAGTGCTGTGTTTATAACATTCATATCAGTTATCTCATAACTACTTGTGGATTCCAAGTATTGTATCCCATTTTAGATAAATAGAAAATGTTAAACTTTCCGATCGAACATTCAAACACCCAAGTTTTCCCGAAACAGCTTAACACATGAAATAAGTTTAAAAACATTCACTTCATGCCTCAGTACCAACGGTCCAACCGTAGAAGGGTCAAGCCAACGCCTCACATGTGGCACGCCGTACTGCCCCAAACCCTAAGGTTCAAAGGGCAGTTCAAGACGGTCACATAATCGAGTTAAGGTTTGTTGTCTTCTAGAGGGACCATTGCGTTACTTGCACTACTTAGAACGTCATTAAACTACGGAAAAATCCAACAATTGGAAATTTCCCGGAAAGGGAAAAAGTGGGTATTTATATCCGGTCGAACTTTTTAACATATTCTAAAATTACCCGGAAAAACACATAGACAAAGTTTGATAATCCGATCGAATTTACGAACTCCCAATACAACCCAGAAAAACTCAACTGTTGAATATCAATTAAAAATTCCCATAAAATACAAAATCTGAAGATAGAGATTACTGTGCAAACAGAAGTGAACAATCCCACTTTATTTCCGCGGAATCGCCGCGCAACGTAGGGTACGCCGCGGTTCCGCGGCGGTTTAATTGAGTTGGGTCCACGAATTTCACAGTAATTCCTATAAAACCCTGCTGAATATTTTGACAATTTTTAATTCACAAAAATCCAAAATTCCAGAAAATTTCCAGAGAGGGATTTAGAATTAAGGTTTCGGGTTCGATCGGGTTTCTAACATCGTCTACGCATCGCCTAAGGCTCTAGCTAGGCTCTGATACCACTGTAGGGTTCCTAGGCACACTCAAGAGGTTCCACAAGGCATCAACCATGCCAAATTCAAAAATTTCCGGTGCCGAGAAACCCTAATGTGATCGTTGACTAGAGTTTACGGCGAAACTACAACTATTTAACAACTTAACTAAGAGTGAACGGAAAATACAACCTTTGTAGATCTGGTCCCCCACCTCCATAGCTCCGCGTTGACGTCCCTCCACTGATATCATCGGATCTCGGACTCTAGCGATGGTTTCGTCGAAGAAATGATCGGGCTAGGTCGTCGACTTCGATGCCGAAGATGATCTACGTCGAGGCAACTCAAGATCAAGCTCCAACTTCACCAAGTCATGAAACTTGTGAAGAAAACACCCTATACTACATGGCAAGTGGTAGAGGATGAAGAAATAGGAAGTGGGTTTACTTTGGATTTGGATTTCTCACTTGGAATCATCACTTGACATTTTAAAACAAAGGTTTTTCTTTCTTCTTCCTTGAAGAAGAAGAAGAAGAAGGAAAAAGAATTATCAATTAAAATAAAATCAAGTGATGGTTATCATTTTGCAACCATGGTTAAGTGTAGAGAATAAACTAGGGTTTAGTTGAATGGTTGGGTTAAGGAAAGAAACAAAATGGTTGACTTTCAAAGCTTCATGAAGCTTCAAGTGAAATCCAAATAAAGCCACCATTTTATTTCTTGCCATAATGAATAAATAAATAAATGAATAAGTAAATAAAGCAAATGAAACCCTAACCATTAACTAACCATGGTTTAAATCAAACATACACCCGAGTTTGTATGTATCATCAAACATGATACAATCAAGTGCACAAAAATATATCACATATACAATGTGCACATCAAGTGAGAAAAATAATCTTAAGTGAACCAATACTAGTTAATGTAAAGTAATATATCAAATATATAATTATACATTAAATCATTAAATCAACACTTGATTTAACGATCCGGTCATATCGCATATGACCGACTAATATCCAATGTATCGACTTATCGAATCAATCCTCGATTCGATAACTAGGTTATATCGCATACAACCAATTGATACATTCATCGCGAGAATAGAATACGGTATCACATACACGCATTATTCTCGGTCCCGCACATATCTCATATGCACCCCTATTTCGTTTCGCTTGAGCCAGGGACCTTGAAGGATGTACTTATGGACTACCATGTCCCCACTAGTATGATCCGCATCGTAGTCCAGGTAGTCAAGTACACATCCTAAGGGCTTTACCAACATGTAACAGAGAGACAATCAGTGTACACGTTAGGGTAAAGAGCAACCAGATAGCATACTATCATGTCGAGCAAGAAAGTCCTCCCTATATATGTCCAAGTATCCATTACAATATACATCCTATGCATAGTAATGGCCTCTAGGGCATACATATAACTAACAGGAGTTTAGTTTGATTTGTTCGATTCCTACTTTGTTCGGCGGGACCTTTGCATTTGAGTTGAGATTTGAGTTTCAATTGGATTTGAATTGGAGTTTAGATTTAGCGTCAGCATCGCTACACTGGAATGGCACCAAGGGCGACTCATCATTTGCCGTTGAAGGATTTGAATTTGGATGTGAATTTGGACGGCGTCTGCATTGCTACACTGGAATATGGTATTAGGAGTAACTCATTATTTGCCTCTGGAGGAACTTGGAATTAGGGTCAGTATCAACACCGCTAACACTGAAGCATAATGCCAAGAGAGACTTATCATTTGCTTTTTCCCATTGGGAAGCGATAGCTTAGGAGGCAGGTTTTAGGTCCTTGTCACCTAAGGCTATTCAATTTTATGAGCCGTGAGTATCTCATAAAAGTATTTTCTCCCTACGAGTCAAATGGATCTCGTAGGTATATTTTCTCCTTAGAAGTCGTGAGGATCCCTGAGTATGATTTTCCTTTGTGAGTCATAAGGATCCCACGAAGGTGTGTTTTTCTTACGAGGCATGAGGATCATGTAAGCGCCGTTCTTCTCATGTATTGTGAGGACACATGAGTGGGTCTTCTCAAAAGGAGTATGACCGGCCGCAAGGCTGGTGATTGCAGTGGGACATGGGTGTGATTTATCTCGTTTATGCTCGTGGACTGTATGCGGCGCACGTGAAGCGTCGGACCCGTAGGGCAGTATAGTGGAACTTGGTTAGGATAGGGATTGTTTGTGCCCGTGGATTGTATACGGTAGTCAATTTGGGACTGGTCGTAGGCTGGAAGAATTTAGGGGATTTGGATTTTGGTTTTGGGTTGGCGTCTGCATCGCTATACTGGAATAAGTGCCAGGAGCGACTCATCATTCATCGTTAGGATGTTCAGGGATTTGAAATTTTATTGGTATCTGCATTGCTAATACTGGAATGGTACAATGAGCAACTCATCATTCGCCGTTGAAGGGGTTGAGATGTTTATTTATGTATTCCTAGTTTAACGATTTAGGGGTCAATCATTGTTTTATACCGCGATTGCTTTATCATTTTAGATCTTCTTATTGCGAAGGTAGCGATTGCCCTATCATTTCAGCTATTTATTCATAGTTTCCCCATCATTTCGTCTTTTTATTTTTAATTTTTTACTCGCTGATTTTGATTGAGGTTGCTCCATCATTTTGGCTATTTATCTATTTATTTATACATTTTTTACACTCACAGTTTAACGACTTAGGGGTCGAAGTCGTTCGCTTATTTAAGCTTCTCGAACTTTGATTTCAAGGTTTTCAACCTTCTTTTTGTCTGTGTGTCCCGTAGAAACTGCGGTGGACTGGATTATTTTCTGTAGCGGACGATTGAGTCGTCTGTCCCCAAAGGATTTTAGTCTTCGTTCGTATAGAGCGACGATCGTAGTTTAGTCGTTTGCTAACGCGCTTTTGGCTAATGAAATCATTCCCTCATTATATTGTTCTTCAACCCAATCCTTGAAAATATAACAGTCTTTGATTGTGTAACTTACTACCCTGTGGTATGGGCAATACAGGGGATTGTTGGTCATTTTTGCTTCACGAGGCCTTTTGGATTCGGACAGCTGCAGACCATTGCTCAGGGCGTCCTCGAATATTTTATGAACTCTGTCCCTTCTGAAAGAATAGAATTTAGTCAACTTTTCTTCCAGGGGCGATTCTCCTCCCCTTCCCAACACTGGTTTTCGAGGCCGATTGGTCCTTAATTCGTTCGTCATTTGCTTACCCTGGTCAGCAGATGTATTAAATGATTCGGTGTCGTTGGGACGTCCACCTTCGCGGTTGTCGTTCTCTGGACATTTGGACTTGTTGTTATATTAGAAGTTTGGAAGAGATTCGGGACTCGCATGTTCCAACATCTAGACTCTTTTAAGTAGGTTGTGGAGAGTTTCGGGATCAGCTAATGACTTGCCCTTGATTCTGTCCCGTGTCAATTTTCCGCGGTCATGCATCAGGACTTCCCTGTTAGTGTAATATGCCCTGGAGGCCATTATTTTATAGCACTAATTTGTTTATTATATTTTAGAACCTTGGGATATATACACGGATTTATTACAGTCTTGCTCGATATAGTAGTATGCTACTTGGTTTGTATCTATCTTAATATATGTATTTGTTTCTTTTAACGTATCGCTAATACATATTGATAGAGCCCTTAGGATCTTTGCTTGACTACCAGCGTTGTGATGGCAGTCACACTAGTGGGGGCTGGGTAGTCTACAAGCACATCCTTACACAGGTCCCTAGTCGCAGGATTATTGAGACAGGACATCGATACTCCAGAGTAGACTAGTGTATACGCTTCTCATCCCAGGAGGGAAGATTGTCTGTCCCACAGCCATCAGTACATCGTACTGGAGATAGAATGCAGGTGCTCATTGGGTTATGAGTTACACTGGACGAACTCGTGGGGAACTGCTGGTTGGTAATATACCTATCGTCAGGCAGCAGTTCCCAGGTGACATGAATGCAGCTTAGTCCGTCGACTTGACACTACTACTTCGCCTCAAGTGTGTTCCCACTGTTCTTAGATTACTACCCTACCATGGCTCTGCTGAGTCGTGCAAACAAGTAGTAGTTGGGTGCAGTCCCGAAGCACTTGGAGGCAGTGGCGGTTAGATAGGATTCGTCTCTCCCGGTATTGGGGGTTGATGTCGCGCTGTGTTCGGAAAGCCATTACACAAAGTCCCTGGCCAGGGCAAGCGAGATTTGCTGGTAGGGATTCCAGTAGTTTCTCAGGGTGTTTTTGGCCGCACTCCGACACGACTTATTGCACTATTAGGGGTCTGACGCTCGCCGCTGATTGATAGACATTTATGCTTATGCTTTTTTAAATCAAAGAATTAACCGCAATCAAGAACGGTGTCGCTTGGTAGCTAGCCGGTTGAGTACGGGTCGGTCCACAGGGAAAACATGTATTTTCTAGTTGTTCTAACGAGTCAATTCCTATTTGTGGTAGGTTTTGATTTTCAAAAAAACTGAAGTTGAGTTTGATTAGGGTTAAAAACTTGCTAGAGTTAGGATTAGGTTAGTTTGGAAAGTCAATTATTCTCACCGCTTTCTTTGCCCTAATTAAGAACTTTTAGGTGTTAAGGTAATAGTTAACAAAGGGGATTAGCACGATCGGGAAGAAACTAGGTTTCTTCCCTTTGGTCCTTGTCCGTCCTTTCTTAACTCTTACCCCTAACCTCTATGGAAATCATACACAACCGGTCTTTAACTATGGAATCACCGCTACCTCATGGGATATGGTGCCGTAGTGAGCGGTGTGTGTATATTTGCATAGAGTCCTATTTTAAAATATTGAACGGGCAAGAAAGGGGTGAGAAATTTTCATCTCTCAAACCTTTCCCAAACCTAACCCTAACAAGTGAGGAACTGCTCACTCATTAGGGAATTAACAAAGGAATTCATTTTTATGGTTTTTATTTAAGAGCCTAATTAACTTGCGGAAAATAACTACGGTAGAGAAATAAATTGTAGAGAAATAAAAATTGCAAATAACAAATTTAAGATAAAAAAACTTACTTTTTATTGATGCTCTCTTTGACAATTACAAAGAATGAAAATTTAAACTAGAGAAATAAAAAGGGGCATGCTCCAAAAAGAGCCATAGGATTCCTATTTATAGATAATAGAAACCCTAGGGTTTACATCTGATCCACATCTAGAATTACAAAAATACCCTAAGAAAACCGGGTCAATGGATCGACTCCCACCGACACGCACCGACACACCGACACGTGTTCCATATGGCTGCGGAACCGCGGCAGGAAACCTTGTTTGGGCGTGGTTCCGCGACCATCTTGAAGGTTCTCTGGCTCGTTTTCTCAGGTTTTCTTCATGTTGCATTTTCATTCTGGTTTCTTCACTTGGTTTCTCAGAATGTCTTCTAGTTTCTTCGAGATTTCCACAGTGCAGAATGTTGTGGGCTTTTATCATTAGCTTCGTGTTGAAGTCTTGAATCTTGTGCTGCCTTTGTACTTTGTGCAATCGAACTATTTGCTGATCTTCGTTCGTTCCTCAAACTGTAGGCGGCATGATAAAGATTCTTCTATTTGTTGGTCATAATCTCACCTTTGTAGCGTTTTTTCATCATTTTCACCGTATTGTTCCGAGAACCTATAACCTGCAACTATTTAGCAGACATGGATCAAAAGCACCTATTTATTTGTAATATAATTAAGAATGGGAAATATAATAATGCAAAAATCTGATATGAACAAATACCCCCAAACTTATCTTTTGCTCGTCCCGAGCAAAACTAGTTTTATTCTCGAAAAAACCTAACCTCACTTTTGCAGGGAAATTCAATTGCACTGAGTTCGTGCAACAAGCCGTTAAACCTCTCGGTGTCCCCAGTAGGAGGAGTGTTGTCTCCTGAGGGTTTTCAGCGGATACTACCCACAAAATCCGATCAATTTGGCCTGTTGACTTTCATTTTTCAATTCGGTGTTCTAGCAAGAAATTCTATTATCTTCGACTCAGAAATTATCAACCCATATTTTTCACGCCTCCTTATCATTTAATTTAAGATTGTATATGTTCTGTAAATTTATTTAGCTTTTAGCATCTTTTGAGTTTTCCTTCTAAGGTTCCATCTCAATTTAGGAATTTTTATCATCTCTACTAAAGAAATAAGTCCTATTTTTCATTCCTATCTCTCATCCAAACCCCAATTATATACCCCTACGTGTGTGTATGTATCACCCCTACACTTGGAAATTCAATTCAAGCTCTTATACTCTTGTCCATCGTCCAAAGTACTTTTATTTTGTGAATTTTAGATGAAATTGCTCACACATCCTTCATGCGACCATTAATACTTCTTGAGATACTAACGACTGATTACAAAATGTGTTTGCGTATTAAGGCGTAATTCCTCGTCTTGTAATACCTGAGGCTTTAGTAGTGACTTCCAAACCAGTTGGTCTAAGGCACTAGGTGATAAAACACCCTCACTATATATTTTTTATATTAGCCTTAAGTAATTACAAAACTAGTGTTCATTTTTTTATATTTCTTTATTCACACTTAGAATTTTATTTTCTTTTCCATATTAAGGATTTTAGACAAGAGCATTTCAAGGAATCCTCTACTATTCCAAGTTTCAAGGTGTGTGTATGTGCTAATTGTAGGGTATATATTTTCAGAATTTAAACTTAATTTTAGGAATTATTTTTCAGACTTACACTTCAATAAAAATTTCAATACTCTTCCCTTATTTTGACTTAGCTTAAGAACTGAACTCAAAATTTGCCTATTTCTGAATAAACTACAAGGACATATATTTTCTACAGTTAAATTTTATGAAAGATTATTTTTAGGGTTTTTAATTTACTAAGTTTAGGACCTAGTTTTTCCTTACTATTCAACCGTCATGCTAAACTTAAGTCAAATATGGCCAAAATTGAACTTTTCAATTTTTATAATTTTTAAAATTTTTCAATTTTTATGTGTTTTAAAAATAAGTATGCAAATGCAAAAATATACATATGAATGCGAAGGAAGAAACCTTACCGAGCACACCCCCAAACTTAAACTTGACAGTGTCCTCACTGTCAGGCTACACCAAGAGGGTCAAAATTGTTGGCACTCCCCTGTTTGGTTTTTTTTTTATCTCTTTTTTTATTATTATTAACAGAAAAAGAAAACAAAATATATATACAAAAAGGTTCCCCAGTGAAACAGTGTTTTCACTGATGAAGCATTAAAGTTCAGAGTTAGGGAGGAGAAAAACACAGTATCAAGCTATACAAGGCCTTACACAGCCCAAAGGTTAGCACCAGCCATTCAAAAATTTTATCGTTATAATGGTGTGGTTGGTGAAAGAATGGAGTGTAGAGAAAAGAAACGAGAAACACACGAGACCGTGTGGAGATAGAAGCATTATACGGTCTCGGTGGAGGAGAAGAATGGCGGAAGGGAAAAAGAAATGGTGTATGAACTTGAGGGTGAAAATGAATTGAATAAATTAGTACCATCTATAATGATTGATGTGTAAAAAGCGATTGTGCTAATCTATCAACACGTTGAGAAATGGGGTCAAATCCTTCAAGATTCGTGAGGAAACATGGGTACGTTGAATTTGGTAAACCAGACATTGAAAATGAAAGTGATATGGTTTCTTGCGTGGTCGGAACGATGGAAAGGATGAAGGGGAGTGATTTAGGAAGGGTAACAGTTAAAGATTCAGGAGGGTGTATACAGTCGGTGGAAAGGGCAGGATGAATTGGAGAATCCGACTCATCAAACAAAACTGGTTGATCCTCAATACTATCCTCATAATTCCCCTCAAAAGTTATTTCATCCATGCAATTATCATCAAAATCCAGACGCATATAAACTTCGGGAAAAACATTTAATGACTCGGGATGATGAATTGGAGAGAGAAACTCATCCAAATCTGTGGGTTCATCATCCGAAATATTCCCAGCGTCAATATTCTCGATCAAGTGAAAATTAAATTTTTCAGACACCTCATTAAAAGCATGGATATCAATTAATTCAGGTTCTAGAGTGGAGGTGTAGAGTTCAAAATGATTGGGTGTGGGTTCACTCGAAAGGGACCCTTCACAATCAGGTAAATCAAACACTACAAAGTCGCACAACTCATTAGACGTTTTATCTTCAACTGGGGAATCTTTTGGAACACTTAATAAACATTCAAAACCGGAGTTATGGGATTCAATTGGGGATGGGTAGGTTTGATTTGGAAGTGTGTACAACCCACTCTCACCACTCAAATTCTCAATCTGTCCAACCGCCTCATCATACATTGAAAAATTTGGAGCTAGTTGGAAACTAGCTACCGGGTCACTAGGTTGGATAAGGGCGGCCATGGACGCATTCAAATCCTTAATTTGTTGTCTTGACGCTACCATAAAATCTTCCAACGACTGTTCCAGACTAGACATGGGTTGTGAATGGGTTTTAGTAAAAGATTCAAAGTTGTTTGGATACTGGAAACTCCCAAATGGTTGTGTAGAAGCAATGTCTAGGGAAGGTGCGAAAGTCGGGTAGGACTGTTAGGAATTGAATGGTTGGACAGGCGTAGGATCAACATTTGGATAAGAAAGTGAATGGAATTGTTGATCCCAAGAACTGGAAGTGTTGAAAGGAGTGAATGATCGGTTACAAAATTGTTCATTATGTTCAGTAATAGACATGGGTTTCGGAGTCACAACAGGACTCAAAAAAGGAGTATCAACGTAAGAAGGTGGTGAAGGTTGAAATGGTTGATACAAAATGGATTGCGGAGTCCAACTGTTTCTCTTAGACGCGTCTATTCGATCTTTCAAAGAAATTTTGGGCATGGAGGGGTCGTCCGAAATTCGACCAAAACAATGCGCGTAGGAAGTAATGTCTGGTTACCAAAGTTCGGCAAGAGTTTTGCGAGGTGGGGTACCTATGATGTGAGAAAGGAGAA
This sequence comes from Agapanthus africanus, assembly GCA_030015575.1. Lineage (NCBI taxonomy): Eukaryota > Viridiplantae > Streptophyta > Magnoliopsida > Asparagales > Amaryllidaceae > Agapanthus > Agapanthus africanus. The sequence continues at coordinate 476,832,831 of CM057339.1, read as the reverse complement.
GAAAAAGAAAGTGAAGATTTTTTTTATTATTATTTTTTATTTTTTTAAAATTTTTTTTATTTAAAAAATTGTTTGTTTTGGAGTTTTGAAATTTTTGAAAGTGTTTTTTTTCTATTTTTTAGAAAGAGTTTTTGCAAAAATTTGTACGGAACTACGGCAGAATTTCAAACAATCACAATTTGAACATACACAATCAAACCTAGAGTTAGGGTCTCCTAAGTCAACTAGACTGCTCATAACTGTTCCAAAGGGCAAGTTGTGAGATCCTCAAATCGCCTCTTCACCGCCAATTATGGCCAGGTAAGCACAAGTAAAGAAAGGAGAGATCCGCTCACGAATCACCGTGAGACGGGCCTTTTAAAATTACCTTTCCCACTTGTCTAGCCTAGGCACCACAAAGTCAGGTTTAGATAAACGACCGATGCCTACAAGCTTTCCTTTGTCCTAATGAGCACGACAATCCTTATTGGCCGAGTCTAATATTTTTTAATTAACTCGAGGGTTGATGCAAATGCTTTTTGTGATTTTTGGGGTCCTAAGATGGGTAATGAAATCCCCATCCAATCTGGATTGGTGTTATAGCTCCTTAAAAGTCCGTTTTAAAAATGCAAAGCAGTAAACACACAAAACACTTGCCAAATTTTTTTTTTCTTTTATTGCAGTGCAAAGAATCCTGCACAAGATCAAGTTATTGGAGAAGGGAGAGAAGTTTTGCACAAAGAACCCTGCAGGAAAATTTTTCAGAGGAGATCAGGGGGTTACAGAGAAGAGAAGAATGCTTACAGAGAAGATTCCACTTGTTGACGTCACCACCACGCGGCGGTTCCACGGTCAAAAGCGGGAAACTGCGGCGCTTCCGCGGTTGAAAAGTTGTCTCAGGCCTCCAAACTTCTTCTGTTGTCTATTGTGGTTCTCCTCTGTTTGTTCAGATCTGCTGTTTGCTATTTTATTCACTGGAGTTTTCCAGATCTGAATATGTTCGTCTCTCCGATCCTGCACAATTCACATGAAAACCCTTCAAAAAATAACAAGATGATAATTTTTAATTTTTTTTCTTCAGTTTTTATGATTTTTTAATTTTTTAACTAACCTGAAATTACAAAAAGAAAATACTACGCCATCCCTAGCAACGGTGCCGTTTGATTGATAGACATTTATGCTTATGCTTTTTGAAATCAAAGAATTAACCGCAATCAAGAACGGTGTCGCTTGGTAGATAGACGGTTGAGTACGGGTCGGTCCACAGGGAAAACGTGTATTTTCTAGTTGTTCCAACGAGTCAATTCCTATTTGTGGTAGGTTTTGATTTTCAAAAAAACTGAAGTTGAGTTTGATTAGGGTTAAAACCTTGCTAGGATTAAGATTAGGTTAGTTTGGAAAGTCAATTATTCTTACCGCTTTCTTTGCCCTAATTAAGAACTTTTAGGTGTTAAGGTAATAGTTAACCAAGGGGATTAGCACGATCGGGAAGAAACTAGGTTTCTTCCCTTTGGTCCTTGTCTGTCCTTTCTTAACTCTTACCCCTAACCGCTATGGAAATCATACACAACCGATCTTTAACTATGGAATCACCGCTACCTCATGGGATAGGGTGCCGTAGTGAGCGGTGTGTGTATGTTTGCATAGAGTCCTATTAAAATATTGAACGGGCAAGAAAAGGGTGAGAGATTTTCATCTCTCAAACCTTCCCCAAACCTAACCCTAACAAGTGAGGAACTGCTCACTCATTAGGGAATTAACAAAGGAATTCATTTTTATGGTTTTTAATTAATAGCCTAATTAAATTTTGGAAAATAACTACGGCAGAGAAATAAATTGCAAAGAAATATAAATTGCAAATAACAAATTTAAGATAAAAAAACTTACTTTTTATTGATGCTCTCTTTGACAATTATAAGAAATGAAAATTTAAACTAGAGAAATAAAAAGAGGCATGCTCCAAAAAGAGCTGTAGGATTCTTATTTATAGATAATAGAAACCCTAGGGTTTATATCTGATCCACATCTAGAATTACAAAAATACCCTAAGAAAACCGGGTCAATGCACCGACTCCCATCGACACGCACCGACACACCGACATGTGTTCTATATGGCTGCGGAACCACGGTAGGAAGCCTTGTTTGGCCGCGGTTCCGCGGCCATCTTGAAGGTTCTCTGGCTCATTTTCTCAGGTTTTCTTCATGTTGCATTTTCATTCTGGTTTCTTCACTTGGTTTCTCAGAATGTCTTCTAGTTTCTTCCAGATTTTCACAGTGCAGAATGTTGTGGACTTTTACTGTTCACTTCGTGTTGAAGTCTTGAATTTTGTGCTGCTTTTGTACTTTGTGCAATCGAACTGTTTGCTGATCTTCGTTCGTTCCTCAAACTGTAGGTGGCATGATAAAGATTCTTCTATTTGTTGGTCGTAGTCTCATCTTTGTAGAGTTTTTTCATCATTTTCTCTGTATTGTTCCGAGAACCTGTAACCTGCAACTATTTAGCAGACATGAATCAAAAGCACCTATTTATTTGCAATATGATTAAGAATGGGGAATATAATAATGCAAAAATCTGATATGAACAGCTGCCCCTAGGACCGATATGCGACACTCTTAGACGAACAGACCGGACTGTACGGAGATTGTCACCGACAGGCTCAGTAGGAGTTCGAATGAGTTATGCTCATCGGCTTTCTTATCGACATCTACCTGGGGGCCGTTACGTACAGCCAGTGCCGCTTGCGGCCTGTGGTTAAACCCAATGCCGGCGTAGTTCGAGTCTTTAGAGTCCCACACAGAGGGTTTCCCTGCATCGGGCGAAATATGTAGAGGTCGTATGGTTTTACGACAAGGGTTTCGGTCTCGTACATGTACTTGTGCACGGATGATATTGCGGACAAATATTACTAGCAGGCTTTGGTTTAAGCCAGATCCTAGTATTATACCGATGGATTGTTTTCGTCTCTTTTGTATTCGTATTTTTCCGAATACGGATACGGGTATGTATATACAGACGAGGGGGCATTTTTGTAAAATGCTAGATAAAGCTGACATGACATAATTAAATTATTCTTTTTAGGTTAAATTAATAATTCATTATGTAATTAGGAAATGAGGTGGATATTGCATGAATTTAGACATGGCTTCTTTGGACACTTGTTGCCTTTTCAAGCCATGAGTCATTTGTTGACTATTCAACTCTTTTACTAATTATTCATTGTGATTTATCTCATGGATAAGAAAAAGAGTTCAGTTCACAACAAAAGAAGGGAGAGACTCATTTTCTATTTTCATTGCAAGAGCTCACTAGCTTTTCCTTCTTCACCTTCATCAACCTCAAAACCTTAGTACACTCATGTGTTGAGTAATCTAGGATAAAAAAAGAGAAAGTAATACTCACACACTCTACATAGTCTAGGTCATCTAGTGTAGCATACTAGAGGACCTAGTTTCTTCGGTTGTTGAAGAAGGAGCCCGGTACATAAGCTCTTGGGTGGATCATCTTCGATCCAAGAAAACCGACGAGGAGACGACATCCGCACCACTCCAAGGAGGTCGCACAGGTGAAGAGGACAGCGAGGATAAGAAGGACTGGTTACGTGAGGTATAACTTCTGTTCATGTAGTGTATACTTCATTTACTTTGTGCTAGTTCAGGTTTAGATACGATCTTGGCGGTCTGTCGATGCTACGAAGTATATAACTTTCGTATTTCATATCTTCCGCCTCCCTTCGATCCCCTGGGGTGAGTAGCATGGACTTACATTCCCTGGAAGCTAGCCACCGTTGACTTTCATGAAGGTGCTCCGCTCCTAGATCGGAGGGAATAGCTATTGGCTGCTTTGGGGTGTCAATCCATGGTTCATAGACCAAATCTTGATCTTGTTGTGATTGCATTCGAATGACTTGGGTTGCGATATTTTCCATAACATTTACTAGATCGTTGATTTTGGAATGGACCTTGGCTAACTCCTTATCTCTGTCCTGAAATTGCATTTGAAGCTATTGGAATAATGCTCATTCTATAGTTTCAGGGATGATGACTATGCTATCTTCTTCATCTGAGCTTGATTCTCTAAGAACCAGGGATCCTTTTTGCTTAGCGGTCTGAGCAGGGTCTTTATCTTCATATGAACCGAGCCGAGATTGGGTAATAGAAATCACATCGCTATCATGGCTGTGAAGCGTAGGAGAATTCATTCCCTCAGGCCCGACGATTGTTCTGAAAGTATGTCTTAACACCTTTGCTAGGTTTCAACAAGCATCAAGTATGCAATTTAAAAAAATTTAGAGGTCTAAGAAATACTAACCTAGAATCTAACTAGAGAATTAGGGTTTCAAGTGTAAGCAAACAAGTTCTACATTAAGTGATAAGGGTTTATAACCTTTGTAGACCGGTCCTTCACTTTAAAAGCTCTAAGTAGTAGTCCCTAGAACTCTTCTTAGACTCCATTTGGTCGAAGGAACGAGCTTGCTTCGTAGTCTTCGAGGCCGAAAATGATCCACCTTGAAGTCTCTCTCACTCAAGCTCACTCTTCACTAACAACCTAAACTAATGGGCTAGATTAGTGTAGCTTGATGAAGTAAGAATTTTGCTCACTTTATTTTCTTCTTTCTCTTTTTCTTTTTCAACTCAAGAAAAACCTAGAGAAGAAAAAGAGATGAGGATGAAATTGGATGAGAGAAGTAAGGTTCAATGAAACATGTAGTGAAGTGGTAAGATAAGTATCAATGGCATGATAAATATGTAATGAATAAATCAAAAATGAGATGAGTCATAGCTTCTACATGCTTCTCCAAACATCTTAGAAAATGACTCATTCTTATTTTTGTTTAATTCATTTATATTTATCATAATGTTCACTCCCATGTAATTCTCATACATCCTAATTCTATGTATTATCAACCATGATACATATAGTATATACACATTTTTATATATCATATATACATTAAGATGTATAAAGAAAAGAAAATCTTTAGTGAGCAATGATATTAGTTAATATATAAAAATATATCAAATATATAAATACATATCAAATTATTAAATCAACACTTGATTCAATAATCCGGTTATATCATATATAACCGACTAATATCATATATATATGTATATCACATTATTAAATCAACACTTGATTCAATAATCCGGTCATATCACATATAACCGACTATCATTCGATATTCGATATTAAATCAACACTTGATTCAATAATCCGGTCATATCATATATAACCGACCAATATCAAATACATATACATAAATCAAATCATTGAATCAACACTTAATTTAATAATCCGGTTATATCACATATAACCAACTGATATCAAATATCGCAAGATTAGAATACGGTATCACATACTCGTATTTAATCAAGCTCTCGCACATATCTCCATATGTGCCCTACTTTATTTCGCTTGAGCTAGCAAACCTCTGTGTGGGACTCTAAAGACTCGTCAATACGCCAGTAGCAAGTAATGATCACATTAGACACCCACAAGCCGTCAGTGGTACTAGCTGGACGTAACGGCTACCCAGGTATTGAATGAATAGAAGATCAACAAGCAAACTTGTCTAAACTCCCGTAGAGTCTATAAGCAACACTTATCGTACAGTCCGGTCTCTTCATCTGATATGTCGCATATCGAGTCTGGGGATAGAATCGTCAGACCCAGTAACATGATAAGTCATGCCGATGTATGGCCTATAACCATTCGAGAAACTACTGATAACATTTACCAGTAAATCTCATCAGCCCTGACCAGAGACTCGCTGTTATAGGTAATTAAGCATAGCGTAACATTAACTCCCAATACTGGGAGAGACGAAACCCCTCCTATCGCTCACTGCCTAGATGTGACTCGGGACTGTATCCAAAATCCACCTATTTGCATGACTCCTTTGAGCCGTGGTAGGGAGGAAATCAAAGCACAGTGGGAACCACATAAGACATTATGACGATCTCGGGTCTACAGACTAACCTGTACAAGTGTCACCAGAGAACTGCTATCTGACGATAGGTATGGTACTATTTAGGAGTTTTCAGCGAGTCATGTTCGGTGTACCCATTCTTTAATAAGCACCTGTGTACAATCTTTGATGTCAAACATCAATGGTTGTGGGATCAACCATTGCCCCATACAGGGTCAAGAAACGTACACACTAGTCTACTTTGGAATATCGATGCCCTGTCTCGATACTCGCTTGACTAAAAACTGTTAAAGGATGTGCTTGTGGACTACACAAGCCCCACTAGTATGATCTTCATCATAGTTCTGGTAGTCAAGCCTACATCCTAAGGGCTTTATCAACATGTATCAGAGAGACAATATAATATACAAGTGTATATGTTAAGATAAAGAGTAACCAGATAGCATACTATCATGTCGAGCAAGAAAGTCCTTTATATATATGTCTAAGAATCCACTATATCATACAATAATGGCCTCTAGGGCATACATATTCCTAACATGTTCACACCAGAATATTGCATTTAATACCGCTCATTCTTATGCTCATTTATATATAGATAGTTGCTTTTGATCCGTGTTTGCTACATGATTACAGGTTACAGGTTCTCAGTCCAGAATAATGCAAATCACGCAAAATCTCTACAGTTATGACAAGCAACTGCAAAAAATAGATAAAATCCGGGTTTCGGTCATCTACACCTATCAAGTACTGTTTACCAGTTCAAGAGACAAGACGAATACAATGGTCATTCGTGTCTCGGACAAGCATAGAGCATGAGGGAATCGGCACAAGTGTAAGTCTACGGTGGCGCCCCGGCCGTCTGAACGAGGCCAAAATGTGGAAACAAAAACTTTTCTTTAAACAGAAACCGGTGCTACTGCGGACTATAAACCCGGATCGGACCATTAACCTACTACTAGCGAACTAGAGAAAGGGTAGAGAGCTATACCGAGCGATCCGTGTTCTTCGGTCTTCGGCCACCATCCCGATCTCCCCGCGGAATCTCTGGTCTTCATCTCCTCGTCGGAAAGGGCACCACATCGCCGAGTCTTTTTACGGGCTCCCACCTCTGGACCGAGGCAACTCGGACACGAAGTTGGCAAGCCGACGTGTCCAAGATTGTTGTAGACCGAGTGTAGAAAACTTTTTGTCTCAAGGGGTTAGTAAGGTTGCCATTGAAGGGGGGAAGAAGAAGAAGTGAACTTTTGTGATGGCTAAAGGATTTTTTGTTGCAAGCATAAGAGATCAAAACCCCACACAAAAAATGGACACCCCATCAAGAGGAGTGGCCGGCCATATTAGGAGAGTGAGAGAGGGAGTGAGCAATCATACAAGAAAGAAAGAAGGGTGATGATTAGGAATCTTCATCACAACAAAGTCTATACTAATCCTCATCATACATAGTCTCCTCCTCATCAACCATCTCATCACAAAAGTCAAGTAATGATGAACAAAAGAAGTCAAAGGATGGTAGAACCATCATGAAACAACTACTTACAATAACCACCCTTCATTTTGCTAATTTGCACATTTGCAAATAACCCCCTCCACACCAATTTTCAGCCAAAGAAAGATAGAAAGGAAAATGGCCGAAACGAAATGCAAACTGGCAACTTCAAAAAGTGATCCGGTAATAAATTACAGAAAAACCCCGCGACTGTATATACATACCCGCATTTGTATTGCGACCGAATACAAATGCAATGAGACAAAATCTACACTGTAAAATACTAGGATCCGGCTTAAACCAAAGCCCGCTAGTATTATCCGTCCGAACGATAACACGTGCACAAGTGCACGCGTACGTTCGAACCCTGCCATAAATCCATACGGCCTCTACAGCGTTTCGCTCGAAACTTGAGAAACTGTCTGTGGGGGACTCTAAAGACTCGTCAATACTTTGGCTGTGGATTTAACCACTAGCACGTCAGAGGTATTAGCCGTACGTAACGGGCTACCAGGTATTGACCAAAAGGGAGGTCGATGAGCGAACTCATCCCGACACTCTACTGAGCCTGTCAGTGACAATATCCGTACAGTCCGGTCCGTTCGTCTATGAGCATCGCATGGCGGGCCTAGGGGGTTGGTAAAAGTCAGACCCCCAAAAGCGGTACAAGTCGTGTCGGAGTGTAGCCCAGAACACCCTGAGATACTACTGGAATACCTACCAGTAAATCTCCTGCCTTGGCCAAGGACTTCGTGTAATGGCTTTCCTAGATACAGCGCGACCTCACCCCCAATACCGGGAGAGACGAACCCCTGCAGATCCGCTCACTGCCTCCATGTGGCTCGAGACTGTACCCAACTAAAACCTGTTTGCACGACTTCTTTGAGCCGTTGTAGGGTAGTAATCAAAGTACAGTGGGAACTCACACGAGACAAATGACGATCTCAGGTCGATGAACTAACCTGTACACATGCCACCAGGGAACTGCGATCTGACGTCAGGTATAAGACCAACTAGCATGTTCCCAGCGAGTCCTGTCCGGTGTACTTATAATCCAATGAGCACCTGTATACATCTTAGGTGAACCAACTGACACCAGTGGCTTGTGAGACCGGCCACCGCCCCTCGTCGGGGTCTCGACTGTATACACTAGTCTACTCTGGAGTATCGATGCCCTGTCTCGAAAGCTCCCACGACTAGGGACTTTTAAAGGATGTGCTTATAGACCCCAGCTCCCACGTATATGATCTCCATCATACTGCCGGTCGTCAAGCAAGAATTCTAAGGGCTCTATCAACGCGTAATAGCGATCTGCAAGGTCACCTAAAGCAGTACACGATGATAAAGACAAACCAGATAGCATACTATCATCTTGAGTAAGACTGTCCTACCGGTATAGGTCCTCCCTCAATCATTGCAATCATGTTCCTGTGATCCAATAATTGACTCTGAGGGCACTATATCCAACAATCTCCTACTTGCACTCAAGGTTCATTATTGCGATGTCGCATGCTCACAGCCCGTGTGATACCGAACACCCAACTCCTCTACTAATCAGTCTCACGAAGCCTGTTTGTGAAACTATTGCGTTCGAGGAATAGCCTTAGTGAGTGGATCCGCCCTGATGTTTCTTTCTATGTCTCTCTTTATCTCAAATTCGCGGAGAAAGCCATCTCCCGAAATGAGCAATACCCTTCTTAGAATATGTCTGGATATCTGATGGGACCTAGTTCATAACTGAACTCCAAATCCAAACTTCTTAGACTGTATCATCAACTGAACTCAATCAGTATCCTGCGCTATACCTCTCTCAGTATCCACTTGGACCACCTGTCCAAAATACTGCCCCTCGTTAGAGGGAAAACTATAACTTTGATAGTCACTCTGTCATCCAGGTCACCTTGGAAGCCTGGAATGATAATTGTCTCTCGAAGGAGGCTGCCGTTATCATATCCCTAGAACATCCACTTATGTTCTAAAACTGCTTCCGAATGTTTCTCCAGGATTGGATCAATATCAACTTATTGCATCTACTGCAAAAACAACATCTGGTGTGGTACTTGATATCTCATGATTGACTCAATTACCTAAGCAAGTGATCTGCCAATCATGCACATCCCTTTCCCCTTTAGTCTTTAAGACACCATTAGAGAATGTGACTCCATCACCTGCAGGTACACTACCATGCTAGGAGTCTTCCATTCTAAAACACTTTTAGAATGCTGTCTAAGTACCCTGATTGGGACACTTCCCAAATCTAGATCTAAAACCATAGATCTAGTAACCAGAATGTCTGATATAATATCCAAGTCCTTTGTGGAGAAACCACTGTGTGACAACCAAAGTATAACCGATTGTAGTATAGGAACATCACTTCCTACTCTGTGTATGTCATCCAAATACCAGGACATCACACCCTACTGCCTTCTTAACAGATCCATCCCCTATTCTGATGAAGTCAAATCTATGACTGTAACATCAGAAATAGATGATCTATTTCCGCTATATCTGCTTTAGTCTATAAATAGACATAAGCCACTTGTCCATTATGCTTCCGCTGCTCCCACTGACTACGACAACCCTCTGGCAGAATCATATACTCGTGCACTTCTAAAGCTTGTTTAGAACGACGCTATACTCATCCTCCTGCCGGGTCTCATAGTCTGGAACAATAGTAGTGTCAAGTCTGAGTAAACAAGAACCTCCCTGTCACCGTCCTTGAGGCTACCGGAGTACCTCTCGGGTGCCTGAGGTTACCTACCTTATCTGCGGAGTGGCCAATGGAATGTCAAACCAAATTGAATCTTTAGGTTCTTATCAAATTTTCAGTAATCATTTGCGGTTCTGGAATCACTTCTATTTCTACCATACTCCCACTTCTGTTTTCTGAAAAAATCCATTTTACTTAAAACTGTGGCGAGTCTAGAACAATATCACTATTGATCTTCCAGATGGTAGAAAGTCAACCCTCGTCATAGCCTAGGTCAATCCACAAACAACCATTATAGAAACGTGCCTTGAGTTATCCAGAGTCTGGTTTTAAGCATAAGCCGGACAACTCCCCGTACCTTAACATCGTTAAGATATGAACCGTTCTATATCCAATATAGAAACAGAGGCACTGATTTAATTGGAACCAGATTCAAATCATGCAGCTGTCTCCAGTGTATGTCAACTAAATGGAAGGAGGCCGATCAGCGTTACTCAACTTAGGAGTGCTTCCAATTATGAGTAACCTGAAAGAGAAACAAGTTTCTCTTAATCATTACTATCAACTGAATACTATACACAAGTATCTACATCTTTGATCACCTTGAAGAATACTGATACTTGCAACACCTGGTTCTCTACTTTATTCTTATACCTATAACTTCTCAAAACTTGGACCTTGCATTTCTACGAAACACATGTTTAAGAACTAGAGAAGTCACAAGTAAACAGAATATAGTATGAGGACCAACCCCTCTGTCCTAATGGACACTGGACAACATACAATACTCTGTATAAGTCCCCTGAGTCTAATAACTCAAATCCTGTGCGTCGTAGGTTGAAAACTGTACTATGGTTAAGAAGAATTACACCACCGTTTAATGCTCCTTACCTAACCATCCACTGATATAGGTAAATGTCATAGACATAATTTCAAAAAGTTATATCTTACTTTATAAAAATAAACGTACAGATATATCAATTTGAAATTGGTGCATTATAACGGATATTCAAAACCAAATATTTGCCGTCCGGCAAACAACCCAGGTGATTTCCTCAACAACGAATCCCAATATAATGAGGATGATCACCCAATTCCCAATAACTTACTCCCACCTATCATCTGTAAAACCATACAGATGTGAGAATCAAACCTGGTAAATACATACCCTGGAGCAAGGGCTAATTGGGAAATCATTTTTCTTTTAACAATACACAGTAAAACTGAAACATATAAATGTTTCGAAGGGGTATCCAGGTATTCCTAGTAATGCCTCTTCCATTATCAGATTCACAACTGTAACCGTATATTTCTTTGCCATCTCTCTAAATCCCTTTATATGTCTTTAGTCGTTACCTTCTTTACACCCCCTTAGGCTAAATGGTTTTCTTTCTTCCCTACCGTTCGGCACCAGCCTATGGTTTGGAAGAAGACTATCCATTAAGCGTAATAGGTGTACTGTCCTAATCCTAGAATCACTCGCAACCCGAGAGAGGGTAAAGATAAAAGACAACTGAATAAAACCTTATTCCTATTTCTCCTGAACCAGAATCCATCCCCGAACTGGAACAAGTTCCTTCGAGTTCGTATATAACCATACGATGGAGTATCCAATAAACTGTGGATCTTTGTAGTGATACGGAGTGTCCTGGAGAAATACAAAGGTGAAGTAGGAGTGGTGATGAAATAGTTGGTTTGGTCGTGAATAGCAGTCGCAGTTTACTTTGCCCTCTTACTAATCCCTTTATCTGTCTTTACTTAATACCTTCTGTACACCTTTTAGGCTAAATGGTTTTCTTCCTTCCCTACCTTTCGGCACCAGCCTACGGTTTAGAAGAAGACTATCTAATAAGCATAATGGGTGTACTGTCCTAATCCAAGGAACACTCGCAACCTGAGAGAAGACAACTGAATAGTCTTATTCGTTTTCTCTAGAACCGGAAACCATCCTCGAATAAATTCCTTCGAGTTCGTATATAACCATACGATGGTTTTATCCAATGGAAGTTGATGTTCGTAATAATACGGGGTGTCCTGGAGAAAAGGGTAAGAGCAGGAGTGGCAATGAGGTATGCAACTCTGACAATCCAAAAGCCAGTGTTTTAGAAGGTTCGGTCAACTTGGTTACTGAGTCATAGTCAAGGGTCGGGCCATGGTCGCTGCCAAAGAGAGAGAGAAAAGAAACACTCTGCATGCACTCTAACCTAGATCAGAATGGTTATCACTTTATCTAATCAGGAAACCTCCCACTGTAACCTCAAATTCTCCTCCAAACCTGAAAGAAGAATTAGTCGGGATCACCCGAGAAGTAAACCAACTCATCAGTGGAAATCGGGATCCAACTATCATCGCATGATAATGTGATGGAATCCACTCACGTTATCACACTCCAGAAGGTATGCGCATATCTGGCAAGTTTCAGTTTCTTTAGAAACCCCCGATGTGATTTTTACCCCATGCTCTTATGACCTTGACGAAGGCCAACATATCATAAGTCACATGTCAAGTTCTACCCATCATTATCCAGGTTAATTTGAACCCACCTGTACATATCCTGACGAAGGCCAAAATAGTAGTACGACTGTCCCAAACCAACGCATCTATCTATGCTGCAGAAAAGTAACAAATAGCTACCATACACTATGCCTTGACTAAGGCCAACATACATAGCATGAATATTAAGTGCTACCTTTCTGAAATGACGGAGGGCTACGAATGGTTTTTGGCGAAAAACCTTTAACGTAATGAACTTGATATCGTGGAAGGAACCAGATAGCTTTATAAAATATAGTGGCGAAAACCCTTTGCTAAAGAGGTCACTCCCGGTGAAGGGATCTCGGCTCTTTCCCCGTAGAATGAGGTGCAGGATATTCCAACTGAATACCACGATGCAAAGCAAAAAGTAATCGACTATAGTGAAGTTATTGCCCTGACCCAAACTTCTGTCCAAGGGGTCACTCCCGGTGAAGGGATCTCGGCCCTTGCCTCGTCGACTGAGGTGCTGGATATTCATAACCGAATACCACTGTACAAAACAAAAGAGAACGTCCTTGCAATAACAGCTTTTTGAAAATTGTTCCGACAACATCAGAATATGTTTGTTTAGCTTGCATTGATCCGAATCAATGCAGTCCCATCAATTGATCACACCAATAAAGAACGAAAATACGATGTATGTATATACCATCCGCATTCGCCACTGGGTCCCGTCATCACCCGTTAGGTTACTTAACTAACGACAGAGCGGGGACTGGACTAGCGCGGATGCAAAACATATACAACATCTACTAGTATATATATCAATATATAATAATCGCTCAAGGCGTGATAAAATGCAACATCACAGAAATGTAATAAGCATCATAGAACAATACAGATATCTGGGATCCCCGGGTTTCATAGAGCCGCTACTGAAACCCGACGTTCCCCTGGTCGTGTGGATAGCCTGTGCAATGAAATCCTAGACCCCTACGGACGCGGCAAGTTACCCGCCAAAACCTGAAGCGAGACAGCCCCCTTCAACAACGTGAATGGACCACCCAGCACTTCACGGAATCCAGTAACTTGTGCACCCCCCTTGGGTTAACCTATACCCCGTACGAGTGCGGCGAATAGCCCGCCAATTCTAGAGTAAAGCCCCCTCCGTTTCAAAGCCATGAGATGCGGGCCCGTTGCCCTCTAGAACCCGGCTATCCGTGCACCCCACCTTGGGGTAATCCTAATATAGAAAGTAAAATATATACAACGGGTACATCGACCTCAGCCCGGTCGTGCCCCAAAAGAATAATATACAAACAGGAGTGGTGGCAGTCCACATGTAGGACGCTCGCCCCGCAAAATCAAATGTACATATACAACCAAAACTGTACTAACATTGCATCCAGGCTATCCACCACGACCAATCCGCAACATCACAGCACAATACAGAACATCAACGTGAATGTCACGTTCGCAAATCCGTCTAAAAGAACTATAGCAGTTAGACAGGATTTACCGATCAAGTGACATTTACGGTCGCAGATATAATGTAAATACCGTGAACTAATATGTTTAAAAGTTTCGATCGACTAAATTTTCCGAAGTGGGCCCCAAGCACAACTGTAGCACTCAAAATAAATCTGGGCCCAAACAGAATATACCAAAAACCCCAATTCCAAGTATAAAGGTCACTATAGAAAAATGGTATTGTGTTGACCCTTGACTGCGGCGGAACCGCGGCCGAAACATGGGTTTGGCCGCGGTTCTGCGGTTTTCTTGTAGCAACACACTACTAGATTTTTACAGAATTCCTAAAATCACCTGCACGAATTTCTGCAACACTCAAAAAAATTTTCGAGCACAAATAAAATCGACAGAAACTGATGCTCTTGAAATCGCGGTTTTGGAATATTTGTTCGATCGAAGTTTTAAACACGCTAGAGCAAGCTAGTAAGGGTTAATGGCATGGCTCTGATACCATTGTAAGTCTACGGTGGCGCCCTGGCCGTCTGAACGAGGCCAAAATGCGGAAACAAAAACTTTTCTTTAAACAGAAACCTGCGCTACCGCGGATTATAAACCCGGATCAGATTATTAACCTACTACTAGCGAACTAGAGAAAGGGTAGAGAGCTATACCGAGCGATCCGTGTCCTTCGGTCTTCGGCCACCATACCGATCTCTCCGCGGAATCTCCGGTCTTCATCTCCTCGTCGGAAAGGGCACCACATCGCCGAGTCTTTTTACAGGCTCCCACCTCTAGACCGAGGCAACTCGGACACGAAGTTGGCAAGCCGACGTGTCCAAGGTTGCTGTAGACTGAGTGTAGAAAACTTTTTGTCTCAAGGGGTTAGTAAGGTTGCCATTGAAGGAGGGAAGAAGAAGAAGTGAACTTTTGTGATGGCTAAAGGATTTTTTGTTGCAAGCACAAGAGATCAAAACCCTACACAAAAAATGGACAGCCCCCATCAAGAGGAGTGGCCGGCCATACTAGGAGAGTGAGAGAGGGAGTGATCAATCATATAAGAAAGAGAGAAGGGTGATGATTAGGAATCATCATCACAACAAAGTCCATACTAATCCTCATCATACAAAGTCTCATCCTCATCAACCATATCATTACAAAAGTCAAGTAATGATGAACAAAAGAAGTCAAAGGATGGTAGAACCAGCATGAAACAACTACTTACAAAAACCACCCTCCATTTTGCTAATTTGCACATTTGCAAATAACCCCCTCCACACCAATTTTCAGCCAAAGAAAGATAGAAAGGAAAATGGCCGAAACGAAATGCAAACTGGAAACTTCAAAAAGTGATCCGGTAATAAATTACAGGAAAACCCCGCGACTGTATATACATACCCGCATTTGTATTACGACCGAATACAAATGCAATGAGACAAAATCTACACTGTAAAATACTAGGATCCGGCTTAAACCAAAGCCTGCTAGTATTATCCGTCCGAACGATAATATGTGCACAAGTGCACGCGTACGTTCGAACCCTGCCATAAATCCATACGACCTCTACAGCGTTTCGCCCGAAACTTGAGAAACTCTCTGTGGGGGACTCTAAAGACTCGTCAATACTTTGGCTGTAGATTTAACCACTAGCACGTCAGAGGTATTAGCCGTACGTAACGGGCTACCAGGTATTGACCAAAAGGGAGGTCGATGAGCGAACTCATCCTGACACCCTATTGAGCCTATCAATGACAATATCCGTACAGTCCGGTCTGTTCGTCTATGAGCATCGCATGGTGGGCCTAGGGGGTTGGTAAAAGTCAGACCCCCAAAAGCGTTATAAGTCATGTCGGAGTGTAGCCCAGAACACCCTGAGATACTACTGGAATACGTACCAGTAAATCTCCTGCCTTGGCCAAAGACTTCGTGTAATGGCTCTCCTAGACACAGCGTGACCTCACCCCCAATACCGGGAGGGACGAACCCCTGCAGATCCGCTCACCGCCTCCATGTGGCTCGGGACAGTTCCCAACTAAAACCTGTTTGCACGACTCCTTTGAGCCGTGGTAGGGTAGTAATCAAAGTACAGTAGGAACTCACATAAGACAAATGACGATCTCAGGTCGATGAACTAACCTGTACACATGTCACCGGGGAACTGCAATCTGACGTTAGGTATAATACCAACTAGCATGTTCCCGGCGAGTCTTGTCCGGTGTACTCATAACCCAATGAGCACCTGTATACTGTAAGTCCATGGTAGCGCCCCGGCTGTCACATAGACGCCAAATGTGGAACAAAAACTTTTTACAACTGGCACTATCGCGAACTATAACCCGGATCTGCCATTAAAGCTAAACTAACAAACTACAAAGTGGGTAGAAATGTTATACCGAACGATCCGAGTCCTTCGATTTTCAACCATCATCCCACGCTTTGTTGCGGCTGCTCCGATCTCCTGAATCTCCAGTCTTCTTGTCCTGGTGGCACCACGTCGACGGATCTTTAAACGGGCTCCCGCCTCTGAACCGAGGCAACTCGATCATCAAGTTTGCTAAAAGAGATGACCAAGATTGATGTAGAGAATGAGTAGAACACTTTGTCTCGTTACGTCCAAAGCCATGGACGAACGGTTAATGAAGTTGCCTTTTGGATCGAATGGAAATGAGATATGGATCACATCTAATTTCTATGCACCAAAACTTATATCTTTTTTCAATCAACAACCATATATCTCCACCAAGGGGTGGCCGGCCATATATGTAGAGGGGGGAGGTGAGTGTAGGAGAGGGGAGGGTCACCATAACAATAATGAAGAGGATGAGTCATTTAAACACCTAGCATGAACTCATTTAATGCAAACCAATGATAATAAACCTAGTCATCACAACATTAAATGAACACTTAATGCATCAATGACTCACAAGCTTAGTCATCATCCTAGTCACCTTCTAGAAGCTTCCACACTCATCTTAAGAAAAGATAAATCTGTATTTAACCGAATGTCAAATACGGGTGATAGAAAACTGGAAACTGGCAACTTCCAAAAGTGATCCTGAAACGAATTTCAGGATAACCCCGTATCAGTATAAACATACCCGCATTTGTATTACGACCGAATACAAATGCAACTGAGACAAAGATATTATATCTACACAGTATAATACTCGGATCCGGCTTAAACCAAAGCCGACCAGTATTATCTGTCCGAAATATGACACGTGCGAAAACGCATGTGCATTTTCCGAACCCTGCCATAAACCCATACAACCTCTACAATGTTTCGCCCGAACTTGGGAAAGTGTCTATGGAGGACTCTAATGACTCATCAACACACTGGCACTGGGTATAACCTCTAGCACGTCAGAGGTACGAGCTATACATAACGTTTGCCTATGTATTGACTGGAAGGGAAGCTGACGAGCGAACTCATCCATAAACCCTACTGAGCCTAACAGTGACTAAACATACAGTCCTATCCGTTCGTCTATGAGTATCGCATATCTGCCTAGGGGGCTAGTAACGTCAGACCCCCAATAGCGGTATAAGTCGTGTCAGAGAGTGGCCCAGAACACCCTGAGATACTATTGGAGTACCTACCAGTAAATCTCCTGCCTCAGCCGAGGGCTTTATGTAATGGCTCTCCTAGACACAGCGCAATCTCACCCTCAATACCGGGAGAGGCGAATCCCCTGCCGATCCGCTCACTTGCCTCTATGTGGCTCGGGACTGTACCCAAAAAAGACCTGTTTGCACGACTCCTTTGAGCCGTGGTAGGGTAGAAATCAAAGCACAGTGGGAACTCACATGAGAAAAATGACGACCTCAGGTCGATGAACTAACCTGTACACATGTCACCAGGGAACTTCTATCTGACGATATGTATAATACCAACTAGCATGTTCCTGGCGAGTCCTGTCCGGTGTACTCATAACCCAATGAGCACCTGTATACATCTTTGGTGAACCAACTGACACCAATGGCTTATGAGACCGGCCATTGCCCCTCGTCGGGGTGTTGACTGTATACACTAGTCTACTCTAGAGTATCGATGCCCTGTCTCGAAACTCCCACGACTAGGGACTCTTTAAGGATGTGCTTACAGACCCCAGCTCCTACGTATATGATCGCCATCATACTGCTGGCAGTGAAGAAAGAATCCTATGGGCTCTATCAACATGCAATAGCGAACTAAAGCATGTATACGATGATAAAGACAAACCAGATAGCATACTATCATCACGAGCAAGACTGCCATATCGGTATAGGTCCTGCCTCAATCATTGCAATCATGTACCTGCGATTCAATAATTGACTTTGAGGGCACTATCTCCAACAATCTCCCACTTGCACTCATGGCTAATTATTGCGATGTCGCATACTCACAGCCCGTGTGATACCGAACATCCAACTCCTCTACTAATCAGTTTCATAAAGCTAGTTTGTAAAACTCTTATGTTCGAGAAATAGCCTCAGTGAGTGGATCCGCCCTGATGTTTCTTTCTATGTCTCTCTTAATCTCAAGTTCGCGGAAAAAACCATCTCCCGAATCGAGTAATACCTGTCTTAGAATATGTATGGATATCTGATGGGACCTAGTTCATAAATGAACTCGAAATCCAAACTTCTTAAACTGTATTGATAACTGAACCTAATCAGTATCCAGCATCATGCCTCCCACAGTTTCCTTTTGGACCACCTGTCCAGAATACCGTCCCTTGTCAGAGGGAAAACTATAACTCTGACAATCACTCTGTCATCCATGTCACCCCTGAAGCCTGGAACGATAACCGTCTCCTAAAGGAGGCCGCCGTCATCAAATCCGTTGAATATGCACTAATGTTCTAAAACTGCTTCCTAATGTTTCTCCAGGATTGGATTAATATAAACTTATCGCATCAAGTGCAAAAACAACATCTGGTGTGGTACTTGACATCTCATGATCGACTCAATTGCCTAAGCAAGTGATTTGCCAATCATGCACTTCCCTCTCTCCTTTAGTCTCTAAGACACCTTTAGAGAGGGTGACTCCATCACCTGCAGGTATACCACCATGCCAGGAGTCATCTATTCTAAAATACTATTAGAATATTGTCAAAGTACCCATATTAGGAAACTACCCAAATCTAGATCTAAAACCATAGACCTAGTAACCAGAATGTCTGATATTACATCCATATCCTTTATGAAGAAACAACTGTGTGACGACCACAGTACAACCGATCGTAGTATAGGAATTTTATTTCCTACTCTGTGTGTGTCATCCAAATACCAGGACATCACACCCTACTACCTTCTCAACAGATCCATCCCCTATTCTGATGAAGTCAAACCCATGACTGTCACATCAAAAATAGATGATCTAACTCCGCTATATCTGCTCAAGCCTTTTAAATAGACATAAGCTTCTTGTCCACTATGCTTCCGCTGCTCCCACTGACCATAACAACCCTCTGGCAGAATAATATACACGTGTACTTCTAGTTTAGAACGACGCTATACTTATCCTTTTGCCGGGTCTCATAGTTTGGAACAACAGTAGTGTCAAGTCTGGATAAACAAGAACCTCCCTGTCACCGTCCTTGAGGCTACCGGAGTACCTCTCGGGTGTCTGAGATTACCCACCATATCTGCGGAGTGGCTATTGGAATGTCAAAACCTGATTGAATATATAGGTCCTATTAAATTTTCCGTAATCGTTTACGGTTCTGGAATCACTTCCAGTTCTACCATACTCCTACTGCTGTTTTCTGAAAAAATCCATTTTACTAAAACTTTGGCGAGTCTAGAACAATATCACTATTGATCTTTCAAATGGTAGAAATGTCAACCCTCGTCAAAGCCACGGTTAACCCACAAACAACCATTACAGAAACGTGCCTTGAGTTATCCAGTGTCCGGTTTTAAGCATAAGCTGGACAACTCCTCGTATCTTAACATCGTTAAGATATGAACCATTCTATATACAATATATAAATAGAGGCACTAATTTAATTGGAACCATATTCAAACCATGCAGCTGTCTCCAGTGTATATCAACTTAATGGAGAGAGGCTAATTAGCATTACTCAACTTAGGAATACATCCAATTATGAGCAACTTGAAAGAGAAACAAGTTTCTCAAAACTATTACTAACATCTGAATACTAATCACAAGAATCTACATCTTCGATCTTTTTGAAGAATTCTAATACTTGCGATACCTGGTTCTCTACTTTATTCTTATACCCATAATTTCTCAAAACTTAGACATTGTATTTCTACGAAACACTTGTCTAAAAACTAGAGAAGTCAAAGTAAACAGAACATAGTACAAGGACCTACCCCTTTGTCCTGACGGACACTGGACAACATACAATACTCTGTATAAGTCCGCTGAGTTGAATAACTCATAACCTGTACATCGTAGCTTAAAAACTGTACCCAGGCGATTTCCTCAAATATCACCAATTACAACGAATTCTGATATAATGAGGATGATCACCTAATTCCCAATAACTTACTCCCACTCATCATCTGTAAAACTATACAGATATGAGAATGAAACCTGATAAATACATACCCTGGAGTAAGTGTCTAATCGGGAAAACAGGTTTCCTTTAACAATGCACTGAAACATGAAAATGTTTCGTAGGGGTATCCTGGTATTCCTAGTAATGCCTCTTCCATAATCAAATTCATGACTATAACCGTATATTTCTTTGCCATCTCTCCAAATCCCTTTATTTTTCTTTATTCATTACCTTCTGTATACCATCGTTAGGCTAAATGGTTTTCTTCTTTCCCTACTGTTCGGCACCAGCCTATGGTTTGGAAGAAGACTATCCAGTAAGCATAATAGGTGTACTCTCCTAAACCAAGGAGTACTCGCAACTTGAGAGAAGGTGATGATAAAAGACAACTGAATAATACCTTATTCTATTTCTCCCGAACTGAGGAAAAAAAAAGGTGAAATAGGAGTGGCGATGAAGTACGTGGTTTGGTCATGAATGATAACAGTCGTAATTTACTTTGCCCTCTTTCTAATACATTTATTTTATTTTTACATATTACCTTCTGCACACCCTACTTAGGCCAATTGGTTTTCTTCATTCCCTACCTTTCGGCACCTGTTTATGGTTTGGAATAAGACTATCCAATAAGCGTAATAGGTGTACTCTCCTAAACTAAGGAGCCCTCGCAACCTGAGAGAAGGTGATAATAAAAGACAACTGAATAAACCAATTCTATTTCTCCTGAACTTGGATCCATCCTCGAAGAAGTCCCTCCGAGTTCGTATATAACCATACGATGGATCTATCTAATGGAAGTGGATATCCGTAGCAATACGGGGTGTTCTGAGAAATGCAAAGGGTAAAAGAAGGAGCAGCAATGACTTATGCAACTATAGACAATTCAAAAGCCAGTATTTTAAGAAGATTCGGTCAACTTGGTCTCTGAGTCATAGTCTCGGGTCGGTCAAAGGTCGCTATCAAAAAGAGAGAGAGAAAAGAAACACTCTGCGTGCACTCTAACCTATATCAGAATGGTTATCACTTTTTCTAATCAGGAAACCTCCCACTGTAATCTCAAATTCTCCTCCAAACCTGAAAGAAGAATTAGTCTGGATCACCCGAAGAGTAAACCAATTCATCAGTGGGGATCGGGATCTAACTATCATCGCATGATAACTTGATGGAAGCCACTCAAGTTATCACACTCCAGAAGGTATACGCATGCCTGGCAAGTTTCCTCTATGTTTGAAACTCCCGATGTGATTTTTTCCCCATGCTCTTATGACCTTGACGAAAGCCAACAAATCATAAGTCACATGTCAAGTTCTGCCCGTCATTGTCCAGGTTAATTTGAACCCACCCGTACATACCCTTGACGAAAGCCAACAAGGTAATACGACTGTCCCAAACCAACACATCTATCTATGCTACAAATGAATACCCCAGCAGCTACCAAGCACTATGCCTTGGCGAAAGTCAACAAACAGAGCTTGAATACTACTGACCATCCATAAGATATGACGGAGGGCTACGGCTGGTTTTTGGCGAAAAACCTTTAACGTAATGAACTTGATCTCGTTGAAGGAACCTGATAGCTTTTTATAAAAATATAGTGACGAAAAACCTTTTGCTAAAGAGGTCACTCCCGGTGAAGGGATCTCAGCTCTTTCCTCGTGGAATGAGGTGAAGGATATTCCAACTAAATACCGCGATGCAAAGCAACTTGTAATCGACTATAATGAAGTTATTACCCTGACGCAAACTTCTGCCCAAGGGGTTTTTCCCGGTGAAGGGATATCAGCCCTTGCCTCGTTGAATGAGGTGCAGGATATTCCAAACTGAATATCGCTATGCAAAACAAAAAGAAACATCTTTGTAATAACACTTTTAAAATTTATTCCAACAACATCAAATATAGGTTTGTTTTATCCTTGCATTGATAAGAATCAACGTAGTCCCATCAATCAATCACACCAGAAAAGAACGAAAAATAAAATATACGTATATGCCATCCGCATTCGTCACTGGGTCCCGTCATCACCCGTTAGGTTGCTTAACTAACGACAGAGCGGGGGCTGGACTAGCGCGGGTGTAAAACATATACAACATCTAATAGTATATATACCAATATACAATAATCGCTCCAGGCGTGATAATATGCAACATTACAGAAAAGTAATAAGTATCACAGAACAATACAGATAATCTGGGATCCCCGGGTTTCATAGAGCCGCTGCTGAAACCTGACGTTCCCCTGGTCGTGTGGATAGCCTGTGTAATGAAACCTAGACCCCTACGGGTGCGGCAAATTACCCGCCAAAACCTGAAGCGAGGTAGTCCCCCACAGCATAGTGAATGGAACACCCGGCACTTCACGGAATCCGGTAAATTGAGCACCCCTCCTTAGGTCAAACTGTCCCCCCTACGAGTGCGGCGAATAGTCTGCCAATTCTAGAGTGAGGTCCCTTTGCCTCTCAAATCCATGAGATACAGACCCGTTGCCCTCTAGAACCCGGCTATCCGTGCACTCCTTCGCGGGATAATCCTAGTACAGAAATAAAAATATGTACAACGGGTACATCGACCTCAGCCCGGTCGTGCCCTAAAAGAATATTATACAAACAGGCAGTGACGGCAGTCCACATGTTGGACGCTCGCCCCGCAATATCAAATATACAAATAAATTCAAACTGCACTACCAATCCACACTGCTATCCACCATGACATATCCGCAACATCACAGCACAACACAGAACATCAACGCGACTGTCACGTTCGCAAACCCGTCTAAAAGAACTATAGCAATCAGACACGGTTTACCGATCAAATGACATTCCCGGTCGGAGATATAATGTAAATACTGTAAACTAACATGTTTAAAATTTCGATCAACTAAATTTCCCGAAGTGGGCCCCACGTACATCTGCTGTACAGTAACAAAATCTGGGCCCAAACAAATATTACCAAAAACCATAATTTCCAAAAATGAAGCTCTCTGGAAAAAGTTGGTGCACTGTTCCTACAAAGTCGCCGCGGTTCCGTGGTCAAACCCTAGGTTTGACCGCGGTTCCGCAGTGGTCATGTGGTATCACGTGCTAAAATTTTCCTAGAATACTTAGAAAACCCTGCATGCTTTTCTGTGATATGCAAAATTATTTTTAGGCCCTTTAAAAAATCGACAGAAACTGGGGTGCTGAAAATTGTGATTTCGGAAATTCCGTTCGATCGACCTTTTAATTGCGTTAGCACAAGTTATTAAAGCTTAATGGTGAGGCTCTGATACCACTGTAAATCCACAGTAGTGCCCCGGCCTTCTAATAGACGCCAAATGCGGAACAAAAACGTTTTACAACTGGCGCTATCGCGAACTATAACCTGGATCTGCCATTAAAGCTAAACTAACAAACTATAAAGTGGGTAGAAATGTTATACCGAACGATCCGAGTCCTTCGGTCTTCAACCATCATCCCACGCTTTGTTGCGGCTGCTCCGATCTCCTGAATCTCCAGTTTTCTCGTCCAGGTGGCACCACGTCGACGGATCTTTAAACGGGCTCCCGCCTCTGAACCGAGGCAACTCGATCATCAAGTTTGCTAAAAGAGATGACCAAGATTGATGTAGAGAATGAGTAGAACACTTTGTCTCGTTACGTACAAAGCCATGGACAAACGGTTAATGAAGTTTCCTTTTGGATCGAATAGAAATGAGATATGGATCACATCTAATTTCTATGCACCAAAACTTATATCTTTTTTCAATCAACAACCATATATCTCCACCAAGGGGTGGCCGGCCATATATGTTGAGGGGGGAGGTGAGTGTAGGAGAGGGGAGGGTCACCATAACAATAATGAAGAGGATGAGTCATTTAAACACCTAGTATGAACTCATTTAATGCAAACCAATGATAATAAACCTAGTCATCACAACATTAAATGAACACTTAATGCATCAATGACTCACAAGATTAGTCATCATCCTAGTCACCTTCTAGAAGCTTCCACACTCATCTCAAGAAAAGATAAATCCACATTTAACCGAATGTCAAATACGAGTGATAGAAAACTGGAAACTGGCAACTTCCAAAAGTGATCCTGAAACGAATTTCAGGATAACCCCATATCAGTATAAACATACCTGCATTTGTATTACGACCGAATACAAATGCAACTGAGACAAAGATATTATATCTACACAGTATAATACTCGGATCCGGCTTAAACCAAAGACGACCAGTATTATCTGTCCGAAATATGACACATGCGAAAACATACGTGCATTTTCCGAACCCTGCCATAAACCCATACGGCCTCTACAACGTTTCGCCCGAACTTGGGAAAGTGTCTGTGGGGGACTCTAATGACTCATCAACACACTGGCGCTGGGTATAACCTCTAGCACGTCTGAGGTACGAGCTGTACGTAATGTTTGCCTATGTATTGATTGGAAGGGAAGCAGACGAGCGAACTCATCCATAAACCCTACTGACCCTAACAGTGACAATATACATACAGTCCTGTCCGTTCGTCTATGAGTATCGCATATCTGTCTAGGGGGCTAGTAACGTCAGACCCCCAATAGCGGTATAAGTCGTGTCAGAGAGTGGCCCAGAACACCCTGAGATACTACTGGAGTACCTACCAGTAAATCTCCTGCCTCGGCCGAGGGCTTTGTGTAATGGCTCTCCTAGACACAGCGCAATCTCACCCCTAATACCGGGAGAGACGAATCCCCTGCAGATCCGCTCACTTGCCCCCATGTGGCTCGGGACTGTACCCAAAAAAGACCTGTTTGCACGACCCCTTTGAGCCGTGGTAGGGTAGAAATCAAAGCACAGTGGGAACTCACATGAGAAAAATGACGACCTCAGGTCGATGAACTAACCTGTACACATGTCACCAGGGAACTGCTATCTGACGATATGTATAATACCAACTAGCATGTTCCCGGCGAGTCCTGTCCGGTGTACTCATAACCCAATGAGCACCTGTATACATCTTAGGTGAACCAACTGATACCAATGGCTTATGAGACCGGCCATTGCCCCTCGTCGGGGTCTCGACTGTATACACTAGTCTACTCTGGAGTATCGATGCCCTGTCTTGAAACTCCCACGACTAGGGACTTTTTAAGGATGTGCTTACAGACCCCAGCTCCCACGTATATGATCGCCATCATACTGCTGGCAGTCAAACAAGAATCCTATGGGCTCTATCAACATGCAATAGCGAACTAAAGTATGTATACGATGATAAAGATAAACCAGATAGCATACTATCATCACGAGCAAGACTGTCATATCGGTATAGGTCCTGCCTCAATCATTGCAATCACGTACCTGCGATCCAATAATTGACTTTGAGGGCACTATCTCCAACATATACATCTTAGGTGAACCAACTGACACCAGTGGCTTGTGAGACCGGCCACCGCCCCTCCTCGGGGTCTCGACTGTATACACTAGTCTACTCTGGAGTATCGATGCCCTGTCTCGAAAACTCCTACGACTAGGGACTTTTTAAGGATGTACTTATAGACCCCAGCTCCCACGTATATGATCGTCATCATACCGCTGGTCGTCAAGTAAGAATCCTAAGGGCTCTATCAACGCGTAATAGCGATCTGTAAGGTCACCTAAAGCAGTACACGATGATAAAGACAAACCAGATAGTATACTATCATCTTGAGTAAGACTGTCCTACCGGTATAGGTCCTCCCTCAATCATTGCAATCACGTGCCTGTGATCCAATAATTGACTCTGAGGGCACTATATCCAACAACAAGAAACAAGGTGCAATGCGGAGCTCGAGGGAGATCAAGGCACGAAATCCAATATTGTTGCCATTTTGGACCATTAAAAAGCCGAGAATATTTTGGAACCATTTTGCAATTTTGAACCTATCAAACAGAAGAATAAAGCAACACGAATAAGCACAGAAAAAATGGCGCGCCAACTCTACCAAACGACCGCGGAAGCGCGAAGTTATAGTGGTTAAGGCAGCGGATCCGCGACCCTATCAGAGTATCCCGTGATAATTTTTCAGGGGTGTTTTTTTAATTGTGTATGGGCTTAGAATATGGCCCTAGGGTTTCACTTCTATGCCTATATATACTCCAGATTTGAGCCCAAGAGAGGATGCTTTTCTTTTCTTAGGGTTAGTGTAGTTTTCTTCTTCTTCTTCTTCATCTATTCTCCATTAAATTGTAGTGAGAGCTTTTGAGTGAAGAATAATGAAGATAAGAGTTTTATTTTACCTTGTATCTTATTTTCTTGTATTGTATTTTAAATTCCTTGTATAACTTTTTTTATTTGTTGTTAAAGTAGTTGTTGGTTTTATTGTTCCCTTTTCTTCTTTTATTTCTTATTTTATTTTTCTTTTAATTTGTGAATAATTTACTCACTTGTCAGGGCTAAGGAATGTTGGTATGAGGGATGGAAAAATTCCTTGTGCTTCTCTTTGCTAAACAATTTGAAATGAATCTAAACTAAACAAACATAACTCCCTCCCTTAGGCACGCTATAAGTGACATATAGCCATGACCTAAGTCGAGAATTCCTTTAGGTGCACTATAACGTGATATGTAGTTGTGACCTAATTTGAGACTTGATTGTGTGTGTTTGGTTTAGAGTTGGAAATAAGAGTATGGAACGGATCAACAAGGGGCACTAGGAATGGATTTAGCATTGGAAAGCTTGCTTAAACTCGCAAATCCCATTCCTATGACTTCCTAATCCCCGCTATTTCTGATTTTTCCAACATCATTTCAAAGATGGTAAAAGACAAGTACAAGGCCAATTCCTAACTCTACTAACCAATCATAACCCTAACAAGTTCTCTTTGAACATAAAATACAAACGCTTAGGATAGAATTGAACAGACTTATACATTCTTTAATTAACTCGTCTAAAATAAAAATGAAGCACTAACCATCTCCCAGTGGACGACCCATACTCAACCTGCAAGTTACATGCGAAACTGACTTGATTGCGGTAAGTAGAACAAGTAGAACGCATGACATATCGCTAAGTTTTCTACCAATCAAATGACGCCGCTGCCGAGGAGACGGTATCGCATTTCTTTCTTGTTATTCGGGTTAATTTTTGTATATAAAAAAATAAAAATAAAAACAAAAAAATAAAAACCATTTTGTTATTTTTTGATAATTTTTGTGTGAATGTGCAGGAAAATCTGGAGCAAGAGTGATCAAATCAAGAAACAGAGACTTGGATACATAAGAGAAGAAAGAGGGGAGTGCATAGAACAAGTTTGAAGCTCTAATAGCTTATTTCAATCGCAGATCCACGGTCGAATGCATGGAGAGGGCGGCGGTTCCGCGGCCATACTTTTGATTCGGAGCCCACATTTTTTTGTACTTCTTCTCCTTCTCCAGAAATCTTTCTAATCTCCACTGAAATTTGTTTTCTACAGGTTTCTTTGCACAAATTGCGCCGTCTATAAATAATTTTTTTGTTATTTTATATTTTGTTTGTTTATTACTTTGCATACATAAATACGGACATTAAGGGGCTATAAACAATTCAGATTGGGTGGGGATTTCATTACCGTTCCTAAGACCCCACAAATCACAAAATGCATACACATTACCTTGAGTTAATTAAAAAATATCTAGACTAAACCTATAAGGACTTGTCGCGCTCATTTAGGACAAGTGAAGATTGCAGGGAATCGGTCGTTTGTCTAAACTTAACTTTGTGGTGTTTAGGCTAGACAAGTGAGGAGGTAATTTTAAAAAAACTCGTCTCACAGTGATTCGTGAGCGGAACCTTCCTTATCTCACTTGTGCTTATCTGACCATTGGCAGTGAAGAGGCGATTCGAGGGTTATCCTACAACTTGTCGCTTGGAAGTTTAGGAGCGGTCTAATTGGACTTTGAAGACTCTAGCTCTAGATATTGTTTGTGCATATTGTGATTGTGATTGTGCTTGTTTAAATTTTAGTCCATAATTCCGTATTTTTCAAAAACCAAACAAAAAAATTTCAAAAATCCAAAACTATAAAAAAAATCAAAAAAATTTCAAAAAAATTTATAAAAATTCGCCTACTGTCCACTCTCTCTACTTTTCACTCCTATCATGGTTATGCCCAACCGATAAACTTTTGCCGAATTTTGGTATCCTCAATCAGACATTTTATCATATGGTTCTTGCTGTGGTCGAACTTCAAACGACCCATCCATACCCAAATTTTTTTGCAAGATCGGATAGACGCTTCTAGAAACAACACTTGGACACCGCAATCCACTTCGTATCAACCGTTTCAAACTCTCACACTTTCTTATGTTGATACCCCATCTGAGAGTCCTGTTGTGACTCTGAAACCCAAGTCCATTGCTGAGCACATTGCACAATCCCGTAGCCGATCTTTCACTTCTTTCACCACTCAAAATTCCTTAGGATAACAATTCCAACCGCCTTCTTATCAAAATGTTGACCTTAATCATGTACATTCTACACATCCATTCAATTCCTACCAATCCTACCCGACTTTTACACGTTCTCTAGACATTTCTTCTGAACGTCCATTTGGGAGTTTCATGTATCCAAACCAATTTGAATTTTTTACTGAAATTCCTTCACAACCCATGTCTAGTCTTGAACGAACTTTGGATGAATTTCGGGTAGCTTCGTGCCGCCAGATAGAAAAATTGAATGCATTCATGGCCGCACTTATACACCTTAACGAACCAGTAGCTAGTTCCCAACTAGCTCAAAATTTTATAATGTATGATGAGGCGATAGGACAATTTGATGATTTGAATAGTGACAGTGCGCAATCCATCCTTCAAAGTCAAACCTACCCATTCCCAATTAAATTCCACAGCTCCAGTTTTGAAAATCTATCGAGTACACCAAATGATCCACCAATTGAAGATAGCATATTTGATGAATTGTGCGACTACGTAGTGTTTGATTTACCCGATTGTGAAGGGACCCTGTCAAGTGAAACCACAACCACTCCCTTTGATCTCTACACCTCCACTCTAGAACCATAACTGATTGAAAACCATGCCTTTGATGAGGTGTCTGAGAAATTAACTTTCACTTGATTGAGGATATCGACACTGGGGATAACTTGGATGATGAACCTACAATTTTGGACGAGTTTTTCTCACCAATTCATCATGTCTTTTCAAATCCGTGTGGGAATCATCTCGAACCGTTAACTGTTTTTCCAGAACCCTATTTGCGTCTGGATGATATTGATGATGATGAATGCATGGATGAGCTGAATTTTGAGAAGAATTTTGAAAGTATTATTGGGGATGAACCAGTTTTATTGGATGAGTCGAATTTTCCAATTCATCATGTCCCTTCCATTTACTATGGCCATTCTCCTGAACGTTTCACCAATACTATTCTTTGATCACTTCCCTCCATCCTTTCCATCGTTTCCACTTTGTAAGATGACATATCAACTTCATCTCCTACATCTGGTTCACCGAGTTCGGTTGGCCCATGTTTTCTCATGAATCTTGAGATGTTTGATCCCCTTTTACAACGTGTTGATAGATTAGTAGAAACCATTTTTACACTTCTGTCCTTACAAGTTGTACTAACCTATTTAATCAATTTTCAATCTCAAGTTTGTGCTCCATTTCTTTCTCCTCTCCGTTTATTTTCTCATCTACCGAAACCGTATACCGCTTCCATCCACACACGGTCTCGTGAATTATTCATTTCTTTTCTCTACACATTCTTTCTCCAACTATTGCATCATCATGATAAAATTTTTGAATGGTTGGTGTTAACTTTCGGTCTGTGTAAGGCCTTATATAGATTAATGATATTCCCTCCCTCTAACTCTGAACTTCGATGCCTAAACAGTAGAAACACTGTTTCACTTAAGTTTGGGGGGACCTTTTTGTGTTATATATTTTGTTTGCCTTTTCTTTTACAGAGAAATAAAACAAAAAAAGGGAGAATCGACAATTTTGACCCTCTTGATGAAGCATGACACTGAGGACACTGTCAAGTTTAAGTTTGGGGGTGTGTTTTGTAAGCTTTCTATCTTTGCATTCATATGTATATTTTTGCATTTGCATACTTATTTAAAAACACATAAAAATTGAAAATTTTTCCAATATATAAAAACTTTGTCGTGAAGCTAGCTAGTAAGGTAATTTAGATTTTATTCTGAAAATTTAGCTTGATATGTTAGAAATAACTAAATCTTACGCTTAGAAATTGAAAACCCTAAAAATAACCCTCCTTGAATTTAACCGTAGTAAATATACATCCTTGCAATTATTTTTAGAAGTAAGTAATCTTGAGTTCAGTTCTTAAGTTAAGTTGAGATGAATGGAAGTATTGAAAGCTTTAGGGTAAATATGAAAAATAGTTTCTATTCTTGAGTCCAACTTTAAAAAATATATACCTTACAAACTGCACTTACACGCATCTTGAAACTGGAGATAATAGAGAATATCTAGAAATACTCTTGCCTGAAAGTTTAGTATGAAAAAAATGGTATTTAAAGCTAACCACCAAAAGAACGTCATCGAAAAATATATCCGGTCTTGAAAAGAAAAAGAGAAAAAAAAGAAAAAGAAAAAATATATTATAAGATCTGGAAACTGCTATTTACGCTTTAATATGCTCACACATTCGATAATCGGCTGATTAGTGCCTCAGAAAGCAGTAGTGGTCAAATGAAAGGGGTGTGAGAAAATCCGTTCACCATTAATGAAAAGAAGTAATACTAGGTATTAGGGTAAAGGTACTATAGCTTGAATTTAATTCTTAAGTGTAGGGGTGAAATTTTCACATATGTAGGGATATGCGATCGATATTTAGAGGAGAGGTAGGAATGAAGAATAAGTTTTATGTTTTCCGTAAAGATGATAAAAATCCCTGATTGGAGACTGCTCTTTAGAAGAAAAACTCAAGAAAAACTGAGATGTTTATAAACTGTCAAAACGTATAGGATCTTAGGTTGAATGAATAGGAGGTGTGAGAAATAAGAGATGGATATTTCTAACTTATGATGATAGAGTTTCTAACTTAGATAATAAACCGTAGGATTAGAATCAAGATTAACTTATGAAACTAGCTTGACGGGATTTTGTGGGTTGTATCCGCTGAAAAGCCTCAGGACACAACACTTCTCCTATTAGGGACACCTAGAGATTTAACGGTTTGTTGCACACGCTAAGTTCAACAGTGATGCCTACGAAAGTGAGCTTAGGACTTTTTGAAAATAAATGATTTTGCTCGGGACGAGCAAAAGATAATTTTAGGGATATTTGTTCATACCAGAATATTGCATTTAATACCACTCATTTTTATGCTCATTTGTATATAGGTAGGTGCTTTTGATCCGTGTTTGCTATATGATTATAAATTACAGGTTTTCAGTCCAGAATAACGCAAATCACGCAAAATCTCTACAGTTATGACAAAGTTCAGAACAACCGCTCATTCTTATGCTCATTTGTATATAGGTAGGTGTTTTTGATCCATGTTTGCTACATGATTATAGGTTATAGGTTCTCATTCCAGAATAACGCAAATTACGCAAAATCTCTACAGTTATGACAAAATTCAGAACAACTGCCAAAAACAGATAAAATCCGGGTTCCGGTCATCCACACCCGTCAAGTGATGTCTACCAGTTTAAGAGATAAGATGAATACAACAGTCATTCGTATCTCGGACAAGCACAGAGCAGGAGGGAGGCATCAAAAGAAACAAGGTGCAACGCGAAGCTCGAGGGAGATCAAGGCACAAAATCCAATATTGTTGCTATTTTGGACAATTAATAACTGAGAATATTTTGGAACTATTTTGCAATTTTGAACCTGTCAAACAGAAAAAATAGCAACACGAAGAAGCACAAAAAAATGGCACGCCAACTCTTCCAAATGACCGCGGAAGCGCAAAGTTATAGTGGTTAACGTGGCGGATCCGCGGCCCTATCAGAGTATCCCGCGATAAATTTTCAGGGGTGTTTTTGTAATTGTATTATGGGCTCAGAATATGGCCCTAGGGTTTCACTCCTCTGCCTATATATACTCCAGATTTGAGTCCAAGAGAGGATGCTTTTATTTTCTTAGGATTAGTATAGTTTTCTTCTTCTTTTTCATCTATTCTCCATTAAATTGTAGTGAGAGATTTTGAGTCAAGAATAATGAAGATGAGAGTTTTCTTTTACCATGTATCTTTATTTTCTTGCATTGTATTTTAAATTCTTAGTATAATTTTTATTATTTGTTTAAAGTTGTTGTTGGTTTTATTGTTCTCTTTTCTTCTCTTCTTTCTTGTTTTATTTTTCTTTTAATATGTGAATAATTACTCACTTGTTGGGGCTAAGAAAGGTTGGTATGAGAGATGGAAAAATCTCTTGTGCTTCTCCTCGCCAAACAACTTGAAATGAATCTAGACCAAACAAACACAACTCCCTCACTTAGGCGCGCTATAAGTGACATATAGCCGCGATCTAATAGCCGCGATCTAAGTCAAGAATTCCTTTAGATGCACTACAACGTGACATGTAGTTGTGACCTAATTGGAGACTTGGTTGTGTGTGTTTGGCCTAGAGTTGGAAATAAGAGCATGGAACGGACGGACAAGGGACACTAGGAATGGATTTAGCGTTGGAAAGCTTGCTTAAACTCGCAAATCTCATTCCTATATCTTTCTAATCCCCGCTACTTCGGATTATTCCAACATCATTTCAAAGATGGTAAAAGACAAGCACAAGGCTAATTCCTTACTCTACTAACCAACTCTAACCCTAATAAGTTCTCTTTGAACATAAAATGCAAACACTTAGGATAGAATTGAACAGACTTATACATTCTTTAATTGACTTGTCTAAAATAAGAATGAAACACTAACCATCTCCCATTGGACAACCCGTATTCAACCTACTAGGTACATGCGAAACCGACTTGATTGTGGTAAGTAGAACAAGTAGAACACATAACATATCGCTAAGTTTTCTACCAATCAATCATGTAGACTGTATGGATTGTGCATTCGTCTGTTACCTTTTCATTAGTAATGCTATTTGCCGGGCTTTTGAATCGTTGCTTTGGTTCGCTTGTTCGAAGGAAGTGAAAACAACTGAGAGCGGTCGGTTTCCAAAGAGCTTCAGTTTCTGTTTGTATAAAATTGACAGTCGCGGCTTGATCCTTTGTCAACATGCCAGGAGATCGTTCTATTTCTCCCGTCTTGTATCATTTCTCGACCCAATCCTTGAAAATGCAACAGTCTTCGATAGTGTGCTCTAACACTCGGTGGTTTGGGCAGTAATTGGGACGATGTGTCATATTCACTTCATTCGGCCTCTTTGGTTTTGGTAGCTGTAGACTATTATTTAGAGTATTCTTGAATATTTTGTAGACCTTATCTCTTTTGAAGGAGTAGACCCTATTTCTTCTTTCCTCCAAAGTTGGCTCTCGTGGTTTGTTAGTCTTCGCTCCGCCCGTTCTCTGCTTGTTGGAAGAATCGTTACTATTGGAAATTTCTCTTTTGTGGTTGTTGTCTCTTCGAAGGTTTGGCTTGTTTATGAATTGGAGATCCGGAATGGACTCGGGCTTTGAGCGCTTTAACATCTGAAACTTTTTTTGTCAGCTCTTCAAACGTTTTGAGACCCGTTGCGCACAGAAAATGATTCATCCAGGTGCCAAGATTTCCTATGAGGGGATTGATGGATTGGCCTTGCTCCAACGGTAGCTCACACTTGATGGAGAGGTTGCGCTATCGGGTTATAAAATCCGTGCTGCTTTTGTTGTTCTTTGGATTGGTCCTTACGAGGTCGGTAATGGTAATCTTATCACTATCACTCATGAACCTTTGCTGAAACAGAGATTCCATTTGGGTAAAAGTAGTAACGGAGTCATCCGGTATACTCGCATACTAGTCGAAAGTGACATCGGTTAAGCTATTAAAGAACTGGCGGAGGAGAAGCGCATCATTGCCCCCAGTATTTCCACATGATACTTTAAAGTGGGCAATGTGCTGATTCGCATTTCCCGCCCCGTTAAATCTTCCGAATTTAGTGATGACATAGCCACTGGAAAACTCCATGAGATCATATCGTGCAGGATACGGTCTCCTACTACTGGCGACGTTTTTCTGAGCTTCGGCTTTGGCCACCAAAATTTTGACTTTGTTGGTGACCAAATCCATGATTTTATCTTGGGTTAGTGGGCCACTGTCGTCGAGAGTCAGAGCATTTTCCGAGGCTTAATGTGGTCGGTTTCCATGCGGTTTGTCTGCTTTTGGACTTTGGGGGACAGGTGTCGGCTGCTTTGGGGCATCACTTTCCAATTCATGGGTGGAGCCCTACACTTGATTGTATTGCTCCTGAGCGACTTTAGCAGTGAGCTGTAACACGACTTTTGTCAAGTCATCGATCTTAGAGTAGGGCTTGGCCATCTTCCGGTCTTTATTTTGAGCTGCTTCCTAAGTTCTTGAAGCAGCCGTTGTTCTGCAGTCTTGGGGATGAAAATCGGCTCCTCATGTTGAATATAGTGCCCTCAAGACAATTATTGTAATTGCAAGTAGGCGATTATGATAATTAAAAGAGGACCTATACAGTAAGTGTATGGTGAAAGTAGATCCTAGCACCTCTACTAGGGTTTTAAGAACATCAAGTATGCAATTTAAAAAAATCTAGAGGGTTAAATCTATTTACAAGATCATACTAAAGGATTAGGATTGCAAAGATAGCAAAAAAAGTTCTATTCTAAGTGAAGAGATGCTACAACCTTTGTAGCCAAGTCATTCACTTCAAATGCTCCTTATAGTAGTCCCTTGAATTCCTTCTAGGGCTTGAAGAAATGAACAAGCTTGCTCGAAATCTTCTTCGTTGAAGATGATCTATCTTGAGGCAACTCACACTCAAGCTCACACTTCACTTAATTAAGGTATTAGTGAAGAGAACAACCTAAACTAAATTGCTAGAATAGTTTAGCTTGATCAAGTAGGGTTTTTGCTGACTAAAAATCTTTTCTTTTTCTTTTACTTTTTCTCTTGAATGAATAGTAACACAAAAAAAGACGTAAGGAAGATGAAGATGAGGATGAGAATAAGCAAGTGTTGAGATAAGCATGAGAAAAGATAAACTTATGTCAATTTAAATTGAAAAATCAATGAGTCATAGAAGCTACACTCTTCTAAAGAAATGACTCATTCTTTTCAATTCTAATTGATATAAGTAAATCATTATACAAGCTTATCTTCAAACCAATGTGATTCTCATACATACAGCTTCTATATATCATCAACCATGATACAAATTCATATATCATTTATATCAAATACAAATAATATATAAAGAGATGAGAAATTAAAGTGAGCATAATATTAGTTTATATATATATATATATATCAAATTATTTAATCAACACTTGATTCAATAATCTGGTTATATCATATATAATCCGGCAAATATCAAATACTGGTATTTAATCAAGCTCCCGAACATATCTCAATACATGCCTTACTTCGTTTCACTTGAGTTAGGAAACCTCTATGTGACTCGCCAATACGCTAGCAGTAGGTAATGATCACATCATAGATCTACAAGCCGTCATCGGTACTAGCTGGACGTAACGGCTATCCAGGTATTGAATGAATAGAAGATCAATAAGTAAACTTGTTCAAACTCCCGTAGAGCCTATAAGCAACACTTACCGTACAGTCCGGTCACTTCGTCTGATATGTCGCATATCAAGTCTGGGGGGCGGAATCGTCAGACCCCAATAACTCGATAAGTCATGCCGATGCATGGCCTATAACAAATCGAGAAGCTACTGATAACATTTATCAGTAAATCTTATCAGCCATAGCCAGGGACTTGCTGTTATAGCCAATCGAGCATAACACAACATCAACTCCCTATACCGGGAGAGACGAAACCCCTCCTATCGCTCACTGCCTCCATGTTACTTGGAACTGTACCCAACTACCACCTGTTTGCACGACTCAGTAGAGCCATGGTATGGAGGTAATCAAAGCACAGTGGGAACCATATAAGACACTATGACGATCTCGGGTCTACAGACTAACCTGTACAAGTGTCACCAGAGAACTGTTATCTGACGATGGGTATGGTACCATCTAGGAGTTCTCGACGAGTCCGTTCGGTGTACTCATTCTCCAATGAACACTTGTGTACAATCTTTGATGTCAAACACCAATAGTTGTGGGATCAATCATCGCTCCGTATAGGGTCAACAAAAGTACACACCAGTCTGTTGGATATATTGCCCTTAAGTCAATTATTATAATCGCAGGTAGGCGATGATGATTGAGGGAGGACCTATACGGATAGAACAATCTTACTCAAGATGATTGCATGCTATCTGGTTTGACTTTATCATTATGTACATACATTATGTGGTATTACAGATCACTATTACATGTTGATAGAGCCTATAGGATTCTTGCTTGACCAGTATTATGATGGCGATCATATACATAGGAGTTGGGTGGTGTCCATAAGCACATCCTTAAATGTCCCTAGTCGAAAAAGTATCGAGACCGGGCATTGATACTCCGAAGTAGACTAGTCTATACTTTTCGAGACCCTGACGAGGAGCAGTGGCCGGTCTCATAAGCCATTGGTGTCAGTTGGTCACCTAAGATAGTATACAGGTGCTCACTGGACGGACTCGTCGGGAACATGCTAGATGGTATTATACCTATTGTTAGATAGCCGTTCTCAGGTGACATGAGTACAGGTTAGTCTGTCGATACGAGATCGTCATTTGTCTCGTGTAAGTTCCCACTTTGCTTTAATTACTACCCTACCACAACTCAAAGGAGTCGTTTAAACAGGTTTTAGTTGGGTACAGTCCTGAGCCACATGAAAGCAGTGAGCGTGTCTTCTGGGATTCGTCTCTCCCGGTATTGGGGGTTGATGTTGCGCTGTGCATGGGTGACCATCACCAGAAATCCTTGGCCAAGGTGGACGAGAATTACTGATTTGGATCAGTAGTTTCTCAGTGGGTGATGGTCTTCATACCGACATGCAATATCGCGTTATTATGGGTCTGACTTTATCCACTCCTCTAAACCCGATATGCGATACTCTTAGACGAATAGACCGGACTGTACGGAGATTGTCACGGACATGCTCAGTAGGGATAGGAATGAGTTTGCTTGCCGTCCTTCCTTTCGCTCAATACCTAGGTAGCCGTTACGTACAGCTAGTGCCGCTGATGTGCTTGTGGTTAAACCCACTGCTAGCGTATTGACGAGTCTTTAGAGTCCCACACAGAGGGTTTTCTAGGTTCAGGCGATATGATGTAGATGACGTATGTTGGTACATACAGGTGTCCGATTAAATATGTGTACATGCTACACGGATTTTAATCAGACGGTTGATAATACTAGTGGCTTAGGATTAAGCCGGATTATTAAATCAAGTTTTGCTTTAATAATTTATATATATATATTTTTATATATGTATTCTACTATATTGTTCATTATTCATTTTCTCTCTTGGCTATTCTTATTTTTATATGAATACGGGTATATGTATTATACCGAGTTGTATTCCGTATTTATACGGAATTTGTTCTAGATAGACACCTCATTTGTGAATATTCATTTAGGAATATTCATGAAATGAGGTAGAAGGTGAGGTGGCATTAAGCATGGTTGAAGACATGTAGAGAGGAATGTGCTTCATTTTTTTATTCACTAATTAGTTATGATATTTTTTATGCATGGTTGTAAAAATAATGAAGCCATTCCACTCATTGCTCTTCTTCATTCATTCTCTCATTTTTCTTGACTTGCTCATGGCTATCTTTCCTCATCTCCTCCTTCTTCTTTAGATGCTCTCTTGAGTTTAGAATTGAGAGAAAAAAATAGTGGAAAATTCCTACATCCCCACTCTCCAT
This sequence comes from Agapanthus africanus, assembly GCA_030015575.1. NCBI lineage: Eukaryota > Viridiplantae > Streptophyta > Magnoliopsida > Asparagales > Amaryllidaceae > Agapanthus > Agapanthus africanus. Next base: position 476,794,406 of record CM057339.1, on the reverse strand, counting down.
TCCTAGCGAACTTGGAGCGTCGGTTGCTTCACTAGGTGAAGCCGGAGCTTGGATTGGTTCCTTCGGGTGGATCATCTTCGTCACAGGAGGACCGACTTGCAAACGCGACCCAAAGCTCTTGAGAGCATGCTATAGTCCAACCTAATTAGAGCAGATGAAGATGTTACAAAGGTTGTGATTTAAATCTTTTTATGGTTCTAGTTTAGGTGTTTAGTTTGATTCTTGGTTTAGGCTTTCTAGTGCTACGAAAATTTTTGTTTTTGGATTCCGCATTGGCCGCGGGTTAGCGGCGAGGGCACTAGGAACCAACAATGGTATCATAATTGAATATTCTATCTTCTAGAACAAATTTCGTATAAAAACGGAATATAACCCAGTATACGTATCGAAATACATATACGCGCATTCGTATAAAAATACGAATAGCTAAGAGAGAAAATGAATAGTGAACAATAATACTAGAATACATATATACAAATATATGTATAAATTATGAAATCAAAACTTGATTTAATAATCCGGCTTAATTCTAAGCCGCTAGTATTATAAATCATCCGATCAAAATCCATGCAGCCTGTACACATATTTAATCGGACACCTGTATGTACCAACATACGTCATCTATATCATATCGTCTAAACCGGGAAAACCATTTGTGTGGGCTCGTCAATATGCTAGCAGTGGGTTTAACCACAAGCACGTCAGCAGCACTAGCTGTATGTAACGGTTACCTAGGTATTGAGCGAAAGGAAGGCCGACGAGCAAACTCATCCGTACCCCTACTGAGCCTGTCTGTGACAATCAACGTATAGTCCGATCTGTTCATCTAAGAGTATCACATATCGATCTAGGGGGTGGATAAAGTCAGTCCTCTAATAACGCGATATTTCATGTCGGTGTGAAGACCATCACTCACCGAGAAACTACTGATCCAAATCAGTAATTCTCGTCCACCTTGGCCAAGGATATCTGGTGATGGCCACCCATACATAGCGCGATATCAACCCCCAATACCGGGAGAGACGAACCCCCGATGATCCGCTCACTGCCTCCATGTGGCTCAGGACTGTACCCAACTAAAACCTGTTTGCACGACTCCTTTGAGCCGTGGTAGGGTAGTAATCAAAGCAAAGCGGGAACACACACGAGACAAATGACGATCTCAGGTCGATAGACTAACATATACTCATGTCACCCGAGAACTGCTATCTAACAATAGGTATAATACCATCTAGCATATTCTAAGCGAGTCCGTCCAGTGTACTCACCTCCAGTGAGTACCTGTATACTATCTTAAGTGACCAACTGACAATAATGGCTTGTGAGACCGACCACTGCCCCTCGTCGGGGTCTCAAAAAGTATACACTAGTCTACTCCGGAGTATCGATGCCCAGTCTCGATACTCCCTCGACTAGGGACATTTAAGGATGTGCTTATGGACCACCCAGCTTCCATGTATATGATCGCCCCATAATGCTGGTAGTCAAGCAAGAATCCTATGGGCTCTATCAATATATAATTGTGATCTGTAATACCACATAATGCATGTAAATGATGATAAAGTCAAACCAGATAGCATACTATTATCTCGAGTATGACTGTTCTACCCGTATAGGTCCTCCCTCAATCATCATCGCCTGCCTGTGATTACAATAATTGAATTGAAGGCACTGTATTCAACAATCTCTCATTTGCACTTAAGACTAATTATTGCGGCATCGTATACTCACAGCCCGTGTGCTATTGATCACCTAATTTCTCTACTAATCAGTCTCGCAAAACTTGTATGCGAAACAATCGCGTTCGAGAAATAGCCTCCGTGAGTGGATCCGCTCCAATATTTCTATCTTTATCTCTCTATGTCTCAAATTCGTCGAGAAAGACTATATCCCGAAATGAGATACATGTCTTAGAATTTGTCTGGATATATGATTGGACCAAGTTCATAAATGAACACCAAATCCAACAAACTTCTTAGACCGAATCGTCCACTGAATTTAATCAGTATCCTGCGCCATGCCTTCCTCGGTATGCGCTTGGACCCCCTGTCCAACATACTTCCCCTCGAAAGAGGGAAAACTATTAACTCTGACATCCACTTTGTCATCCAGGTCACCTTGGAAGCCTGAAATAATAACCGCCTCCATGAAAGAGGCTGCCGTTACCATATACCAAGAACATCCTCTTATGTTCAAAACTACTTTCCATTGTTTCTCCAGGATTAGATTAATATCTACTTATTGCGGCTAGTGCAAAAGCAATATCTGGTATGATACTTGATAAACCATGATTGACTTAATTGACTAAGCAAGTGATATGTCATTCATGCAAATCTCTCTCCTCATCAGTCTAGAAGACATCTCTTTAGAGTGGGTGACTCCATCACCTGCGAGTACACCACCAGGCCAGGAGTCATCCATTCTAAAACACTTTAGATAGTGTCAAATTACATGAATTGGGACACTTCCCAAATCTAGATCTAAAACTATAGATCTAGTCACCAGAATCCCTGATATTTTGTCCAGATCCTTTGTGGAGAAACACCTTGTGACAACCACAATATAACCGATCGTAGTATAGGAACATCATTTCCTATCAGGAGTACGTCATCCAAATACCATGACATCACTCCCTACTACCTTCTTATCAGGTCTATCTGTTGTTCTGATGAAGTCAAACTCTATGACTGTCACATAAAAAATAGATGATCTATTTCTGCTATAATAGTTTTAGTCTATAAATAGACATAAGCTACTGGCCCACCACGCTTCCGCTGCTCTCACTAGCTACAACAACCTTCTGGTAAAGTCATATACACGTGCACATCTAAAGAAAATTTAGAACAACGTTATAGTAATCCACCTGCCAGATCTCATAGTCTAAGACAGCTGTAGCGGCAACCTTGGGTCATCAAAACCTCCCTTTCACCGTCTTTGAGGAGACCGAAGTACCTCTCGGGTGGCTAAGGTTACCCACCAAATCTGCGGAGTGGCTAATAGATTGTCGTATCCAATTGAATTCTTAGGTTCTACTAAATTTCTAGTAATTGTTTGTGGTTCTGGAATCACTTCCAGTTCTATCATACTCCCACTAATGTTTTCTGAAAAGAATTCATTTTACTAAAACGGGTGGCGAGTCAAGAACAATATAACTATTGATCCTGTAAATGGTAGAAATTTAACCCTCGTCAAAACCCGGGATAACCCAGAAACTGCCATTACTGAAACGTGCTTTGAGTTTATCCGGGTTTAGGTTTTAAGCATAAGCCGGACTACTCCATATACCTTAACATAATTAAGATATGAATCCATTCTATATCCAATATAAAAACAAATGTACTAATTTAATTGGAACCAGATTCAAAATACATGCAGCTGTTTCCAGTGCATATCGACTAAATGGAAGAAGGCCATACAAAATTACTCATCAAGGAGCGCACCCACGGTGAGTAACTTGAGAGAGAAGCAAGTTCTCAAATATATTACTTACGACGGAATACCCAGCATAAGTATCTACACCTTCGATCACCTCGAAGAATCCTATACTTGCAATGCATGGTTCTCTATTTTATTCTTATACCTATAACTTCTCAAAATTTGGACCTTGTATTTCAATGAAATGCGTGTCTAAAACCAGAGAAGTCATAAGTATATGGAATATAGTACGAGTACCAACCCCTTTGTCCTAATGGACATTGGACAACATACAATACTTTGTATAACTCATCCGAGTTTAATAACTCAAACCCTGTACGTCGTAGGTTGAAAACTATGTTATGGTTAAGAAGAATTATACCGTTGTTGAATGCACCTTACCTAACCATCAACTGATATAGGTAAATATCATAAACATAATTTCGAAAAGTTATATCTCACTTTATAAAATAAACGTACAGCTATATCAATTTGAAATTGGTACATAACAACGGATATTCAAAACCAAATATTTGCCATTAGGCAAAACCCAAGTGACTTTCTCAAATATTACTAATTACAAAGAATTCTGATATTGAGGATCTTATCACCCAATTCCCAATATTCTACTCCCACTCAGCATCTGTAACGCCGTACAGATGTGAGAATCAAGTCTGCTAAATACATACCCTGGAGTCAAAATCTAATTGGGAAAGCAGTTTTCAATTAACAACGCATAGTAAAACTGAAACATGAAAATGTTTCGAGGGGGTGGCCGAGTATTCCTAGTAATGCCACTTCCACTTTCCAGATTCATGACAGTAGTCGCAATTTTCCTTGCCCTCATTTCAATCCCTTAATATGTCTTTACTTCTTATCTTCTGTAGTCCATACTTAGGCTAATTGGTTTTCTTCTTCCCTACCTTTTAACACCTGCCTACGGTTTGGAAGAAGACTATCCAATAAGCGTAATAGGTTTACTTTCCTAATACTAGGAGCCCTCGCATCCTAAGAGAAGGTAAAGAGAAAAGAAAACCGAATAAGAATAATTCTATTCTATTTCTCCAGAACCGGAATCCATACTCGAATAGAAACAAGTTTCTTCGAGTTTATATGTAACTATACGATGGAATACCAAAGAAATATGGATTTTCGTAGTGATATGGAGTGTTCTGGAGAAATGCAAAGGGGAAGTAGGAGTGGTAGGGATATATGTGGTTTTTTCGTGAATCATGACAATCCAAAACCAAAGTTTGTAAGAAGGTTCGGTTAACTTGGTTCATGAGTTTTTAGTTTGAGGTCAGGTCATGGTCGCTGCCAGAGAGAGAGAGAGAGAGAGAGAGAAGAAACACTCAGCGTGCACTCTAACTTATATTAGATTAGTTACTCACTTTATCTAATCAGGATGGCTCCACTGTTTCCTAGAATTCTCCATCAAATTGTAGCGTTTTGAAAATCGTTTCAGTGAAATTTCGGAAAATCGGTAAAATGAGGGGGTTTTCTGTAAAAAGTCAAAATACAAATATCTTATTATAAAAATTAAATATACACATTCTAGCTATGTAATTGCTATTATTTGGTGTTTATTGAGCCGCTGGTGAAATTTCAAATTTTCTGAAAAAAATATTATTTTATTATTATTTTAAGCCGTCACTAATACATTTAATTAGGGAAAATTACAAATTGGAATGAGTTGAAACAAATTTTGTGCATCATAAAACATTAAATAAAAATTTATCATGTGGTTTTTGGAACGAAATCATTTGCCAAAACGGTTTAGAAATTATTGAAGAAAAAAAGGCTTTTTTTTAGCGTAAATAGATGTTTGGGGTATTGTATTTATCATTTTTCATCACCCCACACCCGTGCCCACACCCACACACCCCCACTTACTCCTCCCCATGGCTGAATTCAGCATTCACCATATTTTTCCCCACTTGATTTTCAAGGAAAAAGAAATGAAAGAAAAGAAAAGAAAATGAGTGAAGTAGTTAGACTTTTGACTTTGTTTGACCTTGACCTTGTCCCCCCCCATTTTTCCTCACCTCCCTCTCTCTCCCCCACCCACTTTTCTGGCCGAAAATTCCTTCTCCCCACAGCAGCCCCCCCTCCATTTTCCCCTCTCTTTTCCCTTCAAAACTTCATGAAAAATTGCATCAAAAATCCACCAAAAATCCCACAAAATCAAAATCAAAGTCCTACCCATTTTAGCTTAGCCCGTTTAGCATGGATCCTTGTGAAAAGAGAGCATTTTGGGAGGCCATGGAGTCTTGTGGACCTTCATATATTTTTGGGTATAATTCTAAAACTTTTTGTTGCTTAAATTGTTACTAATTTCTTAAGCTAATTTAATTAAGTGTTATTTGGATATGTGAGTTTAATTGCAAGTTTTGGAATTCAAGTTGTGAAATTGAATGCAAGTTAGGGTTTATAAAATTGGTGTATGGTTGTGTGTTATAATTAGGTTTTGTTGTCATGTTAATACAAGTTTAGTAGCTAGTGCTAATGGCTAGCTTAAAATTTTTGTTATTTTGCTAATTTGCTTACTAGGTTTTTGAAATTTGTTAAATTCTTGGGATTAAAAATGTGATTAGGTTTTTCTTGGATTCATTAACTTTATTAAGTGTGGTTTAATGCTTTGGATCATGCAATTCTAAGCTAGATTGTAGTTTGTGCATTTTGCTTTGAAATTGTTAAAAAGGGTATTTTTGTAAACTAAAATATTAGGATTTTTGGAATTTAATGAGATTAAATTCCGGAAATTATTTATACGACTTATTTAAGATATTTAATAAATAGATTGGCCGCTACATTCATTTAAACATCGTGTTTTGTACAAAAACGGCGAATTGTGCTTGCTAGATTTTCGGAAAAATGACTTTTTAAGTGAAATTGGCGTTTTGTGAGTTTTAACCTAGTTTATATTAAAATTAGTGTTCGTGAATGTGCAAATGAGTGTGATTGGATTTTCTCGATGGTTTGACGTTCGTACATCGACATCGAGGGTTGGTTTGACTATTCCTGCATGCGTGGGCGATAGGTTTGGACCTATGCGTGATACGCGTGCCGATTTGATTTTCGTATGCCGTTTCGATTTCGAATTTAGTTTTAATGCGATATGGTACGTTATGATATGTAGGTACCCCCATGTGGACTTCGAGACGACAAGCAAGCGCGTGGCGACGTCGGCACCGGCTAGCGAGGACCAGGTGAGTAGATTTATATCTACGGGGAGAAGTCGGGTGGATGGCGTATAGCACCCCCGCAGTCCGTGGTGGTGTATAGGGATGCGTATACACACCAACAATTATTATATGTTATTTGGGATTAATAACGATGCTTAGGATGGATATTGGTGTGTTGGATTACTTTAGTGTTGCGAACCCTAGGGTAGTGTTATACACACATACACACATACATACTTGCATACATTCCTATTGATATGTGCTCATGGGATTCTTTATAGTTATGTGTTCACATGGGTATGGGACTATGTGTTCACATACGGATTGAGGATGATACTTGGGATTGAGCTGAGTCGATGAAATTTGATTTGAGGACGTGAGATCGGTGATATAGCAGGGTTCGTATCTTAGATACGACATGACGTTGTAGCGGGTCCTTGACATAGTGTTTCACACACGTCCATGCATACGTAGGCGGTATCAGTATGGTACTAGACGTAGATCAGTACCCCGATCATGATATTTGATAAAGAGGATACCAGGTGAATAGTATGATGAATGTGATATTGATCCGTACCCAGATTGGGATGCCGTACGACGGATTTACGTACGAGCTATATTGATGATTGATCCGCACTCTTGACTTGGGATGCCTGATTATAGATATGGTATCGGATATGATATTATTGAGGCGGGATCACCGACTATACATATACAGGTATGTATATGTATCGACTCAGATGATAGGCGGTTTCCTTACCTGTAGTTCAGCTTGTTAGTTCAGCCGTATAGTTTAGTGTAGTTGTTAGATTAGATTAGATTTCTTACCTATTTCAAAAACTAACGAATCGTGGGCATTTTTAAAGACAGCTCAAGGGAATCTATGGATATTTCAAAAACGACGTATCTTTTCATAAAAACACCGTAGCCCCTATTTTCAAAACCCCATGATTCGTGTTACTTCAAAAGGCACCATTCGTAGGACTTATATTGGATTATTGCAGATTAGTTATCGTTGTGTCTAGTATTCAGCTCCCGCACATTATTGCTGTTCGCTCTGCCTCGCATATTTATTTTGCTGCATATTCCATTATTGATATCATGCTGTTAGGACACCAGCACCATTACCGATGATGCGTATGTACCACGTACACCTACTTGCCGGCTCATACACATCTTCATCGGTAATTGCCATGTCACGTACACTTTAGAGAATATAATTGCTTGACTTAGATTGTTAGCTGGTAGTTTTGACATGATATTAGTGTACTTCCCTTATATGCCATATTAGACATTGTAGTTATTACCTACCACTTCATGCATACTGTTATTCAGTTGTTCATGCCTAGTTCATTATCATTGACATATGCACTTGTGATGATTTTTTGAGATTTATGATATTTCTGGATTTCGGGGAAAGCCGCAAAATTTACAACTTATGATCTTTTAAAATATAAAATGTTGCGGTTTTCTAGTGATGTAAAGTGTCGTCCACCATGAGTTTGCTGTGGTTTTGGAGATCCGTGTCGAGGAGTGGAGGAACCGTCACGGGTATATGGTGGGCCCGGTATGGTACCCCGGGGCAAGAGGAATGTGGTGTTGACGTTGAGCCTGGCTGGGGAGCACTACCTACCGGTGATATTACCCGACGCGTCGGATATCCGGAGGATACCGTCGTGGTCTTGAGATGGATGGTAGGGGCCGGTCCGGACTGATGGCGCCCTAGATATTGAGCTTGAGACATTGATATTTCAAGACAGTGAGATTTATGTTTTGTGTCGATGCTAGACACTGTTGATACTGATTTCATTATGATACCTCAGTTTAAAAATACGAAGGAAATCTCACTAATTTATGAAAACAGTTTCTTCATTTACATGTATTCTGTTTCATGCATTCATACCTCATTCATATGATATATTGCTACCTGAGGCACTGACACGGGCACATGAAATTATACTCGGGTTAGATATTACCCGAGTCATTGTTATAGGCTGCCTGTTATACTTATATTTGAAGATATATTATGATCATTGACCTAGGTTGCGTTATTTATGCGATTTCTGTGCGTAGATGTTTTTCTATTCACGAGTTGGCAACTCACCCCCGTTGTGCCCCAGTTTCTTGCAGATTTGCCGTACAGGTTTCTTTACGGCTTGCGGGCTCAGTTTCATTCGGGTGATTTGCTAGTAGGTGGGTTTACTTGTATCATACCCCTATTATATATCTTGTATATCATTATTCTGTTGTATCTAGAAGTTCCATCAACCAAACATGTATCTATTGAGATAGAGACCAGTGTTGTTTATTCTTTCGACCTTAGAGTCGCTCGTTATAATTCTGGTGGTTTTGAGTTCCCTTTTGAGTTTTTGATCCTCGCCGTTGGCGTTGTATATTATATTGCTTGTGTGGTTGTGACCGTCGATTGACGAAGAGCTAGTTCCCGCTTGGGGATGCCTTTTTCTTGATTTCGTATACTATTCATGTTGTATCCCGTTTGAGGGCCAGTATTTACAAAGGAGACTCTGCCGAAATTTTTAGTAAATTTTTGATGCTTTTAAAAACCGCATAATTCGGCTTATGCTATTGAAACTACTTGCTTTAATTTGGTTTTTCCTGCACTCTACTACTTTTCTTGGTTTGGATTTATGGGTTTTCGGTTTACTTAGATTACGTACGCCTTGAGACGTTCGTAGTTTAAGTGCCGGTCATGTTCCGTACTTTCGGGTCGTGACAAAGTTGATATCAGAGCGTTAGGTTTTAACCTTCGGAGCGTAGGATGACCCTTGGTTGATGGAATAGGTGACTAAAGTAGAGTGACGTACCGTTGGTATGTTCCGCGGCATATTTACGACACGCCACTCCACTTATGAAGGCTTAGGATGTACATTTCCTTGTTCAGTATTATATTCCTTCCTGATCTAGCCTCATCGGTACCAGTTTGGTTTTACTGCTATGGTTACCGGCAGGGAGAGCTACGGCTAGAGTTGCGGTCAGCACAAGCTCGTCATGAACGAGGACTGACCAGGGCGAAATTCCGGCGACACACGATTGCAGAGATGTGTCTTTTTACTGTGTTTCCGCGCCGCGAGCGTTTGGAGGATCGCCTTTATGAGGTTACTCGGATGTGCTGATCGACACTAGAGGATTGAGCACTGACAGAGGCCAGCCAGATTTTGATGACCGTTGGTGTGTTGCTTACTCCTGATGATTGAGGCACTGTTCAGCGTGCAGACGAGCGAGCCAGTTGTTGCTGCGAGCGACGAGATATCGCCCCATATGTTGGAACTATGGCGGGGCGAGTTGTACGAATAGATGATAGAAGGTCGCTAGTCACCCGATGATGAATGACTAGGACAGGTAGTTCGTTCGCTTACCCCGATGCGAGGTCATCAGATAGATTGATTCCAGCTAGAGACGACTTCACGCGGAGGCGTTGGGAGTCGACAGAGACGATCGAATGTCAGAAACCTATTTATCCAAGTTTAAAGTAGTCGGAAAGACATGCAGGCAATTCTATGGTCCCTCTAGAAGAATGAAACCCTAACTCGACTTAATGACCGTGTGAAAGCCTTTGAACCTTCGGGTTTGCGGCAGTTCTACGGCGCCATTAGTGAGGTTTGGGTTTGCCCTTCTACGGCTGGACCACCGATGCTGTGGTATGTATTCGATACTATTAAACTGTGCCCAAGAGGTTGAGCTCTTGGGGGATTATGAGGTTTTGACGAATCGATCGAATGGTTCGACTTCAATCGGATGCGAGGTGGTGAGACGCATTCTTGGGAGACTCCAGATATGAGGGTAGTCGTTGGAGCTCAGTCCATGCAGCCGCGACGAGACGAGTCCAAAGCAGACGACATTAGAGAAAAGTGGAGTAAGAGGTTCGCACCAGATCTAGATGAGATGACGTTCCACTCCGCCGAAATTAGAGATGCGATGCGCATGCCGAGGCATGGTACTTGGACTTACCTTCCAGAAGGAGTCGCGATGAGTATGCAGTCGTTCCAGAGCAAGATGCAGATATAGGAAAGGACAATGACTTCCGGACAGTTGGCAGAGACGAGACATGGAAGAAACCGTGAGCAGGATTCCTTCCAGGACACTGCTGCAATGATACTTGCACCCAGGATCAGATGTGTCACGTACATTCAGAGAGCCAGAGGCCGACGCCAGTGATATGCTGTCTTACGAGTGGTCGCGATGATTGACCAAGAGATGACCAGAGGAGTGCCAGAACGGAATCGTCCCCGTTAGCACACCTGACAGGGGCGATGAGCCGATGGACCGAAAGATTGGTAATTCACAGTGAAGACCTTGACCCAGGAGTGGTCATGGTTATGCACGCCAGCAGGACAGAGTTCATGATCATCGACGAGACGTCCCACTAGTGACCGCGACAGTTGCCGAGATTCTTAGAGGATGCGCTTGAGCAGTACTATTCCGCCATTATTGATTACGATGTTTTGGGTGATTTATTCGTATGATTTGATTTTGATGATTGAGGATTTACGATCTTTGCACAGTGTTGCACTTGATATCGTTTTCGTTCTTTAGTTTCACATGTTTGTGATTTTACGGTTTTAAACAGTTGAGTTGGTTTTGTGCGTATGCATGCACACGATTTCGTTCCTGCACTCGGTATAGTTTATATATGCTTGCAGTGCAGTGATACGCCTTTTGTGCACTTAGATGCACTGGACTTCGATTTTGATTGTGATACTCGATATTTGTTTTGTGCACCTTGTGCACCTGATTGCTTTTGCGCACATTCGGCGCTTGATATTGGATTTCATGATTTCATGCACGATAGATGCACCTGATTTGGATTTTCGCGCATGTTGGGCGCATGTTTTGAAGGGTGATTTTGGTGCATACCAGAGGCACTAAATCGAGATTTTTTTTTTCGTGCATGTCAGATGCACCTGATTTTACTGTCAGGCACACATGTTGCTGACGACAGATATTTCGTGCACACCTGATGCACTTAGATGTTGTTTCTGTGCGCATGTATGGCACATTCATGGATTTGATTTCCGTGCGCACCAGACGCACGTAGTATTCATGTGCATATTTTGGGATTGATTTCTTATAGAGCAGTACGTTTTTATGATATTGCTATGTGTTTTCGTACTGAGCAGGACTAGTCAGAGGACAGTACCTGAATACATTTTGCATGCATTGATAGTTATTGAAGGGATTTCCAAAAAGCGAGCTATAGCCTCAGTATTTACCTACGTGTCTGATATGACACGAAATGTTTAAAACAAGGAGACCCTTCTAAATTGTTTCCAAAACGGTGGAACGTACATTTCAAACAAAGGTATATATGTATATAGTTATTTTCTTATGGTAGACGTCCGCCACTGTGCAGTGTTATACGCGTTGCACAGCGACTTAAAGAGATTTGGCATGCATTTTCTTCAGATACTTACAGATATAGATTCGATATTTACATTTATAGTTTCGAGTTATATCATATTGGTTTTGATTTGGATTTAGCATTGATGTCTTCTCTACGACTCCGATGATCGCGAGATGCTTGACGGAGTTTTGATTTGAGTTATATACTCATTTTTCAAGCGCATGCGCTGCGCTACGATTTGTTTTATGTATTTACAATTTCGGAGCCCCGACGACTTGATGGTTTTTCTTAGATGTTTTAGTAATTGGGGGAGTTTGAATTTAAATTCGGGGACCGAATTTCTTTAAGGGGGGAAGATTGCAGCGTTTTGAAAATCGTTTCGGTGAAATTTCGGAAAATCGGTAAAATGAGGGGGTTTTCTGTAAAAAGTCAAAATACAAATATCTTATTATAAAAATTAAATATACATATTCTAGCTATGTAATTGCTATTATTTGGTGTTTATTGAGCCGCTGGTGAAATTTCAAATTTTCTGAAAAAAATATTATTTTATTATTATTTTAAGCCGTCACTAATACATTTAATTAGGGAAAATTACAAATTGGAATGAGTTGAAACAAATTTTGTGCATCATAAAACATTAAATAAAAATTTATCATGTGGTTTTTGGAGCGAAATCATTTGCCAAAACGGTTTAGAAATTATTGAAGAAAAAAAGGCTTTTTTTTAGCGTAAATGGATGTTTGGGGTATTGTATTTATCATTTTTCATCACCCCACACCCGTACCCACACCCACACACCCCCACTTACTCCTCCCCATGGCTGAATTCAGCACCCACCATATTTTTCCCCACTTGATTTTCAAGGAAAAAGAAATGAAAGAAAAGAAAAGAAAATGAGTGAAGTAGTTAGACTTTTGACTTTGTTTGACCTTGACCTTGTCCCCCCCCATTTTTCCTCACCTCCCTCTCTCTCCCCCACCCACTTTTCTGGCCGAAAATTCCTTCTCCCCACAGCAGCCCCCCCTCCATTTTCCCCTCTCTTTTCCCTTCAAAACTTCATGAAAAATTGCATCAAAAATCCACCAAAAATCCCACAAAATCAAAATCAAAGTCCTACCCATTTTAGCTTAGCCCGTTTAGCATGGTTCCTTGTGAAAAGAGAGCATTTTGGGAGGCCATGGAGTCTTGTGGACCTTCATATATTTTTGGGTATAATTCTAAAACTTTTTGTTGCTTAAATTGTTACTAATTTCTTAAGCTAATTTAATTAAGTGTTATTTGGATATGTGAGTTTAATTGCAAGTTTTGGAATTCAAGTTGTGAAATTGAATGCAAGTTAGGGTTTATAAAATTGGTGTATGGTTGTGTGTTATAATTAGGTTTTCTTTTCATGTTAATACAAGTTTAGTAGCTAGTGCTAATGGCTAGCTTAAAATTTTTGTTATTTTGCTAATTTGCTTACTAGGTTTTTGAAATTTGTTAAATTCTTGGGATTAAAAATGTGATTAGGTTTTTCTTGGCTTCATTAACTTTATTAAGTGTGGTTTAATGCTTTGGATCATGCAATTCTAAGCTAGATTGTAGTTTGTGCATTTTGCTTTGAAATTGTTAAAAAGGGTATTTTTGTAAACTAGAATATTAGGATTTTTGGAATTTAATGAGATTAAATTCCGGAAATTGTTTATACGACTTATTTAAGATATTTAATAAATATATTGGCCGCTACATTCTTTTAAACATCGTGTTTTGTACAAAAACGGCGAATTGTGCTTGCTAGATTTTCGGAAAAATGACTTTTTAAGTGAAATTGGCGTTTTGTGAGTTTTAACCTAGTTTATATTAAAATTAGTGTTCGTGAATGTGCAAATGAGTGTGATTGGATTTTCTCGATGGTTTGACGTTCGTACATCGACATTGAGGGTTGGTTTGACTATTCCTGCATGCGTGGACGATAGGTTTGGACCTATGCGTGATACGCGTGCCGATTTGATTTTCGTATGCCGTTTCGATTTCGAATTTAGTTTTAATGCGATATGGTACGTTATGATATGTAGGTACCTCCATGTGGACTTCGAGACGACAAGCAAGCGCGTGGCGACGTCGGCACCGGCTAGCGAGGACCTGGTGAGTAGATTTATATCTACGGGGAGAAGTTGGGTGGATGGCGTATAGCACCCCCGCAGTCCGTGGTGGTGTATACGGATGCGTATACACACCAACAATTATTATATGTTATTTGGGATTAATAACGATCCTTAGGATGGATATTGGTGTGTTGGATTACTTTAGTGTTGCGAACCCTAGGGTAGTGTTATACACACATACACACATACATACTTGCATACATTCCTATTGATATGTGCTCATGGGATTCTTTATAGTTATGTGTTCACATGGGTATGGGACTATGTGTTCACATACGGATTGAGGATGATACTTGGGATTGAGCTGAGTCGATGAGATTTGATTTGAGGCCGTGAGATCGGTGATATAGCAGGGTTCGTATCTTAGATACGACATGACGTTGTAGCGGGTCCTTGACGTAGTGTTTCACACACGTCCATGCATACGTAGGCGGTATCAGTATGGTACTAGACGTAGATCAGTACCCCGATCATGATATTTGATAAAGAGGATACCATGTGAATAGTATGATGAATGTGATATTGACCCGTACCCAGATTGGGATGCCGTACGACGGATTTACGTACGAGCTATATTGATGATTGATCCACACTCTTGACTTGGGATGCCTGATTATAGATATGGTATCGGATATGATATTATTGAGGCGGGATCACCGACTATACATATACAGGTATGTATATGTATCGACTCAGATGATAGGCGGTTTCCTTACCTGTAGTTCAGCTTGTTAGTTCAGCCGTATAGTTTAGTGTAGTTGTTAGATTAGATTAGACTTCTTACCTATTTCAAAAACTAACGAATCGTGGGCATTTTTAAAGACAGCTCAAGGGAATCTATGGATATTTCAAAAACGACGTATCTTTTCATAAAAACACCGTAGCCCCTATTTTCAAAACCCCATGATTCGTGTTATTTCAAAAGGAACCATTCGTAGGACTTATATTGGATTATTGCAGATTAGTTATCGTTGTGTCTAGTATTCAGCTCCCACACATTATTTCTGTTCGCTCTGCCTCGCATATTTATTTTGCTGCATATTCCATTATTGATATCATGCTGTTAGGACACCAGCACCATTACCGATGATGCGTATGTACCACGTACACCTACTTGCCGGCTCACACACATCTTCATCGGTAATTGCCATGTCACGTACACTTTAGAGAATATAATTGCTTGACTTAGATTGTTAGCTGATAGTATTGACATGATATTAATGTACTTCCCTTATATGCCATATTAGACATTGTAGTTATTACCTACCACTTCATGCATACTGTTATTCAGTTGTTCATGCCTGATTTCTTGAGATTTATGATATTTCTGGATTTCGGGGAAAGCCGCAAAATTTACAGCTTATGATCTTTTAAAATATAAAATGTTGCGGTTTTCTAGTGATGTAAAGTGTCGTCCACCATGAGTTTGCTGTGGTTTTGGAGATCCGTGTCGAGGAGTGGAGGAACCGTCACGGGTACATGGTGGGCCCGGTATGGTACCCCGGGGCAAGAGGAATGTGGTGTTGACGTTGAGCCTGGCTGGGGAGCACTACCTACCGGTGATATTACCCGACGCGTCGGATATCCGGAGGATACCGTCGTGGTCTTGAGATGGATGGTAGGGGCCGGTCCGGACTGACGACGCCCTAGATATTGAGCTTGAGACATTGATATTTCGAGACAGTGAGATTTATGTTTTGTGTCGATGCTAGACACTGTTGATACTGATTTCATTATGATACCTCAGTTTAAAAATACGAAGGAAATCTCACTAATTTATGAAAACAGTTTCTTCATTTACATGTATTCTGTTTCATGCATTCATACCTCATTCATATGATATATTGCTACCTGAGGCACTGACACGGGCACATGAAATTATACTCGGGTTATATATTACCCTAGTCATTGTTATAGGCTGCCTGTTATACTTATATTTGAGGATATATTATGATCGTTGACCTAGGTTGCGTTATTTATGCGATTTCTGTGCGTAGATGTTTTTCTATTCACGAGTTGGCAACTCACCCCCGTTGTGCCCCAGTTTCTTGCAGATTTGCCGTACAGGTTTCTTTACGGCTTGCGGGCTCAGTTTCATTCGGGTGATTTGCTAGTAGGTGGGTTTACTTGTATCATACCCCCATTATATATCTTGTATATCATTATTCTGTTGTATCTAGAAGTTCCATCAACCAAACATGTATCTATTGAGATAGAGACTAGTGTTGTTTATTCTTTCGACCTTAGAGTCGCTCGTTATAATTCTGGTGGTTTTGAGTTCCCTTTTGAGTTTTTGATCCTCGCCGTTGGCGTTGTATATTATATTGCTTGTGTGGTTGTGACCATCGATTGACGAAGAGCTAGCTCCCGCTTGGGGATGCCTTTTTCTTGATTTCGTATACTATTCGTGTTGTATCCCGTTTGGGGGCCAGTATTTACAAAGGAGACTCTGCCGAAATTTTCAGTAAATTTTTGATGCTTTTAAAAACCGCATAATTCGGCTTATGCTATTGAAACTACCTGTTTTAATTTGGTTTTTCCTGCACTCTACTACTTTTCTTGGTTTGGATTTCTGGGTTTTCGGTTTACTTAGATTACGTACGCCTCGAGACGTTCGTAGTTTAAGTGCCGGTCATGTTCCGTACTTTCGGGTCGTGACACAAATCCTAAAAGGAGAATTAGTCGGGATCATTTAAAAATCACCTGAGGAGTAACACCTACTCATCAGTGGGAATCAAGATCCAACTATCATCGCGTGATAACCTGACGAAAGCCACTCAAGTCACCACACTCCAGAAGGTATACGCATGCCTAGCAAGTTTCCTTTATATTTAAACTTCCGATATGATTTTTATCCTCAGGACCCAAGTGACCTTGACACAGTCAACAAATCAAAGGGTACTAATCAAGTTCAATCCGTCATTATCTTGATTTCATTAAACCCACCCGCACGAGCCCTTGACACAGTCAACAAGGCTGCACGACTGTCCTAACCAATCGCATTTATATGCTACAAACAAGCACCACTTAGCTACCGCACACTACGTCTTGATACAGTCAACAAATGTAGTACGAATACTACGCACTACTCATAAGAAATGACGGAGGTCTACGGCTGGTTTTTGGCAAAAAACCTTTAACGTAATGAACTTGATATCGTTGAAGGAACTCGAGCAGTTTTGAAATGGAGTGGTTTAGGCTTTGTATTTTTAAAATGAGTGGTTTTGTAGAAAGCTGATGGTTTTGAAGAAAACTGAGTAGTTTATAGTCACACAAACTTTTGCCAAAGTGGTTAATTCCTGTGAAGGGATCTAGACTCTTTCCTCATCGATTGAGGTGCGGGATATTCCTAACTGAATACCTCGACGCAAAGCAAAAGTAAACAATTATAGTTTTAAAAAATTGGTTTCAACTACATCATTTAGGTTTGTTTTCCTTGCATTAATCAGAATTAATGCAGTCCCATCAATTAAACATATCATGCCAGAAAGGAACAAAAATAGGCACGCACATATATGTCATCCGCATTCACCACAGGGTCCCGGGTTTTCACTGTAAGGTTACTTAACTTATGGCTGAGCGGAGTCCGGACTAGCGTGGATGCAAAACATATATAGCATCTACTAAATATATATATAATATATATAAACATTCATCTCACGCATGATATCAAGTAACATCACAGAATCATCACAGCAGAATTACAGAAGTAAACACAGTATGACAATGCAGATAATCTAGGAAAAGTACATTTTAATGGAACCAAATATGAAATGATATTTTCCTAGTCATGTAGATAGCCTATTGTATCAGACCTGGACCCCTACGAGTGTGGCAAGCCATCCGCCAATCCCATAAGTGAGGCAACCCTAATAAACGAAGTGAGCGGACCATCCAGCACTTCCAAAATCCGGTGACTTGGACACCCCTCCACGGGTCAATCCTATACCCCTACGAGTGTGGCGAATAGCTTGTCAATTCTAGAGTAAGGCACACCAGTTTCAACGCCATGAGATAGAGGCTCATTTCCCTCTAGAACCCGGCTACTTGAGCACTCCGCCGCGGGGTAATCGTGGTGCATGTAATGAAAAACTGAATATATAACGGTGACTACGTCCGCAACCTGGACACGCCCCAAAGAATAATACAAGCCGTGATGATGGCAGTCTACATGTCGGATGCACGTCACACAATATGAATATATATTACATCATAGAGAACTACATTAAATACTATATACACCGGGCTATCTATCGTGATAAATCCAACACAATCATAATCAACAAAGTAATATCCATCATAGAACATGCAAACTTGCGAGTATCAATTCCGTAACCCCGTCTAATTAATACATATAGCAATTATACGACGTTTTACTAAAAGTTATGATACATGCAACCAACATAAATCCTACGACAATCGAATACCGCACACATATAGCCAACACTTCAATGTTCCAAAACACCGAAAATTAAGTGTGCTAGAAACTGACAAGAAATTCCATGCTAAAACCCAATCCGGGAGTTCGAAATGATGTTGGATTGATCCAAAACTTCTCGGAGAGCCCCGACACAAAATTAACATCGACCTAGAGGCACCTGGGGGGATACCCACTGTAGGGTTACTTAGCGCGGCAGCAAGTTTTCGGGAAGTATCGTCCATGCCATTTTAAAAAATTTGCCGTATTAGCTAACCCTAACCCTAGAATTGTTACTAGAAAATCCGACGAATACTAAATGCAAACACTTTACATCTAAGTGAATGAAGGAATTCAACCTTTATAGACCGGCCCTTCACTTCTAAAGTTCCATGTCATAGTCCCATCGCTGGAAGTTGTGAAGAACCGGACTCTAGTAAGGGTTCATATGAAGAAACGAACAAGCTTGCTCAATGTCTTCGAGGCCGAAGATGATCTACGTCGAGGAGACTCGAGCTCATGCTACCTCTTCACTAATGGTGATATTAGTGAAGCAAACATCCTAAACTAAATGGCTAATAGTAAAGGATGATGAAGTAGGAAGTGGGCTCACTTTAGATTTATTTTTCTCACAATATTTCTCACTTGAAGAAAAGCTAGCAATATTTTTCAATGAAGAAGAAGATGAAGAATAATCAAGATGAGAATGAACTCATGAGGTGAGAATAGCAACCATGGGTGAGTTAGTGTCATACACTAACTCATATAGAGACTTAACCATAGGTTAAATGATAATGGTTGGGTTAATAAATATCTTAGGTAAAACAAAACAAGTGGTCTAAGTCTTTGGTTCTAAAAGCTTCTCCAAGCTACAACCATGAGAAAATATCCATACAATTTGTTTTACCTTAAATAAATAAATACCCTCAATTATCATGGTTATGGTATAAGTCTCAAACACACATGTAGTGTGTATGATCAAGCATGACACATAATTTTGTACACTAATATATATCACATATATACTATGTGCACAATCAAGTGAGAAGAAATCATAAGTGAGCAAATATTAGTTAATATAATGTAATATATCAAATATATAATTATACATTAAATTATTAAATCAACACTTGATTTAATAATCCGGCTATATACTGTATAACCGACTAATATCTAATACAACAACTTATCGAATCAATACTTGATCCGATAACCCGACTATATTACATATAACCGACCAATGTCACAAGTCGCGAGAATAGAATGCGGTATCACATACACGCATTAATCTCGGTCCCGCACATATCACATATGTGCTCCTACTCCGTTTCGCATGAACCAGGAAAGCTCTGTGTAGGACACTAAAGACTCGTCAATACGCCGGCAGTAGGTGATGATCATATCAAACACCCACAAGCCGCAAGCGGTCTGCTAAACGTAACGGCCACCCGGGTATTGAGCGATCAGAAGATCAACAAGCAAACCTGCTCGTACTTCTGCGAATCCAATCAGTAACACTACCGTACAGTCCGGTCTCTTCGTCAGATATGTCGCATATCACAGCCTGGGGGTGGTATAACGTCAGATCCCAATAGCCTGATAAGTTATGACGATGCAAGGTCCATAATGGTTCAAGAAACTACTGATAACACTTACCAGTAAATCTCAGCAACCCTGGCCAGAGATTTCATGTTATGGACAATCGAGCATAGCGCAACATCAACTCCCAATACCGGGAGAGACGAAACTGTAAGTACGCGGCGGCGTCCCGGCCGTCTAACAGACGCCGATATGCGGAACAAAACTTTTACGACTGGCGCTATCGCGTACTTTATCCCGGATCGTCCATTAAAGCTAAACTAACAAATTGTAAAGAGGGTAGAATTGTTATACCGAATGATCCAAGTCCTTCGGTCTTCAACAATCATCCCACGCTATGTTGCAACTGATCCGAACTTGCTTGATCTCCGTTCTCATCGTCCAGGTGGCACCACGTCGACGGATCTTTAAACGGGCTCCCGCCTCTGAACCGAGGCAACTCGATCGTCAAGTTTTCTAAAAGAGACGACCAAGATGAAGTAGAAAATGAGTAGAATACTTTGTCTCGTTACGTCCAAGACTATGGACGAACGGTTAAAAGAAGTTGCCATTTGGAATCGGGTGAATGGAAATTGAACTAGGAAATTTCCATACACAAAACTATATGAAATCTTTGGCCAAAAATGAATGAATCAAATCTCTCTCTCCCACAATGAAGTGGCCGGCCATATATATCAAAGGAGGGAGGTGAGTGTAGGAGAGTTCAAGTGGTGACCATAACAAATGATAGTTATCATAATAATAATGAAAGAATGAATCATCAACTATCATTAAATGGAACCAATCACATTAAACCTAGTCACCTTGCATCATTAATGAACCATTAATGACACAAATGAGTCATATGCTTAATCACCACTTCTAGAACCTTCTAGAAGCATGACTCACCCTGAAGACGAAAAGACAAATCCGTATTTAACGAATGTCAAAATACGGCTGATAGAAAACTGGAAACTGGCAACTTCCAAAAATCATCCCGAAATGAATTTCAGGATAACCCCGTATCGGTATAAACATACCCGCATTTGTATTATGACCGAATACAAATGCAACTGAGACAAAGATATTATATCTACACAGTATAATACTGGGTTCCGGCTTAAACCAAAGCCTACCAGTATTATCTGCCCGAAAAACGACACGTGCGAAAACGCACGTGCATTTTCCGAACCTTGCCATAAACCCATATGGCCTCTACAACGTTTTGCCCGAACTTAGGAAAGTGTCTGTGGGGGACTCTAATGACTCATCAGTACACTGACACTGGGTATAACCACTAGCACGTCAGAGGTACTAACTGTACGTAACGTTTTGCCTATGTATTGATTGGAAAGGAAACTGACGAGCGAACTCATCTAATAAACCCTACTGAGCCTGACAGTGACAATATCCGTACAGTCCGGAACATTCGTCTATGAGTATCGCATATACGGCCTAGGGGGCCGGTAAACGTCAGACCCCCAGCAGCTGCATAAGTCGTGTCAGAGAGCAGCCCAGAACACCCTGAGATACTACTGGAATATCTTCCAGTAAATCTCGATTACCCTGGCCAGGGATTTCGTGTAATGGCTCTCCTAAATACAGCGCGATCCTACCCCCAATACCGGGAGAGATAAATCCCCGAAAATCCGCTCACTTGCCTCCAATGTGGCTCGGGACTGTACCCAAAATATACCTGTTTGCACGACTCCTTTGACCCGTGGTAGGGTATAAATCAAAGCACAGTGGGAACTCACACGAGACAAATGACGACCTCAGGTCAATGAACTAACCTGTACACATATCACCAGGGAACTGCTATCTGACGATATGTATAATACCAACTAGCATGTTCCCGGCGAGTCCTGTCCGGTGTACTCATATCCCAATGAGCACCTGTATACATCTTAGGTGATCTAACTGACACCAGTGGTTTATGAGACCAGCCACCGCCCCTCGTCGGGGTCTCGACTGTATACACTAGTCTACTCCGGAGTATCGATGCCCTGTCTCGAAACTCCCACGACTAGGGACACTTTAAGGATGTGCTTATAGACCCCAGCTCCCACATATATGATCGCCATCAAACTGCAGGCAGTCAAGCAAAAATCCTATGGGCTATATCATGATGATAAAGACAAACCAGATAGCATACTATCATCTCGAGTAAGACTGTTTTTATCGGTATAGGTCCTCCCTCAATCATTGCAATCACGTACTTGCGATCCAATAATTGACTTAGAGGGCACTATATCCAACAATCTCCCACTTGCACTTAAGGCTAATTATTGCGATGTCGTGTACTCACAGCTCGTGTGATACCGAGCATCCAACTCCTCTACTAATCAGTTTCACAAAACTCGTTTGCAAAACTATTGTATTTGAGAAATAGCCTCAGTGAGTGGATCCGCCTTGAAGTTTCTTTCTATGTCTCTCTTAATCTCAAGTTCGCGGAGAAAACCATCTCCCGAATCGAGTAATACCTGTCTTAGAATATGTCTGGATATCTGATGGGACCTAGTTCATAAATGAACTCCAAATCCAAACTTCTTAGACTGTATCGATCACTGAAAATAATCAGTGTTGCGCACTATGCCTCCTACAGTATCTTCTTGGACTACCTGTCCATAATACTGTCCCTCGTTAGAGGGAAAACTGTAACTCTGACAATCACTCTGTCATTTATGTCACTTTTGAAGCCTGGAATGATAACCGTCTCTCGAAGGAGGCCGCCGTCATCTGATCCGTAGAACATTCACTTATGTTCTAAAACTGCTTCCTAATGTTTCTCCAGGATTGGATTAATATAAACTTATCGCATCTAGTGCAATAACGACATCTGGTGTGGTACTTGACATCTCACGATTGACTCAATTGCCTAAGCAAGTGATCTGCCAATCATGCACATCTCTCTCCCCTTTAGTCTGTAAGACACTTTTAGAGAGGGTGACTCCATTACCTGCAGGTACACCACCATGCCAGAAGTCATTTATTCTAAAATACTATTAGAATACTGTCAAAGAGCCCACATTGGGAAACTACCCAAATCTAGATCTAAAATCATAGATCTAGCAACCAGAATGTCAGATATTATATCCATATCCTTTGTGGAGAAACAACTGTGTGATGACCACAGTACAACCGATCGTAGTATAAGAATTTTACTTCCTACTCTGTGTATGTCATCCAAATACCAGGACATCACACCCTACTACCTTCTTAACTGATCCATCCCCTATTCTGATGAAGTCAAACCCATGACTGGCACATCAAACATAGATGATCTATCTCCGCTATTTCTGCTCAAGTCTATAAATAGACACTAGCTACTTGCCCACTATGCTTCCGCTGCTCCCACTGACTACAACAACCCTCTGGCAGAATAATATATACGTGTACTTCTAAAACTAGTTTAGAACGATGCTATACATTTCCTCCTGCCGGGTCTCATAGTCTGGAACAACAGTAGTGTCAAGTCTTGGTAAACAAGAACCTCCCTGTCACCGTCCTTGAGGCTACCGGAGTACCTCTCGGGTGTCTGAGGTTACTCACCATATCTGCGGAGTGGCTATTGGAATGTCAAAACTGATTGAATATATAGGTCCTATTAAACTTTCCGTAATCGTTTGCGGTTCTGGAATCACTTCCAGTTCTACCATACTCCCATTTCTGTTTTCTGAAAAAATCCATTTTAATAAAACTGTGGCGAGTCAAGAACAATATCACTATTGATCTTCCAGATGGTAGAAAATCAACCCTTGTCGAAGCTAGGGTCAACCCGCAAACTGCCATTATAGAAACGTGCCTTGAGTTATCCAGTATCTGGTTTTAAGCTTAAGCTGGACAACTCCCCTTACCTTAACATCGTTAAGATATGAATCGTTCTATATCCAATATAGAAACTTTGGCACTTATTTAATTGGAACCGGATTCAAATTATGCAGCTGTCTCCAGTGCATAATAACTTAATAGAGAGAGGCTGATCAGTATTACTCAACTTAGGAATCCATCCAATTATGAGTAACCTGAAAGAGAAACAAGTTTCTTAAAAACCATTACTATGAACTGAATACCTATCACAAGTATCCACATCTTCGATTTCTTTGAAGAATCCTGATACTTGCGATACATGGTTCTCTATTTTATTCTTATACCCACAACTTCTCAAAACTTAGACATTATATTTCTACGAAACACTTGTCTAAAAACTAGAGAAGTCACAAGTAAACAGAACATAGTACTAGGACCTACCCCTTTGTCCTGGCGGACACTGGACAACATACAATACTCTGTATAAGTCCCCCGAGTTGAATAACTCAAAACATGTGCATCGTAGGTTGAAAAATGTACCCAGGCGATTTCCTCAAATATCACCAATTACAACGAATTCCGATATAATGAGGATGATCACCTAATTCCCAATAACTCGCTCCCACTCAACATCTGTAAAACCATGCAGATGTGAGAATCATACCTGGTAAATACATACTCTGGAGTAAGTATCCAATCAGGAAATCAGTTTTCTATTAACAATGCACAGTGAATATGAAACATAAATATGTTTCATAGGGGTATTCTGGTATTCATAGTAATGCCTCTTCCATAATCCAAATCATGACTTTAACCGTATATTTCCCTGCCATCTTTCCGATTCCCTTTATTTGTCTTTAGTCGTTACCTTCTGTACACCATTATTAGGCTAAATGGTTTTCTTCCTTCCCTACCGTTCGGCACCAGCCTATGGTTTGGAAGTAGACTATCCAGTAAGCATAATAGGTGTACTCTCCTTATCCTAGGAGAACTCGCAACTTGAGAGAAGGTGATGATAAAAGACAACTGAATAACCTTATTCCTATTTCTCCTGAACCAGAATCCATCCTCGAAAAAATATCCCACGAGTTCGTATATAACCATACGATGGATTTATCCAATAGAATTGGATGTTCGTAGTGATACGGGTTGTTCTGGAGAAATAAAAGGTGAAGTAGGAATGGCGATAAAATACGTGGTTTGATCGTGAATGTTAATAGTCGCAATTTACTTTGCCCTCTTTCTAATTCCTTTATGTTGTCTTCACATGTCACCTTCTGCACACTCTACTTAGGCTAATTGGTTTTCCTCATTCCCTACCTTTCGGCACCTGCCTATGGTTTGGAAGAAGACTATCCAATAAGCGTAATAGGTGTACTCTCCTAAACCAAGGAGCCCTTGCAACCTGAGAGAAGGTGATAATAAAAGACAACTGAATAAACCAATTCTATTTCTCCTGAACCTGGATCCATCCTCGAAGAATTCCCTTCGAGTTCGTATATAACCATACGATGGATCTATCCAATAGAAGTGGACGTCCGTAGTAATACGGGGTGTTCTGAGAAATACAAAGGATAAAAGAAGGAGCGGTAATGACTTATGTAACTTTAGACAATCCAAAAGCCAGTATATTAAGAAAGTTCGGTCAATTTGGTCACTGTTATAGTCTAGGGTTGGTCAAAGGTCGTTGCCATAAGAGAGAGAGAAAAGAAACACTCTGCGTGCACTCTAGCCTAGATCAGAATGGTTATCACTTTATCTAATTAGGAAACCTCCCACTGTTATCTCAAATTCTCCTCCAAACCTGAAAGAAGAATTAGTCGGGGTCACCCGAAGAGTAAACCAACTCATCAGTGAGAATCGGGATCCAACTATCATCGCATGATAACTTGATGGAAGCCACTCAAGTCATCATACTCCAGAAGGTATGCGCAAGTCTGGAAAGTTTCTTGTATGTTTGAAACTCTCGATTTAATTTTTATCCCATGCTCTTATGACCTTGACGTAGGCCAACAAATCATAAGCAACATGTCAAGTTCTACCCATTGTTGTCCTGATCAACTTAAGTCATCGTACAAGCCCTTGACGTAGGCCAACAAGGTGTACGTCTGACTTAAACTAATGCATCTATCTATGCAACAAATGAATACCCAGCAGCTACCAAACACAATGTCTTGACGTAGGCCAACAAACATAGCTTGAATACTACTGACCATCCATAAGAAACGACGAAGGATTACGGCTGCTTTTTGGCGAAAAACCTTTAACGTAATGAACTTGATCTCGTTGAAGGAACCTGATAGCTTTATAAAAATATATAGTAGTGAAAACCTTTTGTTAAAGAAGTCACTCCCGGTGAAGGGATCTCGGCTCTTTCCTCGTGGAATGAGGTGCAGGATATTCCAACTGAATACCGCTATGCATAACAAAAGGAAACGTCTTCGTAATAATTTTAAAATTTGTTCCAACAACATCAAATATAGGTTTGTTTTATCCTTGCATTGAAAAGAATCAATGCATTCCCATCAATCAATCACACCAGAAAAGAACGAAAATAAAATGTACGTATATGCCATCCGCATTCGTCACTGGGTCCCGTCATCACCCGTTAGGTTACTTAACTAACGACAGAGCGGGGACTGGACTAGCGCTGGTGTAAAACATATACATCTAATAGTATATATAATAATATACAATAATCGCTCCAGGCATGATAAATGCAACATTACAGAAAAGCAATAAGCATCACAGAACAATACAGATAATCTGGGATCCCCGGGTTTCATAGAGCCGCTGCTGAAACTCGACGTTCCCCTGGTCGTGTGGATAGCCTGTACAATGAAACCTGGACCCCAACGGGTGCGGCAAGTTACCCACCAAAACCTGAAGCGAGGTAGTCCCCACAACATAGTGAATGGAATACCCGGCACTTCACGGAATCCGGTAAATTGAGCACCCCTCCTTAGGTCAACCTGTACCCCCTATGAGTGCGGCGAATAGTCTGCCAATTCAAGAGTGAGGCCCCTCTGCCTCTCAAAGCCATGAGATACGAACTCGTTGCCCTCCAGAACCCAGCTATTCGTGCACCCCACCGCGGGGTAAACCTAGTACAGAAAATAAAAATAGTACAATAGGTACATCGACCGCAACCTGGTCGTGCCCCAAAAGAATATTATACAAACAGGCAGTGACGGCAGTCCACAAGTCGGACGCTCGCCCCGCAATATCAAATGTACAAATAAATTTAAACAACACTATCATTGAACCCTGCTATCCACCACGACAAATCCGCAACATTACAGCACAACACAGAACATCAACGCGAATATCACGTTCGCAAACCCGTCTAAAAGAACTATAGCAATCAGACGCGGTTTACCGATCAAATGACATTCCCGGTCGGAGATATAATGAAAGTACTGAAAAACTAACAAGTTTAAAATTTCGATCGACCAAATTTCCCGAAGTGGGCCCCATATACATCTGGTGTACAGTAACAAAATTTTGGCCCAAAAGACATATACCAAAAACCACCATTTCCTATGAGAAACCCACTGAAAATATTTGGCGCACTGTTCCCACAAACGCGCGGCGGATCAGCGGCCAAACAATGGTTTGGGCCGCGGATCCGCGGTCGTTTTGTGGGATCACGTGTCCAAATTTCACCAGTATTCTTCAAAAACCCTGCATGATTTTCTGAAATGATCAAAATGAATTTTAGAACATTTTATAAATCGACAGAAACATCATGTACAGAAAATTGTGATTTTGCGAAATCCGTTCGATCGATCTTTTAAATGTGTTAGCACAAGTTAGTATAGATTAATGGTGAGGCTCTGATACCACTGTAAGTACGCGGCGGCGCCCCGGCCGTCTAACAGACGCCGATATGCGGAACAAAACTTTTACGACCGGCGCTATCGCGTACTTTATCCCGGATCGTCCATTAAAGCTAAACTAGCAAATTGTAAAGAGGGTAGAATTGTTATACTGAATGATCCGAGTCCTTCGGTCTTCAACCATCATCCCATGCTATGTTGCAACTGATCCGAACTTGCTTGATCTCCGTTCTCATCGTCCAGGTGGCACCACGTCGACGGATCTTTAAACGGGCTCCCGCCTCTGAACCGAGGCAACTCGATCGTCAAGTTTGCTAAAAGAGACGACCAAGATGAAGTAGAAAATGAGTAGAATACTTTGTTTCATTACGTCCAAGACTATGGACGAACGGTTAAAAGAAGTTGCCATTTGGAATCGGGTGAATGGAAATTGAACTAGGAAATTTCCATACACAAAACTATATGAAATCTTTGGCCAAAAATGAATGAATCAAATCTCTCTCTCCCACAATGAAGTGGCCGGCCATATATATCAAAGGAGGGAGGTGAGTGTAGGAGAGTTCAAGTGGTGACCATAACAAATGATAGTTATCATAATAATAATGAAAGAATGAATCATCAACTATCATTAAATGGAACCAATCACATTAAACCTAGTCACCTTGCATCATTAATGAACCATTAATGACACAAATGAGTCATATGCGTAATCACCACTTCTAGAACCTTCTAGAAGCATGACTCACCCTGAAGACGAAAAGACAAATCCGTATTTAACCGAATGTCAAAATACGGCTGATAGAAAACTGGAAACTGGCAACTTCCAAAAATCATCCCGAAATGAATTTCAGGATAACCCCGTATCGGTATAAACATACCCGCATTTGTATTATGACCGAATACAAATGCAACTGAGACAAAGATATTATATCTACACAGTATAATACTGGGTTCCGGCTTAAACCAAAGCCTACCAGTATTATCTGCCCGAAAAACGACACGTGCGAAAACGCACGTGCATTTTCCGAACCTTGCCATAAACCCATATGGCCTCTACAACGTTTTGCCCGAACTTGGGAAAGTGTCTGTGGGGGACTCTAATGACTCATCAGTACACTGGCACTGGGTATAACCACTAGCACGTCAGAGGTACTAACTGTATGTAACGTTTTGCCTATGTATTGATTGGAAGGGAAACTGACGAGCGAACTCATCTAATAAACCCTACTGAGCCTGACAGTGACAATATCCGTACAGTCCGGAACATTCGTCTATGAGTATCGCATATACGGCCTAGGGGGCCGGTAAACGTCAGACCCCCAACAGCTGCATAAGTCGTGTCAGAGAGCAGCCCAGAACACCCTGAGATACTACTGGAATACCTTCCAGTAAATCTCGATTACCCTGGCCAGGGATTTCGTGTAATGGCTCTCCTAAACACAGCGCGATCCCACCCCCAATACCGGGAGAGATGAATCCCCGAAAATCCGCTCACTTGCCTCCAATGTGGCTCGGGACTGTACCCAAAATATACCTGTTTGCACGACTCCTTTGACCCGTGGTAAGGTATAAATCAAAGCACAGTGGGAACTCACACGAGACAAATGACGACCTCAGGTCAATGAACTAACCTGTACACATGTCACCAGGGAACTGCTATCTGACGATATGTATAATACCAACTAGCATGTTCCCGGCGAGTCCTGTCCGGTGTACTCATATCCCAATGAGCACCTGTATACATCTTAGGTGATCTAACTGACACCAGTGGTTTATGAGACCGGCCACCGCCCCTCGTCGGGGTCTCGACTGTATACACTAGTCTACTCCGGAGTATCGATGCCCTGTCTCGAAACTCCCATGACTAGGGACACTTTAAGGATGTGCTTATAGACCCCAGCTCCCACATATATGATCGCCATCATACTGCAGGCAGTCAAGCAAAAATCCTATGGGCTATATCATGATGATAAAGACAAACCAGATAGCATACTATCATCTCGAGTAAGACTGTTTTTATCGGTATAGGTCCTCCCTCAATCTTTGCAATCACGTACCTGCGATCCAATAATTGACTTAGAGGGCACTATATCCAACAGAAACCCTTCCTATCGCTCATTCCCTCCATGTGACTCGGGACTGTACCCAAAAATCACCTTTTTGCACGATCTTTTGACCGTCGTATGGTGGAAATCAAAGCACAGTGGGAATCACACAAGACTCTATGACGATCTCGGGTCTACAGACTAACCTGTACCAGTGTCACCAGAGAACTGCTATCCGACGATAGGTATAATACCATCTAGGAGTTCTCGGCGAGTCCGTTAAGTGTACCCAGTCTCCACTGAGCACCCGTATACCTTCTCTGATGTCAAACACCAATGGATATGGGATCATCCATCGCCCATCATATGGGTCGAGAAGCGTATACGCTAGTCTACTCTAGAGTATCGATGCCCTGTCTCGATACTCCCACGAATAGGAACGTTTGAAGGATGTACTTACCGACTACCCTATACCCACTAGTATGATCTGCATCATAATCATGGTAGTCAAGTACTCATCCTAAGGGCTTTATCAATATGTAATAGAGAGAAAATAAGTGTACATGTTAAGATAAAGTGCAACCAGATAGCATACTATCATGTCGAGCAAGAAAGTCCTCCCTATATATGTCCAAGCATCCGCTACAATATACATCACATGTACAGTAATAGCCTCTAGGGCATATATATAACTAACAATCTCCCACTTGCACTAATGCAATCTGTTGTAGTATCCAATACCCAACAATATAGCAGTAGTTGTAGTATCACATACTCAACCATCCCATAGAAGTCTCTTTAGGGGTAAGGCCTTTGTGAGTGGATCCGCTGTGTTATCCTTCGTGTCTACTCTCCTGACCTTGATCCCTGGGAGATCAGCCATCTCTTTGATCAGGTGATACTTGTCTCAGAATATGCCTTGAACGCTGATGGGAC
This sequence comes from Agapanthus africanus, assembly GCA_030015575.1. Classification (NCBI taxonomy): domain Eukaryota; kingdom Viridiplantae; phylum Streptophyta; class Magnoliopsida; order Asparagales; family Amaryllidaceae; genus Agapanthus; species Agapanthus africanus. The sequence continues at coordinate 476,763,673 of CM057339.1, read as the reverse complement.
CTTTGTTCCTAGGCTAAAACCACAACTCCATTGTTGTCACAGTAACAGTTATTGGACGCTCAATGGTAGGAACCTTGTTCATCTCATGAACAAGAAAATGCCTAGACAACCACTTTGGCAACATCATTGGTAGCAATGTATTCAGCCTTTATCGTCTAGTATGTCACAGTATCTAGCTAGGAACTCTTCCAACATACCGTCCCTGCACTGAGGGTAAAGACAATGCATGTGACTGACTCTCAGTCGACCTTATCGCTCTGGAAGCTCGAACCAAGAACTTTCTTTTAGTGCTTCTCAAGTACTTAAGAATGTCCTCCACATCTTTCCAGTGATTCTCCCAAAATTTAATTGATTCCTGATCACTACACCTAGTGAGTCATCTACATCTGGTCTGGTACATAACATCGCATACTCTGATAGAGCCTACTGCCGAAGCATAGGGCATCCCTTGCATGCGAGCTCTCTCCAAATCAGTCTTGGGAGACATCTTTTTAGAGAGAGTGATCCATGAGTAAGTGGGCGAACCACCACGCTTAGAATCATCTATACTAAACCCCTTTAGTATGGTGTTAATGTACCTGGATTTGGGACACTCCCAACATCTACTTAGATCTATCACCATAGATCATAATCCACAAGATGTAGTAGGTATCATCCAAATCTTTTATTGAGAATCCCCGTGATAAGAGGAGCTTGACCGAGTGTAGCATATGAAACTATTTCCTATCAAGAGTATGCCATCTACGTACAATACGTGGAAGACAACCTTACTCTTTACAACCTTCTTTTATATACAAGGTTCATCTATTATTTTGATGAAGTCAAACTCTTTGACTGCCACATCAAAACAGATGTTCCAACTCCACGATGCGCGCATTGATCCTGATGGACTTAAGCATAGCTTTGAATGTCTCAACTTTTCCATTTACACCAAGAATCTTCTCAAGATCCATTTGCTCCAATGGGTTTTACTCCTTCAGGTGCAACATTCAAAGTCATACTTTGTTGGTGTACATGGATTCCATCTTTGATTGCATAGCATTCGGCCATTACACAGAGTCCCTACTCGTGATGGCCTGTCTGAACCTAGTTGGGCTATCATCAAACATGATGCAATCCGCTCTCCCATTGTCACCAAGAAGACCGTAGTATCTCTCAAGTGGATGAGGAACCCTACCAGATTCGCGGATAGGCTGAGGTTTGTTGGAGACTATTGAATCTTTTGGTTTCACTAAATCATCAGCTGTTAGTTTGTCTAGCTGGAACTCCTTCCAGTTCTACCTTATGACCACAAATTTCTTCACAAGAAATTCCTTTTCTAAAAAGGAGGCTTGCTGAGAAACAAAATACCTTTTACTCCTCAGCGTGGTAGAAGATATTCCCTCGTAAATGTTTGGGATATCCAACAAACTTATACAGAACTGACCATGCCTCGAGCTTGTCCAGATTCTGCCTTTCAACATAGGCCGGACAACGCATATCTTAACTCGTTTAAGACATGGTCTCTTCCTATACCATATCTCATATATAGTAGTAGGCAATGATTTGGATGGAACCCTGATCAGTCGAAAATATTGTATATTTTAGCCGGCAATTTCCTCATCATTTGCATTCATATAGAAGTGTTCGGTATCCGTATTCTACATATTAGCAAATCTATCACAGATTATCAGATTACATGAATTAGGCCTTAAAACCGGCATTTCTAGGGAAATTGACTGCATTACATGGCATCGCAATATTTCTATATGTCGCAACCCGTGTTTTGAAGTCTGTGCAGGAAAAGGAAAGCTTGCTCGAACATTACACCGCTCAAAAGATATGTCAACTCACTAATTTCAAATCTGGTATCATTACAAAGGAGAAATTGCAAATCAACATATCAAAAGAAGCCCTAAACTACAGTACAAGTCCACACCAGAAGACCCAAAGGCCAACCCCATTAAAGAGCCGCGGATCCGCGGCATGGGCTTGCTAATGCCGCTGATCCACGGTGGGTTCAGGGAATTGGCTCCTTAAATTTGCACCAAAACTCCTGTTTCTTCTGTTAAACTTCAAAAAGACATGTCAACTTCCAGAAGACTCCAGATATTTCTACCAGATCAGCAAACACTTTGATCTACACTAAACTAGCCTATCATTCTAGAAGTTTCCTCCTAAACCTTAGCTTAAACCCTAAGCTAGCTCCTAACAAACTCTCTCAACAAACTTTAGGAGGGAACTACTATTTCAAATCTAAACCTAGGGTTTGGGAAGTCTATAAATAGAAGCCTAGACCTAGGGTGAATTATCTTATGAAAAAAGATCATCATAGTGTGGAGATAGATAGAATCAACCCATTTTATAGTTTTTAGCCAATCTCCTTCTTCATCTCCTTCCTCCTCAAGTCTAGTGAGAGGGCTTGTAGGAAACCCTAACCCTAATTCCAATTGAGATCAAGAATCCCGAGTACCCATTAAGCAAGAAGCCCTACAACCTTTAGGAGCGGAGCCGATCTTCAACGGAGCAAGCGATCCGAGCCGATCCACGACTCACGAAGCCGAGCGACGCCCTATCAACAATCTAGATTCTTCTTCTTGTAGTTCTTGAAGCAAATGTAATCAAAATTGTTGAGATAAATAAAGGTGATATTCTTTTATCTTGCTTTCTTTAATTTCTGCATCATGCTATCTTTACAATTCGTAAATCTTTTCTGTGTGGTGATGTGTGAATAAAACTCCGCTCGTCGAGGAGTCGAGACGGTCAATAGAATGATGATGTAACATAGCTTTAATCGATTCTTGACTCCTACGAGTTTTGTAAACCCTAGCAAGTTCAAGAAACAACGACCCATTTTTGTTTCGATGCTTTCTTGATTGACATCGTTCGAAATTGGGGAGTTACGATTGTTTCTTGAATTTGGTAGAGGCTATAAAAGGAATGATATCGATGAAAGAACAAGGGTTATAGGATGAAACCCTAGTTTCACAAGAAAGCCCCAACTCTCGTCGATCATCATCAATCTAGTATCAATCCTTCGAAAGACAAGAACACGATACCTTTAAGATTACATCACGTCTATCGATCCAATCGATTCCTACGAGCCTCTCTTATATTCTTGATTGTTGATTGGAAATATCATCGATACACTGATTCTTGATTGTTTATCTTTTTCTTGATTCTTGAATAGAATAGTGACACTTGAAAATCGATACTCTTGAATCATGTTTTCGTTTGTCTTAGCTTAACTTTTCAATTCAAGCATATTAATATAAACGAATCGTGCAATCCCTGTGGACGATCCGCACTCACTACAAACTACATCCGACACCGTAGTTTGATTGCGGTCAAAATATTTTTTGGTTGTGAAGTTCATTATAAATTTTCTGAATACCGACACAAGAAACAGTTTCAATCAAATGGTGTCGTTTTTGGACCTTTTGAATTGATTCATACTACACAACGGAAAAACGATCAATCAAAATGGCGCCGTTGCCGGGGACTATTTGATTTGATAAACACATCCAAGAAAATCTTAACAATCAAAATGGCGCCGTTGCCGGGGATCGCGCGCTAATTCGTTTACATTTTATAGTTTGAATTGAAAGAATTATTACATTTTACTTCTTGAAATCAAAATTCGTACAAACTCTTATACGTGTGTTGTGATTGATTGCAAGGTGATCTGGAGCATTCTGTGCTATGGAAAATTTTTTTGGAATATACCAGAGAGCTGAGGGAGCCAAGATAAGCTCCCTGAAGAAAACTTGTACAGTGATCTCACTGTGGGACCGCGTTTCTGCGGCGAATACCCACCAAGTGCGGCGGTTCCGCGGCTTGGTAAAGGGGTCTTTGCAAACTTTTTGGTGCAGGTACTTTCTTGCTCTTTCCCCTCTCCTCTTTTAGCTCCAACTAACACTTTGCTGCAGGATTCTTTGCAAATAATCGCAGCTCGCAAATTGCAAATTAAAATTGTGCGTGATTTTTGTTTCTTGGTTGTTTTGCATTCTAAATACGCATACTAAGGGGCACGGTCAAATCCAAATTAGGTGGGGATTTCATTACCCTTCCTAGGCCCCGAAAACCACCAAACTTGCATCCGCATTGACCCACATTAACTAAAAGAAATCTAGAGATGACTCTAAGGACTGTCGCGCTCAATTAGGATAGAAGAGGGTCGTGGGTAATTCATTGCTTATCTGCGTTTTCTTGTGGTGCCTAAGGCGAGTGTGTCTAAGGCTAGTGGTTTTTAATTAGGCCCACTACTTACGTAGTGGAGTACCTTCCCACTTACCTGGCACTTATCCAGCCACAGGGGGACAAAGAGGCAGTGGAGGATTGATCCTGCGATTTGTCTTTTGGCAGTTAGGAGCGGTCTAGAGCCGGACCTAGGTGACCACTAGATTCTAGGGTTTGTGTGCTGCATTTGTTTTGTTGCATCATTTTTTTCAAAATCCGTCCCTTTTTAAAAAGCAAACACCGCATTCATTTACCCCTAATTATAAGCCAACGCTGCCACTTGTACTAACCCTTTTTAGTACAAGATAGGCTGGACACGGGATTCTAGTGCCCGTTTAGTCCGCGTACCCCTTATCGACTCCGAAGTCGATATTTCTCCATTTACCTTTTCTTTACCTACTACCACACCCACACCGATGGACCCGAATCCATCAAACTTCTTTAACCCTAATCTGCCGCCGTCCGTTGGTGCGCAGAATCCTCCCCACATTTCTATCCAGGAAAGATGCTATCCACATAGAGGTCCTCTTTCGACCTGCTTATCCACACCACCAGCCAATGGGGATAACTTTGAGATTAAGCCCCAGTATATCAATCTTTTACCCAAATACTACGGACTCGAGACTGAGAACGCTTACGTTTTCATTACTAAATTTGAAAACGTATGCGCAATGATGGATACGTCACAACTTTCAGTGGATGTGATGCGTCTACGACTTCTTCCATTTACCTTGTGCGATATAGCCGAGAAGTGGCTATATAACACTACCGCACATTCTATTACGAATTGGGAAGAATTCGTCGCTGCATTCCTTAAGAAATTCTACCCACACCAAAAGACAGCTCGAATCCGTAGCGAACTGAATCAATTTGCCCAGCTCCCTGCTGAACCATTCTCTAAATACTTTGAACGTTTCAAGGATCTATGGTTCAATGTCCTCATCACGGCATCCCGAGATGGGAGCTTTGCCGAATCATATATGAGGGCAGTAACCCTAGCACTAAACAGAGCCTTGAAAACATGTGTCAAGGTACTTTTATGACTAAGGATGATGGGGAAGCTTGGCGATACTTAGAAGAGTTCGCTGAAAAATCACTACAGTGGGAGAGTGGAACCCAACCATTGAATAGGGGTGGCGTACACCAAATAGATGTGTCCATAGGTGTTCGAGCAGAAATGGCAGCAATGCAAAAGAAGCTCGACGCTATGGAACACAAATTTGCAGCAGCCTCCCTAAACCCAATGTCACTCCCCAAAACTGTTTGTGGGTGCTGTTCTGATCCGTCACATTTAACGGAAGAATGTCCATTAAACTCTGCGTTTCAAGGTCACGAGCATTCTAATGCCGCATTTCAAAGACCTCGAAACGATCCATATTCTTCCACGTACAATCAGGGTTGGAGGAACCACCCGAATTTTGCTTGGAACCAAAATCAATCTCAAAACACGGTTCCAAACACGAATAATTTTCAAAGGGCTATTCCTCCACCACAACAGCAACCCCTTCATCTCACTCAGCACCCCTACCAGTCACAAAATTTCCAAAACCAGGGCAACAATCCTGCACAGTCTAATCCTATGCAGTTGTCCTGTGCTGACGATTTATCTCAATTCACTCAAACTATGAAATCACTTTTATCAAATTTCATGGACGTTTCAACTGAGGCTAGATCTTCCGTCAGTGAGATAAAGAAAAACTCAGCGTCACAAGCTGTGAGTATCAGATCGATGGAAGCTGAAATCGCACGCCTCAAAGCCGAAATGAGTGCGAGAGAAAAAGGGAAACTTCCTTCTCAACCCCTACAGAATCCTGGGCATTACAATGTAAATGCCATTACTACGTTGAGATCGGGAAGAGTGCTGAATAATAATGTCGGGGAAGATATTGATAATACTGAACATCATATCAACACCCCGGCTGAGACCTTTCTACACACACACACTTCTCCTTCTGATCCTTCTTCTTCTTCTTCCAAACCACCTTCTAGTGAGCCTATTCTCCATTTCCCTTTAGGCTCGACACCTTCACCCAACCCTTATAGTTCTCCACAGACGGTCCCCACACCTCTTTTGGGACCTCGTCTACCCCCCTTTCCTTCTCCTATGATGGACCCTGCGCTTATTGCGAAAGCTCCTTACCCGAACCGGCTAAGGGGTAACAGAACGAGTCCTCATATGGAGAAAATTATAGAAATGTTCAAACAGGTTAACATCAATATCTCTCTCCTAGATGCAATTCAACAAGTCCCCGCCTATGCGAAAATTCTTAAGGACTTGTGCACTAGGAAGAGGAAGACTCAAGTGCCGAAGAAGGTCTTTATGTCTAATAATATCAGTACTGCTTTTATTCCCCAGCTACCAAAGAAACGAAAGGACCAAGGATGTCCTACAATATCGATTTCGATTGGGGGTAAAAACATAAATCATGCTCTTTTAGACCTTGGCGCGAGTGTTAACCTGCTCCCTTATTCTGTCTATAAGCAACTAGGGATTGGAGAGCTGAAACCTGCTCATTGCACTCTCCAGATGGCAGACCGATCTATCACCAAACCAAGGGGTGAATTAGAGGATGTGTTGATAAAGGTCGGGGAATTTGTTTTCCCTGTAGACTTCATTGTGCTCGACACACATCCTGTAGCAAACCCCCGGGGCCAAATTCCGGTGATTCTGGGTCATCTTTTCCTTGCCACTTCCAACGCTGTTATAAACTGTAGAAATGGTTCAATGAACTTATCATTTGGAAATATGACCATTGAACTAAATGTCTACAAAGTTGGAAGTCAGCCATCAGAACCCTCTGCTCATATTGTAGATGTGTGCTCTGTCCATGAGATCGCTCCCGATAGTTGTGGAGCCGAGGAACTTTGCTTTACTGATCTCGATGACATTAGCACATATCTGTTTGATTTTGCACAAGATCTGAGTGAGGACACTTTACCTACACTTGAGTCCTGCACTTCTGACTTTTCTCCACCCGAGTCTGTATCTTTCACAGGCTCTGAGCTTCTTTGTAAATCCAAAAATCAATCTATGATCCTTCCTTCTATCATTTCTCCGCCTGAATTAGATCTCAAGGTTTTACCTTCTCACCTTAAATATGCATATCTTGGTGAGAACGAGTCATTACCAGTTATAATATCCGCTTCTCTTGCATCAGAGCAAGAGAATGCACTTTTATCGGTATTGAGATCTAACAAAGAGGCGTTTGGTTGGAGTATGGCGGACATCAAAGGGATTAGTCCCTTGATAGTTGAACATCATATACATGTGATGGATGATGCCAGACCGACCCGAGAACCACAGAGACGGTTGAATCCCGTCATGAAGGAAGCTGTCATGAAAGAGATCGTCAAATGCTTAGATAATGGTATTATATACCCCATCTCCGATAGCCAGTGGGTGAGTCCTATACATGTCGTTCCTAAGAAATCTGGCATCACAGTTATCATAAATGAGGCGAATGAGTTGATTCAGACACGCGCCCAAACTGGGTGGCGTGTATGCATCGATTATAGAAAACTCAACGCTGCTACGAGGAAAGACCATTTTCCTCTACCATTCATTGATCAGATGCTTGAATGCTTAGCGGGACGAGAGTACTATTGTTTTATGGACGGATACTCAGGCTATAATCAGGTCCCCATCGCCAAAAAGGATCAAGATAAAACCACTTTTACTTGTCCTTTTGGTACCTTTGCTTACAGTCGCATGCCCTTTGGGTTATGCAATGCTCCCGCTACCTTTCAGCGGTGTATGATGGGGATATTCTCTGATATGGTAGAGAATTTTTTGGAGATCTTTATGGACGACTTCTCGATTTTTGGAGACTCTTTTTCCGATTGCCTAGTGAATCTTGACGCTGTTCTTACTCGTTGCAAAGAGAAGAACTTGACATTAAACTGGGAAAAATGCCATTTTATGGTCCAAGAAGGAATAGTCCTTGGACATGTCATTTCACAGAAAGGCATTGAGGTTGACAGAGCTAAAGTAGATGTCATTCAAAACCTCCCTCATCCCAAAAGCGTCAAAGATATTCGCTCTTTCCTTGGCCATGCGGGCTTTTATAGGAGATTCATTAAGGACTTTAGAAAAATTGCTAGACCTTTAACTCTTCTCCTGGCCAAGGATACGACCTTCCATTTTGACTCGGATTGCGAGACAGCTTTCGACTCACTTAAACACTCACTCACTTCAGCCCCCGTTTTATCATCACCAAACTGGGACTACCCCTTTAAGCTGATGTGTGACGCATCTGATTTTGCAGTAGGTGCAGTCTTAGGACAGCACATCGAAAAGATGCCACACGTAATATACTATGCTAGTAAGACCCTGAATGATGCACAAATCAATTATACAACCACCGAAAAGGAACTATTAGCGGTTGTATTTGCATTAGAAAAATTCAGGCCTTACTTAATCGGCTCACCTATAGTTGTGTATACTGACCATTCCGCTTTAAAACATCTTCTGGCGAAGAAAGATGCAAAAGGTCGACTAATACGTTGGATCCTTATGTTACAAGAATTCGATCTTGTTATCAAAGATAAGAAAGGATGTGAAAACGTAGTAGCTGACCACCTGTCACGCATCGTTTCTTCCCCTGTGACCCTGCCGATCAATGACTCGTTCCCTGACGAGCAACTCTTGAGCGTATCCACTGAACCATGGTTCAGGGATATTGCGAACTATCATGCCACGGGACTTATACCGAGCGATTGGTCGAAATAGGACAAATACCGCTTTCTATCCCAAGTAAAACACTATTACTGGGACGAGCCCTATTTGTTTAAATATTGTCCTGATTAGATCATTCGCCGGTGCGTCCCAAATGAAGAGTTCAAGAGTGTTCTTTCATTTTGTCATGATCAGGCTTGTGGGGGTCACTTTGGTCCTAGAAAAACAGCGGAAAAGGTTTTGCAATGTGGATTTTATTGGCCGACCTTATTCAAGGACGCATTTGAGCATTGCAAAACCTGTACACAATGTCAGTATACGGGTAGAATATCCCAGAGGAATGAAATGCCTCAGCAACCCATTCTGGTTGTTGAAATGTTTGATGTTTGGGGCATAGATTTTATGGGTCCTTTTCCCAACTCCTTTGGGAATCTGTACATATTGCTGGCGGTTGATTATGTCTCAAAGTGGGTAGAAGCCATTCCATGTCGCACTAATGACAAGAAAGTTGTCATTAAGTTCTTGAAAGAGAATATCTTCTCGCGATTTGGACACCCATGCGCTATTATTAGCGATAATAGGACACACTTCTGCAACAGGTCTTTCGAGACTCTGATGCGGAAATACTCAATCAACCACCGACTTTCTACACCCTATCACCCCCAAACAAGCGGGCAGGCTGAAATCTCAAACAGACAAATCAAACTTATCCTGGAGAAAACTGTTGCTAAAAATAGAAAAGACTGGTCGACCAAATTGACGGATGCTCTTTGGGCATTCAGGACTGCATATAAGACCGACCTAGGAATGTCTCCATATAGGATAGTGTTTGGAAAAGCATGTCATTTACCTGTCGAGATAGAGCATAAAGCATTGTGGGCTATTAAAGAAATAAATTTTGATTTAAACCTTGTTTGCAACTTTCGGAAGCTGCAACTTAACGAGCTAAGCGAACTCCGCGATGAAGCTTATGATAATGCTGTAATCACAAAGAATAGGACTAAGGTTTTTCACGATAAAAACATTTTAAGGAAAACATTTTTATCTGGTCAACAAGTCATTCTTTATGATTCACGATTACACCTTCATGCGGGTAAGCTCCGATCTCGATGGAAGGGACCTTTTGTTGTGCGGTCTGTATACCCGCACGGGGCAGTAGAAGTTGAAAATGTTAAAAACGGCACTGTTTTCAAAGTAAATGGACATAGATTAAAGCCGTATTTTTCCACTGACCCCACAGAGGAGCTCTTGTTCTTACAAGAGCCAGTTTATTTGGATTAAAATTCCTCCGTCTTACCTTCATGTCCAGTATATCATTGCATCATCTTTTGAATGAAGGTGAGTAAAAGATAAGTTTGGGGGAAGTTCTTCACTTATATATTTTGCCCCCACTAATAATCCCTCCCAGACTTACAGGTTTTTTAAGATATAACTGTCGGCAACAGTGAGGACACTGTTGAAAGCAAGTTTGGGGGAGGTTTGTGCTTATTTTTTTGCATCATTTGCATATCATCTGCATAAGCACAAAACATTTCTTTTAAAAATTTATAAAAATTGAAAAATTTTCAAAACCCATAAAAATTTAAAAATTTTCAAATATAAAAATAATTTTAATATTTACACTTTTTTGTATATAAATAAGATAATGAAAGTTTAGATAGTGAAAAATTACATCCATGAGATTAGAAAAATTTTAGAAAACTAAGAAAATTAGAAGTTTTCTTATACGAACTAGTAATAAGTAGTTATGAGCCGTTGTCCCAAGGGTTAGTAAGATGAAAGACGTCACTAATCTGAGGATAAAAATAAGTCTGAAAAATAGTTTCTATTCTGGAAGCCAAACATTTTGAACGTTGCTACCCTGCTATTCGCACTTACACACGTCTTGAAGCCTGGGATAGTAGAGGATACCTTGAAATGCTTTTGTCTTAAAGCCAAAAGTATGAAGGAAATAAAAAAAAGTGAATAAAGAAAATATAAAGTGGTGAGAAAAATGGACACTGGTTTTGTTATCACCGAGGGCAATAAAAATGTATAGCGAGGGTGCTTCTTCACCTAGTGCCTTAAGGCCAACTGGTCTGGGAGTCACTGCTATGCCTGAGGTGGTGCAAGACGAGGAAAATACACCAAGTAAGCAAGCACATGAGTAATCGGTCGGTTAGTACCTCAAGAAGTATTAACGGTCGCATGAAAGTGTGTGAGCAATCTCATCTAAATATTCATTAATTAAAAAGTACTGAGGCTGATGGGCAAGAGTATGATAGCTTGAATTGAATTCTCCGGATGTAGGGATGTCTTTACACACACGCAGAGTTATATGATCGATGTTTGGAAGAAAAATAGGAATGAAGAATAAGACGATGTTTTATTGAGGGAGGACGTGATTTCTGACATCTTTTCATGACCATTAAGATAGGGCTCATGACAATCGAAAAGCTAGCTTAGTTAGAAACCCTAATTTTCAAAGTCTTTCTTTTACGATTCTTTTCTTTAAATGTAATATTCATGATCTTTCTTTTATTATTGGATTTTGTGGGTGCAATCCGCTGAAAACCCTCAGGAGACAACACTCCTCTTACTAGGGACACCTAGAGGTTTAAAGGCTTGTTGCACGTGCTCAGTGCAATCGTGTTCCCTACGAAAGTGTGCTAGTTAGTTTTTCTCTTTCTTTATTTTCTCCTTCTCTTTTTAATAAAACATTCGCTCGAGACGATCGAAATTAAGTTTGGGGGTATTTGATCAGTCGAAAATATTGTATATTTTAGCCGGCAATTTCCTCATCATTTGCATTCATATAGAAGTGTTCGGTATCCGTATTCTACATATTAGCAAATCTATCACAGATTATCAGATTACATGAATTAGACCTTAAAACCGGCATTTCTAGGGAAATTGACTGCATTACATGGCATCGCAATATTTCTATATGTCGCAACCCGTGTTTTGAAGTCTGTGCAGGAAAAGGAAAGCTTGCTCGAACATTACACCGCTCAAAAGATACGTCAACTCACTAATTTCAAATCTGGTATCATTACAAAGGAGAAATTGCAAATCAACATATCAAAAGAAGCCCTAAACTACAGTACAAGTCCACACAAGAAGACCCAAAGGCCAACCCCATTAAAGAGCCACGGATCCGCGGCATGGGCTTGCTAATGCCGCTGATCCGCGGTGGGTTCAGGGAATTGGCTCCTCAAATTTGCACCAAAACTCCTGTTTCTTCTGTTAAACTTCAAAAAGACATGTCAACTTCCAGAAGACTCCAGATATTTCTACCAGATCAGCAAACACTTTGATCTACACTAAACTAGCCTATCATTCTAGAACTTTCCTCCTAAACCTTAGCTTAAACCCTAAGCTAGCTCCTAACAAACTCTCTCAACAAACTTTAGGAGGGAACTACTATTTCAAATCTAAACCTAGGGTTTGGGAAGTCTATAAATAGAAGCCTAGACCTAGGGTGAATTATCTTATGAAAAAAGATCATCATAGTGTGGAGATAGATAGAATCAACCCATTTTATAGTTTTTAGCCAATCTCCTTCTTCATCTCCTTCCTCCTCAAGTCTAGTGAGAGGGCTTGTAGGAAACCCTAACCCTAATTCCAATTGAGATCAAGAATCCCGAGTACCCATTAAGCAAGAAGCCCTACAACCTTTAGGAGCGGAGCCGATCTTCAACGGAGCAAGCGATCCGAGCCGATCCACGACTCACGAAGCCGAGCGACGCCCTATCAACAATCTAGATTCTTCTTCTTATAGTTCTTGAAGCAAATGTAATCAAAATTGTTGAGATAAATAAAGGTGATATTCTTTTATCTTGCTTTCTTTAATTTCTGCATCATGCTATCTTTACAATTCGTAAATCTTTTCTGTGTGGTGATGTGTGAATAAAACTCCGCTCGTCGAGGAGTCGAGACGGTCAATAGAATGATGATGTAACATAGCTTTAATCGATTCTTGACTCCTACGAGTTTTGTAAACCCTAGCAAGTTCAAGAAACAACGACCCATTTTTGTTTCGATGCTTTCTTGATTGACATCGTTCGAAATTGGGGAGTTACGATTGTTTCTTGAATTTGGTAGAGGCTAGAAAAGGAATGATATCGACGAAAGAACAAGGGTTATAGGATGAAACCCTAGTTTCACGAGAAAGCCCCAACTCTCGTCGATCATCATCAATCTAGTATCAATCCTTCGAAGGACAAGAACACGATACCTTTAAGATTACATCATGTCTATCGATCCAATCGATTCCTACGAGTCTCTCTTATATTCTTGATTGTTGATTAGAAATATCATCGATACACCGATTCTTGATTGTTTATCTTTTTCTTGATTCTTGAATAGAATAGTGACACTTGAAAATCGATACTCTTGAATCATGTTTTCGTTTGTCTTAGCTTAACTTTTCAATTCAAGCATATTAATACAAACGAATCGTGCAATCCCTGTGGACGATCCACACTCACTACAAACTACATCCGACACCGTAGTTTGATTGCGGTCAAAATATTTTTTGGTTGTGAAGTTCTTTATAAATTTTCTGAATACCGACACAAGAAACAGTTTCAATCAAATGGTGCCGTTTTAGGACCTTTTGAATTGATTCATACTACACAACGGAAAAACGATCAATCAAAATGACGCCGTTGCCGGGGACTAATTGATTTGATAAACACATCCAAGAAAATCTTAACAATCAAAATGGCGCCGTTGCCGGGGATCGCGCGCTAATTCGTTTACATTTTATTGTTTGAATTGAAAGAATTATTACATTTTACTTCTTGAAATCAAAATTCGTACAAACTCTTATACGTGTGTTGTGATTGATTGCAAGGTGATCTGGAGCATTCTGTGCTGTGGAAATTTTTTTTGGAATATACCAGAGAGCTGAGGGAGCCAAGATAAGCTTCCTGAAGAAAACTTGTACAGTGATCTCACTGTGGGACCGCGTTTCCGCGGCTAATACCCACCAAGTGCGGCGGTTCCGCGGCTTGGTAAAGGGGTCTCTGCAAACTTTTTGGTGCAGGTACTTTCTTGCTCTTTCCCCTCTCCTCTTTTAGCTCCAACTAACACTTTGCTGCAGGATTCTTTGCAAATAATCGCAGCTCGCAAATTGCAAATTAAAATTGTGCGTGATTTTTGTTTCTTGGTTGTTTTGCATTCTAAATACGCATACTAAGGGGCACGGTCAAATCCAAATTAGGTGGGGATTTCATTACCCTTCCTAGGCCCCGAAAACCACCAAACTTGCATCCGCATTGACCCACATTAACTAAAAGAAATCTAGAGATGACTCTAAGGACTGTCGCGCTCAATTAGGACAGAAGAGGGTCGTGGGTAATTCATTGCTTATCTGCGTTTTCTTGTGGTGCCTAAGGCGAGTGTGTCTAAGGCTAGTGGTTTTTAATTAGGCCCACTACTTACGTAGTGGAGTACCTTCCCACTTACCTGGCACTTATCCGGCCACAGGGGGACAAAGAGGCAGTGGAGGATTGATCCTGCGATTTGTCTTTTGGCAGTTAGGAGCGGTCTAGAGCCGGACCTAGGTGACCACTAGATTCTAGGGTTTGTGTGCTGCATTTGTTTTGTTGCATCATTTTTTTCAAAATCCGTCCCTTTTTCAAAAGCAAACACCGCATTCATTTACCCCTAATTATAAGCCAACGCTGCCACTTGTACTAACCCTTTTTAGTACAAGATAGGCTGGACACGGGATTCTAATGCCCGTTTAGTCCGCGTACCCCTTATCGACTTCGAAGTCGATATTTCTCCATTTACCTTTTCTTTACCTACTACCACACCCACACCGATGGACCCGAATCCATCAAACTTCTTTAACCCTAATCTGCCGCCGTCCGTTGGTGTGCAGAATCCTCCTCACATTTCTATCCAGGAAAGATGCTATCCACATAGAGGTCCTCTTTCGACCTGCTTATCCACACCACCAGCCAATGGGGATAACTTTGAGATTAAGCCCCAGTATATCAATCTTTTACCCAAATACCACGGACTCGAGACTGAGGACGCTTACGTTTTCATTACTAAATTTGAAAACGTATGCACAATGATGGGTACGTCACAACTTTCAGTGGATGCGATGCGTCTACGACTTCTTCCATTTACCTTGTGCGATATAGCTGAAAAGTGGCTATATAACACTACCGCACATTCTATTACGAATTGGGAAGAATTCGTCGCTGCATTCCTTAAGAAATTCTACCCACACCAAAAGACAGCTCGAATCCGTAGCGAACTGAATCAATTTGCCCAGCTCCCTGCTGAACCATTCTCTAAATACTTTGAACGTTTCAAGGATCTATTGGTTCAATGTCCTCATCACGGCATCCCGAGATGGGAGCTTTGCCGAATCATATATGAGGGCAGTAACCCTAGCACTAAACAGAGCCTTGAAAACATGTGTCAAGGTACTTTTATGACTAAGGATGATGGGGAAGCTTGGCGATACTTAGAAGAGTTCGCTGAAAAATCACTACAGTGGGAGAGTGGAACCCAACCATTGAATAGGGGTGGCGTACACCAAATAGATGTGTCCATAGGTGTTCGAGCAGAAATGGCAGCAATGCAAAAGAAGCTCGACGCTATGGAACACAAATTTGCAGCAGCCTCCCTAAACCCAATGTCACTCCCCAAAACTGTTTGTGGGTGCTGTTCTGATCCGTCACATTTAACGGAAGAATGTCCATTAAACTCTGCGTTTCAAGGTCACGAGCATTCTAATGCCGCATTTCAAAGACCTCGAAACGATCCATATTCTTCCACGTACAATCAGGGTTGGAGGAACCACCCGAATTATTCTTGGAACCAAAATCAATCTCAAAACACGGTTCCAAACACGAATAATTTTCAAAGGGCTATTCCTCCACCACAACAGCAACCCCTTCATCTCACTCAGCACCCCTACCATTCACAAAATTTCCAAAACCAGGGCAGCAAACACGAATAATTTTCAAAGGCTTCTCCTCCTCAATCACATTGAAAGAATTAATACTTCTACCCGTCTGGTTCTTTAACTTCAAGCTTATATTCGTTGAATTTTATCAAAAGTTTCAAACTTGTGTTTCAACAGGAACATATGTTCAAATCTTGAAAAATGATCAGTGAATATAATGAAGTATGAAGAACCAACCCAGGCATTTGTAGACATATGACCGTATACATCATCATGTATCAGTCCCAAGAGTTCGGTAACTCTTTCTCCGTTTCCAGTAAACGGAGAATTGGTCATTTTACCTTTAAGACAAGACTGTCAAGTATCATAAGATGAAATTCGAACAGATTCTCATATTCATCCTTATGTAACTTAGCTGTTCGTGTCGCATTGATATGACCTAGTCTACAATGCCACAAGAAGGATTCGTTCATTTCTGAACTACTCCTCTTGTATGTGTTCTATATACTTTGAACTGTGGTTTGATTTAGAGCGTATATGCCATTACATAACGTGACTGATCCAATCAACTCTTGATTCAGGAAAATGTTCACAATATTATCCTCCAATATAGAATTATATCCTTCTTTAACTCAGTAAAGAAACTGATGTAATGTTGTATATCAGGTTCGGTATCTAATAACATTTGTTCAGAATCAATGTAATAATACATGGTGATATCTGCCAACTGACTTCGCTGCAACAATTGCTCCATTCTCTAACACTTAGAGACATATCACCTATTCTCAGTTCTCTACCTTTCTGTAGCCTATGTAACTCTTACATATGTGGGATCCTTATCCGGTATCACATACCCAGGACGTAGAGGATACTGAAAAACAGTTCTCGGTAATGAACACACCCGAAGAAGATGCATCAACATGCACTTTCTTCGATTGGGTGGCATGGGAATCCGGATATTCCTCTATTTCCTGCTCAGACTTATAACAATTATTAGAAAGAATGGAACCGACGTTCCCTAGCTCAGTATAATAAGCAGGTTCGGTCAATGCATCCATATTATTATCTTGATTAAGGCGTAACATAGTCGCTACCAAGAGAGAGAGAGAGAGATGAAAACACTCTGCGTGCGCTCTTGCAAGATCAGATTGGTTATTAGTTTATCTAATCAGGATGGCTCCTACTGTTTTAGTCAAATCTTCCTTCAAACCCTAAAAGGTAAGACTAGCCGGGATTAGTTACACCCCATAAGTTCGCTAATCTTTCGGCCAGGCCAGTGTCGGTACTTTGAGGGAGGTTCCCTGTGCTTTCGCACGGACCTAATTAAAATAAACCTCGTTTTCCCAGCGGCGTAACCCTGTTGACACCTTTCTAGACACCTACTTGATCGGCTAATTGTAATGTGTAAAATTCTCCCAGGAGTAACTCTTACTCGCAGTGGGTATCGGAATCCAACTATCTCATAGAAGGTCTGCAATCTCATTGCAAATTTTAACACTTGAAATTCCCGATAATACTTTTACCCCTAGCGTCCTATAACCTTGATGTAGGCCAACAAACCATAGTCCGCTAGTCAAGTTCTACCCGTACATTTCATGATTGAATTAAACCCACCCACACGACCCTTGACGCAGGCCAACAAAGTCGCACAACTACCCTAATCCAATCGCATCGTATGCAGCAGATAAGCACTAGTTAGCTACCGCACACTACTCCTTGACGCAAGCTAACAAATGTAGCATGAATACCAAGTATTACTTATCTGAAATGACGGAGGGCTACGACAGGTTTTTAAGACAACCCTTTGCGTAATGAACTTGATATCGTTGTAGAATCGAGTGATTTTGAAAATGAGTGTTTTTGAGGCTTTTACTAGTTTTGCTAAAAAGGTCACTCCCGGTGAAGGGATCTCGGCTTTTTCCTTATCGAATTAGGTGCAGGATATTTCACAAATACCACCATGCAAAGCAAAAACTATAGAATCAATCAAAAGACAAACCGAGTAGGTTGTAGCATCTGGTAGTTTCGCTAAAGAGGTCACTCCCGGTGAAGAGATCTCGGATCTTTCTTTATCGAATAAGGTGCTGGATATTCTATAAAGAATACCGCTATGCAAAGTAAGAACTAGAGCTACCGGTTTTTAAAACAATTTTCTACAACATCTTTAGGTTTCTTTTATTTCATTAATCTCATTAATGAAGTCCCATCAATTTTATGCTTCCTAAGCATCACAGAAGAAACGAAAGCAGCAATAGTTATTATATATCATATATATAATATAGGCATTCGTCTTAAAACATATCAAGTGATCGCATCACAGAATATCAGCAGCAGAAGAATCACATATGAAATATTGGATATACTAGGAATTCAGTGTTTTATTTAAGCCATTATAAAACATGGATTTCACGGTCGCGATGAATAGCCAAACCCATATCCCTAGACCCCTACGAGAGCAGCAAGCAACCCTACCAATTCTAGAGTTAGGAGACCCGGTCTTGACTCCTCGAGGTGGTCTCCCATTGGACCCTAGAACTCGGTTACTTATGCTCCCCGCCTTGGGTCTATCCTAATGCGGAAAAGTAAATAATATACATCAATGGTGACATCGTCCTCAACCCGGAAGTGCCCCAATAAATGAATATTACATACAAGCTTTTACATGAATGAAAATGAAAAACTCTCATCTCACATAAAACCCCCGGCTATTCAAAACACGACGATCCAATATAACATATCACAGCAACACATAACATCACATGTCATCAACGTAAGTAAATATGTGTATCCCAATTGTCGTTGACATATAGCACCGAAACCGGCGATACACCACATATTACACTTACGGTCGCAGAAAAGAAAGTGAAAAACTACAACAATTGGAATCCGCAACTACATTAGACATCATAAACCCAATGTATCACATACTTTGGATTTCATGCCTAACCAAATGAATTCCTTAGACACCACATGCCTAACAATTATAAATCACGCATTTTAGTCTTGAAATTGAAAACGCTTTCCAATAACCTGTCAGGTAATTTAACAAGATTCCCGATAACTTGATCGAATGCTCTTCGGAAACTTTAGTAGACGGCCGCACCCTCGATGCCGTTGACGAAGTGCACTAAGGCGGAACACCGCAGCCGTGAGCACCCAAACGGATGCTTTTGGCGACGGGGTTCTCCTACAGTCACTTGATCGGGGCTATGGGGTGTGGCTATCTAGTAAGGTTACCCGGCGAGTATCCGCGTACACTACGTAATTGCGATGGACTTTTGATCCATATCAAAATTCCGTGGCAACCAATCAACCGAGACTAAACTGCTAGATTTATAAAATTCAAACTAGTTATCTCATAACTAATTATGTGGATTCCAAATATTGTATCACAATCACTGATAGCTAGATGATGTTAAACTTTTCGATCGAAAAAGTAAGGACCCAAAATTTCCCAACAAGCTCAACACTTGAGCGGAGTTCAAAAAGTACCCAGAACATGCCACAGCTTCTATGAACCAGCCGTAGAAGGGTCAACCAATGCCTTACCTGTGGCACTGAACTACCACAAACCCTAGGGTTTGATGGCGGTTCTGACGGTCACAGAATCGAATTAGGGTTTCGTTCTTCTAGAGGGTCCACAGAATCGCTTGCATGATTTTCTGAAAATTTTAAACTCGGAAAAATCCAACTCTTGGAAAATTTCAGCGAGGGAAAAATTGGGTTATTGATATCCGTTCGAACTTTTTAACGTCGTCTAGATTACCCGAATACATGTTAGAATTACGACTACGAAATACTCCGAGTTTCCTTTGCAGAAAGTTAACTTCACATGAAAATTTATCAGAAACAAACAACACCTGAAACACTAAAACCAGTCCCTGGAACACTGAAAAAATTTAAAGCCTATAATCCTTAATGGGGCCGGTGAGCTCGGTTTTAGACCCAATGTGGCCGGCCAAAATTGCACAAAAATGCCTCAAATTTTCATAGTGTTCATGTTATATCACATACAATATTCTGCAGTTGTTTAAAATTTTTTTTGAAGACTTTTTAAAATCGATAGAAAGTGGGTTGCAACGTTTCAAGTTTCGGAGTCATTTTGGTTTCGTAATCCTAGAAAATATCGTCTAATTTTCTAGCCTGGCTCTAATACCACTGCAGGGTTACTTAGCGCGGCAGCAAGTTTTCCGGAGGCATCGTCCATGCCATTTTAAAAAAATTGCCATATTAGCTAACCCTAACCCTAGAATCGTTACTAGAAAATCCGACGAATACTAAATGTAAACTCTTTACATCTAAGTAAATAAGGGAATACAACCTTTGTAGACTAGTCCTTCACTTCTAAAGCTCTATGTCCTAGTCTCTTCGCTGCAAGTTGTGAAGAACCGAACTCTAGTAAGGGTTCACATGAAGAAACGAACAAGCTTGCTCAATGTTTTCAAGGGCGAAGATGATCTACGTCGAGAAGACTTGAGCTCATGCTATCTCTTCACTAATGGTGAAATTAGTGAAGCAAACACCCTAAACTAAATGGCTAATAGTAGAGGATGATGAAGTAGGAAGTGGGCTCACTTTAGATTTATTTTTCTTACAATATTTCTCACTTGAAGAAAAGCTAGCAAGCTTTTTCAATGAAGAAGAAGATGAAGAATAATCAAGATGAGAATGAACTCATGAGGTGAGATGTCACGACCCAAAATATTAGCTCGCGACCAGCACTTAAATCACGCGACGTCTACAGGCGTAACGTAATTCAAGTAAGCTGAAACCCAGAAATCTAAACCTTTTTAAGAAATAAAGATATAGTAAATCATGTTTTGTCTTTTGAAAATTTGGGCAGCACCTCCCTTGTAAAAACTAACCCCGAATATGAGTACAACACAGAAGATAATAAAGCATCCCCACACGGGACCAAATCACGCCCAACGGCTGAAACAACCACTACAAGTATAAAAATAATTATACGATGCCCAACGGCGAAGATCCACACAAGGAAATAAAGTAAAGCAAGACATCAACCCCAAAAGCGAACATAACCCATCGCTCAAGTCTCGCAACTACAAGTCTTCTAAGTCTTCAACATAAACAATTACTAGTTTGATTGATGGAGTTGACTAGATACAATGTGAAATATAAATACAAGAGGGGCACGATCCAACATGTACTACCTACCAAAGCAAAACACCCGAAAGCAAGCTGTGTGCCAGCGATGCCGCTACTGATCCAAGTGGACAACCTGCAAGAACTGAGGCACAACAGGGGTGAGTTGCCAACTCGTGAGTAGAAAACATAATCAGGTAGAAATCGAAATAAACAACGATTCCTAGGTCAACTATATCATAAAGGTAATACTATGATATCTAGGGTGACAATATCTGCATATGTGCCAACACATAATAAATGCCTATCAGCAAGTGGATATCATCCAAAAATATAATCAATACATGTATGCAATAGATCCCGTCCAACAATATAATCAATGCATGTATGCAGCGGATCTCATCCAACAATATAATCAATACATGTATGCAGTGGATCTCGTCTAACAATATAATTAATGCATGTATGCAGTGGATCTCGTCCACGTGTCAACCACTGACACAACAACTCCTGCATGTAAACATCATAAAAGCATATGCAGGTAAATATGAGGATATATATCAACGTGTATCCCTCGCGACACAACAAAATCATGAAACCCGAGTGTCTAACATCGACACTCAAAACATCATGAAACCTGTGTCTAGCATCGACACGTAAATACTCATAACTCAGGTGTCGTCACCACAACTGGACCTGATATCATGTCTGTACATCACTCCGGTCGGTATCCCCACGATAACCGCCGAATCCAAATACTATCACCGGTAGGTACTTTCCCACCTTCCAGGCTTATCGCCATCATCTGCGAACTTCTTGCCGAGGGGAACCGTACCGGGCCCCACCATGTACCCACACACAGCCCAGTCCAACTCCTTGCATCGGGTATATATCACAAATCTCATAACCGAGAAATCTCATGGTGGACGCACTGAAATATCATATCAAGAGAAACCGGGTTTTCAAACAATAAATAGTTTCGTGAAACACCCCCACGGTTCTCAAATCCATAAATCACATGAAATCTATATCTCAATACGTAAATCCATGAAAATAGATATATGCAGCATAGCAATATGAGCATATTAAGGGAAAAACGCTCTTTTAAATGAATCAGTTTTAAAATATATCATTCGGTTCCCAAATCCTCCGAAATCAAGTGCAGCATCATATGAGATGTACATGTAACTGTAGCAAGGTATAAGTATCTACATGTAGGTAAGTATGTATGATGCATTTCATGAGCGTAATAGCACAATAATCAACATCTCAAAATCACATATCAATACAATACCACTTAGGGTTATATGCAACTATTGCAAGATATGTGGGTGTACATGTCAGTATGTATGCATGAAGTACATGTCAATATGTATTCAACATTTAACAGGATGCAAGCCTGTCCGTATATCTCATGCAATGTGGAACAGTGATATGAACATATTAAATATATCATGGTATGATGTAGTAATTCTACTATGTAGTGACATGGCAATTATCTGTTGGGTTTACCCAGCACCTCATGAAGGGTTTGGAAGCATTACATGTACCAACGATTAAAATTTTAGGGTGCTAAGTAAACATAGAAAGAATCATTCCTAGAAAAATTAGGGTTTCAAAAACTACACTTCAACACAAGTAGATAAAGCTAGGCTTTTGAGAGTATAACCTTTGTAGCTCCCAACGCTAGACTCCTCGTCTACTTGGGGTTTGGAAAAAGTCCGCTTGAACTACTCTAGATCCACGATGATCCACCCGGAGTCCGCTTTGTCCAAGCTTGCAACTTCACTTGATCAAGAGAAGAGAATGAAGCTAACACTCTAAACAAGTGGGCAAGACTTGTGTAGAATGATGTTGTGGTGGCTTTTCTTACTTCAAAATCCTAACTTAATGAGTAATTTGTTCACTAGAGAAATCTAGAGAGCAAAAGATGAAGGAGGAAGAAGATGGTGGCCTTTTAGAACAAGAGAAAAGAAAAACCCCCATGAGAAAATAGAAAATATATCTATATATATTTTTCTTCTCTAATCTCAAACCATGGTTAAACAATAAATATATTATTGAACTTGAGTTAAAACCCAAAAGGAAAGTTAATCCATGGTTAAATGGTGGGTGAGCATGGTTAGGTCAAAGAAGAGTGTAGAAAGAAACCATGAATTATCCTTTCCTTTTTCTTTTTGTTTTAAATCAAATGCAATAATAATTCATATATATAAAACCATGGTGTGAGTCTTATATTGCCACCATTTTCTTTGTATATACAACCATGAAGGATGATGTATGTATGTATGTGTCCATGCACATCCATATGTGCATGAATCAAGAAAGAATGCATACATGCATGCATACATCCAAAAATACAAGAAATGATTTCTAGTGAGAATCTAATGCTTAAATGATAAATCAACACTTGATTTATCAATCCGGCCATATCACATACGACTCAACCAAAAGCAAGCCGCCCGAATAATGTACGGTATCTCATACGCGTATTTTAACCGGGTCCATGCGCATATCGCATACGCGCACCACAACGTTTCGCCTGAACTAGGTAACTCATTTGTGAGACTCTAAGACTCGTCAATACGCCGGCAGTGGGTGATGATCATATCAAGCACCCCCAAGCCGCAAGCGGTCAGCTAAACATAACGGCCACCCGGGTATTGAGCGATCAGAAGAAAAAAGCGAACCTGTTACAACTCCCGTCGAGCCAACCGGCAACACAACCCATGCAGTCCGGTCTGCTCGATTGATATGTCGCATATCAAGTCTAAGGGTGGTAAACGTCAGACCCCAATAACCGATAAGTCGTGCCGATGTGAGGCTCATAACAGGTCGAGAAACTACTGGTAACACTTACCAGTAAATCTCTAATCAGCCCTGGCCAGGGACTTCCCTGTTACGGCCAATCGAGCACAGCGCAACATCAACCCCCAATACCGGGAGAGACGAAACCCCTCCTATCGCTCATTGCCTCCATGTGACTCGGGAATGTACCCAAAAACCACCATTTTGCACGCCCTCATGGATGTGGTAAGGTGGAAATCAAAGCATAGTGGGAATCACATAAGACTCTATGACGATCTCGGGTCTACAGACTAACCTGCATAAGTGTCACCTGAAAACTGCCATCTGACGTGTGGTATAATACCATCTGGCAGTTCTCGGTGAGTCCGTCCAGTGTACCCAGTCTCCACTGAGCACCCGTATACCATCTCTGATGTCAAACACCAATGGATATGGGATCATCTATCGCCCATCTCATGGGTCGAGAAGCGTATACGCTAGTCTACACTGGTATATCGATGCCCCGTCTCGATACACCCACGACTAGGGACCTTGAAGGATGTACTTATGGACTACCATGTCCCCACTAGTATGATCCGCATCATAGTCCAGGTAGTCAAGTACACATCCTAAGGGACTTTACCAACATGTAACTATAAGACAATATAAAGAGACAAGTATACTTGTTAAGATAAAGAGCAACCAGATAGCATACTATCATATCGAGCAAGAAAGTCATCTCTATATATGCCCAAGCATCCAATATAATATACATCATCTGTACAATACTGGCCTCTAGGGCATACATACAACTAACAATATCCCACTTGCACTAGGGCCAGCTGCTGTAGTATCGCATACCGAGCATCCCGAAGAGTCTCTGAAACTGTATCTGGGGAATGGCCATTGTGAGTGGATCCGCCGTGTTATTCTTCATGTCAACCCTCCTGACCTCGATCTCCCGGCGATCAACTATCTCCCGGATCAGGTGATACCGCTTCAGAATGTGCCTGGATCGCTGATGGGACCTGGGTTCCTTGGCCAAAGCCACAGCTCCATTGTTATCGCAATACAAAGGTATTGGATGCTCAATGGATGGAACCACTCCAAGTTTAGTAATGAACTTCTTGATCCAGACAGCCTCTTTGGCAGCATCGTTGGCAGCGATGTATTCAGCCTCCATCATCGAGTCTGCCACGGTTTCCTGCTTGAAACTCTTCCAGCTAACCGCCCTTCCGTAAAGGGTAAAGACAAATCCCGACTGCGACTTAGAGTCGTCCTTATCACCCTGGAAGCTCGAATCGGTAAAGGACTCCACTTGGAGTTCTCCGTTGCCATACACCAAGAGCATCTCCTTAGTCCTTCGTAAGTACTTGAGAATGCTCTTCACAGCTGTCTAGTGATTCTCTCCAGGATCAGCTTGATACCTACTCACTACACTTAGTGAGTATGCTACATCGGGTCTGGTACATAGCATCGCGTACATGATAGAGCCTACAGCCGAAGCATAGGGTATCCCTTGCATGCGAGCTCTCTCCAAATCAGTCTTGGGAGACATCTCTTTGGAGAGAGTGACTCCAGAGATCATGGGTAAGTTCCCACGCTTGGATTCTTCCATACTAAACCTCTTTAGTATGGTGTCAATGTACCTGGATTGGGACAATCCCAATATCCGTTTGGATCTATCTCTATAGATCCTAATCCCCAATATGCAGGAGGCATCACCAAGATCTTTCATTGAGAATCTTTATGATAGGAAGAGCTTGACTGATTGCAGCATAAGAATGTCATTTCCTATCAAGAGTATGTCGTCCACGCATAATACGAGGAAGACAACCTTACTCTCTGCCACCTTCTTGTAGATACAAGGTTCATCTACGTTTTTGACGAAATCAAATTCTTTGATAACGACGTCAAAGCAGATGTTCCAACTCCGCGATACTTGCTTTAATCCATAAATGGATTTAAGCAGCTTGCACACCATCCCGCTGCTCCCACTATCTATGAAGCCATCTGGCTGAGTCATGTACACGCACTCTTCTAAATCACCGTTTAGAAAGGCGGTCTTAACTTCCATTTGCCAGATTTCGTAATCATGATATGCAGCGATGGCAAGCATGATCCGGATGGATTTAAGCATAGCCACTGGAGAAAAGGTTTTGTCATAGTCCACACCTGGTCTTTGACGAAAACCCTTTGTAACAAGTCTAGCTTTGAAAGTCTCCACTTTCCCCTCTACACCAAGTTTTTTCTTGAAGATCCACTTGCTCCCAATGGGTTTTACCCCTTCAGGAGCATCTTCCAAAGTCCATACTTTGTTGGTGTACATGGATTCCATCTCGGACCGCATTGCATCCAACCATTTCACTGAGTCCCCACTCGTGATGGCCTGCTCGAGCTAGTTGGGTCATCATCCTCCATGATGCAATCCTCGCTCCCACCATCCATGAGAAAACCATAGTATCTCTCAGGTGGATGAGAAACCCTACTAGATCGGCGGAGTGGTTGGGGTTCATCGGGAACTACGGAATCCTCTGGTTCCACCAGATGTTCTGTTGCAGCTTTTGTAGCTGGAACCTCTTCCAGTTCTACCTCATGTCCACTAATCTCTTTTGCAAGAAATTCCATTTCTAAAAAGGTGGCATGGCGAGAAACAAATACTCTTTGTTCCTCAGTGTGGTAGAAGATATACCCTTGTGAATTCTTGGGATATCCTACAAATTTGCATAAAACAGACCGTGCCTCGAGTTTGTCCGGATTTTGTCATTTGACATCGGCTGGACAACCCTATATCTTAACATAGTTAAGACATGGTCTCTTCCCTTTCCATATTTCATATGGAGTGGTAGGCACAGATTTGGTGGGGACCATATTAAGTAGATGTATGGCTGTCTCTAGCGCATACCCCCAGAAGGAAATAGGTAACTCAGCTGTGCTCATCATAGAGCGCACCATATCTAATTGGGTGCGGTTCCTCCGTTCCGATACACCGTTTTGCTGTGGTGTATATGGAGGAGTCAGCTGAGAGAGAATCCCATTCTCTTTTAGGAAGTCCAGGAATTCATTGCTCAAGTATTCACCTCCTCGATCAGATCGTAGGATTTTAATACTTTTTCCGGTTTGGTTCTCGATTTCATGTTTATATTCTCTAAATTTCTCAAAAGCTTCAGACTTGTGTCTTATCAAGAACACATATCCGTATCTTGAGAGATCGTCAGTGAATGTAATGAAGTACGAAGAACCATCCCTGGCATGTGTAGACATGGGACCGCATACATCACTATGTATCAGTCCCAAGAGTTCGGTAACTTTTTCTCCGTGTCCTGTAAACGGAGTTTTGGTCATCTTGCTTTTGAGACATGATTGGCAAGTGTCATAAGATGAAAATTCGAACGGTTTCAAATATCCATCCTTATGCAACTTAGCTAGTCGTGTCGCATTGATGTGACCTAGTCTACAATGCCACAAGAAGGATTCGTTCAGTTCTGAACTCTTCCTCTTGTATGTGTTTGTTATGCTTAGAACCGTTGATTGATTTAGAACATAAATGCCATTGCACAACGTGCCTGATCCAACCAACTTTTGGTTAAGAAAAATGTTCATAACATTATCCTGTAATACAAAATTATATCCCTCTTTACTCAACAAAGAAACCGATATAATGTTGCATATCAGGTTCGGCATGTAATAGCATTCGTTCAGAATCAATGTATTACCAGTTGGTAATACAAGGTGATACTCCCCGACGGTTTTAGCTGCAACAATTGCACCATTTCCAACCCTTATATCTTTATCACCTTCTCCAAGTTCTCTACCTTTCTTAAGCCCATGTGACTGATTACATATATGGGATCCTGACCCGGTATCTAATACCCAGGACGTAGGGCAAATGGAGAAACAGTTCTCTGTAATGAACACACCCGAAGAAAATGCATCATCATGTACTTTCTTCATTCGGGTAGTATGGGAATCCCGGTATTCCCCTATGTCCTGTTCAATCCTATAACTCCTATAAGAAAGAACGGATCCAACGTTCCCCAGCACAGTATAACATGTGGGTTCGGTCAATACATCCATATTATTATCTTGATTAAGGCATGACATGGTCGCTACCTGGAGAGAGAAGATCAGATTGGTTAATATCTTATCTAATCAGGATGGCTCCCATTGTTTTTTATCAAATCTTCCTTCAAACCCTAAAAGGAAAGACTAGCCGGGATTAATTACACCCTACAACTTCGCCGATCTTTTAGCCATGCCAGTGTCGGTACTTTGAGGGAGGTTCCCCGTGCTTTCGCACGGACCTAATTAAAGTAAACATCGTTTTCCCAGAGGCGTAACCCCGTTGACACCTTTCTAGACACCTACTTGATCGGCTAATTGTCCTGTGAAAAACTCTCCCGGGAGTAACAATTACTCGCAGTGGGTATCGGGATCCAACTATCTCATAGAAGGCATGCAATCTCATTGCAAATTTCAACACTTGAAATTCCCGATAATATTTTGCCCCTAACGTGCTATGACCTTAACGAAAGCCAACAAACCATAGCCCGCTAGTCAAGTTCAACCCGTACATTTCTTAACTGAATTAAACCCACCCGCACGACCCTTGACGAAAGCCAACAAAGCCGTACGACTGCCCTAATCCAGTCGCATCATATGCAGCAGATAAGAAGCATATAGCTACCGCTCACTACACCTTGACGAAAGCCAACAAATGTAGCACGAATACTATATACAACTTATCTGAAATGACGGAGGGCTACGACAGGTTTTTCTGAAAACCTATGGCGTAATGAACTTGATATCGTTGTAGAATCATGTGAATTTTGAAATAGAGTGACTTTGAGGCTTTTATTAGTTTTGCTAAAGAGGTCACTCCCGGTGAAGGGATCTCGGCTCTTTCCTCATCGAATAAGGTGCGGGACATATCATATATATCGCTATGCAAAACAAAACTCCAAAAACAATCAAAAACAAACCAAGTGTTGTAGCATCTGCCAGTTTTGCTAAAGAGGTCACTCCCGGTGAAGGGATCTCGGCTCTTTCCTCATCGAATAAGGTACGGGATATATCATATATATCGCTATGCAAAGCAAAACTGTAGCTACCCTTTTTGAAAAAATTTGATTCTACAACATCTTTTAAGTTTCTTTTCTTTCATTAATCACATTAATGAAGTCCCATCATTTAAATCACCTAAACATCACAGATAAATACGACGTACACTTATGCCATCCGCATTCGCCTCGATGTCCCCTCGTGCACCGTTAGGTTAGGTAACTAACGGCAGAGCAGGGCAGGGCTAGCGCGGGTGTAAAACATAAGTAACGCCTATATAATATATCATATATACTATATACAGTATTTATCACAGAATATATCTAATGATCACATCACAGATATCGCAGAAGAAACATAGATATAATGTGGGATATACTAGGACGTCCGTATTTAGTATTTAGCCAACAATAGAAAATACGGATTCCACAGTCGCGATGAATAGCCAAGCCCACACCCTGGAACCCTACGAGAGCGGCAAGTGACCCTACCAATTCTGGAGTTTAGGAGACCCGGTCTCGACTCCTCGAGATGGCCTCCCACTGAACCCCAGAACCCGGTCACCTGTGCTCCCCTCCTTGGGTCCATCCTAATGCGGAAAAGTAAATAATATACAACACTGGTAGCATCGACCTCAACCCGGAAGTGCCCCAAATAAAAGAATATTACATTACAGTTGAATTTACATGAATGAAAATTTAAAACTCTCATCTCACATAAAACCCCCCGGCTATTCAATTACGACAATCCTGCACATCATATCTCAGCAACACATAATATCATATATCATCAACGTAAGTAAGTATGCGTACCCCAATTGTCGTTGATGTATAGCAACGAAACCGGCGATACCGACATACTACACTTACGGTCACAGAAAAGAAAGTGTAAAACTGCAATATCTGGAATCCACATTCTCTTTAGACATCGTAAATGCGAAATATCTCATATTTCGTATTTCATATCCAGCTATATGAATTCCACACATTGCATCACATTCCAGATAAATAGACGGTATTAAAGTTTTGGAACGAATGATCAAATACTCAAAATTCCCTAAAGCTCAACACTTGAGCGGAGTTCAAAAACCCGGAGTGTGACACAGTAGTAGCGGTCCAGCCGTAGAAGGGTCAAGCCAACGCCTCATATATGGCACGCCGTACTGCCCCAAACCCTAAGGTTCAAAAGGCAGTTCAAGACGGTCACATAATCGAGTTAAGGTTTGTTGTCTTCTAGAGGGTCCACCACAAACAAACTTGCACGTATTTCCGAAAGATTTAAACCCCGTGAAAAGTGAGCAAATGATACTCGTTCGAACAATTCAATACTTTCTAATTTACCCGGAAAAGACACGAAATCAAAATTCCGATCGAATCAACGACTCCAAAACAATCTCCAGAATATATAGCACTAAATTCAGATTAAAAATACCCAAAAATATATACAAGCAGTTTTAAGCATTATTGTAAAAATTTCATGCATTAACTCATAAATACGGCCGCGGAACCGCGGCCCAAGCAGGCTCTGGCCACGGTTCCGCGGTGAAAGTAACTCTTCACTGCATCGAATTTTACAGAAATGCTTATATTTACCTGCTGAATTTTTTACATATTTTTAATACTGAAAAATCACTGTTTTGAAAAAATGTCCAGAGAGTGTCCCAAAAAAACCGTATTTTGTTTCGATCGGGGTTTTAACTTCGCTAAAGTGTCGCCTAATGTTCTAGGTCGGCTCTGATACCAATGTTGGGTTTACCTAGCACCTCATGAATGGTTTGGAAGCATCAGATGTACCAAAGATTAAAATTTTAGGGTGCTAAGTAAACATACAAAGAATCATTCCTAGAAAAATTAGGGTTTCAAAAACTACACTTCAACACAAGTAGATAAAGCTAGGGTTTTGAGAGTACAACCTTTGTAGCTCCCTACGCTAGACTCCTCGGCTACTTGAGGTTTGGAAAAAGTCCGCTTGAACTCCTCTAGGTCCACGATGATCCACCCGGAGTCCGCTTTGTCCAAGCTTGCAACTTCACTTGATCAAGAGAAGAGAATGAAGCTAACACTCTAAACAAGTGGGCAAGACTTGTGTAGAATGATGTTGTGGTGGCTTTTCTCACTTCAAAATCCTAACTTGATGAGTAATTTTTTCACTAGAGAAATCTAGAGAGCAAAAGATGAAGGAGGAAGAAGATGGTGGCCTTTTAGAACAAGAGAAAAGAAAACCCCCCATGAGAAAATAGAAAATATATCTATATATATTTTTCTTCTCTCATCTCAAACCATGGTTAAACAATAAATATATTATTGAACTTGAGTTAAAACCCAAAAGGACAGTTAATCCATGGTTAAATGGTGGATGAGCATGGTTAGGTCAAAGAAGAGTGTAGAAAGAAACCATGAATTATCCTTTCCTTTTTCTTTTTGTTTTAAATCAAATGCAATAATAATTCATATATATAAAACCATGGTGTGAGTCTTATATTGCAACCATTTTCTTTGTATATACAACCATGAAGGATGATGTATGCATGTATGTGTGCATGCATATCCATATGTGCATGAATCAAGAAAGAATGCATACATGCATGCATACATCCAAAAATACAAGAAATGATTTCTAGTGAGAATCTAATGGTTAAATGATAAATCAACACTTGATTTATCAATCCGGCCATATCACATACATCCCAACCAAAAGCAAGCCGCCCGATTAATGTACGGTATCTCATACGCGCATTTTAATTGGGTCCATGCGCCTATCGCATACGCGCACCACAACGTTTCGCCTGGACTAGGTAACTCCTTTGTGGGACTCTAAGACTCGTCAATATGCCGGCAGTGGGTGATGATCATATCAAGCACCCCAAGCCGCAAGCGCTCAGCTGAACGTAACGGCCACCCGGGTATTGAGCGATCAGAAGAAAACAAGCGAACCTGCTACAACTCCCGTCGAGCCAACTGGCAACACTACCCGTGCAGTCTGGTCTCCTCGTCTGATATGTCGCATATCAAGTCTAGGGGTGGTAAACGTCAGACCCCAATAACCGATAAGTCATGCCGATGTGAGGCTCATAACGGGTCGAGAAACTACTGGTAACACTTACCAGTAAATCTCTAATCAGCCCTGGCCAGGGACTTCCCTGTTATGGCCAATCGAGCACAGCGCAACATCAACCCCCAATACCGGGAGAGACGAAACCCCTCCTATCGCTCATTGCCTCCATGTGACTCGGGACTGTACCCAAAGACCACCATTTTGCACGCCCTCATGGACGTGGTAAGGTGGAAATCAAAGCACAGTGGGAATCACATAAGACTCTATGACGATCTTGGGTCTACAGACTAACCTGCACAAGTGTCACCTGAGAACTGCCATCTGACGTGAGGTATAATACCATCTGGGAGTTCTCGGCGAGTCCGTCCAGTGTACCCAGTCTCCACTGAGCACCCGTATACCATCTCTGATGTCAAAAACCAATGGATATGGGATCATCCATCGCCCATCTCATGGGTCGAGAAGCGTATACGCTAGCCTACATTGGTATATCATTGCCCTGTCTCGATACACCCATGACTAGGGACCTTAAAGGATGTACTTATGGACTACCATGTCCCCACTAGTATGATCCGCATCATAGTCCAGGTAGTCAAGTACACATCCTAAGGGCTTTACCAACATGTAACTATAAGACAGTATAAAGAGATAAGTATACATGTTAAGATAAAGAGCAACCAGATAGCATACTATCATATCGAGCAAGAAAGTCATCTCTATATATGCCCAAGCATCCAATATAATATACATCATCTGTACAATACTGGCCTCTAGGGCATACATACAATTAACATTATTGATGATGAAGGTGTGTGAACCGACAAATCTGTGTAAGTGTAACATACGCATCATCGATAGTGGTGTAGGTGTACTAGCACAGGTATATGAAATGCAATGGGAATAATCATGAATGCAGCATAATGTACATCGTGACTCCAAATGCTATAAGGTATACGTATCTAACACGACCGAGTCGATGAATCTATCAATCAACATCCAGCCTCACAACATCACGTACGGTACAATCCATCATACGGCATCCTCTAATCAAGGGTATGGATAAATCAACAAGTAAAACTCATCGCGTACGGTAATCTAACGTACTGCGGCATTAAACAAATATGGATTCTATCAATCTATAACATCAGGGTACGGATCTAAGTCTCGTACGACATATCACTCAATATGCAAAACATTATCCATAACTAAGTACCTATCTCTCAGGCCACATCCATGTCCATCTCGTATCAGGAAACCTACAAAGGTATCAACAATCTCATATCGACTCGAATCCATATAACGACATGTCACACTAAGTCATCATATCACATCGTATACTCATTCATCACATTAATATCTCGCATCACATTATATAAATGTCACACTTGTTCTCTTTCAATTCGTACCCATCCCGATTCACTTATCATTTCATATTCTCATATATCAATGTGTTCATTAGCATCAACTTCTATCATATTATCGTTTGTAAATTCTACAATCATGTCCGTCGCATATCGTTTATCAGGATAAAATAATCAAACGATATTCCATATCAATGTTTGCGGGGGTGCTATACGCCATCCACCCGACTTCCTCCATAGATATAAATCTACTCACCTGCTAAACTCCTCGCTTAGCCGTAGTCAATGCGTTTCATCGTCTCGAAATCCACGCGAAGGTACCTACAATCAATATGAATTCGCAAAGCTATTAACATCAAATTCCGAAATCCAAATACAGCATGCGGTGCGCTCATAGGTTAGAACTTATAGCCTACGCATGCAAAACAACCAAACAACCCTCGTCGTTGACGTAAAAACGTCCAACGACCAAATACAATATCCAGTCGCAAAACCAAGAAATCCGAATACCGGAAAAACATAGCCAAAACCCTAACTAGGGTCGCTATACATGAAAACCGCCATGCCAAAAACCCAATCGTACCAATACTTATTCACAACACAATAATTATCGTAGATAATAATATATACGTCATCTCTACGACAATTAGAACCCACGTTTTATTTTAGCGAAAAGCTAGTAAGTAACATTATCGAAAATTCAGCACAACTCTAAAAATTTAACAATTCTAGCGATTTCCAACAACACAAAGTAGCTTAACTTAGTTATCCAAACCATTACCACAATTTTAATCTCACCCAAATAGAATTTAGAAAAACTTAGTTTGCTAAAAACTCAATTAGACAACTTAGGAATTTTAACAAATATCATTCTCACAATTTGATTAAGTTTTCCAAGTCTACACTTCATAATTAACCATTTTAACACATCAAAACCCTAACTTGATTCTCATAACTTTCATGAATTATCTAAACATGCAATTAAAACTATATTAAACACTTAAATAGCTAGCTTAATGCATTAAATCAACACTTAAAGATTAGGGTTGGGATTATACCTCCAAAAGATTCACAACTAGCAACTAAACCCAAACTTTAGCCTCCAAAATGATTCCTTTCAAGAAGATCTAAGGTTGTTTTGAGTTGAAGAATTGAGGGCAGGAATTAATTTATGAGTTTGTGGGATTATTTGATAATTTGTGATGATTTATTTAAGTTGTATGAAGTGAAAATGAGGCAAGGAGAGAGGAAGGGCAGCAAGGGGCTAGGGTTCGGCCAAGGGGAAGAAAATGGGGAGGGTTAAGGAAATGTGTGGAAATTTCTAGCTAAAAACACTAATAAATGCTCATTAAAGCACCTCCCATCCAAAGCCACCTCTTCATCTTTCATTTCCAATTAAAGTTTTCTTTTAAACTACAAGTATCTAGATATTTTAGTATGGATGGATTAAGCTTAATCTAGTGATTAGATTAGCATAGATTAACTTCAGAAATAATTAACCCAAACCAAAATTGTAATTATCACTAATTAAGTGCATAATTAACAACTTAAAATAATAATTTAATTAGGGAAAATATCAAAGTGAACCAAAACTTCCAAATGACCACTAAAACCCGCACACTAGCACTATTCTAGTTAAACTAGGTGTAGTCAAGTCTATACTGAAATTTGATCACATTCCAGGTTTTTACGGAAAACACCGACTATTTTACCCTAAACATGGGAAATTCGCATAACGATTTCCAAAACGTTACAATCTTCTCCCGTTAAAGAAATTCGGTCCCCGAATTAAATTCAAACCCCAATACTAAAACATTTCAAAATCCAACTCAATCAACAGGAATCCGAAATCACGGAAGCAACAGAAATAACATAGCACGTCGCATGTGCCTGAAGCCGTGTATGAAACTCAAAACCGAACTCTGTTAAGCATCACGCAGATTATCGGAGTTGCACGCATATCATCGGAGTTACAATGAAGATAGAGATCTCGAAATCCATTACTGAAATCTAATATACACTAAGCAAATGCTATAATATGTATATAGTACACATCCTTTATGAAAAATCTCCAAAAACTGAAATAACATATGCAGAATCTTTTTCTTAATCGCCGTGTGATATGTAACTCACGATATAAGTGATGGACGCTCATATGTAAGGTAATTATATACTTTCATATAAGTTTTGCCAAAATATACATTCCGCCCTTTTAAAATATCCCAAAAGGTTTTCCTTTGTAATCGTTCGTGTCGCTCGTGGACACGTAAGAAATAGAGAGACTATAGCTCCTTTTTGAAAACCTCTCGGTAAACTTTTTATGCATGCAAAGTACACAGGTACTGTTCTCGGATCAGTCCTGTTAGGGTACTACAAAGTATAGGGTCTCATCATGAAAATAAAATGCTCAAAACCAATATCAGCCTCAAAAGGCTTGTCCAACCATCACGTGCGTCTGGTGCGCATGGAAATCAAATCCAAGTATAGGTTCCACAATATGCACAAAAGTAAGACTAAGTGCACCGGATTGCACGAAAGCATTTGTCCAATACAACTGGCGTGCACGACAATAACAACTAGTGCATCAAAAGTGCCCGAAAATCTCAATCTAGTGCAACTAATATGCACGAATGAAAAACCCAAATCGGGTGCATCAGGTGTGCACAAATATCATATCACGCGCCCAACATGCGCGAAAGTCCAAATCAAGTGCATCTGTCATGCACAAATGAAATCGAAATCAAGTGCATCCTACATGCACGAATAAAAATCGAAATTAAGTGCATCCCACATGCACGAATAAAATCGCATCTAATATGCACAGATAAAAATCTAAATCAAGGGCATCCAACATGCACGAGTAAAATCTCACTCAAGTGCATTCGATGCACATAAAATCCAATACCAAGCGCCTAATATGCGCAAAAATCCAACCCAAGCGCGTCGGGTTCGTAAAAAGCATCTAGTGCATGAAATATCAATCCTGTGCATCCACTGCACGAAATATCAAATCCTGTGCATATAGTGCACAAAATATCAAATCCTGTACATCCACTGCATGAAATATCAAATCCTATGGATCCACTGCACGAAATATCAAATCCTGTGCATCCACTGCACGAAATATCAAATCCTTGTGCATCCACTGCACGAAATATCAATTCCTGTGCATCCATTGCATGAAATATAAAATCCCGTGTAGGAAATCCAGGAAATCAAAAACATGTGCAGCTAAGGCACAAAATCGACATCAACACCACGGTGTATAAAATATATCAAGTGCAATAATTATGCACAGAAATGTAAATACCTAGTAGGTGCAGCCATGGTGCACGAAACAATATCTTGAAACTCAATCATCAAAACTCAAATCCAAGCGATATAAGCGTGATACTCGGATCACAAACGCAAATCGCAACAAATGACATTGAGGTACACCTCCTACAATGTCGAAAAAAGTCGGTGCGCCCAAACTGGCAGAGCAAGAACATCCGCTTGCCTCATGCTCACAGTCTGGCATCTTCTGTCTCTGGGTCCTCATTCCCCTGTGGATTACAAATCTCGCATTCTATCGGCTCATCTTCCCGGTCAGGTGTGCTAACGGCAACGATTCCGCTTTGGCACTCCTCAGGTCAACTCTCGGCCAATTAGATGATCACTCATACAACTGATCCTCAGTGCAATCTCATCGCAGTAGTGTCCTGGAAGGAACTGGCTCAAGGTCTCTTCCGATCTCGCCTATACCGAACTGTACGGAGGCTTGTACACTTACAAATTTTTCTCGCTTTCTGGACATCTGCGTTCTCAGCACAACATTTTCTCGGGGGCTGGCCGTATCCCAACGCCTCTGCATACATATCATATTTCTAATCTCGACGGGGAGTAACAACAGCTCATCAGCATCACGCACGAACCTCTTGTCCCACTAGTTCTTATTATCGTCCACTTTGACATCATGTCATGCTATCTGCGTACTGCAAATGTTCTCGGCGACAATCAATCCGGAATCTCTCGCACGGACTCGAAATCACAAACTCGGTATCTTCATCACTCTGTAGAAGATCTTTAGCCGAACACGTCCTCGGGAACTCATCCCAACCATCGGAGGAATACTCAAAAACTCATCCGACGAACAACGTCATCTCTGGATCGATCTACTCTAAATCTGAGTAAGACTCTCTATACTGGAAATCTTCAACTCAACTGGGCCTGCTTTGGCGCATCAAATCTGACGAATCACCTCCGTCTCTCAACTCAAGATAGACTAGCTATCACCTGTCCCCTCTCTGCCTGAAAGCTCCAGCGATCTCAGCTCGTAAGCTCTGGAAGCGGAATCACATCAGTCTCAGCAACAGCTGGGTCATCTGTCTGCACGGTCGATGACATCACAATCTCTGAGGTATGTTGTACATCAACAGTCCTCTCATAACAGGCAGCCTCTAAAAATGGTCTGATCATCCGGTACAAAACTGTACACTCGTCTCAAACGAGAGATCACAACACAACATGGCATCGATACGTTCCCATGTCACCAGAAAACACGATGGTCAATCCTCGTCCACGACGAGCTCGCCCTGACCGCATCACTGGCAGCAGCTTAAACAACGCTCAAACCATGGTGACAGGAACCTCAATCAAGTATCGATGAAAAGATCATAGGGATGAAAAGAGTCAACAGATCCCAAAATGGATACATGATCATAAGGAGGAGTCAAATCACTAAGAATATGATCATAGAAGTGAATAAAATCAAGGATCTCAAATGGATGTATAATCAAGGAAACAAAGAGAACCACCAGTCTCAAGATATGAACATGCTAAGTTTTCTTAAGTGGAGTATCGTATCGTAAATATGCCACGGAACATATGTACGGCACGTCATTCTACTTAAGCTACCTACTCCATCAATCAGGGTCAGCCTATATAACGAAAGCTCGGGTCTAATACCCCCTTGTTAAAGTCTAAGTTCCGTAAGGTCAAGCCTATGTAACGAAATAAATTACGCCACAGACTCCACATAGTCAAACCTAGACTCGAACCAAGGTTAAACCTAGTGCTCTGATACCAATTTTGTCACGACCCAAAGTATTAGCTCGCGACCAGCACTTAAATCACGCGGCGTCTACAGACGTAACGTAATTCAAGTAAGCTGAAACCCAGAAATCTAAACCTTTTTAAGAAATAAATGTTAGGTTTACCTAGCACCCTATGTAGAGTTTGGAAGCATCACATGTCACAAAGATCAAAATTTTATGGTGCTAAGTAAGCATACAAAGGATCTATCCTAGAAAATTAGGGTTTCTAAACATTAAAGGCAACAAAGACTAGGGTTTCGAGAGTACAACCTTTGTAGCACCCTTCGCTGGACTCTTTAGCCTCTTGAGTGTTGGAGGAAGGTTCTCTTGAAGTCTTCTAGTGTCCACGACGATCCACCCGAAGCTCCTAGTCCAAGCTTGTAACTTCACTTTTCAAGAGAAGAAATGAAAATAACACTCTAAACAAGTGGGCTAAACTTGTGTAGAATGATGTTGTGGTGGCTTTTCTCACTTCAAAAACCTAACTTGATGAGTATTATGCTCACTACAAAAGTCTAGAGAGCAAATGGTGAAGGAGGAAGTAGATGATGGCTTTCTTTTAACAAGAGTGAAAAGAATGACTCTTGTGAAGAAAAAGAAAATAAATATATATATATTTTATTATCCTCATCTCAAACCATGGTTAGATGATAAAGATATTATTTAATTTGAGTTTAAAACACAAAGAGAAGGTTAACTCATGGTTAGGAGTAGGTGAGCATGGTTAGGTTTAAGAAGGATGTAGAAACTAGCCATGAATTATCCTTTCTTTTTCCATTTTGTTTTTAACACAAATTAAATAATTATCCATATATTTAATCCATGGTGTGAGTCTTATATTGCCACCATTTTCCATGTGTAATCAACCATGATAGATGATGTATGTATATATGTATGTATGTATGTATGCACATCCATATGTGCATGAAACTAAAAGAAAGAAAGCATACATGCATACATACATCCATCATATACAAGAAAAGATTTCAATTGAGAAAACTAATGGTTAAATGATAAATCAACACTTGATTTATCAATCCGGCCCTATCACATATGACCCCACCAAAAGCAAGCCGCCCGATCAATATACGGTATCCTATACGCGCATTTTAATCGGGTCCATGCGCATATCGCATACACGCACCACAACGTTTCTCCTGGACTAGGTAACTCCTTTGTGGGACTCTAAGACTCGTTAATACGCCGGCAGTGGGTGATGATCATATCAAGCACCCCCAAGCCGCAAGCGGTCAGCTAAACGTAACGGCCACCCGGGTATTGAGCGATCAGAAGAAAATAAGCTAACCTGCTACAACTCCCGTCGAGCCAACCGGGAACACTACCGTACAGTCCGGTCTCTTCGTCAGATATGCTGCATATCGAGCCTAGGGATGGTCACGTCGACCCCAATAACTCAATAAGTCGTGCCGGTGAATGGTCTATAACAGATCGAGAAACTACTGATAACACTTATTAGCAAATCTCAGCAGCCCTGGCCAGGGACTTACTGATATAACCAGTCGGGCACAGCACAGCATCAACTCCCAATACTGGGAGAGACGAAACCCCTCCTATCGCTCATCGCCTTCATGTGTCTCGGGACTGTACCCAACGGCCACCTGTTTGCATGACTCAGTAGAGCCGTGGTAGGGTGGCAATCAAAGTACAGTGGGAGAACACACAAGACTCTATGACGATCTCGGGTCTACAGACTAACCTGTACCATTGTCATCTGAGAACTGCTATCCGACGATAGATATAATTCCATATAGGAGTTCTCGGTGAGTCCTTCCAGTGTACCCAGTCACCACTGAGCACCCGAATATGATCTCGATGTCAAACATCGATGAATGTGGGAACAATCATCGTCCATCGTATGGGTCTAGTATCATATACGCTAGTCTACTCTGGTATATCAATGCCCCGTCTCGATATACCTACGACTAGGGACTTTTCAGGATATGCTTATAGACTACAGATGTCCCACTAGTATGATCTCCATCATAATCACAGCAGTCAAGCCGATATCCTCAGGGCTTTATCAGCATGTATGAATGAATAAAAGCATGATCACATCAACATGTCAGATAAAGAAGAACCAGATAGCATACTACCATGTCGAGCAAGAATGTATACTGAATATATATACATGTATAAATACATCCACTATCATATAATGTTCTTTAGGGCATACATATATCCAACAATCTCCCACTTGCACTATGGCCAGTTATTGGCGTATCTCATACCCAACATCTCAAAAAGTCGCTCATGCTGCGGCTGAGGGAGGGCCTTGGTGAATGGATCCGCGGCGTTATTCTTTGTGTTTACTCTCCTAATCTCGATCTCACGGCGATCTACAATCTCCCGGATCAAATGAAAACGCCTCAGGATGTGTCTGAACCTCTGATGGGATCTGGGCTCCTTGGCTAACGCCATAGCCCCATTATTTTCTCAATACAAAGGTATTGGATCAATAATGGTTGGAACTACTCCTTGCTCCGAGACGAATTTCTTCATCCAGACGGCTTCCTTGGCGGCATCATTCGCAGTAATGTACTCAGCTTCCATCGTTGAGTCTGCAACGGTATCCTGTTTGGAACTCTTCCAACTTACCGCCCCTCCATTGAGGGTAAACACAAACCCAGAGATAGATTTGCTGTCGTCCTTATCGCTCTGGAAGCTCGAATCGGTAAAGGCCTCCATTTGGAGATCTCCATTACCATACACCAAGAACAATTCTTTAGTCCTTCGTAAGTACTTAAGAATGTTCTTCACAGCTGTCCAGTGATTCTCCCCTGGGTTGGATTGATACCTGCTTACAACACTTAGTGCATAA
Organism: Agapanthus africanus; assembly: GCA_030015575.1. Taxonomy (NCBI): domain Eukaryota; kingdom Viridiplantae; phylum Streptophyta; class Magnoliopsida; order Asparagales; family Amaryllidaceae; genus Agapanthus; species Agapanthus africanus. The sequence continues at coordinate 476,722,587 of CM057339.1, read as the reverse complement.
GCTACATCTGGTCATGTACATAACATCGCATACATTATAGATCCTACTGCCGAAGCATAGGGTATAACACTCATGCGAGCTCTCTCTTCATCGGTCTTTGGGCAAGAATCCTTGGAGAGAGTGACCCTATGGCAAGCGGGTAAGGCACCCCGCTTGGAGTCTTCCATACTAAACCTTTTTAGGATGGTGTTAATGTACCTGGTTTGGGACAATCCCAATAACCTTTTGGATCTATCCCTATAGATCCTTATGCCAAGAATGTATGTGGCATCACCCAGGTCCTTCATGGAGAACCTTAGTGATAAGAAAGATTTGACCGACTGCAGCATAGGAATATCATTTCCTATCAGAAGAATGTCGTCCACGTACAATACGAGGAATGTGACAGCTCTCCCTACAGCCTTCTTATAAACACAAGGTTCATCTGGATTTTTGATGAAATCAAACTCTTTGATGACATCATCGAAACAGATGTTCCAACTCCGTGATGCCTGCTTTAACCCATATATGGATTTAAGCAATTTACATGCTTTCCCGCTGCTCCCACTGTCAATGAAGCCCTCTGGCTGATCCATATAAACACATTCTTCTAAATTTCCATTTAGAAATGCTGTTTTAACGTCCATCTGCCAGATTTCATAGTCGTAGTGAGCAGCAATAGCAAGTAGGATCCGAATGGATTTAAGCATGGCTACGGGAGAAAAAGTCTCGTCATAGTCCAAACCTGGTTTTTGACGAAAACCCTTCGCCACAAGTCTTGCCTTATAGGTCTCCACCTGCCCATCTACACCAATCTTTCTTTTAAAGATCCATTTGCACCCCACAGGTTTTACCCCAGGGGGTACAACGTCCAAAGTCCATACTTTGTTGGTGTACATAGACTCCATTTCGGATCTCATGGCATCCAGCCACTTCACAGAGTCTCCACTCGTGATAGCTTGCTGAAAGCTGGTAGGATCATCATCATCCATGATGCAGTCTTCTCCATTGCCATCAATGAGGAAACCGTAGTACCTCTCCGGTGGGCGAGAAGTCCTACCAGACCTACGGAGTGGCCGAGGTTCCTCATTTTCTATTGTAATAGCCGGTTCAACCAAATCGTCATTTGTAGTTTGTGTCTCTAAAACCTCTTCTAGATCCACCACCTTGCCATCATCTTTATCTGTAAAAAACTCTTTTTCCAAGAATGTTGCATGTTGAGAAACAAACAACTTTTGTTCCTCTTTGTGTTAGAATAGATATCCATAAGAATTCTTTGGATATCCCATAAAGTTACACATGACTGACCGTGTCTCGAGTTTGTCCGGATTCTGCTTTTTAACATAGGCCGGGCAACCCCAAATCTTAATTCCCTTAAGAGATGGTCTCTTCCCATGCCATATCTCATATGGCGTGGTAGACACGGTTTTGGTTGGAACCCTGTTCAATAGAAACGCTGCAGTCTCCAATGCATGCCCCCAAAATGAGACGGGCAACTCAGCATCACTCATCATGGAACGGACCATATCTAATAGGGTCCGATTCCATCGTTCTGACACACCATTGTGCTGTGGTGTGTAAGGAGGAGTGAGCTGAGAGAGAATCCCATTCTCTTTTAGGAAGTTTGCAAATTCTGTACTGAGATACTCACCACCTCGATCTGATCGAAGCATCTTGATACTCAAGCCGGTTTGTTTTTCTACTTCTTGTTTATATTCAATGAATTTCTCGAAAGCTTCGGACTTGTGCTTTAATAAAAATACATGACCGAATCTTGAGAAATCGTCAGTGAACGTAATGAAGTATGAAAAACCGCCTCTAGCCTGTGTAGACATTGGCCCATATACATCACTATGTATGAGGTCTAGGTGCTGAGTACCTCTTTCTCCGTGTCCGGTAAACGGAGTTTTGGTCATTTTACCCTTGATACAAGACTGGCAAGTCGCATAAGATTTATATTCAAAAGAGTTTAAATATCCATCTTTGTGTAACTTGTTTAGTCTTGTTTCGTTAATATGACCAAGTCTACAGTGCCAAAGAAAAGCTTCATTTAATTCTGAAAGTTTTCTTTTATTAGTGTGTTGTATACTGAAAACTGTGTGTTGATTTAGGACATATATTTCGTTATTAAGCGTACCATACCCAACCAACATTTGATTCAGGTGAATGTTCATAACATTGTTCTGCAATACAAAATTATATCCTTCATTGTCTAACAAAGAAACGGATATTATATTACAAAGCATACTGGGTACAAAATAACATGGATTCAAAACCAAAATACATCCAGATGGCAACCCCAAGTGATACTCTCCCACTGCGACTGTATGTACATTGGAACCATTTCCAACGCGGAGAGTATGGTCATCTGTCTTCAAAACTTTCCTATTTCTCAGCCCCTGCATAGAATTGCAAATGTGAGAACCTGAACCGGTATCCAATACCCATGAATCAGAGTTTATTGAAAAACAGTTTTCTGTCACAAACGCACCTGAAGCAGAAGCATCCCCATGCTTCTTCTTGAGATTTAAGTACTCCGTGCAGTTGCGCTTCCAATGTCTTGTCTTATGGCAATGAAAACATTCGCCTTTCCCCGAGTCTCTAGCTTTGGACTTTTCCTTTCCCTTCACCTTTTTAACTCCACCCTTAGGATTGGTAGGCTTCTCTTTTTCTTTTCCTTGGCCTTAGCTTTCGGGCGAGAAGAGGAAGACTGTCCAACAGTCATAACGGGAGTTTTTGCTGATTTCATAGTGCTCTCTGCACTCCTTAACATATTAAGGAGTTCAGGGAGTTTCTTCTCCATGCCGTGCATGTTGAAGTTCACTATGAACTGAGCAAAGGAGGAGGGGAGGGACTGCAGAATAATATCCGTATATTGTTCATTGTCCACTGTCCATTCTAGGTCCTCAAGCTCTTCTATAAGAGCTATCATCTTCAGAACATGGTCTCCTACTGATGTGCCAGGGGCCATTCGCATCTGAAACAATTTCTTTGATGCTTCGTATCGTAATACCCGGGATTGCGCTCCATACAACTCTTTTGTATGGAGCAATATACCGTGAATGTCCATATCCTCGTGCTACTTTTGATGTGTGTTATCCATCGATACAAGCGCGAGGCATTTAGCCGTGGCACAGTCAGCGTCCCATGTCTTGCGGACTTCAATGTCCGCAACTGAGGATTTTGGACCTGGGACGGGCGGGGCTGAAGCCGTGAGGACATATGATACTTTATCATATGTCAAGGCTATTTTCAGATTCCTCAGCCAGTCTTTATAATTGGTCCCATTCAGTTTGTTTTTATCTAGTAGAAGCTTGAGTTCAGTCATGGGTATCTGCCATTAAGAGAGAGAAAAGAATACACCCAGCGAAAGCTCTTGCATTGATCAGATTGGTTATTATCTTGTCTAATCGATGTTTCCCACTGCTTTTATCGAGTTTTTCTTTCAAACCTTAAAAGGAAAAACTAGCCAGGATTAATTACAGTCTATAACTTCGCTAACCGTTCAGACAGGCCAGTGTCGGTACTTGAGGGAGGTTCCCCGTGCTTTTCCACGGACCTAATTAAAGTAAACCTCGTTTTCCCAGAGGCGGAGCCCCGTTAACACCTTTCTAGACACCTAATGAGTTAGCTAATTGTAAACTGTAAAACTCTCCTAGGAGCAACTATTGCCCACAGTGGGATCGGGATCCAACCATCACATGGATGGTATGCAATCTCATTGCAAATTTCAACTATTGAAATTCCCGATGTGGTTTTTACCCCTAGCACTCGTGACCTTGGCTAAGGTCAACAAATCACGAGTACTAGTCAAGCTCAACCCGTCATTTCTTGATTAATTAGACCCGTTCACATGACCCTTGGCTAAGGTCAACAAAGTCATATGCCCGTCCTAATTAATCTGCATCATATGCATTTGTAGGAAGACATCACTTAGCTACCGTACACTACGCCTTGGCTAAGGTCAACAAACGTAGCACGAATACTAAGTACTCTATTTCCTAAAATGACGGAGGGTTGCGGATGATATTTAAGAAAAACTTTAACGCTTTGAACTTGACATCGTTGTAGAATCAAATGGTTTTCAAAAGGAGTGGCTTAAGCTCCGCAGTTTTGAAATGTAGCTTTTTCATAAATAGCCGAGTGGTTTTCAAATCCGATTCTACAACATCTTTTAGGTTTATTTTCTTTACATTAGTCACATTAATGTAATCCATCATTTAAGTCCTTAAGCCAATCACAGAAAAGAAACGAAAATAACACGTACGCTTATGCCATCCGCATTCGCCGCAATGTTCTGTTATGCACCGTTAGGTTACTTAACTAACGGCATACCGGGACGGGACTAGCGCGGGTGTAAAACATAAGCAACGTCTACTATATATCATATATATAATATGTCATTCGTCTCAGATATCACAGAACACAGGCAGCAGAAACATAGATATAATGTGGGATATACTAGGACGTCCGTATTTAGTATTTAGCCAATAATAGAAAATACGGATTCCACAGTCGCGATGAATAGCCTAGCCCACACCCTGGACCCCTACGAGAGCGGCAAGCGACCCTACCAATTCTGGAGTTTAGGAGACCCGGTCTCGACTCCTCGAGATGGCCTCCCACTGAACCCCAGAACCCGGTCACCTGTGCTCCCCTCCTTGGGTCCATCCTAATACGAAAAAGTAAATAATATACAACACTGGTGGCATCAACCTCAACCCGGAAGTGCCCCAAATAAAAGAATATTACATTATATTTGAATTTACATGAATGAAAATATAAAACTCTCATCTCACATAAAAACCCCCCGGCTATTCGATCGCGACAATCCTGCACATCATATCCCAGCAACACATAATATCACATATCATCAACGTAAGTAAGTATGCGTACCCCAATTGTCGTTGATGTATAGCAACGAAACCGGCGATATCGAACATACTACACTTACGGTCACAGAAAAGAAAGTGTAAAACTACAATATTTAGAATCCATATACTCTTTAGACATCATAAATGCGAAATATCACATACTTCGTATTTCATGCCTAAACTATATGAATTCTGTAGGGTTCCTAGGCACACTAATGAAGTCTCACAAGTGATCAAACATGCTCAATTCAAAAATTTCCTTGTGCCTACAAACCCTAATACGGATCGTTAACTAGATATGTAGGCTATGCGATGCAAGTTAACGACTTTAACTTAAAAGGAAAGGGGGTACAACCTTTGTAGATCTGGTCCACCACTTCCTAGGCTCCGCGATGATGTCCCTCTGCTGTCCAAATCGGATTCCGGGCTCTAGCATCGGCTTCATCGAAGAAATGGGCAGGCTTGGTCGTCGGCTTCGATGCCGAAGATGATCTATGTCGAGACATCACTAGATCAAGCTCCCACTTCACCAAGTCATGAAACTTGTGAAGAAAACACCCTATACTACTTGGCAAGAGGTAGAGGATGAAGAAATAGGAAGTGGATTCACTTTAGAATTGGATTTCTCACTCATTTTCACTAGTTTCCATTGATGGTAGCTAGGTTTTCTTCATATTGAAGATGAAGAAGAAGAAGAAAAGATATGATAAGTGTTAATAAAATTAGAAAATAAAATCAACACTTATCATTTTCTAACCTTGGTTAGGTGTAGAGAATGTACTAAGGTTAAGTGGAATGGTTAGGGTTAAGTATGAGACAAAATGGTCACTATAGTCAAAGCTTCAAGAAGCTTCAAAGAAAAACAAAACTAGCAACCATTTCATTTCTTATCTTTTCAAAATAAATAAATAAATAAGTAAGTAAGAGAAAGAAAACCCTAATCATTAACTTAACCATGGTTTATTCTTTACACAAACCCAAGTGAGCAAGTATCATCAAACATGATACAAACAAGTGCACAAAAGTATATCACATATACAACTTGTGCATTTCAAGTGAGAAAATCTATTTAAAGTGAATCAATACTAGTTAATGCAAAGTAATATATCAAATATAAAATTATACATTAAATCATTAAATCAACACTTGATTTAACGATCCGGTCATATCGCATATAACCGACTAGTATCCTATGTATCGGCTTATCGAATCAATCCTTGATTCGATAACAAGGTTATATCGCATATAACCAATCGATACATTCATCGCGAGAATGGAATACGGTATCACATACACGAATTATTCTCGGTCCCGCACATATCTCATATGCGCTCCTATTTCATTTCGCTTGAGCTAGGAAACCTCTGTGTAGGACTCTAAAGACTCGTCAATACGCCGGCAGCAGATGATGATCATATCAAACACCCACATGCCGCAAGCGGTCTGCTAAACGTAACGGCCACCCGGGTATTGAGCGATCAGAAGATCGACGAGCAAGCCCGCTCACACTCCTGTGAATCCAACCAGTAACACTTACCGTACAGTCCGGTCTGTTCGTCTGATATGTCGCATATCTCGCCTAGGGGTGGTAAACGTCAGACCCCAATATCTTGATAAGTCATGCCGACGTAGGGTCCATAACTATCGTGAAACTACTGATAACTCTTACCAGTATATCACTGCAACCCTGGCCAGGGATTTCCTGTTATGGCCAGTCGTGCATAGCGCAACATCGACCCCCAATACCAGGAGAGACGAATCCCCTCCTATCGCTCATTGCCTCCATGTGAATCGGGACTGTACCCAAAAACCACCTGTTTGCACGACTCAGTAGAGCTGTGGTAGGGTGGAAATCAAAGCACAGTGGGAGACACACAAGACTCTATGACGATCTCGGGTCTACAGACTAAGCTGCACCAGTGTCACCAGAGAACTGCCATCTGACGTGAGGTATAATACCATCTGGGAGTTCTCGGCGCATCCGTTCAGTGTACCCAGTCTCCACTGAGCACCCGCATACCATCTCTGATGTCAAACACCAATGGATATGGGATCATCTGTAAGTCTACGCTAGCGCCCCGGCCGTCTACAGACGCCAAATGCGGAACAAAAAACTTTTAACTGGCGCTATCGTATACTTTAACCCGGATCTGCCATTATTGCTAAACTAACAAACTGTAAAGAGTGTAGAAAGGTTATACCGAACGATCCGAGTCCTTCGTTCTTTAACCATCATCCCACGCTCCGTTGCGGCTGCTCCGATCTCCTCGTCGAGGTGGCACCACATCGTCGATTCTTTAAACGGGCTCCCGCCTCTGACTTGAGGCAACTCGATCGTCAAGTTTGCTAAAAGAGACGACCAAGAATGATGTAGAGAATGAGTAGATGACTTTGTCTCACTTCGTCCAAATCCGTTGACGATCGGTTAATGAAATTGCCGAGGGAATTGGGTGATGGAATGAAATGGACTGTAAAATTCCATGCACCCCAAATACTATCATATCTTTTCTACAAATGAAAACATCAAGTGAGAGAGAGTGTGGAGGAGAGAGAGGGCCGGCCAGTCTTATAGAAGAGGGAGGGTGAGTGTAGGAGGAGGGGAAGGTAACCATAAGGAAAAGATCATGAACAAATATCCTTAGCTAAACAAAATGCTTTAATGTTAAAGCATGAGTCATAAACCTAGTCATCATGCTTTAATGAACCATTAAATGCATCCAATGAAAACTCAACACCAATTAATCCTAATCACCTCATCTAGAATCTTCTAGAACACTGACTCACCTCAACTGAAGAAAAGATAAATCCGTCTTTAACCAAATGTTAAAAGACGGCTGATAGAAAACTGAAAACTGGCAACTTCCAAAAGTGATCCTGAAACAACTTTCAGGACAACCCCGAAACTGTATAAATATACCCGCATTTGTATTACGACCGAATACAAATGCAACTGAGACAAAGATATTATACCTACTCAATATAATACTCGGATCCGGCTTAAACCAAAGCCGACCAGTATTATCTGCCCGAAAAATAACACGTGCGTAAACGCACGTGCATATTCCGAACCCTGCCATAAAACCATACGGCCTCTACAACGTTTCGCCCGAACTTGGGAAACTGTCTGTGGGGGACTCTAATGACCCGTCAGTACCCTGGCAGTGGGTTTAACCACAAACCGTCAGCGGCACTAGCAATGCGTAACGGCTGCCCATGGACTGACCTCAAGGGATGCCGATGAGCGAACTCATCCGGAAAACCCTACTGAGCCTAACAGTGACAATGTATATACAGTCCGGTCCGTTCGTCTATGAGTATCGCATATCTGCCTAAGGGGCTAGCAACGTCAGACCCCCAATAGCAGTATAAGTCGTGTCGGAGTGAAGCCCAATAACACCCTGAGATACTACTGGAGTACCTACCAGTAAATCTCCTGCCACGGCCGTGGGCTATGTGTAATGGCTCTCCTAGACACAGCACGATCTCACCCCCAATACCGGGAGAGACGAATCGCCTGCCGATCCGCTCACGTGCCTCCATATGGCTCGGGACTGTACCCAAAAGCTACCTGTTTGCACGACTCCTTTGAGCCGTGGTAGGGTAGAAATCAAAGCACAGTGGGAACTCACACGAGACAAATGACGACCTCAGGTCGATGAACTAACCTGTACACATGTCACCAGGGAACTGCTATCTGACGATAGATATAATACTAACTAGCAGATTCCCGGCGAGTCCTGTCCGGTGTACTCATAACCCAATGAGCACCTGTATACATCTTAGGTGATCCAACTGACACCAGTGGCTTGTGAGACCGGCCACCGCCCCTCGTCGGGGTCTCGACTGTACACACTAGTCTACTCCGGAGTATCGATGCCCTGTCTCGAAACTCCCACAACTAGGGACCATAATTAAGGATATGCGTATAAACCACCCATCTCTCACGTATATGATCGCCATCATACTGTTGGTGGTAAAGCAAGATCCTAAGGGCTCTATCAAAGTGTAACATGTAATCAGTCATCTGAATATGTACACGACTGATAAAGGCAAACCAGATAGCATACTATCATTTTGAGTAAGACTGTCCTACTGGTATAGGTCCTCCGCAATCATTGCAATCACGTACCTGCGATCCAATAATTGACTATGAGGGCACTATCTCCAACAATCTCCCACTTGCACTCAAGGCTAATTATTGCGATGTCGACTACTCACAGCCCGTGTGAAACCGAACATCCAACTCCTCTACTAATCAGAATCACAAAGCCCGTTTGTAAAACTATTGTGTTCGAGAAATAGCCTTAGTGAGTGGATCCGCCTAGAAGTTTCTTTCTATATCTCTCTTAATCTCAAGTTCGCGGAGAAAGCCATCTCCCGAATTGAGTAATACCTGTCTTAGAATATGTCTGGATATCTGATGGGACCTAGTTCATAAATGAACTCCAAATCCAAACTTCTTAGACTGTATCGATCACTGAACCTAATCAGTATCCGGCACCAGGCCACCCACAGTATCCTCTTGAACCACCTGTCCATAATACTGTCCCTCTTCGTCAGAGGGAAAAACTATAACTCTGACAATCACTCTGTCAACCATGTCACCTTTGAAGCCTGGAATGATAACCGTCTCCCGAAGGAGGCTGCCGTCATCAAATCCGTAGAACATGTACTTATGTTCTAAAACTGCTTCCTTATGTTTCTCCAGGATTGGATTAATATAAACTCATCGCATCTGGTGCAAAAACAACATCTGGTGTGGTACTTGACATCTCATGATTAACTCAATTGCCTAAGCAAGTGATCTGCCAATCATGCACATCCCTCCCCCCTTTAGTCTGTAAGACACCTTTAGAGAGGGTGACTCCATCATCTGCAGGTACACCACCATGCTAGGAGTCAACTATTCTAAAAACCATTAGAATATCTGTCAAAGTACCTACATTGGGAAACTACCCAAATCCAGATCTAAAACCATAAATCTAGAAACCAGAATGTCAAATATTATATCCATATCCTGTATGGAGAAACAACTGTGTGACGACCACAGTACAACCGATCGTAGTATAGGAATTTTACTTCCTACTCTGTGTATGTCATCCAGATACCATGACATCACACCCTACTACCTCCTTAACTGATCCATCCACTATTCTGATTGAAGTCAAACCCATGACTGTCACATCAAAATTAGATGATCTATCTCCGCTATAACTGCTCAAGTCTATAAATAGATATAAGCTACTTGCCCACTATGCTTCCGATGCTCCTACTGACTACGACAACCCTCCTACCGGGTCTCATATCCTGGAACAACAGTAGTGTCAAGTCTTGGTAGATAAGAACCTCCCTGTCACCGTCCCTGAGGCTACCGAAGTACCTCTCGGGTGTCTGAGGTTACCCACCAAATCTGCAGAGTGGCTATTGGAATGTCAAACCTGATTGAATATATAGGTCCTATTAAATTTTCCGTAATCGTTCGCGGTTCTGGAATCACTTCCAGTTCTACTATACTCCCACTACTGTTTTCTGAAAAAAGTTCCATTTTACTAAAACTATGGCGAGTCAAGAACAATATCATTATTGATCTTTCAAATGGTAGAATATCAACCTTTGTCATAGCCAGGGTCAACCCACAAACAGCCATTACAGAAACGTGCCCTGAGTTATCTGTTGGAGATAGTGCCCTCAGAGTCAATTATTGGATCACAGGCACGTGATTGCAATGATTGAGGGAGGACCTATCCCGGTAGGACAGTCTTACTCGAGATGATAGTATGCTATCTGGTTTACCTTTATCATCGTGTACTGCTTTAGGTGACATGACAGGTCACTATTGCACGTTGATAGAGGCCCTAGGATTCTTGCTTGACTGCCGGCAGTATGAGGGCGATCATATAAGTGAGAGCTGGAGTCTATTAGCACATCCTTAAAAGGTCCCTAGTCGTAGGAGTTTCGAGACAGGGCATCGATTCTCCAGAGTAGACTAGTGTATACAGTCGAGACCCCGACGAGGGGCGGTGGCCGGTCTCACAAGCCACTGGTGTCAGTTGGATCACCTAAGATGTATACAGGTGCTCATTGGGTTATGAGTACACCGGACAGGACTCGCCGGGAACCTGCTAGTTGGGATTATACTTGACGTCAGATAGCAGTTCCCTGGTGACATGTGTACAGGTTAGTTCATCGACCTGGGGATCGTCATTTGTCTCGTGTGAGTTCCCACTGTACTTTGATTACTACCCTACCACGGCTCAAAGGAGTCGTGCAAACAGGTTTTAGTTGGGTACAGTCCCGAGCCACATGGAGGCAGTGAGCGGATCTTCGGGGGTTCGTCTCTCCCGGTATTGGGGGTGAGGTCGCGCTGTGTCTAGGAGAGCCATTACACGAAGACCTTGGCCAAGGCAGGAGATTTACTGGTAGGTATTCCAGTAGTATCTCAGGGTGTTCTGGGCTACACTCCGACACGACTTGTACCGCTTTTGGGGGTCTGACTTTTACCAACCCCCTAGGCCCGACATGCGATGCTCATAGACGAACGGACCGGACTGTACGGATATTGTCACTGACAGGCTCAGTAGGGCATCAGGATGAGTTCGCTCATCGACGTCCCTTTTTAGTCAATAGCTGGTGGCCCGTTACGTATTGGCTTATACCTCTGACGTGCTAGTGGTTAAATCCACAGCCATAGTATTGACGAGTTTTTAGAGTCCACCACACTTTCAGTTACTCAGCTTTCGGGCGAAACGCTGTAGAGGCCGTATGGAGATATGGCAGGGTCCGATCAGATACGTGCGGTATTGCACGGATCAGGATTGGACAGTTTGTACTAGTGGCCGTATGGTTATATGGCAGCGTTCGATCAGATACGTGCGGTATTGCACGGATCAGGATCGGACGGATATTACTAGCCGGCTTTGGTTTAAGCCGGTCCTAGTTTAGTACAGTGTAGATTCTGTCTTTTTTTGCATTTGTATCCGGACGGAATACAGATGCGGGTGTGTATGCACAGTATGGGGGTTTTCCTGTAATTTATTACGGGACCAGTTTTCTGGAGTTGCCAGTTTGCATTCCGTTCCGGCCGGTTTTCCTTTGTTCTTTCCCGGCCGGACTTTTCCGATGGAGGGGGTTATTTGCAATTGTGCAAATAATTTTTTTGGAGGGGGTTTAATGCAAAAGGATTTATCATGAGAGCTTCTTTTGATTCTCTTGCATTAATTGTGATTCATGATTGGGTATGGGTTAGTGATGGGCCGGCCACTGTGGGATTGGAGTGGGTTTTAAATTGTATAGTGGTTTAATTCATGAGTATGCTGGTGATTGTTTTTGATGGATATGATAAATTAATATTTGTATGATTGCATTGTGGGAAAATGATTGTGCTGTGAGATTTCTTCCTTTGGTATTAATTCATCCATTATTCATCTAAGTGTGCAGACTTCACACTTTTGTTTTCCAGTGAGCACCCAGGGGCTGGCCGAGCTCAATGGTGTATGGATGCTACATTTTTCTTAAGCATCCATGGAAAAATTCTTGTCTACAAAATTCCTCCATAATGGCAACTATCCTAAATCCCAAAGAGACAACTATACTATACATTCTACAGCTAATCTTGGGCGCGTCGGTTAGCCAACTTCGCGCCCGAGTTGCCTCGGTATAGAGACGGGAGCCCGTAAAAGACGCAGGCAATGTGGTGCCCTTCCGGCGAAGAGGCGACGACCGGAGATCCCGCGAGGAGATCGGAGTGGAGATGAAGACCGGAGAACACGGATCAGTCGGTATATCTCTAATCCTTCTTCTAGTTTGCTTAGACTAGTTTAATGGCACGATCCGGGGTTTAGTGCGCGGTGGTGCCGGTTTTGCTAAGTCCGCAAAAATTAAAGTTTATCACCGTTTTCCGCGTTTGGCCGTCGGTTTGACGGCCGGGGCGCCGCCGTGCACTTACAGTGGTATCAGAGCCTCGCCATTAACTTCGTCTAGCTTCGTTTGATGTGTTTTTCAGTTCCGATCGACCAAAATTCCGAAAACCCAATTTGAGTTCACATCAGTTTTCTGTTAAGATTTTTTGGTGTCTAAAAATTTTTCAGGTGGTCTCAGATTGATGTGCAGGGAGTTCTAAGAACTCTGAGAAAATTCGAGACAGTGACCCCTCAACCAGAGCGCGCAAGCGCGGCAGAAACCACCTTGTTGCCGCGCTTCCGCCGCAGGTTGGTGGGCTCACTGCTTCGAAGTTTTCCAGTGGGCTTCTGGGCTTATTTTGGGTGTTTTGGAATATTAAAATTGGGCCAATTATTTCTGTGAGTGCTACAGTATTGCTTGGGGGCCCACTTGTTAATTTTTGATTGATCGGATATTTTAAACACATTTTTCACAGTATTTACATTATATCTGCGACCGTGAATGTCACTCGATCGGTAAATCTGGTCTGACTGCTATAGCCCGGTTAGACGGATTTGCGAACGTGACTTTCACGTTGATGTTCTATGTATTTGCTGTGATGTTGCGGATCGGTCGTGGGGGATAGCCTGGATGCAATGCTAGTACTGTGCTGTTGTATTATGTACATTTGATATTGCGGGGCGAGCGTCCGACATGTGGACTGCCGTCACTACCTGTTTGTATTATTCTTTTGGGGCACGACCTGGTTGCGGTCGATGTACCCGGTGTATGTATATTTTACTTTCTGTACTAGGATTACCCCGCGGAGGGGTGCACGGATAGCCGGGTTGTGGAGGGCAACAAGCCCGCATCTCATGGCATTGGGACGGAGGGGGCTTCAGTCTGGAATTGGCGGGCTATTCGCCGCACTCGTAGGGGGTACAGGTTGACCCAGGAGGGGTGCCCAAGTTACCGGATTCCGTGAAGTGCTGGGTGGTCCATTCACGGTGCTGAAGGGGGCTGCCTCGCTTCAGGTTTTGGCGGGTGACTTGCCGCGCCCGTAGGGGTCTAGGTTTTCATTGCACAGGCTATCCACACGACCAGGGGAACGTCGGGTTTCAGTAGTGGCTCTGTGAAACCCGGGGATCCCAGATATCTGTATTGTTCTGTGATGCTGTACATTTCTGTGATGTTGCATTTCTTTTCACGCCTTGAGCGAAATATAATATATTGGTATATATATTAGTAGATGTTGTATATGTTTTTCATCCGCGCTAGTCCAGTCCCCGCTCTGCCGTTAGTAAGCTAACCTAACGGGTGATGACGGGACCCAGTGGCGAATGCGGATGGCATATACGTACGTCAGTATATTTTCGTTCTTTGTGGTGTGATCAATTGATGGGACTGCATTGATTCGGATCAATGCAAGTTAAACAAACCTATTCTGATGTTGTTGGAACACTTTTCAAAAAGCTGTTATTGCAAGGACGTTCACTTTTGTTTTGCATCGTGGTATTCAGTTGGAATATCCTGCTCCTCAGTCGACGAGGCAAGGGCCGAGATCCCTTCACCGGGAGTGACCCCTTGGACAGAAGTTTGCGTCAGGGCATTAACTTCACTATAGCCGATTACTTTTGCTTTGCACCATGGTATTCAGATGGAATATCCTGCACCCCATTCTACGGGGAAAGAGCCGAGATCCCTTCACCGGGAGTGACCTCTTTAGTAAAGGTTTTCGTCACTATATTTTCTAAAAAGCTATCCGTTCCTTCAACGAGATCAAGTTCATTACGTTAAAGGTTTTCGCCAGAAACCATTCGTAGCCCTCCGTCGTTTCATATGGGTAGTCAATAGTATTCAAGCTGTGTTTGTTGGCCTTAGTCAAGGCACAGTGTTTGGTAGCCATTGGGTATTCATATGCTGCATAGATAGATGTGTTGGTTTGGGACAGTCGTATAGCCTTGTTGGCCTTAGTCAAGGGCTTGTACGGATGGGTTCAAATCAACCTGGACAATGACGGGTAGAACTTGACATGTGACTTATGATTTGTTGGCCTTAGTCAAGGTCATAAGAGCATGGGGCAAAAATCACATCGGGAGTTTCAAAAGAACTGAAACTTGCCAGATATGCGCATACCTTCTGGAGTGTGATACCATGAGCGGATTCCGTCACGTTATCATGCGATGATAGTTGGATCCCGATTCCCACTGATGAGTTAGTTTACTCCTCGGGTGACCCCGACTAATTCTTCTTTGAGGTTTGGAGGAGAATTTAAGGTACAGTGGGAGGTTTCCAGATTAGATAAAGTGATAACCATTCTGATCTAGGATAGAGTGCACGCTGAGTGTTTCTTTTCTCTCTCTCTTTGGCAGCGACCTTTGACCTGACCCTTGACTATGACTCAGTGACCAAGTTGACCGGACCTACTTAACACTGGCTTTTGGATTGTCAGAGTTGCAGACCTCATTGCCACTCCTACTTTTACCCTTTTCTCCAGGACACCCCGTATTACTACGAACGTCCACTTCCATTGGACAAAGCCATCGTATGGTTAGATACGAACTCGAAGGAATTCGAGGATGGTTTCCGGTTTTGGAGAAAACGGATAGGATTATTCAGTTGTCTTTTCCTTTTACCTTCTCTCAGGTTGCGAGTACTCCTTGGTTTAGGAGTAGTACACCTATTACGCAAATTGGATAGGCTTCTTCCAAACCATAGGCTGGTGCCGACCGGTAGGGAATGAAGAAAACCAGTTAGCCTAAACGGTGTACAGAAGGTATTAAGTTCAGACAAAGCAAGGGATTAGTAAGAGGGCAAAGTAAATTGCGACTGATATTCACGACCAAACCAAGTATTTCTTCGCCAATCCTAAATCACCTTTGTATTTCTCCCGGACACTCCGTATCACTACGAAGATCCCATTTTATTGGATAATCCATCGTATGGTTATATACGAACTCGAAAGGAACTTGTTCCAGTTCGGGGATGGATCCTGGTTCAGGAGAAATAGGAATAAAGTACATTCAGGTGTCTTTTATCTTCACCTTCTCTCGCGTTGCGAGTGCTCCTAGGATTATGACAGTACACCCTTTATGCTTTTTGGACAGTCTTCTTCCAAACCATAGGCTGGTGCCGAACGGTAGGGAAGGAAGAAAACCATTTGGCCTAAGGGGTGTGCAGAAGGTAATGACTAAAGACATATAAAGGGATTTGGAGAGGTGGCAAAGTATTATACGGTTATAGTTGTGAATCTGGATAATGGAAGAGGCGTTACTAAAAAACCGGGATACCCCACCGAAACACTTCAATGTTTCAGTTTCACTGTGTAATGTTAAAAGAAAACTGATTTCCAGATTAGATACTTACTCCAGGGTATGTATTTACCAGGTATGATTCTCACATATGTATGGTTTTACAGATGATGAGTGGGAGTAAGTCATTGGGAATTGGGTGATCATCCTCATTATATCGGGATTCGTTGTAATCGGTGATATTTGAGGAGATCACCTGGGCTGTTTGCCGGTCGGCAAATATTTGGTTTTGAATATCCGCTGTTGTGCACCAATTTCAAATTGATATATCTGTACGTCTATTTTCATAGAGTGAGATATACCTTTTGATATTATGTCGATGACATTTACCTATATCAGTGGATGGTTAGGTAAGGAGCATTAAACAACGGTGTAATTCTTCTTAACCATAAGTACAGTTTTCAACCTACGACACACAGTGAAAGAGTTGTAAGACTCAGCGGACTTATACAGAGTATTGTATGTTGTCCAGTGTCCATTAGGACAGAGGGGTTGGTCCTCATACTATATTCTGTTTACTTATGACTTCTCTAGTTCTTAGACAGGTGTTTCGTAGAAACACAGGGTCGAAGTTTTGAGAAGTTATAGGTATAAGAATAAAGTAGAGAACCAGGTGTTGCAAGTATCGGGATTCTTCAAAGTAATCGAAGATGTAGATACTTGTACATGGTATTCAGTTGATAGTAATGGTTAAGAGAAATTGCTTCTCTTTCAGGTTACTCATAATTGGAAGCATTCCTAAGTTGAGTAACGTTGATCGGCCTCTCTCTCCATTTAGTTGACATGCACTGGAGACAGCTGCATGATTTGAATCTGGTTAAATTAAATCAGTGCCTCTGGTTCTATATTGGATGTAGAACAGTTCATATCTTAACGTTGTTAAGGTACGGGGAGTTGTCCGGCTTATGATTAAAACCAGACTCTGGATAACTCAAGGCACGTTTCTGTAATGGCTGTTTGTGGGTTGACCCAGGCTATGACGAGGGTTAATTTTCTACCATCTGGTAGATCAATAGTAATATTGTTCTAGACTCGCCACAGTTTTAATAAAAATGGATGTTTTCAAAAACAGTAGTGGGAGTATGGTAGAACTGGAAGTGATTCCAGAACCGCAAACGATTACTGATGATTTGATAAGGAACCTAAAGATTCAATCTAGTTTGACATTCCATTGGCCACTCCGCAGATAAGGTGGGTAACTTCAGGCACCCGAGAGGTACTCCGGTAGCCTCAAGGACGGTGACAGGGAAGTTTTTGTTTACCCACACTTGCCATTGTTGTTGTTCCAGGCTGCGAGACCCGGCAGGAGGATGAGTATAGCGTCGTTCTAAACTTGCTTTAGAAGTGCACGCCTATATGACTCTGCCAGAGGGTTGTCGTAGTCAGTGGGAGCAGCGGAAGCATTGGTGGACATCAGGCTTATGTCTATTTATAGACTAAAGCAGATGTAGCGGAGATAGATCATCTATTTCTGATGTGACAGTCATAGGTTTGACGTCATCAGAATAGGGGATGGATCTGTTGAGAAGGTAGTAGGAAGTGATATTCCTATACTACGATCGGTTATACTTTGGTCGTCACACAGTGGTTTCTCCACATAGGACTTGGACATTATATCAGATATACTGGTTACTAGATCTATGGTTTTAGATCTAGATTTAGGTGGTTTCCTAATCTGGGTACCTTGACAGCATTCTATGAGTATTTAGAATGGACGACTCCTGGCATGGTAGTGAACCTGCAGGTGATGGAGTCACCCTCTCTAAAGGTGTCTTATAGACTAAAGTAGAGAGGGATGCGCATGATTGGCAGATCACTTGCTTAGGCAATTGAGTCAATCATGAGATGTCAAGTACCACACCAGATGCTGTTCTTGCACTAGATGCAATAAGTTGACATTGATCCAATCCTGGAGAAACAGTCGGAAGCAGTTTTAGAACATAAGTGGATGTTCTAGGGATATGATAGCAGCATTCTCCTTCGGGAGACAGTTATCATTCCAGGCTTCCAAGGTGACATGGACGACAAGGAGGTTGTCAGAGTTATAGTTTTCCCTCTGACGAGGGGCAGTATTTTGGACAGGTGGTCCAAGGCAATACTGAGGGTGGCATGGCGCAGGATACTGATTAAGTTCAGTTGACGATACAGTCTAAGAAGTTTGGATTTGGAGTTCATTTATGAGCTCGGTCCCATCAGACATCCAGACATTCTAAGACAGGTATTGCTCATTTCGGGAGATAGTTTTCTCCGCGAACTTGAGATATAGAGAGACATAGAAAGAAACATCTAAGCGGATCCACTCGCTGAGGCTATTCCTTGAACGCAATAGTTTCGCAAACGAGCTTTGTGAGACTGACCAGTAGAGGAGTTGGGTGTTCGGTATCACATGGGCTGTGAGTATGCGACATCGCAATAATTAGCCTTGAGTGCAAGTGGGAGATTGTTGGAGATAGTGCCCTCAGAGTCAATTATTGGATCACAGGCACGTGATTGCAATGATTGAGGGAGGACCTATCCCGGTAGGACAGTCTTACTCGAGATGATAGTATGCTATCTGGTTTACCTTTATCATCGTGTACTGCTTTAGGTGACATGACAGGTCACTATTGCACGTTGATAGAGGCCCTAGGATTCTTGCTTGACTGCCGGCAGTATGAGGGCGATCATATAAGTGAGAGCTGGAGTCTATTAGCACATCCTTAAAAGGTCCCTAGTCGTAGGAGTTTCGAGACAGGGCATCGATTCTCCAGAGTAGACTAGTGTATACAGTCGAGACCCCGACGAGGGGCGGTGGCCGGTCTCACAAGCCACTGGTGTCAGTTGGATCACCTAAGATGTATACAGGTGCTCATTGGGTTATGAGTACACCGGACAGGACTCGCCGGGAACCTGCTAGTTGGGATTATACTTGACGTCAGATAGCAGTTCCCTGGTGACATGTGTACAGGTTAGTTCATCGACCTGGGGATCGTCATTTGTCTCGTGTGAGTTCCCACTGTACTTTGATTACTACCCTACCACGGCTCAAAGGAGTCGTGCAAACAGGTTTTAGTTGGGTACAGTCCCGAGCCACATGGAGGCAGTGAGCGGATCTTCGGGGGTTCGTCTCTCCCGGTATTGGGGGTGAGGTCGCGCTGTGTCTAGGAGAGCCATTACACGAAGACCTTGGCCAAGGCAGGAGATTTACTGGTAGGTATTCCAGTAGTATCTCAGGGTGTTCTGGGCTACACTCCGACACGACTTGTACCGCTTTTGGGGGTCTGACTTTTACCAACCCCCTAGGCCCGACATGCGATGCTCATAGACGAACGGACCGGACTGTACGGATATTGTCACTGACAGGCTCAGTAGGGCATCAGGATGAGTTCGCTCATCGACGTCCCTTTTTAGTCAATAGCTGGTGGCCCGTTACGTATTGGCTTATACCTCTGACGTGCTAGTGGTTAAATCCACAGCCATAGTATTGACGAGTTTTTAGAGTCCACCACACTTTCAGTTACTCAGCTTTCGGGCGAAACGCTGTAGAGGCCGTATGGAGATATGGCAGGGTCCGATCAGATACGTGCGGTATTGCACGGATCAGGATTGGACAGTTTGTACTAGTGGCCGTATGGTTATATGGCAGCGTTCGATCAGATACGTGCGGTATTGCACGGATCAGGATCGGACGGATATTACTAGCCGGCTTTGGTTTAAGCCGGTCCTAGTTTAGTACAGTGTAGATTCTGTCTTTTTTTGCATTTGTATCCGGACGGAATACAGATGCGGGTGTGTATGCACAGTATGGGGGTTTTCCTGTAATTTATTACGGGACCAGTTTTCTGGAGTTGCCAGTTTGCATTCCGTTCCGGCCGGTTTTCCTTTGTTCTTTCCCGGCCGGACTTTTCCGATGGAGGGGGTTATTTGCAATTGTGCAAATAATTTTTTTGGAGGGGGTTTAATGCAAAAGGATTTATCATGAGAGCTTCTTTTGATTCTCTTGCATTAATTGTGATTCATGATTGGGTATGGGTTAGTGATGGGCCGGCCACTGTGGGATTGGAGTGGGTTTTAAATTGTATAGTGGTTTAATTCATGAGTATGCTGGTGATTGTTTTTGATGTATATGATAAATTAATATTTGTATGATTGCATTGTGGGAAAATGATTGTGCTGTGAGATTTCTTCCTTTGGTATTAATTCATCCATTATTCATCTAAGTGTGCAGACTTCACACTTTTGTTTTCCAGTGAGCACCCAGGGGCTGGCCGAGCTCAATGGTGTATGGATGCTACATTTTTCTTAAGCATCCATGGAAAAATTCTTGTCTACAAAGTTCCTCCATAATGGCAACTATCCTAAACCCCAAAGAGACAACTATACTATACATTCTACAGCTAATCTTGGGCGCGTCGGTTAGCCAACTTCGCGCCCGGGTTGCCTCGGTATAGAGACGGGAGCCCGTAAAAGACGCAGGCAATGTGGTGTCCTTCCGGCGAAGAGGCGACGACCGGAGATCCCGCGAGGAGATCGGAGTGGAGATGAAGACCGGAGGACACGGATCAGTCGGTATATCTCTAATCCTTCTTCTAGTTTGCTTAGACTAGTTTAATGGCACGATCCGGGGTTTAGTGCGCGGTGGTGCCGGTTTTGCTAAGTCCGCAAAAATTAAAGTTTATCACCGTTTTCCGCGTTTGGCCGTCGGTTTGACGGCCGGGGCGCCGCCGTGCACTTACATTATCCAGAGTCTGGTTTTAAGCATAAGCTGGACAACTCCCCGTACCTTAATATCTTTTAAGGTATGAACTATTCTATATCCAATATAGATACTTTGGCACTTATTTAATTGGAACCATATTCAAATCATGCAGTTGTCTCCAGTGCATATCAACTTAATGGAAAGAGGCTAATCAGCATTACTCAACTTAGGAATCCATCCAATTATGAGCAACCTGAAAGAGAAACATGTTTCTCAAAACCGTCACTATCATCTGAATACCAATCACAAGAATCTACATCTTCGATCTCTTTGAAGAATCCCGATACTTGTGATACCTGGTTCTCTACTCTATTCTTATACCAACAACTTCTCAAAACTTAGACCTTGTATTTCTACGAAACACTTGTCTAAATACTAGAGAAATTATAAGTAAACAGAACATAGTACGAGGACCTACCCCTTTGTCCTGATGGACACTGGACAACATACAATACTCTGTATAAGTCTGCTGAGTTTAAGCAACTCAAAACCTGTGCGTCGTAGGTTAAAAACTGTACCCTGGCGATTTCCTCAAATATCACCAATTTCAACGAATTCCGATATAATGAGGATAATCACCTAATTCCCAATATCTTACTCCCACTCATCATCTGTAAAACCATACAGATATGAGAATGAAACCTGGTAAATACATACCCTTGGAGTAAGTGTCTAATCGGGAAAACAGTTTTTCTTTAACAATGCACTGAAACATGAAAATGTTTCGTAGGGGTATCCTGGTATTCATAGTAATGCCTCTTCCATAATCCAATTCATGACTTCAACCGTATATTTTATTGCCATCTCTCCAAATCCCTTTATTTGTCTTTAGTCGTTACCTTCTGTACACCATCGTTAGGCTAAATGGTTTTCTTCCTTCCCTACCGTTCGGCACCAGCCTATGGTTTGGAAGAAGACTATCCAGTAAGCATAATAGGTGTACTCTCCTAAACCAAGGAGTACTCGCAACTGAGAGAAGGTGATGATAAAAGACAATTGAATAATACCTTATTCTTTTAAAGGTGAAATAGGAGTGGCGATGAAGTACGCGGTTTTGGTCATGAATGATATCAGTCGCAATTTACTTTGCCCTCTTTCTAATCCCTTTATTTTGTCTTTACATATTACCTTCTGCACACCCTACTTAGGCTAATTGGTTTTCTTCATTCCCTACCTTTCGGCACCAGCCTATGGTTTGGAATAAGATTATCCAATAAGCGTAATAGGTGTACTCTCCTAAACCAAGGAGCTCTCGCAACCTGAGAGAAGGTGATAATAAAAGACAACTGAATAAACCAATTCTATTTCTCCTGAACCTGGATCCATCCTCGAAGAAGTCCCTTCGAGTTCGTATATAACCATACGATGGATCTATCCAATGGAAGTGGATATCCGTAGTAATACGGGTGTTCTGAGAAATTCAAAGGGTAAAAGAAGGAGTGGCAATGACTTATGCAACTCAGACAATCCAAAAGCCAGTATTTTAAGAAGGTTCAGTCAACCTGGTCACTGAGTCATAGTCTAGGGTCGGTCAAAGGTCGCTGCCAAAGAGAGAGAGAAAAGAAACACTCTGCGTGCACTCTAACCTAGATCAGAATGGTTATCACTTTATCTAATCCGGAAACCTCCCACTGTCCTGTCAAATTCTCCTCCAAACCTAAAGAAGAATCAATCGGGATCACCCGAAGAGTAAACCAACTCATCAGTGGGAATCGAGATCCAACTCTCATCGCATGACAACGTGATGGAATGCATCCACGTTACTCGTACTCCAGAAGGTATGCACATACTTGGCAAGTTTCAGTTTCTTCAGAAACTCCCGATATGATTTATGCCCCAGGCTCTTATAACCTTGGCGTTAGGTCAAAATGTCATAAGTCACATGCCAAGTTCTACCCATCACTATCTTGTTAATTTGAACCCACCCGCACATGCCCTTGGCGTTAGGTCAAAATGGCAGAACGGCTGTCCCAAACCAACTCATCTATCTATGCAACAATTGAATACCCAGCAGCTACCAAACACTATGCCTTGGCGTTAGGTCAAAATACATAGCTTGAATACTACTGAATACCCAAAAGAAGTGACGGAGGGCTACGGCTGGTTTTTGGCGAAAAACCTTTAACGTAGTGAACTTGATATCGCTGAAGGAACCTGATAGCTTTTTAAAATATAGTGGCGAAAACCTTTTGCTAAAGAGGTCACTCCCTGTAAAGGGATCTCGGCTCTTTCCTCGTGGAATGAGGTGCAGGATATTCCACTGAATACCGCTATGCAAAGCAACTTGTAATCGACTATAGTGAAGTTATTACGCTGACGCAAACTTCTGCCCAAGGGGTTAGTCCCGGTGAAGGGATATCGGCCCTTGCCCCGTCGAATGAGGTGCAGGATATTCCACTGAATACCGCTATGCAAAACAAAAGGAAACGTCTTTGCAATAACACTTTTTAAATTTGTTCCAACAACTGTAAACAGGTTTGTTTCTCTTTGCATTGATCAGAATCAACGCAGTCCCATCATTTAATCACACCAGAAAAGAACGAAAATAAAATGTACGTATATGCCATCCGCATTCGTCACTGGGTCCCGTCATCACTCGTTAGGTTACTTAACTAACGACAGAGCGGGGACTGGACTAGCGCGGGTGTAAAACATATACAACATCTAATAGTATATAAACCAATATACAATAATCGCTCCAGGCGTGATAGTATGCAACATTACAGAAAAGTAATAAGCATCACAGAACAATACAGATAATCTGGGATCCCCGAGTTTCACAGAGCCGCTGCTGAAACTCGACGTTCCCCTGTCGTGTGGATAGCCTGTGCAATGAAACCTAGACCCCTACAGGTGCAGCAAGTTACCCGCCAAAACCTGAAGCGAGGCAGCCCCCTACAGCATAGTGAATGGACCACCCAGCACTTCATGGAATCCGGTAATCTTGGGCACCCCTCCTTGGGTCAACCTGTACCCCCTACGAGTGCGGCGAATAGTCTGCCAATTCTAGAGTGGGACCCCTCTGCCTCTCAAAGCCATGAGATGCGGACCCGTTGCCCCCCAGAACCCGGCTATCCGTGCACTCCGTCGCGGGGCAAAACCTAGTACAGTAATGAAATATAGTACAATAGGTACATCGACCGCAACCTGGTCGTGCCCCAAAAGAATATTATACAACAGGCAGTGACGGCAGTCCACAAGTTGGACGCTCGTCCCGCAATATCAAATGTACAAATAAACTCAAACTGTACTACCATTGCACACTGCTATCCACCACGACAAATCCGCAACAACACAGCACAACACAGAACATCAACGCGAATGTCACGTTCGCAAACCCGTCTAAAAGAACTATAGCAATCAGACGCAGTTTACCGATCAAATGACATTCCCGGTCGGAGATATAGTGTAAGCACTGTAGACTAACGTGTTTAAATTTCGATCGACCAAATATCAAAAAGTGAGCCCCATGACTTACTGGTGAACAGTAATAAAATCTGGGCCAAAACGATATTTACCAAAAACCACAAAATCCAACATAGAACTCACTGTACAAATTTGGGAGCATGAGCTCACCAAGTGGCCGCGGATGCGCGGTCAAACCATGGGTTTGACCGCGTTTCCGCGGCGGTTTGGTGGAGTCACGTGCCCAAATTTTGTCGTGGTTCTTAGAAATGCCTGCACAGTTTACTGAGATGTGTAGAAAAATTTTAGGAGGCCATTTAAAATCAGCAGAAACTGTCAAGTTGTAATTTTGCAATTTTCGATTTCCGGTTCGATCGATGTTTTAAACGCGTTTGCACAAGTTAGCATAGCAAAATGGTTAGGCTCTGATACCACTGTAAGTCTACGCTAGCGCCCCGGCCGTCTACAGACGCCAAATGCGGAACAAAAAACTTTTAACTGGCGCTATCGTATACTTTAACCCGGATCTGCCATTATTGCTAAACTAACAAACTGTAAAGAGTGTAGAAAGGTTATACCGAACGATCCGAGTCCTTCGTTCTTTAACCATCATCCCATGCTCCGTTGCGGCTGCTCCGATCACGTCGATCTCCGATCTCCTCGTCGAGGTGGCACCACATCGTCGATTCTTTAAACGGGCTCCCGCCTCTGACTTGAGGCAACTCGATCGTCAAGTTTGCTAAAAGAGACGACCAAGAATGATGTAGAGAATGAGTAGATGACTTTTTCTCACTTCGTCCAAATCCGTGGATGATCGGTTAATGAAGTTGCCGAGGGAATTGGGTGATGGAATGAAATGGACTGTAAAATTCCATGCACCCCAAATACTATCATATCTTTTCTACAAATGAAAACATCAAGTGAGAGAGAGTGTGGAGGAGAGAGAGGGCCGGCCATTCTTATAGAAGAGGGAGGGTGAGTGTAGGAGGAGGGGAAGGTAACCATAAGGAAAAGATCATGAACAAATATCCTTAGCTAAACAAAATGCTTTAATGTTAAAGCAAGAGTCATAAACCTAGTCATCATGCTTTAATGAACCATTAAATGCATCCAATGAAAACTCAACACCAATTAATCCTAATCACCTCATCTAGAATCTTCTAGAACACTGACTCACCTCAACTGAAGAAAAGATAAATCCGTCTTTAACCGAATGTTAAAAGACGGCTGATAGAAAACTGAAAACTGGCAACTTCCAAAAGTGATCCTGAAACAACTTTCAGGACAACCCCGAAACTGTATAAATATACCCGCATTTGTATTACGACCGAATACAAATGCAACTGAGACAAAGATATTATACCTACTCAATATAATACTCGGATCCGGCTTAAACCAAAGCCGACCAGTATTATCTGCCCGAAAAATAACACGTGCGTAAACGCACGTGCATTTTCCGAACCCTGCCATAAAACCATACGGCCTCTACAACGTTTCGCCCGAACTTGGGAAACTGTCTGTGGGGGACTCTAATGACTCGTCAGTACCCTGGCAGTGGGTTTAACCACAAACCGTCAGCGGCACTAGCAATGCGTAACGGCTGCCCATGGACTGACCTCAAGGGATGCCGATGAGCGAACTCATCCGGAAAACCCTACTGAGCCTAACAGTGACAATGTATATACAGTCCGGTCCGTTCGTCTATGAGTATCGCATATCTGCCTAGGGGGCTAGCAACGTCAGACCCCCAATAGCAGTATAAGTCGTGTCGGAGTGAAGCCCAATAATACCCTGAGATACTACTGGAGTACCTACCAGTAAATCTCCTGCCACAGCCGTGGGCTATGTGTAATGGCTCTCCTAGACACAGCACAATCTCACCCCCAATACCGGGAGAGACGAATCGCCTGCCGATCTGCTCACGTGCCTCCATATGGCTCGGGACTGTACCCAAAAGCTACCTGTTTGCACGACTCCTTTGAGCCGTGGTAGGGTAGAAATCAAAGCACAGTGGGAACTCACACGAGACAAATGACGACCTCAGGTCGATGAACTAACCTGTACACATGTCACCAGGGAACTGCTATCTGACGATAGATATAATACTAACTAGCAGATTCCCGGCGAGTCCTGTCCGGTGTACTCATAACCCAATGAGCACCTGTATACATCTTAGGTGATCCAACTGACACCAGTGGCTTGTGAGACCGGCCACCGCCCCTCGTCGGGGTCTCGACTGTACACACTAGTCTACTCCGGAGTATCGATGCCCTGTCTCGAAACTCCCACGACTAGGGACCATAATTAAGGATATGCGTATAAACCACCCATCTCTCACGTATATGATCGCCATCATACTGTTGGTGGTAAAGCAAGATCCTAAGGGCTCTATCAAAGTGTAACATGTAATCAGTCACCTGAACATGTACACGACTGATAAAGGCAAACCAGATAGCATACTATCATTTTGACTTTGACGTAAAAGACTATATCAAATAAAATCCAGTAAGACTGTCCTACTGGTATAGGTCCTCCGCAATCATTGCAATCACGTACCTGCGATCCAAAAATTGACTATGAGGGCACTATCTCCAACATCATCCATCGCCCATCACATGGGTCGAGAAGATATACGCTAGTCTACTCTGTAATATCGATGCCCCGTCTCGATATTCCCACGACTAGGAACATTGAAGGATGTACTCATTGACTACCCAGACCCCACTAGTATGATCTGCATCATAGTCCTGGAAGTCGAGTACACATCCTAAGGGCTTTATCAACATGTGATCAGAGAGACAGAATGTCACGACCCGAAAGTACGGAACATGACCGGCACTTAAACTACGAACGTCTCGAGGCGTACGTAATCTAAGTAAACCGAAAACCCAGAGATCCAAACCAAGAAAATAGTAGAGTGCAGGAAAAACCAACTTAAAGCAAGTAGTTTCAATAGCATAAGCCGTATTATGCGGTTTTTAAAAACATCAAAAATTTACTGAAAATTTCGGCAGAGTCTCCTTTGTAAATACTGGCCCCCAAACGGGATACAACATGAATAGTATACGAAATCAAGAAAAGGGCATCCCCAAGCGGGAGCTAGCTCTTCGTCAATCGACGGTCACAACCACATAAACAATATAATATACAACGCCAACGGCGAGGATCAAAACACAAAAGGAAACTCAAAACCACCAGAAATATAACGAGCGACTCTAAGGTCGAAAGAATAACCAACACTGGTCTCTATCTCAAAAAAATACATGTTTGGTTGATGGAATTTACTAGATACAACTGAATAATATCATACAAGGTAAATAATGGGGGTATGATACAAGTAAACCCACCTACTGGCAAATCACCCGAATGAAACTATGCCCGCAAAGCCGTAAGGAAACCTGTACGGCAAACCTGCAAGAAACTGGGGCACAACGGGGGTGAGTTGCCAACTCGTGAATAGAAAAAATATCTACGCACAGAAATCACATAAATAACGCAATCCTAGGTCAAAGATCATAATATATCCTCAATTATCAGTATAACAGGCAGCCTATAACAATGACTAGGGTAACATCTAACCCGAGTATAATCTCATGTGCCCGTGTCAGTGCCTCAGGTAGCAATATATCAATGAATGAGGTATGAATGCATGAAAACAGAATACGTGTAAATGAAGAAACTGTTTTCATAAATTAGTGAGATTTCCTTCGTGTTTTTAAACTGAGGTATCATAATGAAATCAGTATCAACAGTGTCTAGCATCGACACAAAACATAAATCTCACTATCTCGAAATATCAATGTCTCAATCTCAGTATCTAGGGCGCCGTCAGTCCAGACCGGCCCCTACCATCCATCTCAAGACCACGACGGTATCCTCCGGATATCCGACGCGTCGGGTAAAAATCACCGGTAGGTAGTCTCCCCCTGCCAGGCTTATCGTCATCACCACGAGCTTCTTGCCCCGTGGTACCTTACCGGGTCCACCATGTACCCGAAACGGTTCATCCAACTCCTCGAATCGGGTCTCCAAATCTATCAGCAAACTCATGGTGGACGACTCATACATCATGGGAAAAACCGCGCTTTTTATTTAAAAAGAGAAAGAAGAAGTTTGTTTATGTTTTGCGGTTTTCCCCAAATCTAGAAAATCTCATGGAAATCCAAATCCAAAACCTCAATAGCACGTAAAAAGTGAATATATGCATGAGAATCCATGAATGCGGCATAACAATGAATAACCGTATGCATGAGGTAGCAAGTAATAACTATAATGTCTAAACTAACATATAAGGCAAGTACACTAATATCATGTCTAAACTATTAGCTAACAGGCTATGTCAAGCAATAATATTTCCTAAGGTGTACATGACATGGCAATTACCGATGAAGATGTGTGTGAGCTGGCAAGTAAGTGTACGTGGTACATACGCATCATCGGTAATGGTGCTGGTGTCCTAACCACAAGATATCAACAGTAGAATGTGAAGCATAATATAAGCATGTGATGCGGAGCAAACAACAACAATGAGCGGGAGCTGAATACTAGACACAATGATAACTAATCTACAATAATCTAATATAAGTCCTACAAATGGTGCCTTTTGAAATAACACGAATCATAGGGTTTTGAAAATAGGGGCTACGGTGTTTTTATGAAAAGATACGTCGTTTTTGAAATATCCGTAGATTCCCTTAAGCAGTCTTTAAAAATGCCCACGATTCGTTAGTTTTTGAAATAGGTAAGAAGTATAATCTAATCTAACAACTACACTAAACTATACGGCTGAACTAACAAGCTGAACTACAGGTAAAGAAACCGCCTAACATCTGAGTCGATACATAAACCTACCTGTATATGTATAGTCGGTGATCCCGCCTCAATAATATCATAGCTGATACCATATCTATAATCAGGCATCCCAAGTCAAGAGTGCGGTTCAATCATCAATATAGCTCGTACGTAAATCCGTCGTACGGCATCCCAAATCTGGGTACGGGTCAATATCACATTCATCATACTATTCACCTGGTATCCTCTTTACCAATTATCATGATCGGGGTACTGATCTACGTCTAGTACCCTACTGATACCGCCTACGCATGCATGGACGTGTGTGAAACACTACGTCAAGGACCCGCTACAACGTCATGTCGTATCTAAGATACGAACCCTGCTATATCACCGATCTCACGGCCTCAAATCAAATCTCATCGACTCAGCTCAATCCCAAGTATCATCCTCAATCCGTAGGTGAACACATAGTCCCATACCCATGTGAACACATAACTATAAAGAATCCCATGAGCACATATCACTAGGAATGTATGAAAGTATGTATGTGTGTATGTGTAGTGCAACACTACCCTAGGGTTCGTAACGCTAAAATAATCTAACACACCAATATCCATCCTAAGTATCGTTAATAATCCCAAATAACATATAATAATTGTTGGTGTGTATACGCATCCGTATACACCACCACGGACTGCGGGGGTGCTATACGCCATCCACCCGACTTCTCCCCGTAGATATAAATCTACTCACCTGGTCCTCGCTAGCCGGTGCCGACGTCGCCACGTGCTTGCTTGTTGTCTCGAAATCGACATGGGGGTACCTACATATCATAACGCACCATATCGCATTAAAACTAAATTCGAAATCGAAACGGCATACGAAAATCAAATCGGCACGCGTATCACGCATAGGTCCAAACCTATCGCCTACGCATGCAAGAATAGTCAGACCGACCCTCGATGTCGATGTACGAACGTCAAACCATCGAGAAAAATCCAAACACACCAATCGTGATTTCAAAACTCACTAATTATATAAGAAATAGGGTTTAGTTCATCAAAACCATAAAATTAAACAATTCGTTTTATTTTCCAAAAACCTAGTTAGCATAAATTCCCATTTCGGTTCAAAACTTGATGTTTTATCTAGACTAAATATTTTGACGATTCTAATGGCCAAAAAGCCTCACTTAATATCATAATTAGGTCATACAAATCACCTCCATATTTTAATCTTACGAATTAGCATTAACTCCAATTTCAAGTTTGCAACAAATATCGATTTTAACACTTTTCAAGGTAAAATTCACAATTTAAAAATTAAGCATGGTTTTGCACGATAAAAGTCGCTAAACAACAAATTAAAATACTAATAAAGTCATCAAAACCTTAGTTACATTTTAAATCTCAATTTTATATGTATTTCACTAAAACCTAGTTTGCAAATTACATAATTAATACAAAATTTGAATTTAACAAAAATATAAACTTCCAACTAGATTAGTTTTGGCATAACAACAACATGTTAAACTACACAATTATCCCATGATCAATTACAAGAACCCCAACTTAAATTCACAACCCTAATCTAGAATTTTCCAAACCCTCACTTAATAATTCCCACTTGAAATTAGAACCCAAATTAACATTTAACTACTTAGCTTATGAAAACAATACCAACAAATTAACCATTAGATAAGATTATACCTCCAAGACTTGTAGATTTACATGCATCATAGCCTCCCAAATTAGCTTCTATGCCCCAAAATCCATGCTGGATGGGCTAAAGAATAATGGGTAAGTGTTGGATTTGAATTTAGCTTTGATTTTGTGTTAATTTTGAAGCAATTTGTGGATTTTTTGTGATGAAATGAGAGGGAGAAGAGGGGGGAAAGCTGCTGCAGTGGGAGGAAGCAAGTTTCGGCCAAAATTGGGGGGGGGGGGAATGAGGAGAGAGAGAGAGGTGTTGAATGAAAGGGTCAAAGAAAGCCATACTTCAAGTCAACACTTAACATCTTTTCCTTTATTTTTCCTTTTCTTTTCTTTGTTTGTTTTGACTTTTAAGTGGGGGGATGAGTGGGGGGGCTGCTGAATTCAGCAAAGGGGTAGAGGAAATGGGTGTGTGTGGGTGTGGGTACGGGTGTGGGGTGATGAAAAATGATAAATACAGTACCCCAAACATCCATTTACGCTAAAAAAAAGCCTTTTTTCTTCAATAATTTCTAAACCGTTTTGGCAAATGATTTCGTTCCAAAAATCACATGATAAATTTTTATTTAATGTTTTATGATGCACAAAATTTGTTTCAACTCATTCCAATTTGTAATTTTCCCTAATTAAATGTATTAGTGACGGCTTAAAATAATAATAAAATAATATTTTTTTCAGAAAATTTGAAATTTCACCAGCGGCTCAATAAACACCAAATAATAGCAATTACATAGCTAAAATATGTATATTTAATTTTTATAATAAGATATTTGTATTTTGATTTTTTACCGAAAACACCCTTATTTTACCGATTTTTCGAAATTTCACCGAAACGATTTTCAAAACGTTACAATCTTCCCCCCTTAAAGAAATTCGGTCCCCGAATTTAAATTCAAACTCCCCCAAATACTAAAACATCTAAGAAAAACCATCAAGTCGTCGGGGCTCCGAAATTGTAACTACATAAAACAAATCGTAGCGCAGCGCATGCGCTTGAAAAATGAGCATATAACTCAAATCGAAACTCCGTCAAGCATCCCGCAATCATCGGAGTCATGGAGAAGACATCAATGCTAAATCCAAATCAAAACCAATATGCCATAACTCGAAACTATACATGTAAATATCGAATCTATATATATAAGTATCTGAAGGAAAATGCATGCCAAATCTCTTTAAGTCGCTGTGCACGCGTATAACACTGCACAGTGGCGGGCGTCTATCATAAGGAAATAACTATATACATATATACCTTTGTTTGAAATGTACGTTCCGCCGTTTTGGAAACAATTTAGAAGGGTCTTCTTGTTTTAAACATTTCGTGTCATATCAGACACGTAGGTAAATACTGAGGCTATAGCTCGCTTTTTGGAAATCCCCTCAACAACTATCAATGCATGCAAAATATATTCAGGTACTGTCCTCTGACTAGTCCTGCTCAGTACGAAAACATATAGCAATATCATAAAAACGTACTGTTCAAAAAAAATCAATCCCAAAATACGCACATGAATACTACGTGCGTCTGGTGCGCACGGAAATCAAAATCCATGAATGTGCCATACATGCGCACAGAAACAACATCTAAGTGCATCGGGTGTGCACGAAACATCTGTCGTAGGCAACATGTGTGCCTGACAGCAAAATCAGGTGCATCTGACATGCACGAAAAATCTCGATTTAGTGCATCTGGTGTGCACCAAAATCGCATCTCAAGACATGCGCGAAAATTCAAATCAGGTGCATCCATCGTGCATGAAATCATGAAATCCAATATCAAGCGCCGAACGTGCGCAAAATCAATCAGGTGCACAAGGTGCACAAAACAAATATCGAGTATCACATTCGAAATCGAAGTCCAGTGCATCCAAGTGCACAAAAGGCGTATCACTGCACTGCAAGCATATATATACTATACAGAGTGCAGGAACGAAATCGTGTGCGTGCATACGCACAAAATCAACTCAAATGTCTGAAACCGTAAAATCACAAACATGTGAAACCCAAGCATGAAAACGATATCAAGTGCAACACTGTGTAAGAATCGTAAATTCTCAATCATCAAAATCAAATCATGCGAATAAATCACCCAAAACATCGAAATCAGTAATGACGGAATAGTACTGCTCCAGCGCATCCTCTAAGAATCTCGGCCAACTGTCGCGGTCACTAGTGGGACGTCTCGTCGATGATCATGAACTCTGTCCTGCTGGTGTGCGTAACCATGACCACTCCTGGGTCAAGGTCTTCACTGTGAATTACCAATCTTTCGGTCCATCGGCTCATCGGCCCTGTCAGGTGTGCTAACGGGGACGATTCTGTTCTAGCACTTCTCTGGTCATCTCTTGGTCAATCATCGCGACCACTCGTAAGACCGCATATCACTGGTGTCGGCCTCTGGCTCTCTGAATGTACGTGACACATCTGATCCTAGGTGCAAGTATCATTGCAGCAGTGTCCTGGAAGGAATCCTGCTCACGGTCTATTCCATGTCTCATCTCTGCCAACTGTCCGGAAGTCATCGTCCTTTCCTATATCTGCATCTTGCTCTGGAACGACAGCATACTCATCGTGACTCCTTCTAGAAGGTATATCCAGTACTCTGCCTCGGCATGCGCATCGCATCTCTGATGTCGGCGGAGGGGAACGTCATCATATCTGGATCTTATACGAACCTCTTACTCCATTTTCTCTAATGTCGACCGCTTCGGACTCGTCTCGTCGTGGCTGCATGGATTGAGCTCCAACGGCTATCCTCGTATCTGGAGTCTCCCAAGAAATGCATCTTACCACCTAGCATCCGAATTAAGTCGAGCCATCCGATCGAGTCGTCAAAACCTCATAATCCCCCAAGAGCTCAACATCTTGGGCACAGTTTAATAGTATCGAGTACATACCACAGCATCGGTGGTCCAGCCGTAGAAGGGCAAACCCAAGCCTCACTAATGGCGTCGTAGAACTGCCGCAAACCCGAAGGTTCAAAGGTTTTCACACGGTCATTAAGTCGAGTTAGGGTTTCATTCTTCTAGAGGGACCATAGAATTGCCTGCATGTCTTTCCGACTACTTAAAACTTGGAATAATAGGTTGCTGACATTCGATCGTCTCTGTCGACTCTCAACGTCTCCGCGTGAAATCGTCTCCAGCTGGAATCAATCTATCTGATGACCTCGCATCAGGGTAGGCGAACGATCCACAAGTCCTAGTCATTCATCCTCGATGACTAGCGACCTTCTATCATCTCTTAGTACAACTCGTTCTGCACTAACGCCATCATCTGGGGAAATATCTCGTCGTTCGCAGCAACAACTAGCTCTCTCATCTGCACGCTGAACAGTGCCTCGACCATCATGAATAAGCAACACACCAACGGTCATCAAAATCTGGCTGGCCTCTGTCAGTGGCTCAATCCTCTAGTGTCGATCAGCACCTCCGAGTAACCTCATGAAGGCGATCCGCCAAACGCTCGTGGCGCGGAAACACAGTAAAAAGACGCATCTCTGCAATCGTGTGTCGCCGGAATTTCGCCCTGGTCAGTCCTCGTTCGTGACGAGCTTGTGCTGACCGCAACTCTAGCTGTAGCTCTCCCTGCCCGTAACCGTAGCAGCAAAACCAAACTGGTACCGATGAGGCTAGATCAGGAAGGAATATAATACTGAACAAGGAAATGTACATCCTAAGGCTTCATAAGTGGAGCGGCGTGTCGTAAATATGCCGCGGAACATACCAACGATACGTCACTCTACTTTAGTCACCTATTCCATCAACCAAGGGTCATCCTACGCTCCGAACGTTAAAACCTAACGCTCTGATACCAACTTTGTCACGACCCGAAAGTACGGAACATGACCGGCACTTAAACTACGAACGTCTCGAGGCGTACGTAATCTAAGTAAACCGAAAACCCAGAGATCCAAACCAAGAAAATAGTAGAGTGCAGGAAAAACCAACTTAAAGCAAGTAGTTTCAATAGCATAAGCCGAATTATGCGGTTTTTAAAAACATCAAAAATTTACTGAAAATTTCGGCAGAGTCTCCTTTGTAAATACTGGCCCCCAAACGGGATACAACATGAATAGTATACGAAATCAAGAAAAGGGCATCCCCAAGCGGGAGCTAGCTCTTCGTCAATCGACGGTCACAACCACATAAACAATATAATATACAACGCCAACGGCGAGGATCAAAACACAAAAGGAAACTCAAAACCACCAGAAATATAACGAGCGATTCTAAGGTCGAAAGAATAACCAACACTGGTCTCTATCTCAAAAAAATACATGTTTGGTTGATGGAATTCACTAGATACAACTGAATAATATCATACAAGGTAAATAATGGGGGTATGATACAAGTAAACCCACCTACTAGCAAATCACCCGAATGAAACTATGCCCGCAAAGCCGTAAGGAAACCTGTACGGCAAACCTGCAAGAAACTGGGGCACAACGGGGGTGAGTTGCCAACTCGTGAATAGAAAAAATATCTACGCACAGAAATCGCATAAATAACGCAATCCTAGGTCAAAGATCATAATATATCCTCAATTATCAGTATAACAGGCAGCCTATAACAATGACTAGGGTAACATCTAACCCGAGTATAATCTCATGTGCCCGTGTCAGTGCCTCAGGTAGCAATATATCAATGAATGAGGTATGAATGCATGAAAACAGAATACGTGTAAATGAAGAAACTGTTTTCATAAATTAGTGAGATTTCCTTCGTGTTTTTAAACTGAGGTATCATAATGAAATCAGTATCAACAGTGTCTAGCATCGACACAAAACATAAATTTCACTGTCTCGAAATATCAATGTCTCAATCTCAGTATCTAGGGCGCCGTCAGTCCAGACCGGCCCCTACCATCCATCACAAGACCACGACGGTATCCTCCGGATATCCGACGCGTCGGGTAAAAATCACCGGTAGGTAGTCTCCCCCTGCCAGGCTCATCGTCATCACCACGAGCTTCTTGCCCCGGGGTACCTTACCGGGTCCACCATGTACCCGAAACGGTTCATCCAACTCCTCGAATCGGGTCTCCAAATCTATCAGCAAACTCATGGTGGACGACTCATACATCATGGGAAAAACCGCGCTTTTTATTTAAAAAGAGAAAGAAGAAGTTTGTATATGTTTTGCGGTTTTCCCCAAATCCAGAAAATCTCTTGGAAATCCAAATCCAAAACCTCAATAGCACGTAAAAAGTGAATATATGCATGAGAATCCATGAATGCGGCATAACAATGAATAACCGTATGCATGAGGTAGCAAGTAATAACTATAATGTCTAAACTAACATATAAGGCAAGTACACTAATATCATGTCTAAACTATTAGCTAACAGGCTATGTCAAGCAATAATATTTCCTAAGGTGTACGTGACATGGCAATTACCGATGAAGATGTGTGTGAGCCGGCAAGTAAGTGTACGTGGTACATACGCATCATCGGTAATGGTGCTGGTGTCCTAACCACAAGATATCAACAGTAGAATATGAAGCATAATATAAGCATGTGATGTGGAGCAAACAACAACAATGAGCGGGAGCTGAATACTAGACACAATGATAACTAATCTACAATAATCTAATATAAGTCCTACAAATGGTGCCTTTCGAAATAACACGAATCATGGGGTTTTGAAAATAGGGGCTACGGTGTTTTTATGAAAAGATACGTCGTTTTTGAAATATCCGTAGATTCCCTTGAGCTGTCTTTAAAAATGCCCACGATTCGTTAGTTTTATAAATATGTAAGAAGTCTAATCTAATCTAACAACTACACTAAACTATACGGCTGAACTAATAAGCTGAACTACAGGTAAAGAAACCGCCTAACATCTGAGTCGATACATAAACCTACCTGTATATGTATAGTCGGTGATCCCGCCTCAATAATATCATAGCTGATACCATATCTATAATCAGGCATCCCAAGTCAAGAGTGCGGTTCAATCATCAATATAGCTCGTACGTAAATCCGTCGTACGGCATCCCAAATCTGGGTACGGGTCAATATCACATTCATCATACTATTCACCTGGTATCCTCTTTACCAATTATCATGATCGGGGTACTGATCTACGTCTAGTACCCTACTGATACCGCCTACGCATGCATGGACGTGTGTGAAACACTACGTCAAGGACCCGCTACAACGTCATGTCGTATCTAAGATACGAACCCTGCTATATCACCGATCTCACGGCCTCAAATCAAATCTCATCGACTCAGCTCAATCCCAAGTATCATCCTCAATCCGTAGGTGAACACATAGTCCCATACCCATATGAACACATAACTATAAAGAATCCCATGAGCACATATCACTAGGAATGTATGCAAGTATGTATGTGTGTATGTGTAGTGCAACACTACCCTAGGGTTCGTAACGCTAAAATAATCTAACACACCAATATCCATCCTAAGTATCGTTAATAATCCCAAATAACATATAATAATTGTTGGTGTGTATACGCATCCGTATACACCACCACGGACTGCGGGGGTGCTATACGCCATCCACCCGACTTCTCCCCGTAGATATAAATCTACTCACCTGGTCCTCGCTAGCCGGTGCCGACGTCGCCACGTGCTTGCTTGTTGTCTCGAAATCGACATGGGGGTACCTACATATCATAACGCACCATATCGCATTAAAACTAAATTCGAAATCGAAACGGCATACGAAAATCAAATCGGCACGCGTATCACGCATAGGTCCAAACCTATCGCCTACGCATGCAAGAATAGTCAGACCGACCCTCGATGTCGATGTAGGAACGTCAAACCATCGAGAAAAATCCAAACACACCAATCATGATTTCAAAACTCACTAATTATATAAGAAATAGGGTTTAGTTCATCAAAACCATAAAATTAAACAATTCGTTTTATTTTCCAAAAACCTAGTTAGCATAAATTCCCATTTCGGTTCAAAACTTGATGTTTTACCCAGACTAAATATTTTGACGATTCTAATGGCCAAAAAGCCCCACTTAATATCATAATTAGGTCATACAAATCACCTCCATATTTTAATCTTACGAATTAGCATTAACTCCAATTTCAAGTTTGCAACAAATATCAATTTTAACACTTTTCAAGGTAAAATTCACAATTTAACAATTAAGCATGGTTTTGCACGATCAAAGTCGCTAAACAACAAATTAAAATACTAATAAAGTCATCAAAACCTTAATTACATTTTAAATCTCAATTTTATATGTATTTCACTAAAACCTAGTTTGCAAATTACATAATTAATACAAAATTTGAATTTAACAAAAATATAAACTTCCAACTAGATTAGTTTTGGCATAACAACAACATGTTAAACTACACAATTATCCCATGATCAATTACAAGAACCCCAACTTAAATTCACAACCCTAATCTAGAATTTTCCAAACCCTCACTTAATAATTCCCACTTGAAATTAGAACCCAAATTAACATTTAACTACTTAGCTTATGAAAACAATACCAACAAATTAACCATTAGATAAGATTATACCTCCAAGACTTGTAGATTTACATGCATCATAGCCTCCCAAATTAGCTTCTATGCCCCAAAATCCATGCTAGATGGGCTAAAGAATAATGGGTAAGTGTTGGATTTGAATTTAGCTTTGATTTTGTGTTAATTTTGAAGCAATTTGTGGATTTTTTGTGATGAAATGAGAGGGAGAAGAGGGGGGAAAGCTGCTGCAGTGGGAGGAAGCAAGTTTCGGCCAAAATGGGGGGGGGGGAATGAGGAGAGAGAGAGAGAGGTGTTGAATGAAAGGGTCAAAGAAAGCCATACTTCAAGTCAACACTTAACATCTTTTCCTTTATTTTTCCTTTTCTTTTCTTTGTTTGTTTTGACTTTTAAGTGGGGGGATGAGTGGGGGGGGTGCTGAATTCAGCAAAGGGGTAGAGGAAATGGGTGTGTGTGGGTGTGGGTACGGGTGTGGGGTGATGAAAAATGATAAATACAGTACCCCAAACATCCATTTACGCTAAAAAAAAGCCTTTTTCTTCAATAATTTCTAAACCGTTTTGGCAAATGATTTCGTTCCAAAAATCACATGATAAATTTTTATTCAATGTTTTATGTTGCACAAAATTTTTTTCAACTCATTCCAATTTGTAATTTTCCCTAATTAAATGTATTAGTGACGGCTTAAAATAATAATAAAATAATATTTTTTTCAGAAAATTTGAAATTTCACCAGCGGCTCAATAAACACCAAATAATAGCAATTACATAGCTAAAATATGTATATTTAATTTTTATAATAAGATATTTGTATTTTGACTTTTTACCGAAAACACCCTTATTTTACCGATTTTTCGAAATTTCACCGAAACGATTTTCAAAACGTTACACAGAAAGTATACATGTTAAGATAAAGAGCAACCAGATAGCGTACTATCATGATGAGCAAGAAAGTCCTACCTATATATGTCCCAGCATCCACTACAGTATACATCCAATGTACAGTAATGGCCTCTAGGGCATACATATAACTAACAAATTCCACATATTGTATCACATTCCTGATAAACAGACAGTATTAAAGTTTTCGAACGAATAATCAAACACCCAAGATTCCCTAAAGCTCAACACTTGAGTGGAGTTCAGAAACCCAGAGTGTGACACAGTAGTAGCGGTCCAGCCGTAGAAGGGTCAAGCCAACGCCTCACATGTGGCACGCCGTACTGCCCCAAACCCTAAGGTTCAAAGGGCAGTTCAAGATGGTCACATAATCGAGTTAAGGTTTGTTGTCTTCTAGAGGGTCCACCACAAAAAAAACTTGCACGTATCTCCAGATTATTTAAACCCCGTGAATAGTGAGCAAATGATACTCGTTCGAACACTTCAATACTTTCTAATTTACCCGGAAAAGCAACGAAATGAAAATTCCGATCGAATCGTTGAGTCCAAAACCATCTCCAGAATATACAGTACTGGATTCAGATTAAACATACCAAAAAACAATATACAAGCAGTTATAGGAATTACTGTGCAAATAGGAATCCATGAAGCCTCTGTATGGCCGCGGAGCCGCGGCCTAAGCAAGGATTGGCCGCGGTTCTGCGGCAGATTGTACGGATCATGGGTTCGAATTTCACAGTATTTCTTATATTTTCCTGCTGTATTTTTAAGTATTTTTAATTCTGAAAATTGACAGATTTTAAAAATTGTCCAGAGAAGGTCTCGAAACGTCGTATTTTGGTTCGATCGGAGTTTTTGCTTCGTAAAAGTGTCGCCTACTGTTCTAGGTCGGCTCTGATACTAATGTTAGGTTTACCTAGCACCCTATGTAGAGTTTGGAAGCATCACATGTCACAAAGATCAAATTTTTATGGTGCTAAGTAAGCATACAAAGGATCTATCCTAGAAAATTAGGGTTTCTAAACATTAAAGGTAACAAAGACTAGGGTTTCGAGAGTACAAACTTTGTAGCTCCCTTCACTGGACTCTTTGGCCTCTTGAGTGTTGGAGGAAGGTTCTCTTGAAGTCTTCTAGTGTCCACGACGATCCACCCGAAGCTCCTAGTCCAAGCTTGTAACTTCACTTTTCAAGAGAAGAAATGAAGATAACACTCTAAACAAGTGGGCTAAACTTGTGTAGAATGATGTTGTGGTGGCTTTTCTTACTTCAAAAACCTAACTTGATGAGTATATTACTCACTACAAAAGTCTAGAGAGCAAATGGTGAAGGAGGAAGAAGATGATGGCTTTCTTTTAACAAGAGTGAAAAGAATGACTCTTATGAAGAAAAAGAAAATATATCTATATATATATTTTCTTATCCTCATCTCAAACCATGGTTAGATGATAAAGATATTATTTAATTTGAGTTTAAAACACAAAGAGAAG
This sequence comes from Agapanthus africanus, assembly GCA_030015575.1. Classification (NCBI taxonomy): domain Eukaryota; kingdom Viridiplantae; phylum Streptophyta; class Magnoliopsida; order Asparagales; family Amaryllidaceae; genus Agapanthus; species Agapanthus africanus. The sequence continues at coordinate 476,682,026 of CM057339.1, read as the reverse complement.
GTTAACTCATGGTTAGGAGTAAGTGAGCATGGTTAGGTTTAAGAAGGATGTAGAAACTAGCCATGAATTATCCTTTCTTTTTCCATTTTGTTTTTAACACAAATTAAATAATTATCCATATATTTAATCCATGGTGTGAGTCTTATATTGCCACCATTTTCCATGTGTAATCAACCATGATAGATGATGTATGTATGTATGTACGTATGCACATCCATATGTGCATGAAACTAAAAGAAAGAAAGCATACATGCATACATACATCCATCATATACAAGAAAAGATTTCAAGTGAGAAAACTAATGGTTAAATGATAAATCAACACTTGATCTATCAATCCGGCCATATCACATATGACTCCACCAAAAGCAAGCCACCCGATCAATATACGGTATCCTATACGTGCATTTTAATCGGGTCCACGCGCATATCGCATACACGCACCACAACGTTTCGCCTGGACTAGGTAACTCCTTTGTGGGACTCTAAGACTCGTCAATACGCCGGCAGTGGGTGATGATCATATCAAGCACCCCCAAGCCGCAAGCGGTCAGCTAAACGTAACGGCCACCCGGGTATTGAGCGATCAGAAGAAAACAAGCGAACCTGCTACAACTCCCGTCGAGCCAACCGGCAACACTACCGTACAATCCGGTCTCTTCGTCAGATATGCTGCATATCGAGCCTAGGGATGGTCACGTCGACCCCAATAACTCAATAAGTCGTGCCGGTGAATGGTCTATAACAGATCGAGAAACTACTGATAACACTTATCAGCAAATTTCAGCAGCCCTGGCCAGGGACTTACTGATATAACCAGTCGGGCATAGCACAGCATCAACTCCCAATACCGGGAGAGACGAAACCCCTCCTATCGCTCATCGCCTTCATGTGTCTCGGGACTGTACCCAACGGCCACCTGTTTGCACGACTCAGTAGAGCCGTGGTAGGGTGGCAATCAAAGTACAGTGGGAGAACACACAAGACTTTATGACGATCTAGAGTCTACAGACTAACCTGTACCAATGTCACCTGAGAACTGCTATCCAACGATAGATATAATTCCATATAGGAGTTCTCGGTGAGTCCTTCCAGTGTACCCAGTCACCACTGAGCACCCGTATATGATCTCGATGTCAAACAACGATGAATGTGGGAACAATCATCGCCCATCGTATGGGTCTAGTATCATATACGCTAGTCTACTCTGGTATATCAATGCCCCGTCTCGATATACCTACGACTAGGGACTTTCCAGGATATTCTTATAGACTACAGATGTCCCACTAGTATGATCTCCATCATAATCACAGCAGTCAAGCCGATATCCTCAGGGCTTTATCAGCATGTATGAATGAATAAAAGCATGATCAAATCAACATGTCAGATAAAGAAGAACCAGATAGCATACTATCATGTCGAGCAAGAATGTATACTGAATATATATACATGTATAAATACATCCACTATCATATAATGGCCTCTAGGGCATACATATATCCAACAATAAAGATATAGTAAATCATGTTTTGTCTTTTGAAAATTTGGGCAGTACCTCCCTTGTAAAAACTAACCCCCGAAAATGGGTACAACACAGAATATAATAAATCATCCCTACACGGGAGCAAATCATGCCCAACGGCGGAAACAACCACCACAAGTATAAAAACAAGTATACGATGCCCAACGGTGAAGATCCACACAAGGAAATAAAGTAAAGCAAGACATCAATCCCAAAAGCGAACGTAACCCATCGCTCAAGTCTCGCAACTACAAGTCTTCTAAGTCTTCAACATAAACAATTACTAGTTTGATTGATGGAGTTGACTAGATACAATATGAAATATAAATACAATAGGGGCACGATCCAACATGTACCACCTACCAAAACAAAACACCCGAAAGCAAGCTGTGTGCCAGCGATGCCGCTACTGATCCAATCGGACAACCTGTAAGAACTGAGGAACAACGGGGGTGAGTTGCCAACTCGTGAGTAGAAAACATCATCAGGTAGAAATCGAAATAAACAATGATTCGTAGGTCAACTATATCATAAAGGTAATACTATGATATCTAGGGTGACCATATTTGCATATGTGCCAACACATAATAAATGCCTATCAGCAAGTGGATATCATCCAACAATATAATCAATACATGTATGCAGTGGATCCCGTCCAACAATATAATCAATGCATGTATGCAGTGGATCTCATCCAACAATATAATCAATACATATATGCAGTGGATCTTGTCTAACAATATAATCAATGCATGTATGCAGTGGATCTCGTCCACGTGTCAACCACTGACACAACAACTCCTGCATGTAAACATCATAAAAGCATATGTAGGTAAATATGAGGATATATATCAACGTGTGTCTCTCGTGACACAACAAAATCATGGAACCTGAGTGTCTAACATCGACACTCAAAACATCATGAAACATGTGTCTAGCATCGACACGTAAATCCTCATAACTCAGGCGTCGTCACCACGACTGGCCCTGATGCCATGTCTGTACATCACTCCGGTCGGTATCCCCACGATAACCGCCGAGTCCAAATACTATCACCGGTAGGTACTTGCCCACCTTCCAGGCTCATCGCCATCATCTGCGAACTTCTTGCCGAGGGGAACCGTACCGGGCCCCATCATGTACCCACACACGGCCCACTCCAACTCCTCGCATCGGGTATATATCACAAATCTCAGAACCGAGAAATCTCATGGTGGACGCACTGAAATAACATATCAAGAGAAACCGGGTTTTCAAATAATAAATAGTTTCGTGAAACACCCCCACGGTTCTCAAATCCATAAATCACATGAAATCCATATCTCAATGCGTAAATCCATGAAAATAGATATATGCAACATAAAACCGCAATATGAGCATATTAAGGGAAAACCGCTCTTTTAAATGAATCAGTTTTAAAATATATCATACGGTTCCCAAATCCTTCGAAATCAAGTACATCATCATATGAGGTGTACATGTAACTGTAGCAAGGTATAAGTATCTACATGTAAGCAATTATGTATGATGCATTTCATGAGCGCAATAGCATAATAATCAACGTCTCAAAATCACATGTCAATACAATACCACTTAGGGGTATATGCAGCTATAGCAAGATATGTGGGTGTACATGTCAGTATGTATGCATGAAGTACATGTCAATATGTATGCAACATTTAACAGGATGAAAGCATGTCCGTATATCTTATGCAACGTGGAACAGTGATATGAACATAGCAAATATATCATGGCATGATGTAGCAATTCTACTGTGTAGTGACATGGCAATTATTGATGATGAAGGTGTGTGAACCGATAAATCTGTGTAAGTGTAACATACGCATCATCGATAATGGTGTAGGTGTACTATCACAGGTATATGAAATGCAATGAGAATAATCATGAATACAGCATAATGTACATCGTGACTCCAAATGCTATAAGGTATACGTATCTAACATGACCGATTCGATGAATCTATCAATCGGCATCCAGCCTCACAACATCACGTACGATACAATCCATCGAACGGCATTCTCTAACCAAGGGTATGGATAAATCAACAAGTAAAACTCATCGCGTACGGTAATCTACCGTACTGCGGTATTAAACAAATAGGGATTCTATCAACCTATAACATCAGGGTACGGATCTAAGTCTCGTACGACATATCGCTCAATATGCAAAACATTATTCATATATAAGTACCTCTCTCTCAGGTCACATCCATGTCCATCTCGTATCAGGAAACCTACAAAGGTATCAACAATCTCATATCGACTCGAATCCATATAACGACATGTCACACTAAGACATCATATCACATAATATACTCGTTCATCACATTAATATCTCGCATCATATTATATAAACATCACACTTGTTCTCTTTTAATTCGTACCCATCCTGATTCACTTATCATTTCATATTCTCATATATCAATGTGTTCATTAGCATCAACTTCTATCATATTATCGTTTGTAAATCCTACAATCATGTCCATCGCATATCATTTACCAGGATAAAATAATCAAACGATATTCCATATCAATGTTTACGGGGGTGCTATACGCCATCCACCCGACTTCTCTTGTAGATATAAATCTACTCACCTGCTAAACTCCTCGCTTAGCCGTAGTCGATGCGCTTCGTCATCTCGAAATCCACGTGAAGGTACCTACAATCAATATGAATTCGCAAAACTATTAACATCAAATTCCGAAATCCAAATATGGCACGCGGTGCGCTCATAGGTTAGAACCTATAGCCTACGCATGTAAAACAACCAAATAACCCTCGTCGTTGACGTGAAAATATCCAACAACCAAATACAATATCCAGTCGCAAAACTAACAAATCCGAATACCGGAAAAACATAGCCAAAACCCTAACTAGGGTCGCTATACATGAAAACTGCCACGCCAAAAACCCAATCGTACCAATACTTATTCACAACATAATAATTATTGTAGATAATAATATATACGTCATCTTTACGACAATTAAAACCCACGTTTTATTTTAGCGAAAAGCTAGTAAGAAAGTTTATCGAAAATTTAGCACAAGTCTAAAAATTTAACAATTCTAGCGACTTCCAACAACACAAAGTAGCTTAACTTAGTTACCCAAACCATTACCACAATTTTAATCTCACCCAAATAAGATTTAGAAAAAGTTAGTTTGTTAAAAACTCAATTAGACAATTTATGAATTTTAACAAATATCATTCTCACAATTTGATTAAGTTTTCTAAGTCTACACTTCATGATTAACCATTTTAACACATCAAAACCCTAACCTGATTTTCATAACTTTCATGAATCATCTAAACATGCAATTAAAGCTATATTAAACACTTAAATAGTTAGCTTAATGCATTAAATCAACACTTAAAGATTAGGGTTAGGATTATACCTCCAAAAGTGTAACATTTCAAAAAAATAAAATATTATTTTTGGGTATTTTTATAAATTAATAATAAAATATTGAATATTTTAATAGGGCGGTATAATTAAATACCGATAAATGGGGAAAAATTTGGAAAATTATAGAAATTATTAAAAGAGGGTGTTTTATGTGAATTATGCAATTTTTAAGTTTTTATGATTAATTATATGCTAATATAGTGCTAATCATGATTAAAAATCGCTAATCGTGTTTAAGCTTGTTTTGTGCAAAACATGCACCATATCTTTTTTTTTTAACACTTGTTGCATTTTCCTACATGTTTTTGGTGCATGGCTTATTATTTTGGGGTTACTATTGAAGAGAGAAGGGAAATAGAAAAGAAAAAGAAAAGAATAAAGAAATAGGTATGAGTGAGAGAGAGAAAGGTGAGGGTTTGTGTTGACTTGGTCTTAAGCCATCCCCCATCATTTTCCTCACCATTTCTCTCCCCTCTCTTTGCCTTGCAGCTGCTGCTGCTGTCCCCTCTCCTCCTCCATCTTCAACCCCCCAAAACACCATGAAAATCACCTCAAAAACCCCTTACCGTTTTCATTAAAAAGATGCACAAGCTCAAGGGAAGCACATTGGACCAAGAAAGCACATTGGACCTCATGATATTTTCTATTCACGAGTTGGCAACTCACCCCCGTTGTGCTACAGTTTCTTGCAGGTTTTGCCGTATAGGTTCCATTGCGGCTTTCTGGCATACTGTTTCCCTTACGGGTGATTCGCTTTGGTAGGTGGGTTCTTTTGCATCAGAACCACCATTGTATATGTATTATTCAGTTGTATCTAGTAATTCTATCAACCAAACTTGTATATTGTTTCAGACTTTGAAAACCAGTTATGTATTATTTCGGCCTTAGAGTCGCGCGTTGTAGTATTATGGTTTTCATGCTGATTTGAGTTTTCCTTTGAGTTTTGATCCTCGCCCTTTGGTGTTGTATATTATACTGCTTGCGTGGTTGTGACCGTCAATTGACGAGTAGCTAGCTCCCACTTGGGGATGCCTTTTCATTGTGCATATATATTATTATTCATGTTGTACCCCATTCGGGGCCAGTATTTACAAAGGAAACTCTGCCGAAATTTTCAGAAAAGACTAGAGATTTTAAAAATGCATATTCGGCTTACTTATTTAAAAACCTTGTTTTTAAAACATGTTTTCTTCACTTCTTAAAACTAATTCCCTTCATTTATTTCTTAAAATGGTTTTAGATTTCTGGGCTTTTGGCTTACTTGAGTTAGATAGGGTCCTATAGACTTCATATGATTCAAGTGCCAGTCACGTGCTATTTCGGGTCGTGACAAAAAGATTCACAACTAGCAACTAAACCCAAACTTTAGCCTCCAAAATGATGTCTTTCAAGAAGATCTAAGCTTGTTTTGAGTTGAAAAATTGAGGGTAGGAATTCATTTATGAGTTTGTGGGATTATTTGATAATTTGTGATGATTTATTTGAGTTGTATGAAGTGAAAAAGAGGCAAGGAGAGAGGAAGGGCAGCAAGGGGCTAGGGTTCGGCCAAGGGGAAGAAAATGGGGAGGGTTAAGGAAATGTGTGAAAATTTCTAGCTAAAAACACTAATAAATGCTCATTAAAGCACCTCCCATCCAAAGCCACCTCTTAATCTTTCATTTCCAATTAAAGTTTTCTTTTAAACCACAAGTATCTAGATATTTTAGTATGGATGGATTAAGCTTAATCTAGTGATTAGATTAGCATAGATTCACTTTAGAAATAATTAACCCAAACCAAAATTGTAATTACCACTAATTAAGTGCATAATTAACAACTTAAAATAATAATTTAATTAGGGAAAATATCAAAGTAAACCAAAGCTTCCAAATGACCACTAAAACCCGCAAACTAGCACTATTCTAGTTAAACTAGGTGTAGTCAAGTCTATACTGAAATGTGATCACATTCCGGGTTTTTACGGAAAACACTGACTATTTTACCCTAAACACGGGAAATTCGCATAACGATTTTCAAAACGTTACATGAGAATAGCAACCATGGGTGAGTTAGTGTCATACACGAACTCATGTAGAGAGTTAACCATAGGTTAAATGATAATGGTTGGGTTAATAAATATCTTAGGTAAAACAAAACAAGTGGACTAAGTCTTTGGTTCTAAAAGCTTCTCCAAGCTACAACCATGAGAAAATATCCATACAATTTGTTTTACCTTAAATAAATAAATACCCTCAATTATCATGGTTATGGTATAAGTCTCATACACCCATGTAGTGTGTATCATCAAGCATGACACATAATTTTGTACACTAATATATATCACATATATACTATGTGCACAATCAAGTGAGAAAAGAAAATCATAAGTGAGCAAATATTAGTTAATGTAATGTAATATATCAAATATATAATCATACATTAAATTATTAAATCAATACTTGATTAAATAATCCGGCTATATACTGTATAACCGACTAATATCTAATGCAACAACTTATCGAATCAACACTTGATCCGATAACCCGGTTATATCACATATAACCAACCATTGTCACAAGTCACGAGAATAGAATGCGGTATCACATACACGCATTAATCTCGGTCCTGCACATATCATATATGTGCTCCTACTCCGTTTCGCATGAACCAGGAAACCTCTGTGTAGGACTCTAAAGACTCGTCAATACGCCGGCAGTAGGTGATGATCATATCAAACACCAACAAACCATAAGCGTCCTGCTAAACTTAACGGCCACCCAGGTATTGAGCGATCAGAAGATCAACAAGCAAACCTGCTCGTACTCCTGCGAATCCAATCAGTAACACTACCGTACAGTCCGATCTCTTCGTCAGATATGTCGCATATCACAGCCTGGGGGTGGTATAACGTCAGACCCCAATAGCCGGATAAGTCATGCCGATGCAAGATCCATAACGGTTCAAGAAACTACTGATAACACTTACCAGTAAATCTCAGCAACCTTGGCCAGGGATTTCCTGTTATGGACAATCGAGCATAGCGCAACATCAACTCCCAATACCGGGAGAGACGAAACCCCTCCTATCGCTCATTCCCTCCATGTGACTCGGGACTGTACCAAAAAATCACCTTTTTGCACGATCTTTTGTCTGTGGTATGGTGGAAATCAAAGCACAGTGGAAATCACATAAGACTCTATGACGATTTAGGGTCTATAGACTAACCTGTACCAGTGTCACCAGAGAACTGCTATCCGATGATAGGTATAATACCATCTAGGAGTTCTCGGCGAGTCCGTTCAGTGTACCCAGTCTTTACTGAGCACCCTTATACCTTCTCTGATATCAAACACCAATGGATATGGGATCATCCATCGCCCATCATATGGGTCGAGAAGTGTATACGCTAGTCTACTCTGGAGTATCGATGCCCTGTCTCGATACTCCCACGATCAGGAATGTTTTAAGGATGTACTTATCAACTACCTTGTCCCCACTAGTATGATCTGCATCATAATCCCGGTAGTCAAGTACTGATCCTAAGGGCTTTATCAACATGTAATAGAGAGACAATAAGTATACATGTTAAGATAAAGTACAACCAGATAGCATACTATCATGTCCAGAAAGAAAGTCCTCCCTATATATGTCCAAGCATCCACTACAATATATATCACATGTACAGTAATGGCCTCTAAGGCATACATATAACTAACACCCACCCCCTTGGCCACCCTAAGGTGGCCATATGGGTGGCTAGACCCAAAACTGCCTTTTGAGGCAGTTTCGGGTCCCCACCCCCCAAGGCCGCCATTTGGGTGGTCTTGAGGGTGTGTTCCCTCCTTAGGTCCCTCTGGGATGTCCCCGTGGTCCCCGCACACCTCCCCACGGTTTCTCGGTCTAAACCGAGAGCCCGCGGGGAGTCAAAATATTAATGCAATATGGAATTTCTCACTGGTTTAAGCGTAGTTTTTGCGGAGAAAAAAACGGCGGGATTCGGAAGTCATATCTAATTAGTTTAGAGTGTTTGGGTAGCTTTGATACCATTGTTAGTTCCTAGTGCCCTCGTCGCTAACTCGGGTCCAATGCGAAATCCAAAATAGTCTACTCTGGAATATCGATGCCCTGTCTCGATACTCTCTCGACCAGGAGCTTTTCAAGGATTTGCTTATTGACTACCAGGCCTCACTAGTATGATCTGCATCATATTCCTGGTAGTCAAGCAAAATATCCTAAGGGCTTTATCAACATATATCAATGAAATAGTAAACTAGAGTAAATGTACATATTAAGATAAAGTGTAACCAGATAGTATACTATAATGTTGAGCAAGAAAGTCACCTATATATATGTCCAAGCATCCACTATAATATTACAATAATGGCCTCTAGGGCATACATATTCCTAACAATCTCTTACTTCCACTAAGGCCAGTTGTTGTAGTATCTCAGACACAACATCCCAAAAAGTCTCCCGAACTGCGTCTAGTGAAGGGCCTTCGTAAGTAGATCCGTCGTGTTTGTCCTTCGTGTCAACTCTCCCGACCTCGATCTCGTGGCGATCAATTATCTCCCGGATCAGGTTATACCGCTTCAGAATATATCTGGATCGCTGATGGGACCGGGGTTTCTTGGCCAAAGCCACAGCTCCATTGTTATCACAATACAAGGGTATTGGATCAACAATGGATGGAACCACACCAAGTTCAATGATGAATTTCTTCATCCAGACAACCTCTTTAGAAGTATCGTTAGCAGCGATGTATTCAGCCTCCATCATCGAGTCTGCAACGGTATCTTACTTGGAACTTTTCTAACATACCGCCCCTCTGTTGAGGGTGAAGACGAAACTCGAGATAGACTTATTGTCATCCTTATCATTCTGGAAGCTCGAATCGGTAAAGGACTCCACTTAGAGTTCTCCGTTAGCATACACTAAGAACATTTCTTTAGTCCTTCGCAAGTACTTAAGAATGTTCTTCACAGCTATCCAGCGCTTCTCTCCTAGGTCTGATTAATACCTACTTACCACACTTAGTGCGTAAGGTACATCCAGTCGGATACACAACATCGCGTACATGATAGACCGGATTGCAGAAGCATAGGATATCATATTTATGCGAGCTCTCTCCAAATCAGTCTTGGGAGACATCTCTTTGGAGAGGGTGATTCCTAAGCAAGCGGGTAAGTTACCATGCTTGGAATCTTCTATACTAAATCTCTTTAGTGTGGTGTCTATGTACCTGAATTGGGACAATCCCAACATCCTCTTAGATCTATCCATATAGATCTTTATCCCAGGATGTAGGAGGCATCACCCAGATCTTTCATAGAGAACTTTTATGATAGGAAGAGTTTGACTGAGTGTAGCATAGGAATATCAATTCCTATCAAGAGTATGTCATCCACGTACAATACGAGGAAGATAACCTTAATCTTTACTACCTTTTTATATATATAGGGTTCATCTACATTTTTGATCAAGTCAAATTTTTGACTGCTACATCAAAACAGATGTTCCAGCTTCGCGATGTCTATTTTAATCCATAAATTGATTTAAACAGCTTGCACACCTTTCCGCTGCTCCCACCATCTACAAAGCCCTCTGTCTGTGTCATATACACGCCCTCTTCTAAATCACCATTTAGAAAAGCGGTCTTGACGTTCATCTGCCAGATTTCATAGCCATGGTATGTAGCAATGGCAAGTAGGATCCTGATGGACTTAAGCATAGTCATTGGAGAAAAGGTATCGTCATAGACGACACTTGGTCATTGACGAAAATCTTTTGCTACAAATCTAGCTTTGAAGGTCTCAACCTTTCTATCTACACCGATCTTCTTCTTGAAGATCCATTTGCTCCCAATTGGTTTTGCCCCTTCAGGAGCAACCTCCAAAGTCCACACTTTGTTGGTGTACATGAATTCCATCTCAGATTGCATAGCATCCAGCCATTTCACAGAGTCCCCACTTGTGATGGCCTGCTCGAAACTAGTCAGGTCATCATCTTCTATAATGTAATCCTTGCTCCCACTGTTTATGAGAAAACCGTAGTATCTCTCAGGTGGGTGAGAAACTCTACTAGATCTGCGGAGTTGCTAAGATTCGTCTGGGTCTATTGAATCCTCTGGTTTTACCAAATTTTCAGTTGTAGTTTGTGTTTCTGGAATTTCATCCAGCTCTACCACATTACCACCAATTTCTTTAACAAGAAATTCCTTTTCCAAAAAGGTGGCATATTGAGAAACAAACACTTTTTGTTCCTCTATGTGGTAGAATAGATACTCTAGAGAATTCTTAGGATATCCCACAAACTTGCAAAGAACTAATCGTGCTTCGAGTTTGTCTGGGTTTTGCCTTTTGACATAAGCCGGACAACCCCATATCTTAACTCGTTTAAGATATGATCTATTTCCACTCCATATCTCATATGGGGTTTTAGGCACAAATTTTGATGGAGCATAATTCAATAGGTACACAGCTGTCTCAAGTACATAGCCCCAGAATGATAGAGGTAACTCAGCAGTACTCATCATAGAGCGCACCTTATCTAATAGGGTGCGATTCCTCCACTCCGAGACACCGTTGTGCTGTAGTGTATACGGAGGAGTAAGCTGAGAGAGAGTCCCATTCTCTTTTAGATAATCTCGGAATTCCGTGCTTAAGTATTCTCCTCCTCGATTTGATCGAAAGATTTTGATACTGTTACCCGTTTGGTTCTCTACTTCGTTCTTATATTCCTTAAATTTCTCAAAATCTTCAGACTTGAATTTCATTAAGAACACATGTACGAACCTAGAGAGATCATTTGTGAATGTAATAAAGTATGAGGAACCATTCCTGGCATGTATAGACATAGGACCGTATACATCAATATGTATCAATCCTAAGAGTTCAATATCTCTTGCTCCTTGTCCCGTAAATGGAGTTTTGGTCATCTTTCCTTTGAGACAAGACTGGCATGTTTCATAAGATATAAATTCGAACGGATTCAAATATCCATTCTTATGCAACTTAGCTAATCTGGTCGCATTTATATGACCAAGTCTACAATGCCACAAGAAAGCTTCGTTCATTTCTGAACTTTTCCTCTTGCGTGTGTTTTGGATGTTTAGAACTGTATATTGATTTAGAACGTATAAACCATTACACAACATACCAAACCCAATCAATACTTGATTTAGGAAAATGCTCATAATATTTTTCTCTAATGCAAAGTTATATCCTTCTTTATTTAATAAAGAAACAGATATTATATTGCACATCATCGACGATACGAAATAACAGTCGTTCAAAATCAATGTATTACCGATGGGAAATACTAGGTGATATTCGCCGACAGTTTCAGAAGTAACAATTGCTCCGTTCCCTACTCTGAGAGGCATATCACCTTTTCCCTGTTCTCTACTTCTCTTTAACCCTTATAATATATTACAAATGTGGGATCATGATCCGTTATCCAATACCCAGGATGTAGAGAAAACTGAGAAACAGTTCTCAATAACTAACACATCCGAAAAAGAAGCATCAGAATGCTCCTTCTTCAATAGTATTGCATGGAAATCCTTGCATTCCCCTATCTCTTACCTAAACTCATGACAATTGTCATAAGATCGAGCAGAACCAACGTTCCCCTGCCTAGTATAATAAACGGGTTCGGTCAATACATCCTTGTTATTATCTTGATTAAGACGTGACATGGTCGCTACCTGGAGAGAGAGAGAGAGAGAGAAGAAAACACTTTAGCGTGCACTCTTGTAAGAATAGAATGGTTATTATCTTATCTAATCAGGATGGCTCACTCTATTTTTATCAAATCTTCATTCAAACCGTAAAAGGTAAGATTAGCCGGAATTAATTATACCCTACAAGTTCGTTAATCGGCCAGCCAGGCTGGTATTGGTACTCCGAGGGAGTCTCCCTGTGCTTTCGCATGGAACTAATTAAATAACCTCGTTTTCGCAAAGGTATAACCGCATTAACACCTTTCTAGTCACCTACTGGATTAGCTAATTGTAAAGTGGAAAACTTTCTCAGGAGTAACGCTTACTCATAATGGGTATCGGGCTCCAATTATTGCATAGATATGCAATCTCATTGAAAATTTCAACGCTTGAAATTCCTGATAATGGTTTTTACCCTTAACGACTTATGGCCTTAACGAAATCAATAAATTATCAGTTGCTAGTCAAGTTCAACCCATCATTTCTTGATTAAGTTAGACCCACCCGCATAAGCCCTTAATGAAGTCAACAAAACTATGCAACTGCCCTAACTAATCGCTTCTCATGCTGCAGATAAGCATCTATTAGCTACCGAACACTACGCCTTAACGAAGTCTGAAAGGTTTGTCTAGCACCCTATGTAGAGTTTTGAAGCATCACATGTGTCAAAGTTTGGATTTTGATGGTGCTAAACAAGCATGCAAAGGAATCGATCCTAGAAAATTAGGGTTATGAAACTTAAAGCGAACAAAACTAGGGTTTCGAGACTACAACCTTTGTAGCTCCCTTTCGCTGGACTCCTTGGTGTCTTGGGTGTTGGAAGAAGGTCCTCTTGAAGTCCTCTTACGTCCACGACGATCCACCCGGAGTTCGCCGTCCAAGCTCGCAACTTCGAGAATCGAAGAGAACACTCTAAACAAGTTGGCTAAACTTGTGTAGAATGATGTTGTGGTTTAGAATCTCACTTCAAAATCCTGTTTTTATGAGTATTTTTCTCTCTTGAAAGAACTAGAAAGCAAAAGATCAAGGTTGATGAAGATGATGGCCTTTTGTGAAGAGGAGAAAAAGAACCCCTGAAAGAAAAAATGAAAAATAAGCATATATATATTTTTCATCTCTCATATCCAACCATGGTTAATTCTAAAGATATTATTGAATTGAAGTTACAAGCACAAAAAGAAAATAAACCATGGGTTAAATGGTAGGTGAGCATGGTAAGGTTAAGAAGAGTGTAGAAACCTTTTATGATTTAACCCATTTTCATTTCCTTTTTATTTTAATTCAAAAGCAATAATAATCCATAAAAATAACCATGGTGTGATTCTTATATTGCCACCATATCCATGTGTAAGCAACCATGATAAAATGATGTATGTATGCATGTGTGCATGCACATCCATATGTGCATGAACAAGAATGAATGCATACATGCATGCATACATCCAAAATAAACAAGATATGATTTGTAGTGAGAAGCTAATGATAAATCAACACTTGATTTACTAATCCGGTCATATCACATCATAAGCAATCCGCCTAATTAATATACGGTATCCCATACGCGCATCTTAATCGGGTCCAAGCGCATATCGCATACGCGCACCACAACGTTTCGCCAGGACTAGGTAACTCCTTTGTGGGACTCTAAGACTCGTCAATACGCCGGCAGTGGGTAATGATCACATCAAGTACCCCAATCCGCAAGCGGTCATCTAAACGTAACGGCCACCCGGGTATGAGCGATCAGAAGAAAACAAGCGAACCTGCTACAACTCCCGTCGAACCAACCGGCAACACTACCGTACAGTCCGGTCTCTTCGTCAGATATGCTGCATATCGAGCCTAGGGATGGTCAAGTCAACCCCAATAACTCAATAAGTCGTGCCGGTGAATGGTCTATAACAGATCGAGAAACTACTGATAACACTTATCAGCAATTCTCAGCAGCCCTGGCCAGGGACTTGCTGATATAACCAGTCGGGCATGGCACAACATCAACCCCCAATATCGGGAGAGACGAAACTCCTCCTATCGCTCATCGCCTTCGTGTGTCTCGGGACTGTACCCAACGGCCACCTGTTTGCACGACTCGGTAGAGCCGTGGTAGGGTGGCAATCAAAGTACAGTGGGAGAACACACAAGACTCTATGACGATCTCGGGTCTACAGACTAACCTGTACCAATGTCACCTGAGAACTGCTATCCGACGATAGATATAATTCCATATAGGAGTTCTCGGTGAGTCCGTCCAGTGTACCCAGTCACCACTGAGCACCCGTATATGATCTTGATGTCAAACATCGATGAATGTGGGAACATTCATCGCCCATCGTATGGGTCTAGCATCATATACGCTAGTCTACTCTGGTATATCAATGCCCCGTCTCGATATACCTACGACTAGGGACATTCCAGGATATGCTTACAGACTACAGATGTCCCACTAGTATGATCTCCATCATAATCAAAGTAGTCAAGCCGATATCCTCAGGGCTTTATTAGCATGTACGAATGAATAAAAGCATGATCAAATCAACATGTCAGATAAAGAAGAACCAGATAGCATACTATCATGTCGAGCAAGAATGCATACTGAATATATATATACATGTATAGATACATCCACCATCACATAATGGCCTTTAGGGCATACATATATCCAACAAAGCCAACAAACGCAGCAAGAATACTAAATGATACTTATCTGAAATGACGGAAAGCTACTGCTGGTTTTGATGATAACCTTTAACGTAATGAACTTGATATCGTTGTAGAATCAAGTGATTTGAAAAGGAGTGGTTTAAGCTCCGCTTTAAAAATCAAGTAGTTTTCAAAACAAATCGAGTGGGTTGTAGCATATGCTAGTCTTTACTAAAGAGGTCATTCCCGGTGAAGGGATCTAGGCACTTTCCTCATCGAATGAAGTGCTGGATAATCATAAATGTATACCACTATGCAAAACAAAAACTAGAGCTACCTTTTCGAAAAATTGTGATTCTACAACTTCTTTTAGGTTTCTTTTCTTTTCATTAATCTTATTAATGAAGTCCTATCATTTATGTTTCCTAAACATCACAGAAGAAATGAAAATAAAAAACACATATATGCCATCCGCATTCGCCACAAGGACCCGGGTCTTCACCGTAAGCTTACTTAATTTACGGCAGGGCAGGGTCAGGACTAGCCTGGATGCAAAACATATATAGTGTCTACTAATATATTATATATATAAGTAGCATTCGTCTCATGCATTTATATGATCACATCACAGCAGAAATGTAACATTTCAGAAATATAAAATATTATTTTTGGAATTTAATATTAAAATAATATATTTCACGAAAACTATTCGATTTGCGAATTTAGGGTTTTCGTAAAATGGTATAAATATATACCAATATTTGGGAAAAAAATTGGAGATTAAAATAATTTATTCATTTAAAAATATATTTATCGGATTTAGGCATTTTTATAATAAATTATATGCAAGTTTAAATTAAACTCAATTAGTTCACTACTAATCACGATTATGCCAAATCCGTATTTTTACTTAACTATGGCTAGTGTACTATGTCATGTTGCAATTTGGTTGCATGTTGTTTTATTGTAATTGTTGATATTTGGTTTTAAAAGAGAAAAGAAAAAGAATAAGAGATGGCATGGGAGGAGAGAGAAGAGAGAGAGGGGACAACATGATGGCATGGAAGCATGCCATTAGAGAGAATGAGAGAGAGAGAAGGGGGTATGGCTCCACCCTTAGCCTTGACCCTTTCCCATTTTCCTTCCTCATTTTCATTATTTCCTTCTCATCTTCTTCAACTTCTTCATCTTCATGCTTCCTCCACCTTCTCTACCTCCATGGTTCATCCCCAAAACCACCTCAAAACCACACACCCCCTTTATAAAAAATGATCCCCATCTCATCCTACACCCTATGGACCAACCAAGTTTGGATGTTGGAGATTTTAGGCATCTAGGGTTTTTCTTGAGTTGCATCCATGAGGTATAACTCCATTTCCCACCTTGTAATTAGTTTCTTAGATTTCTAGTTTAGTTTAGAGTTTGATTAAGTGTGGATTTATGATCTTAGAAATTTCCAAGTTGAGCTTTAGTGAGAAACTTGACTTGTAATTGGTAAATTGAGGTGTAGTGAGTGTTTGCAAACCCTCAGTGATGTTTCACTGGCGAAAAACAGATATTAGAACCTGATAAATGAACTTAGGATTTGTCCCATATTGGTTTTGTGATATTTTG
Source organism: Agapanthus africanus (assembly GCA_030015575.1). Lineage (NCBI taxonomy): Eukaryota > Viridiplantae > Streptophyta > Magnoliopsida > Asparagales > Amaryllidaceae > Agapanthus > Agapanthus africanus. The sequence goes on along the minus strand of CM057339.1, from coordinate 476,665,120 downwards.
TTGGCCTACAGGGAATATGGTGCTATCTGGGATGTTTCTGAGATAAACAAGCAAGTCTATTAACCTAAATAAACCACTAGAAACCCACCACCGAAGTACGAACCCAAAACTTCTCCTTTTGGCCGGCGGCATCGGATATTACTCTATAACCCCGATTGTGGTTTGGCCTGTAGCTCAATCACTCTATAACCTATCCCCTGTACTTGCTTGTTTAGTCCCAGTTAACCTGAGATAAAATCTGGGAGCTGGTTGAGAGTGTTTTGGCTATGTTTTCCCGATATTTGAATTCGTGGTTTTGATATTTGATATTGTATTTGGTTGTTGGACGTTGTACGTCAACAACGAGGGTTGTTTGGTTGTTCTTGCATGCGTATGCTATAAGTTCTAACCTGTGAGAGCTTCGCGTGCCGTATCGGTTTTCCGGACTTAATTTTAATAGCATTGCGACTGTGTATTTATTGTAGGTACCTTCGCGTGGACTTCCGAGACGACGAAGCAAATATACTTTGGCTAAGCGAGGAGATTGCAGGTGAGTGGGGGAAGTCGGGTGGATGGCGTATAGCACCCCCGCAACCATTGATATGGAAATCGATATGTGATTTACAATTTGAAGATAAGATATGCCACAACTTAAGGTTATGGTTAATGGTTTTAGTGTGAAATGATATGAGAGATAAGGATGTCTTGGATTGATATATGAGAATATGAAATGTGAATGTGAATTATGATATATATATTGTAGTTGCAAGAGAATAAGTGTGAGACTATACATACATACAACTGAAATATGATCAAAATGCTAGTTGAAGATGTTATGAATGCTTGAATACATATACCAAGATATGAGACGAGATCTATGAGTATGATAGGATTAAGATAGATGCGTTATGAGATCGATAAAATAAGATAAATATATATTTATAAGAATAATGAGTGATATACCGTATGAGACGTTAGATCCGTATCCTCATTGTTGTATTGTTTGATAGAATCCCTATTTGTTTAATACCGCCGTACGATGGATTACCGTACGTGATGAGTTTTACCTAATGATTGATCCATACCCTTGACTAGAGGATGCCGTATGATAGATTACACCGTACGTGATGTTATAAGGCTGGATTGCCGATTGATAGATTCATCGACTTGGATATGCTATAGATATTGATAATCCATGTCTACACTGCTTAGTTTAGCCTTTATGTCGATGTTAGATTAGATACGTATACTTTATAACGTTGCGCTTACGATTTGCTTTCTGCTACATTTATGATATTCTCACTGCATTACATATACCTGTGCTAGTACACCTGCACAATTATCGATGATGCGTATGTTACACTAACACAGATTTCCGGCTCACACACAATCATCATCGGTAATTGCCATGTCATTTACACAGTCAACTTGCTATATCACGCTATTGCTCTTAATTGTTTAGTAGTATCACATAACTCGTTTGCATGATATACTAATATGCTCACATCACTATTCTATGTTGTATGATATACTGATATGCTCATATTTTTGTTCTATGTTTGCATACATCATGCTTTACGATTATGCGCATTGAGATGTTGTTTTCATGACATTCTGGATTTGAGAACCGTGATTACATTTCAAAAGAAAGTATGTATTGTTTTAAAATTCCGGTTTCTTTTGATATGATATTTCGAGGCGTCCACCATGTATTTTCTCGGTTATGAGCTATATGATACCCGATTTGAGGATCTGGATGAACCGTTTGCGGGTGCATGGTAGACCCGGTATGGTACCCCAGGGCAAGAAAGGTATGTTGTGCAGTAGACGATGAGCCTGGCAGAGGAACTACCACCTACCGGTGATAGTTTGGACCCGGCGGTTATCCGGAGGATACCGACCGGAGTCGTGAGATGGATATGGGCCGATCCGGACTGACGGAGTCCGAGATATGAGGATTTATATATCGACGATGGACATGGGTTTCATGAGGTTTCGAGTGTCGGTGTTGGGCACTTAGGTTCCATGATTTTGATGTGTCGTTGATGGACACACGTTGGTTGTTATCCTCATATATACATGCTTATGCTTTCATGATGTTTCGAGTGTCGATATTAGACACTCAGGTTCCATGATGTTGATGGTGTCATTGATGGACATGTGGATGATATCCATCTGCATATAGGCATATGATTTAGATGTTTATTTGTATATGTCATTTGCATTAAGTATATTGTTGACATATATGCATATATGGTCACCCTAGATATCATAGTATTACCTTCTTGATATAGTGACCTAGGAAATCGTTGTTTTATTCGATTTCTACCTGCTGATGTTTTCTACTCAAGAGTTGGCAACTCACCCCCGTTGTGCCACAGTTCTTGCATGTTTGACCTCTTGGGATCAGTGGCGGTATCGTTGGCACACAACTTGCTTTCGGGTGTTTGCCGTGGTAGGTGGGACACATTGGATCGTGCCCACTATTGTATTTATTATTTCCTATTGTATCTAGATAAACTCCATCAATCAGAAAACTAGTATTTGTATAATTAGTAAGACTTAGAAAGACTTGTGGTTGCGAGACTTAGAGCGACGGGGTATATGTTCGCTATTGGTGGTTTTGATGTCTCGCTTTATTTATCATTCCTTCTATGCTGATCTTCACCGTTGGGTGTCGTATATATATGTTGCTCACTTGCGTAGTTGTGATTCCGCCATTCGGTGAAGAGCTAGCTCCCGCTTGGGGGATTCCTTTCATATTGTTATGTATATGTGGTTTCGGTTCAAATATATAAGGGAGGTGCTGCCCAAATTTTTAAAAGAGGAAAAACCTTCTCAATTTTAGTACATTCTACTTGCATTTTCTTATATCATTAGTTATGCATTTATAGATAATCTGTATTTCATTATATCTTTATTTCAAAACTGCACCCCCACTATTTTCCGTAAAAAGGTTTAGATTTTCTGGGCTTCGGCTTACTTGAATTACGCTACACCTTTAGACGTTGCGTGATTTAAGTGCCGGTCACGAACTAAATTTTGGGTCGTGACAAAGTTGGTATCAGAGTGCTAGATTTAACTTTGGTTTGAGTCTGGGTTTGACTATGCAGAGTCTAGGGCGTAAATATTTTGGAACTTAGGCTTGACCTTACGGAACTTTGACTTGAACTGGGGGGGTATTAGACCCGAACTTTTGTTTTATAGGTTGACCCTGATTGTTGGAGTAGGTAACTCAAGTAGATTGACGTACCGTACGTATGTTCCGCGGCATACTTACGATACAATACTCCACTTAAGTAACCTTAGGATGTATATATCTTGAGATCTGTGATTCTCTTCGTTCCCATGATCATATTTCCATTTGAGATCCTTGATTCTATTCGTTCCAATGATCACACTCTCATTGATTCCGTTCCTCCTTATGATCATGTATCCATTTTGGGATCTGTTGATTCTTTTCATCCCTTTGATCTATCTTCATCGATACATGCTTGATGTTCCTGTCACCATGGTTTGAGCGCATATTGAGCTGCTGCTAGTGATGTGGTCAGGGTGAGCTCGTCATGGACGAGGACCGACCATCGTGTTTTCTGGTGACATGGGAACGTAGCGGTTTAGTTTTGTGACCTCTCGTTGAGGCGAGTGTTCGGTTTTGCACCAGATTATCGGGCCACTGATAGAGGCTGCCAGATTGAGAGGACTGTTGATGTACAGCCTACCTCAGAGATCGTAATGTTGTCTACCGTGTAGATAGATGACACGGCTGTTGCTGAGCTTGATGGGATATCGCTTCTAGAGTTTATGAGCTGAAACCATTGGAGCTTTCAGGCAGAGATGTGAAAGGAGATAGCTAGTGTATCTCGAGTTGAACGACTGATATGATTCGCCAGATTTGATGTGCCGACACAGACTCAGTTGAGTTGAAGTTTTTTAGTGTGGAGAATAATAGTGAGATCCAGAGTAGATCGATCAAGAGAGGACATTATTTGTCGGATGCCCTGATGTGAGATCAGCAAGATGACCAGTTTCAGATAGAAGGACCTCACCCAGATGCATTGTGAGTCGATCGTGAACGGACGAATAAAGTGTATTCCTCCGATAATTTGGATGAGTTCCCGAGGATGTGTTCGGCTAGATATTTTCTACAGAGTGATGAAAATACCGAGTTCGTAAATTTGAGTCCGTGTGAGAGATTCCGGATTGATCGTTGCCGAGGACAAATTGCACTATTCGGACAATAAGAGATGACGTTAAAGTGGACGATAATAAAGACGAGCGGAACAAGAGGTTCGTGCGAGATGTTAGCGAGCGGTTGTTACACTCCGTTGGTTCCAAAGGATTGATATGTGTGCAGAGGCGTTAGATGCAGCAAAAAAAATTTCTAGATGGAAGCCGTGCTGAGGACACAGCTGTCCGGTTATGAGAAAAGAGTTAAGCAAGAGTGCCAACTTTCGTATAGTTCGGCATAGGTGAGATCGGGAGAGACCCTGAGTAGGTTATTTTCAGGACACTGCTGCGATAAGATTTGCACCCAGGATTAATTGTGTCACGTGTATTCATAGGGCCAGAGGCCGACGCCAGTGACGTGCTGCTTTACGAGTGGTCATACTAATTGGTCGAGAGATGACCTAGGGAGTGCTAGAGCGTACTGTTCAGCTAGTACACCTAACCGGGCCGACGAGCGAAAAGATTGCGAGATTGATAATTAAGAGAGTAAACGAGGACCCAGAGACCGAAGACGCCAGACCGTGAGTAGGAGGCAAGTAGATGATCTTGCTCTGCCAGTTTGGGCGCGCCGGCATATTTTCGACATTGAAGGAGGTGTACCTCAATGTCATTTATTGCGATTTTTATTTTATGATCCGAGTATCACGTTTATATCGCTTGAATTTGAGCTTTGATAATTGAGTTTCATGACATTGTTTTCGTGCACCATGGCTGCACCTATTGGATATCTTCTTTTGTGCACAGTTATTGCACTTGATTTATGTTTATACTCTGCTACATCGGTTTGCGATTTGTGCATATCGATTGCACTTAATATTGATTTTGTGCTTTGGCTGCACGTGTTTATGATTTCGTGGATTTTATACGGTTGATTTGATTTTGTGCATGTGGTATGCACTCGATTTGATTTTTGCACTCGGTATAGCTCACATGTGCTTGCAGTGCATCGATACGTGTTTTATGCACGCAGTTGCACACGTTTATGATTTTATACACCTTGGTACACTCGGTGTTTCTTTTTATACACATTTGAGTTATGGATGAGTTTTCGTGCATTTGTTGCACCAGATTGGTATTTCGTGCATTTGTTGCACTAGATTTTTATTTCGTGCATTTGGTGCACCAGATTGGTATTTCGTGCATTTGTTGCACCAGATTGGTATTTCGTGCATTTGTTGCACCAGATTTTTATTTCGTTCGTTTGTTACACCAGATTGGTATTTCGTGCATTGGTTGCACTAGATTTATATTCCGTTCGTTTGTTGCACCCGATTTATATCTTCGAGTATTTTTTGCACCAGATTTATGTTTTTGTGTGCGTTTGCACTGGACGCTCGTTTTTGTGCGCTTTACTGCACTGGGCATTTAAACGGACCTGACGTGCTTGGGTTGGATTTTTGCGAATATTAGGCGTATGGTGTGGGATTTTGTGTGCACCGGATGCACTTGACCTAGATTTTTATTCGTGCATGTCGGATGCACTTGATTGAGATTTTATTCGTGCATGTTGGATGCACTTGATTGAGATTTTATTCATGCATGTTGGATGCACTTGATATAGATTTTATTCGTGCATGTTGGATGCACTTGATTGAGGTTCTATTCTTGCATGTTGGATGCACTTGATTTAGATTTTCATTCGTGCAGGTTAGCTGCACTGGGTTGAGATTTTCGTGCACTCTAAATGCACTTGATGTTGTTGTCATGCACACCCGTTGCATTTGACAAATGCTTTTGTACACACCGGTTGCACTTAGTTTGGTTTTTGTGGACATTCGTAGCACTTGTATTTGGCTTTGATTTCCATGCGCACCAGACGCACGTGATTATTGGATACGCCTTTTGAGGCTGATTTTTGCTCTTGGGCATTATATTTTGATGTTGAGTACTATATATATAGTAACCAAGCAGGACTGATCTGAGGACAGTGCCTGAGTACATTCGCATGCATTAAAAATTTACCAAGAGGTTTTAAAAAAATGAGCTATAGTCTCGCTAATTCCTACGTGTCCGTGAGTGACACGAAATTTTACAAGGAAATTCTTCTGGGATATTTCGAAAGGCGGGACATATAATTTGAGCAAAACATATATAAATTTAATTACTACTTTACAATTGAGCGTCCACCACTTGTGCCATGAGCTACGCATCGCACGGCGATTCGGAAAAGATTTTGCATGCGATTTATTCAGTTTTTAGAAGGGTTTTACCACGATGCGTACTATCTATGTATTATGATTTTTGGAGTATAGCATATTTGAGAATGGTATTGGATTTCAAGATTTGCATCTCCCTTATAACTCCAGTGATTGCGTTACGCTTGACGGAGTTCGACCTTGATTTTTATACTCATTTTCATGCGCACCTGATGCGCTGTGGTATTTCTGTGTATTCCATGATTTCGGAGCCCCGTTAATCTGAACAAGATTATTGAAATGTTTTAGCATTTGGGGGTTTAAATTTAAATTCGGGGACCGAATTTATTTAAGAGGGGAAGATTGTAACATTTCAGAAATATAAAATATTATTTTTGGAATTTAATAATAAAATAATATATTTCGTGAAAACTATTCGATTTGTGAATTTGGGATTTTCGTAAAATGGTATAAATATATACCAATATTTGGGAACTAATTTGAGATTAAAATGATTTATTCATTTAAAAATATATTTATCGGATTTGGCATTTTTATAATAAATTATATACAAGTTTAAATTAAACTCGATTAGTGCACTACTAATCACAATTATGCTAAATCCGTATTTTTACTTAACCATGGCTAGTGCACCATGTCATGTTGCAATTTGGTTGCATGTTATTTTTTTGTAATTGTTGATATTTGGTTTTAAAAGAGAAAAGAAAATAAATAAGAGATGGCATGGGAGGAGAGAGAAGAGAGAAAGAGGGGACAATATGATGGCACGGGAGCATGCCATGAGAGAGAATGAGAGAGAGAGAGAGAAGGGGGTATGGCTCTACTCTTAGCCTTGACCCTTTCTTATTTTCCTTCCTCATTTTCATTATTTCCTTCATCATCTTCTTCAACTTCTTCATCTTCATGCTTCCTTCACCTCCTCTACCTCCATGGTTGATCCCCAAAACCATCTCAAAACCCCACACCCCCTTCATAAAAAATGATCCCCACCTCATCCTACACCCTATGGACCAACCAAGTTTGGATTTTGGAGACTTTGGGCATCTAGGGTTTTCTTGAGTTGCATCCATGAGATATAACTCCACTTCCCACCTTGTAATTAGTTTCTTAGATTTCTAGTTTAGTTTAGAGTTTGATTAAGTGTGGATTTGTGATCTTAGAAATTTCCAAGTTGAGCTTTAGTTGACTTGTAATTGGTAAATTGAGGTGTAATGAGTGTTTTCAAACCCTTAGTGATGTTTCACTGGACAAGAACAGAGATTATAATTTGATACACGAACTTAGGATTTGTCCCGTGTCGGTTTTGTGATGTTTTGTTGGCCTACAGGGAGTATGGTGCTATCTGGGATGTTTATGAGATAAACAAACAAGTCTATTAACCTAAATAAACCACTAGAAACCCACCACCGAAGTACGAACCTAAAAATCCTCTTTTTGGACGGTGACATCGGATATTATGGCATTCTCGCCGGACCCCCTATTGGCTTTGATGTTGTGGTTTGGACTGTAACTCAATTACTCTATAACCTATCCCCTGTACTTGCTTGTTTAGTCCCAATTAACCTGAGATAAAATCTGGGAGCTAGTTGAAAGTGTTTTGGCTATGTTTTCCCGAAATTTGAATTCGTGGTTTTGGTATTTGATATTGTATTTGGTTGTTGGACGTTGTACGTCAACAACGAGGGTTGTTTGGTTGTTCTTGCATGCGTATACTATAGCTTCTAACCTATGAGCACTTCGCGTGCCGTATCGGTTTTCCGGACTTAATTTTAATAGCATTGCAACTGTGTATTTATTGTAGGTACCTTCGCGTGGACTTCCAAGACGACGAAGCACATCGATTTCGGCTAAGCGAGGAGATTGCAGGTGAGCAGATTTATATCTACGGGGGAAGTCCGGTGGATGGCTTATAGCACCCCCGCAACCATTGATATGGAAATCGATATGTTTTTTACAATTTGAAGATAAGATATGCCACAACTTAAGGTTATGGTTAATGGTTTTAGTGTGAAATGATATGAGAGATAAGGATGTCTCGGATTGATATATGAGAATATGAAATGTGAATTACGATATATATATATATATATATATATATATATATATATTGTAGTTGCAAGAGAATAAGTGTGAGACTATACATACATACAACTGAAATATGATCAAAATGCTAGTTGAAGATGTTATGAATGCTTGAATACATATACCAAGATATGAGACGAGATCCATAAGAATATGACATGAGATCTATGAGTATGATAGGATTGAGATAGATGTGTTATGAGATCGGTAAAATAAGATAAATATATATTTATGAGAATAATGAGTGATATACTGTACGAGACGTTAGATCTTTACCCTCATTGTTGTATAGGTTGATAGAATCCCTATTTGTTTAATGCCGCCGTACGGTGGATTACCGTACGCGATGAGTTTTACCAGATGATTGATCCATACCCTTGACTAGAGGATGCCTTACGATGGATTATACCGTATGTTATGTTATGAGGCTGGATTGCCGATTGATAGATTCATCGACTCAGATATGTTATAGATATTGATAATCCCTGTCTACACTGCTTAGTTTAGCCTTTATGTAAATGTTAGATTAGATACGTTGTCACAACCCAAAATAGCATGTGACTGGCACTTGAATCATCTGAAGTCTATAGGACCACATCTAATTCAAGTAAGCTAAAATCTCAGAAATCTAAAACCATTTTAAAGAAAGTGTTTTATTAAAATAAGCCGAATTACGCATTTTTAAAATATCAAGTCTTTTCTGAAAATTTCGGCAGAGTTTCCTTTGTAAATACTGGCCTTGAACGGGGTACAACATGATAAATATGTACAAGGATGATAAAAGGCATCCCCAAGCGGGAGCTAGCTCTTCGTCAATCGACGGTCACAACCACACAAACAATATTATATACAACGCCGAAGGGCGAGGATCAAAACTGAAAAGGAAACTCAAAATCATCAAGAAACTATAATAATACAAGTGCGACTCTAAGGTCGAAATAATATACAACTCTAGTCTCTAAGTCTGTAAATATACATGTCTGGTCGATGGAGTTTACTAGATACAATGAATAAAATAAAGTACAATGGTGGTCACGATATAAGTGAACCCACCTACCAAAACAATCACCCGGAATGGAAGCAGTGTGCCAGCAAAACCGTAACAAAACATGTACGGCAAAACCTGCAAGAAACTGTAGCACAACAGGGGTGGGTTGCCAACTCGTGAGTAGAAAACATCACCGAGAAGAAATCGTATGTATGACTCAATCCTAGGTCAATACGATCAATAATATATATATAACCTCAAAATGATAAAGTCTGAAGCATGAAAAGGTGGCAAGGGTAAATAACTATACATAAGTGTAATCCCATGTGCTCGTGTCAGTGCCTCAGGTAGCAATATATCATGTGTATGAGATATGAATGTAATGTAATGAAAACATAATACATGTAAATGAAGAAACCGCTTTCTTGTTTTAGTGAGATTTCTGTATATTTAAAATGAGGTATCATCAATAAATCAATATAAATCAGTGTCTAGCATCGACACAAAACATAAATCCCAATATTCAATATCTCGGGCTCCGGCTATCCGGACTGGCCCATAACATAATTTCTCAATACCTCAATATCAATATCTGGGGCTCCGACTATCCGGACTGGCCCAACTCCGATCGGTATCCTCCGGATATCCGACGAGTCATAATATAATCACCGGACAGCAATGCTTCCCTGTCACAGGCTCAACGCCGATCAACCGCGATCTTCTTTCCCCGGAGTACCGCACCGGGTCCACCATGCACCCATAGACGGTTCCTACTCCTCCTCGAATTGGGTCTATGATTTCGCTCAAGAGCCGAGAAAACACATGGTGGACAATCTCAAATCATATCAAGAGAAAACCGCAACTTTCATTTTTAAATGATAATCAGTTTTATAAAATCTTGCGGTTTCTCCAAATCCATAAATCTCATGGAAAACCCAAATCTCGAGAATAATAACATTGAATTTAAAAGTATTGGGCTCCAGCAAATCCGGACTGGCCCTAAATAAAAATGCATGACAATGAATAATAAATATGCATAAAGTATCACAATAATGAATGCAATGTCTAAACTAGCACAGTAATGATAAGTCGAGACTATAAGCTAACAGGCGATATCAATCAATTAATATTCTCTATAGTGTACATGACACGACAATTACCGATAATGATGTGTGTGAGCCGACAAGTAAGTGTATATGTAACATACGCATCATCGGTAATGGTGCTGGTGTCTTGACAGCATGATTTCAATAATAACATATGAAAACAAAATATAAGCATGCAATGCGATGCGAACAGCAATAATATGCGGGAGCTGAATAATAAGCACAACAATGATGAATATGCAATAAATAATATGGGCCATACAGTAAACTACAGGTCTAAACTAACAGACTGATCGAAAAGGTAAGGAAACCACATAAATCTGAGTCGATACATATATATATATAAGTCGTTGATCTCGCCTCAAAAGTATCCCATACGATACCCTATATAATATGACATCCTCGAGTCAAGAGTGCGGATCTATCATCAATATAGCTCGTACGGTAAATCCATCGTACGACATCCTAAATCTTGGTACGGGTCAATATCACATTATCACATTATTCATCTGGTTCCTTTTTATCATATATCATGATCTGGGGGTACTGATCTACGTCTAGTACAATACTGATACCATCTATGTATATGCATGCGTGTGTATGAAAACACCACGCCTAAAGACCCTCTAAACATCGTGTCGTATCTCATAATACGAACCACATCACATCACCGAACTCATGGCCTCAAGTTCAATCTCATCGACTCATTTCCAAATCCATATACTATCCTCATAATCCATGTATATGTATACGTGTGTGTGTGTGTGTGTGTGTGTGTGTGTGTGTGTATAGTCCCATACCTATGTGTGTGTGTGTGTGTGTGTATATATACATATCCCCATATACGCACAGGTAAATAAATGTATGCATGTGTGCGTGTGCATGTAGGTGTAATCTCTAATCTAGGGTTTCGCAACTAACGCTAAACTAACATTAACTTCTAAGTACACTAAGCTAACCCTATCTGGATAAACAATAAACTCATAACAACATATAACATATATATATATGTGTGTGTGTGTGTGTGTTTGTGTGTGTACGTATTCGTATACATCACTACGAAACTGCGGGGGTGCTATACGCCATCCACCCGACTTCCCTCATAGATATATATCTACTCACCTTGATTTTTGTTTGCCAATGCCGATGTCTCCACGCACTTGATTGTCGTCTCGAAGTCCTCGTGGGGGTACCTACACATCATAACGTATCGTGCCGCATTAAAATTCCATCCACAATCGAAACGACACACGAAACTCACATAGGTCAAAACCTATGGTTTGCTCTCGCCAAACAACCAAATAACACTCGATTTCGACGTACAACGTCAAGCGATCGAAGTAAAACACAAATACTAAAACTCGATTTCATAAACACAAAAGAATTTAAAGCAGCAACCCACATAAATAGTCCCGGATTTTGTTTAAGGGAAAAACTAGGTTCACAAACAATACTGGGGTGATGTATAGGGTGTATGTGAGCTACTGAAGCAACCTGGGCACCTAATTCTACAAAGTGGCCGGCCCTTACGCCCATAATTCCGGCCAGCTCGATTTTGGTAGGGTGGAATTGTCTCGTATTGGTAGGGTGGTCTCCTAGTAGTCAATCTAAGCTTCTAAAGTTGTTTGCTTATCTCGTAAAAGTTCTAGGTCATCCCTGATTTCCCTGCACACCCTAAAAACTCACAAAACCGACATGAACAGTTTCATTTTTCTATAATTTGGGTTTGTTTCAAATTGGTCCAGGTATTTAGCACTAAGGGGGGTTTTCTAGTCACTAATACACTCATAGACAACATCCCAACTCAAGAATCCCTCAAAACTCTAACTTGGGAATTTCAGTGTTCACTAAACTAATATAAAACACCTCTAAACTGGTATGGGTGCTAAAGAAATCTAAATACAATACTAAGTGTGCAGAAATTACCTCATTTGGCAACTCATGAATCTTCTTGAGTTCCCCCAAGTGCCTAAAATCCTTGCTTTGTTGGTCCAAAGTGTAGCTTGTGATCTTGTGCAAGCTTTTTGTGAAGTGGGGATGCATTTTTTGTGTAGTTTTGAGAGTGTTATAAAGCTTGAAGAGGGGGAGGGAAAGAGGGTAGCAGCCAAGATGAAAGAGGAGAGGAAAAAGATGAAGAAAATGAAGAGGGAGACAATGACTAAGACTTAGGTTTGACCCCTCACCTCTCTCTCTCTCATGCCCATACCTCACTTTTCTATTCTTTTCTTTATCTTTTCTATCATTTCTCTTCTCATTTTAAAAACAAGGAAATGCATGAAAGATGAAGAAAAGACCATGGTAAGCAAATGTAAAAATGTAATTTGACGTAGTACATGTCAAGCACAAAACAAGCTTAATGCGTGATTAGCGATATTTAATCGCGATTAGAATTAAAATAGTGTATAATTAATCATAAAAATTTATAATTTGCTTAAATCACGTAAAACACTTCATTTCAGTAATTTCTATAATTTTCCAATTTTTTCCCAATTTATCGGTATTTAATTATACCGCACTGATAAATTATTCAATATATTTATTATTAAATTATAAAAATTCCCAAAAATAATATTTTATTTTTCTGAAATGTTACAGTCTTCCCCTTTAAAGAAATTCAGTCCCCAAATTTAAATTTAAACCCCTCAAATACTAAAACATTTCAGTAAAAGTCCAAGTCGTCGGGGCTCCGAAATCATCAATACATAAAACCATCGTAGCGCAATGCATGCGCATGAACAATGAGCAGATAACTCAAAAATCTAAACTTCGTCAAGAATCCCGCAATCATCGGAGTCATGGTGGAGACACCAATGTCAAAATCCAAAACGAAACCAATATGATGTACTCAAACTATACATTTAAATATCATTAAAACATCGGGAAGAGATGCATGCCAAAACCTTTTTAAGTTGTTGTGTGATGCACGTAACACGGCACGGCGGCGGACATTTATTGTAAGAAAATAGCTATATCTATATATATCCTTTGTTTAATATGCACATCTCGCCGTTTTGAAAATAATTTAGAAGGGTTTCCTTGTTTAAACGTTTCGTGTCATCTCAGACATGTAGGTAAATACTGAGACTATAGCTCCCTTTTTGGAAATTCCTTCGATCACTATCAATGCATGCAAAATATATCCAGGTACTGTCCTCTGACTAGTCCTGCTCAGTACGAAAACAAATAGCAAATATCATAAAACATGCTGCTCAAAAGGAATCACTCCCAAAACGCATAAGAATGTCGCGTGCGTCAGGTGTGCACGGAAATCAAAATCCATGAATGTACCATACATATGCACAGAAATAACCTCTAAGTGCAATGGGTGTGCACGAAACACCCGTCAGAGGCAACGGTGTGCTTGGCACTAATATCAGGTGCATCTGATATGCACAAAGAATCCCGATTTAGTGCATCTGATGTACACCAAAATCGCATCTCATAACATGCGCCCAACATGCGCGAAAATCCAAATCAGGAGCATCCATTATGCACGAATAAAATCTAAATCATGTGCATCCAGCATGCAAGAAATCACGAAATCCAATTTCAAGCGTCGAACATGTGCAAAATCCAATCCAAGCACGCCAAATATGCACAAGAATCCAATCAGGTGCACAAGGTGCACAAAACAATATCGAGTATCACAATTGAAATCGAAGGTATACAACACATTTCAATCCAAATCCAAATCAGTTATACCGTGGTATATAATCTCATAACCATGTGTAACCGCATGCACAAAATACGTATCAAATGCTAAAAGTGCATGAAACTATGCCGAAGCATAAGTCAAATCATATGCATAGCCTAGGCATGAAATCAAAATCAACATCTCGAATGACATCAAACCGAAGTCAGGTGCAACTGTGGTGCACAAAATACGTATCAATGCACTGCAAGTATATGTGAACTATACCGAGTGAAAAAACCAAATCGTGTGCGTACCATATGCACAAAATCAACCCAACTGTATGAAATCCATGAAATCATAAACATGTGCAGCCTAGGCACAAAAATGATATCAAGTGCAATAATTGTGTACAATTATAAATCAACACAACTGTGTATAAAGCTTATCTCAAGTGTAATAACTATGCATAAAATATAAATACCCAGTAGGTGCAACCATGGTGCACGAAAACAAATATCATGAAACTCAGTCATCAAAACTCAATCATGCGAATAGATCGCCCAAAATACCGAAATCAAGTATGGTGGAATAATCCCGCTCAAGCACATCCTCTAAGAATCTCTGGCCAACTGTCGTGGTTACTCATAACATGTCTTGTCGACTATGCCGAACTCTGGCCTGCTGGGTGTGCGTAAAATGACCGCTCCTGGGTCCAAGTCTTTTCGTAAATTATTCCAGAAAGGTCCTGTCGAGGTCTCTCCCAAATCTTGTTTCTGCCGAACTGCCCGAAGGTTATCACCTTTTACCATATCAATTTCTTGTTCCGGAACGGCTGCATACTCATCGTGACTTCTTCTGGAAGATATATCCATATATAACGCCTCTGCATGCGTGTCACATCTCTGATGTCGGCGGAGTGGAACGTCATCTCATCAAGATCTTGTATGAACCTCTTACTCCACTTTTCCCTAATGTCGACTGCTTCGGACTCGTCTCTTCATGGCTGCATGGACTGTACTCCAACGGCTATACTCATATCTGGAGTCTCCCAAGCAATGCATCCCATCACATGATATCCGAATGAAGTCGAAACTTCCGATCGATTCGTCAAAACATCATAATCCCCCAAGAGCTCAACATCTTGAGTGCAGTTTAATAATATCGAGTACATGCCACAGCACCTATGAACCAACTGTAGAAGGGCAAACCCAAGCCTCATTAATGGCACCGCTGAACTGCCGCAAACCCTAAAGTTTAAAGGCGTTCTCATGGTCATTATGTCGATTTTGTAAGTCCACGGTAGCGCCCCGGCCCTCTAACAGATGCCAAATGCGGAACAAAAACTTTTCACGAAACTGGCGCTATCGTGTACCGTAACCCGGATCTGCCATTAATGCTAAACTAAAAAATTGCAAAGGGCTAGAAACATTATATCGAATGATCCGAGTCCTTCGGTCTTCAATCATCATCCCATGCTTGTTGCGGTTACTCCGATCTCTTGAATCTCCGTTCTTCTCGTCTGGGTGGCACCACATCGACGGATCTGTAAACGGGCTCCCGTCTCTGAACCGAGGCAACTCGATCGTCAAGTTTGCTAAATGAGACGACCAAGATGAAGTATAGAATGAGTAGAACACTTTGTCTCGTTACGTCCAAGGTTATGGACGAACGGTTAAAAGAAGTTGCCAATTGGAATCGGGTAAATGGAAATTGAAGCTATCTTAATTTCCATGTATCTAATACACTAATCTTTTTAAAACAAGAACCATACATAATTTTCTAAATGAATGGCCGGCCACTATATCATGGAGGAGGGTGAGTGTAGGAGAGGGAAAGAGGGTGACAATAACAACGATACTTATCAACAAAGAATGAATCACTAACTAGCATTAAATGCAAACCAATCAACATAAACCTAGTCATCCTCCATCATTAATGAACCATTAATGACACTAATGAGTCACTAGCTTAGTCATCACTTCTAGAAGCATCCACACACATCTCCTCATGACTCACCCAAAAAGATAAATCCGTATTTAACCGAATGTCAAAATACGGCTGATAGAAAACTGGAAACTGGCAACTTCCAAAAGTGATCCTGAAACGAATTTCAGGATAACCCCGTATTAGTATAAACATACCCGCATTTGTATTACGACCGAATACAAATGCAACTGAGACAAAGATATTATATCTACATAGTATAATACTGGGTTCCGGCTTAAACCAAAGCCTACCAGCATTATCTGCCCGAAAAACGACACGTGCGAAAACGCACGTGCTTTTTCCGAACCTTGCCATATCACCGTACGGCCTCTACAACGTTTCGCCCGAACTTGGGAAAGTGTCTGTGGGGGACTCTAATGACTCATCAACACACTGGCACTGGGTATAACCCCTAGCATGTCAGAGGTACAAGCTGCACGTAACGTTTTGCCTATGTATTGATTGGAAGGGAAGCTGACGAGCGAACTCATCTATAAGCCCTACTGAGCCTGACAGTGACAATGCATATACAGTCCGGTCCATTCGTCTAAAGAGTATCGCATATAGAGTTTAGGGGGTGGATAAAGTTAGACCCCTAATAACGCGATAAATCATGTCGGCATGAAGCCCATCACCACCTGAGAAACTATTGATCCAAATCAATAATTCTCCACTACCTCGGCCGAGGATTCCTAGTGATGGCTACCCGTGCACTGCGCGACATCAACCCCCAATACCGGGAGAGACGAATCCCCGACGATCCGCTCACTTGCCTCCAATGTGGCTCGGGACTGTACCCAAAAAAGACCTGTTTGCACGACTCCTTTTAGCCGTGGTAGGGTAGAAATCAAAGCACAGTGGGAACTCACACGAGACAAATGACGACCTCAGGTCGATGAACTAACCTGTATACATGTCACCAGGGAATTGCTATCTGACGATATGTATAATACCAACTAGCAGATTCCCGGCGAGTCCTGTCCGGTGTACTCATATCTCAATGAGCACCTGTATACATCTTAGGTGAACCAACTAACACCAATGGCTTGTGAGACCGGCCATCGCCCCTCGTCGGGGTCTCGACTGTATACACTAGTCTACTCTGGAGTATCGATGCCCTGTCTCGAAACTCCCACGACTAGGGACACTTTTAAGGATGTGCTTACAGACCCCAGCTCCCACGTATATGATCGCCATCATACTGCTGGTAGTCAAGCAAGAATCCTATGGGCTCTATCATCATGCAATAATGAACTAAAGCATATATACGATGATAAAGAAAAACCAGATAGCATACTATCATCTTGAGCAAGACAGTCATATCGGTATAGGTCCTGTTAGTTATATGTATGCCCTAGAGGCCATTACTGTACATTGGATGTATATTGTAGTGGATACTGGGACATATATAGGTAGGACTTTCTTGCTCGACATGATAGTACGCTATCTGGTTGCTCTTTATCTTAACATGTATACTTTTTGTCTCTCTGATTACATGTTGATAAAGCCCTTAGGATGTGTACTCGACGTCCAGGACTATGATGCAGATCATACTAGTGGGGCCTGGGTAGTCCATGAGTACATCCTTCAATGTTCCTAGTCGTGGGAATATCGAGACGGGGCATCGATATTCCAGAGTAGACTAGCGTATATCTTCTCGACCCATGTGATGGGCGATGGATGATCCCATATCCATTGGTGTTTGACATCAGAGATGGTATGCGGGTGCTCAGTGGAGACTGGGTACACTGAACGGACTTGCCGAGAACTCCCAGATGGTATTATACCTCACGTCAGATGGCAGTTCTCTGGTGACACTGGTGCAGCTTAGTCTGTAGACCCGAGATCGTCATAGAGTCTTGTGTGTCTCCCACTGTGCTTTGATTTCCACCCTACCACGGCTCTACTGAGTCGTGCAAACAGGTGGTTTTTGGGTACAGTCCCGATTCACATGGAGGCAATGAGCGATAGGAGGGGATTCGTCTCTCCCGGTATTGGGGGTTGATGTTGCGCTATGCACGACTGGCCATAACAGGAAATCCCTGGCCAGGGTTGCAGTGATCTACTGGTAAGTGTTATCAGTAGTTTCACACATGTTATGGACCTCATGTCGGCATAACTTATCGAGCTATTGGGGTCTGACGTTTACCACCCCTAGGCGAGATATGCGACATATCAGACGAACAGACCGGACTGTACGGTAAGTGTTACTGGTTGGATTCACAGGAGTGTGAGCGGGCTTGCTCGTCGATCTTCTGATCGCTCAATACCCGGGTGGCCGTTACGTTTAGCAGACCGCTTGTGGCTTGTGGGTGCTTGATATGATCATCATCTGCTGCCGGCGTATTGACGAGTCTTTAGAGTCCTACACAGAGGTTTCCTGGCTCAAGCGAAACGAAATAGGAGCGCATATGAGATATGTGCGGGACCGAGAATAATGCGTGTATTTGATACCGTATTCCAATTCTCGCGATGAATGTATCGAATGGTTGTATGCGATATAACCTAGTTATCGAATCAAAGATTGATTCGATAAGCCGATACATTGGATACTAGTCGGTTATATGTGACATGACCGGATCATTGAATCAAGTGTTGATTTAATGATTTAATGTATAATTATATATTTGATATATTACTTTGCATTAACTAGTATTGGTTCACTTTAAATGGATTTTCTCACTTGAAATGCACATTGTATATGTGATATATTTTTATGCACTTATTTGTATCATGTTTGATGATATATGCTCACTTGGGATTGTGTATAGAATTAAACCATGGTTATATGAATGGTTAGGGTTTGGTTTATTTACCTACTTATTTATTTATTTTGGAAAAGATAAAGGGAAAATGGTGGCTTTCTTTGTTTGTTATTGAAGCTTCTTGAAGCTTTGACCAAGTGACCATTTTGTCTTCATGCTTAACCCTAACCCTTCCCACTAACCATGGTCTATTCTCTACACCTAATCATGGTTGCCATATGATAAGTATTGTTTTTATTTTTCTATTTTGAATATAACATATCATATTATCTTCTTCTTCTTCTTCTTCTTCTTCTTCAAGAAGAAAAAGCTTGATAGCTTCAATGGCAACTTGAGTAAATGAGTGAGAAATCCAATTCCAAAGTGAACCCACCTCCTATTTCTTCATCCTCTACCTCTTGCCAAGTTGTATAGGGTGTTTTCTTCGTAAGTTTCATGACTTGGTGAAGTTGGAGTTTGATCTTGTGATGCCTCGACGTAGATCATCTTCGGCATCGAAGTCGACGACCTAGCCCGCCCTTTTCTTCGATGAAGCCAATGCATGAGTCCAAGATTCGATTTGGACAGCGGAGGGACGTCATCACGGAGCCTAGGAGGTGGAGGACCGGATCTACAAAAGTTGTAGCCTCTTTCCTTTTAGATAAAGTTGTTTATTTGCATCGCATCACCTATACATCTAGTTAACGATCCATATTAGGGTTTTCTCGGCACTTCTAAAATTTTAATTGGCCATGTTTGATCACTTGTGAGACTTCATTAGTGTGCGCAGGAACCTTACAGTGGTATCAGAGCTACTAGGCATTGGATGTCGACCTATGGGGGTTCTCACTGTGTGACAGTGTGGCGAAGCATAGGCTCTTACCCCCAGGGTGTCCCGAGACCGGAAGGTGTTCCGGCGGGTTGTAGTCCTCGCAAGGGGGCATGCGTAAAAAGTAGCGGATGAGGGACTCGTTGGTGCCACGGCGACCCCATTGGATGGGGTGAGTGCCTGACCTACAGTGGTATCAGAGCCTAGCTAGAGCCTTAGGCGATGCGTAGACGGAGTTAGAAGTCCGATCGAACCGAAACCCTAACCCAAAAATTGCTCTCTGTACTTTTTTGAAATTTGTGGATTTTTGAGAATTAAAAATATGCAGAAAAATCAGCAGGCATATCTAAGAGTTACTGTGAAATTCGATACCCTCATTCCATCAAACCGCCGTGGTTCCGCGGCACGAGCATGGCTCGTGCGGCCGTTCCGCGGCCGTTTTGTCTTATATTGCATTGAGTTTGGAACAGTAATTCATATTTTTCAGTTCTGGTTTTCCTGGGAATTTTTAATATTAATTCAAGAGTTGAATTTTCTGGGTTGTATTGGGGACTCGGTGTTTCGATCAGATTGTCTAATTTTGTCTGTGTGATTTCCGGGTAATTTTAGAATATGTTAGAAAGTTCGACCGGATATAAATACCCACTTTTTCCCCTGCCGGGAAATTTCCAATTGTTGCACTTTTCCGTAGTTTAATGACGTTCCAAGTAGTGCAAGTAACACGATGGTCCCTCTAGAAGACAACAAACCTTAACTCGATTATGTGACCGTCTTGAACTGCCCTTTGAACCTTAGGGTTTGGGGCAGTACAGCGTGCCACATGTGAGGCGTTGGCTTGACCCTTCTACGGCTGGACCGTTGGTACTGAGGCATGAAGTGAATGTTTTTAAACTTATTTCATGTATTGAGCTGTTTCGGGAAAACTTGGGTGTTCGAATGTTCGATCGGAAAGTTTAACATTTTCTGTTTATCCGGAATGTGATACAACAATTGGAATTCACAAGTAGTTATGAGATAACTGAATGAATGTTATAAATCTAGCGGTTTAGTCTCACTTGATCGGTTGCCACGGAATTTTGATGTGATTAAAAGTCCGTCGCAATCACGTAGCGTACGCGGATACTCGCCGGGTAAACTTAATAGACAGCCTCGCTCCATAGCCCCGACCAAGTGACTGTAGGAGAACCCCGTCGCCGAAAGCATCCATTCAGGTGCTCGCAGCAGCGGTGTTCCGCCTTGGTGCACTTCGTCGACGGCGTCGGGGGTGCGGCTGCCTACTAAAGTTTGCGACGAGCATTCGATCAAAATGTCGGGAATCTTGTTGAATTGCCCGACTTTATATTGAAAAGTGTTTTCGATTTTGAGACTAAAATGCCGGGTTCATAATTGTTAGGCATGTGATATCTAAGTATTTCATTTGATTAGGCATGCGATGTCTAAAGAGGATGCGGATTCCAACTGTTGTAGTTTTACACTTTCTTTTCTGTGACCGTAAGTGTAATATGTGATATCGCCGGTTTCGTTGCTATATGTCAACGACAATTGGGATGCGCATATTTACTTACGTTGATGACATGTGATGTTATGTGTTGCTGGATATGTTATATTGGATCGTCGTGTTTGAATAGCCGGGTTTTTTCTATGTGAGATGAGTGTTTTTCATTTTCATTCATGTAAAAACTTGTATGTAATATTCTTTTATTGGGGCACTTCCAGGTTGCGGAAGATGTCGCCGTTTGTATATTATTTACTCTTCCACATTAGGATAGACCCAAGGAGGGGAGCACAAGTAACCGGGTTCTAGGGTCCAGTGGGAGACCAACTCGAGGAGTCGAGTCCGGGTCTCCTAACCCTAGAATTGGTAGGGTTGCTTGCCGCTCTCGTAGGGGTCTAGGGGTGTGGGATTAGCTATTCATCACGACCGTGGAATCCGTGTTTTATACTGGCTCGTATTGAAAACACGGACGTCCTAGTATATCCAATATTTCATATGATATTTTCTGCTGCGTTATCTGTGATGTGATCATGAGATTTGTTCAGATAGATATAATATATAGTATATATGATATATTATATAAACGTTGCTTATGTTTTACATCCGCACTAGCCCTGCCTCGCTCTGGTGTTAGTTACCTAACCTAACGGTGCAGACGGGACATCGAGGCGAATGCGGATGGCATAAGCGTACGTTATATTTATCTGTGATGTTTAGGTGGACTTAAATGATGGGATATTCATTAATGAGATTAATGAAAGAAAATAAACCTAATAGATGTTATGGAATCGAATTTTCAAAATAAAAACAGGTAGCTACAGTTCTTGCTTTGCATCGCGGTGTTCATCATAGAACATCCTGCACCTTATTCGATGAGGAAAGGACCGAGATCCCTTCACCGGGAGTGACTCCTTTAGCAATAACTGGTAGATGCTACACACTCGGTTTGTCTTTTGATTGCTTCTATAGTTTCTGCTTTGCACAGTAATATATATGATATATCCCGCACCTCATTCGACGAGGAAAGGGCCGACGATCCCTCACCGGGAGTAACCCCTTTAGCAAAACTAGAAAAGCCTCAAAAACGATCCATTTAAAAACCATTTGATTCCGCAACGAGATCAAGTTCAAAGCGTTAAAGGTTTTATTAAAAACCATTCGCAACCCTCCGTCATTTTAGGAAGTAGAGTACTTAGTATTCGTGCTGTGTTTGTTGACCATAGTCAAGGAACAGTGTACGGTAGCTAAGTGATGTCTTCCTACACCGCATATGATGCGATTAGTTAGGACAGTCGCGTGACTTTGTTGACCTTAGTTAAGGGTCATGTGGGTGGGTCTAATTAATCACGAAATGACAGGTAGAACTTGATTAGTACTTATGATTTGTTGACCATAGTTAAGGTCATAAGTGCTAGGGGTAAAAAACTTTATCGGGAGTTTCAAGTGTTGAAACTTGCAATGAGATTGCATACCTTCTATGTGATAGTTGGATCCCGATACCCACTGCGAGTAATTGTTACTCCTAGGAGAGTTTTGCACTTTACAATTAGCCGATCAAGTAGGTGTCTAGAAAGGTGTCAACGGGGTTACGCCTCTGGGAAAACGAGGTTTACTATAATTGGGTCCGTGCGAAAGCACGGGGAACTTCCCTCAAAGTACCGACACTGGCTTGGCTGAAAGATTGGCGAACTTGTAGAGTGTAATTAATCCCGGCTAGTCTTTCCTTTTAGGGTTTGAAGGAAGATTTGATAAAAACAGTGGGAGCTATCCTGATTAGATAAAATATATAACCAATCTGATCTTGCAAGAGCGCACGCAGAGTGTTTTCTTCTCTCTCTCTCCAGGTAGCGATCATATCATGCCTTAATCAAGATAATAATATGGATGTATTGACCGAACCCGCTTGTTATACTGAGCTGGGGAACGTTGGTCCCGCTCCAACTTATAATTGTTATAAGACAGAGCAGGAGATAGGGGAATACCAGAATTCCTATGCTGCCCAAACGAAGAAAGTGCATATGATGCATCTCCTTCGGGTGTGTTCATTACAAAGAAATGTTTCTCAGTATCCTCTGCATCCTGGGTATTTGATACCGGATCAGGATCCCAGATATGTAATCTGTTACATAGGGCTACAAAAAGGTAGAAAACTGAGAACGGGTGATAAGTTTCAAGAGACAGAAAACGGGGCAAGTGTTGCAGCCAAGTTTGTTGGTCACTGTCACCCTATATTACCAATACATTGATTCTGAACAAATGCTATTAGATACCGAACCTGATATACAAAATCATATCAGTCTCTTTATTAGTAAAGAAATGATAAAATTTTGTACTGATGGATAATGTTTTGAACATTTCCTATATCAAAAGTTGATCGGTTCAGGCACGTTATCTAAAAGCATTGACGTTCTAAATCAAACTACAGTTCTTTAGTATACAGAACACACATAAGAGGAAGAGTTCAGAAATGAACGGATCCTTCTTGAGGTATTGTAGACTAGGTTATATCAATGTGACCCGACTAGCTAAAGTTACATCTAGATGCATATTTAAATCAGTTTGAATTTACATCTTATGAAACTTGCCAGTCATGTCACAAAGATTAGATGACCATAGCTCCGTTTACTGGAAATAGAGAAAGAGTTAGTAAACTCTTGGGACTGATACATGATGATGTATGTAAGGTCTCCTGTCTACACATGCCAGGACTGGTTCTTTATACTTCATTATATTCTTTGATAATCTCTCAAGATTCAGTCATATATTCCTGTTGAAACATAAGTCTGAACCTTTTGAGGTATTCACAGAATATAAGTTAGAAGTAGAGAACCAAAATACGGGTATAAGTATTATGTCCTATGATGAGATCAGGGAGGAGAATACTTGTGCATGGAATCCATGGACTATTCTAAAGGAAAATGAGATTCTCTCTCAGTATTACTCCTCTGAATACATCACAGCACAACGGTGTATCGGGGCGGAGCAATCACACAATATTAGATATCGTGTGCTCTATGATGAGTATTACTGAGTTACCTATTTCCTTTCGGGGTTGTGCACTTGAGAAGCTGCATACCTATTGAATTGGGTTCGAATCAAATCAGTGCCTACCACTCCATATGAGATATGGTATGGGAAGAGCCCATATCTTAAGTTGGTTAAGATTTGGGGTTGACCGGCCTATGTCTAAAAGCAAAATCCGGACAAGCTCGAGGCAAGGTCTGTTATGTAGGAAATGTTCCGAATATACAAACTGCAACTGATGATTTAATAGAACCAAAGGATTCAATAGTAACCAACGAAACTCAGCCTCTCCGCCGATCTAGCAGGGTTCCTCACCCACCTGAGAGTTACTTCGGTTTCTCGATGACAGTGGGAGCGAGGAATGCATCATGAGATGATGACCCGACTAGTTTCGAACAGGCCATCGAGAGTAAGGACTCTGTAAGAATGGCTGGATGCTTAGCGATCTGAGATGGAATTCATGTACACCAACAAAGTATGGACTTTGGATGCAATATCTGAAGGGTTAAATCCCCATCAGGAGCAAGTATATCTTGAGAAGATTACTTGGTGTAGATGGAAAAGTTGAGACTTTCAAAGCTAGACTTGTTAAAGTTTTTCGTCATTGACCAGGCATAGATAATGATGAAACCTTTTCCAGGGACGATGCTTAAGTCCATCCTAGATCCTACTTGCCACTGCTGCATACCATGACTACGATATCTGGTGGTTGGGTGCCATGACTGTTTTCTCTAAAATTATGATTTAGAAGAAAAACGTCTATAAGAACACAGCCAGAGAACTTCGTAAACAGTGGGAGCAGCGGAAACGTGTGCAAGATGTTTTATGTGATGAAGCAGGCATCGCGGAGTTAGAACATCTGTTTTAATGAGTTAGTCAAACAGTTTGACTTCATCAAAATGGTAGATGAACCTTGTATATACAAAACAGTAGTAGAGAGTAAAGTGGTCATCCTCGTATTGTACGTGGACAACATACTCTTGATAGGAAAAGAGTTTCCTATACTACGCTCGGTCAATCTCTGCTTATCACAAGGATTCTCCAATAGGATCAAAGTGATACCTCCTAAATCCTGAGTTTTCATCTATGAGATAGATGCAATTGGATGCTAGGTTCTCACTAGATGTAGTGAGATGGTATCAATCGATCCTGGGGAGAATCACTCGAAGGGTTCCAGGGTGATAAAGACGACTGAATGTCAGTCACAGGCATTGGCTTTACCCTCAGTAAAGGGACGGTATGTTGGAAGAGTTCCAAGCTAGATATCGTGACAAACTAGACGATAAAGGCTGGCAACATCGCTATTAAAGATACTACCAAAGACGCTGTTTGGGTGTATAATGGTTCATGAGATGAACTAGGTTCCTACCATTATGTAACAATGGAAGTGTGGCTTTGGCCCTAGAACCCTGGTCCCATCAGTGACCCAGACATATTCTGAGGCAGCATCACCTGGTCATGGAGATAGTTGATCTCCAGGTTGATCGAGGTTAGGAGAGTAGACTCAGAGGACAACACGGCGGATCCACTCACGAAGGCCTTTTCCCAAAGAGAGACTTTTAGGGGATGGTTGAGTATTAGATACTACAACTACTGCTACAGATGGCCCTAGTGCAAGTGGGAGATTGTTAGTTATATGTATGCCCTAGAGGCCATTACTTTACTTTGGATGTATATTGTAGTGGATGCTGGGACATATATAGGTAGGACTTTCTTGCTCGACATGATAGTATGCTATCTGGTTGCTCTTTATCTTTACATGTATACTTTCTGTCTCTCTGATTACATGTTGATAAAGCCCTTAGGATGTGTACTCGACTTCCAGGACTATGATGCAGATCATACTAGTGGGGCCTGGGTAGTCTATGAGTACATCCTTCAATGTTCCTAGTCGTGGGAATATCGAGACGGGGCATCGATATTCCAGAGTAGACTAGCGTATATCTTCTCGACCCATGTGAGGGGCGATGGATGATCCCATATCCATTGGTGTTTGACATCAGAGATGGTATTCGGGTGCTCAGTGGAGACTGGGTACACTGAACGGACTCGCCGAGAACTCCCAGATGGTATTATACCTCACGTCAGATGGCAGTTCTCTGGTGACACTGGTGCAGCTTAGTCTGTAGACCCGAGATCGTCATAGAGTCTTGTGTGTCTCCCACTGTGCTTTGATTTCCACCCTACCATGGCTCTACTGAGTCGTGCTAACAGGTGGTTTTTGGGTACAGTCCCGATTCACATGAAGGCAATGAGCGATAGGAGGGGATTCGTCTCTCCCGGTATTGGGGGTTGATGTTGCGCTATGCACGACTGGCCATAACAGGAAATCCCTGACCAGGGTTGCAGTGATCTACTGGTAAGTGTTATCAATAGTTTCACACATGTTATGGACCTCATGTCGGCATGACTTATCGAGCTATTGGGGTCTGACGTTTACCACCCCTAGGCGAGATATGCGACATATCAGACGAACAGACCGGACTGTACGGTAAGTGTTACTGGTTGGATTCACAGGAGTGTGAGCGGGCTTGCTCGTCGATCTTCTGATCGCTCAATACCCGGGTGGCCGTTACGTTTAGCAGACCGCTTGCGGCTTGTGGGTTCTTGTATGATCATCATCTGCTGCCGGCGTATTGACGAGTCTTTAGAGTCCTACACAGAGGTTTCCTGGCTCAAGCGAAACGAAATAGGAGCGCATATGAGATATGTGCGGGACCGAGAATAATGCGTGTATTTGATACCGTATTCCAATTCTCGCGATGAATGTATCAAATGGTTGTATGCGATATAACCTAGTTATCGAATCAAAGATTGATTCGATAAGCCGATACATTGGATACTAGTCGGTTATATGCGACATGACCGGATCATTGAATCAAGTGTTGATTTAATGATTTAATGTATAATTATATATTTGATATATTACTTTGCATTAACTAGTATTGGTTCACTTTAAATGGATTTTCTCACTTGAAATGCACATTGTATATGTGATATATTTTTGTGCACTTGTTTGTATCATGTTTGATGATACATGTTCACTTGGGATTGTGTATAGAATTAAACCATGGTTATATGAATGGTTAGGGTTTGGTTTATTTACCTACTTATTTATTTATTTGTTTATTTTGGAAAAGATAAAGGGAAAATGGTGGCTTTCTTTGTTTGTTATTGAAGCTTCTTGAAGCTTTGACCAAGTGACCATTTTGTCTTCATGCTTAACCCTAACCCTTCCCACTGACCATGGTCTATTCTCTACACCTAATCATGGTTGCCATATGATAAGTATTGTTTTTATTTTTCTATTTTGAATATAACATATCATATTATCTTCTTCTTCTTCAAGAAGAAAAAGCTTGATAGCTTCAATGGCAACTTGAGTAAATGAGTGAGAAATCCAATTCCAAAGTGAACCCACCTCCTATTTCTTCATCCTCTACCTCTTGACAAGTTATATAGGGTGTTTTCTTCGCAAGTTTCATGACTTGGTGAAGTTGGAGTTTGATCTTGTGATGCCTCGACGTAGATCATCTTCGGCATCGAAGTCGACGACCTAGCCCGCCCTTTTCTTCGATGAAGCCGATGCATGAGTCCAAGATTCGATTTGGACAGTGGAGGGACATTATCACGGAGCCTAGGAGGTAGAGGACCGGATCTACAAAGGTTGTAGCCTCTTTCCTTTTAGATAAAGTTGTTTATTTGCATCACATCACCTATACATCTAGTTAACGATCCATATTAGGGTTTTCTCGGCATTTCTAAAATTTTAATTGGCCATGTTTGATCACTTGTGAGACTTCATTAGTGTGCACAGGAACCCTACAGGTCCTACCTCAATCATTGCAATTACGTACCTGCGATCCAATAATTGACTTTGAGGGCACTATCTCCAACAATCTCCCACTTGCACTTAAGGATAATTATTGCGATGTCGCATACTCACAGCCCGTGTGATACCGAACATCCAACTCCTCTACTAATCAGTTTTACAAAGCTAGTTTGTAAAACTCTTGTGTTCGAGAAATAGCCTCAGTGAGTGGATCCGCCCTGATGTTTATTTCTATGTCTCTCTTAATCTCAAGTTCGTGGAGAAAGCAATCTCCTGAATTGAGTAATACTTGTCTTAGAATATGTCTGAATATCTGATGGGACCTAGTTCATAAATGAACTCCAAATCCAAACTTCTTAGACTGTATCAATCACTGAACCTAATCAGTATCTAGCACCATGCCTCCCACAGTATCCTCTTGGACCACCTGTCCATAATATTGTCGCTTGTCAGAGGGAAAACTATAACTCTGACAATCACTCTGTCATCAATGTCATCTTTGAAGCCTGGAATGATAACCGTCTCCCGAAGGAGGCTGCCGTCATCAAATCCATAGAACATGCACTTATGTTCTAAAACTGCTTCCTTATGTTTCTCCAGGATTGGATTAATATAAACTTATCGCATCAAGTGCAAAAAATAATATCTGGTGTGGTACTTGACATCTCATGATTGACTCAATTGCCTAAGTAAGTGATCTGCCAATCATGCACATCCCTCTCTCCTGTAGTCTGTAAGACACCTTTAGAGAGGATGACTCCATCACCTACAGGTACACCACCATGCCAGGAGTCATCTATTCTAAAATACTATTAGAATATTGTCAAAGTACCCATATTGGGAAACTACCCAAATCTAGATCTAAAACCATAGATCTAGTAACCAGAATGTCTGATATTACTGTAAGTCCATGTTGCCCACCCCGGTGCTTACGGGGAGGCGGAAAACGGAATAAAAATCAAATTTTTATCATACTAGGCAACATGGACTAGACAAAGGAGGATCTTTGCTAAACAAAAACAAGCTAAAGCTAACTAGAAACTAGCTAAAGGTTAGAATGGTTATACCTAGGGCTTTATGTCCTTCCCTCCTTGCTCCTTGGAGTAGTAGAAAGGGATCACCTTTGTCGTCTTCTCACGTAGAAGAAGGATCCACCCGAAAGCCTCAACCTTTGGCTTCAACTCCAAGCTAGAAGTAACTAGGGTGATAGAAGTGCTAATCCTAGAACCCTAGATGAGGGTAGAGATTATCAAGAAGAGGTTTTTCTCAAGCTCAAGTGTTTCTCAACACATGAGAGAGGAGAGCTTGAGGAAGAGGAAGAGCAAGAGAGAGAAAGTAAATGATAGAATGAGAGAAATATGAAACATTCTCACATATATGTGTGAATTATTGTAAATAGATAATTAGTGGGATAATTGTCATGGCTTAATCACGACATGACCATTATCATTTCATTTTTAATGCAAATTGCAAGGATCAAAGAGCATCTTCCAAATGAAATGATGATGGTCAAAGTGTCAACCTAGGTCAACAAGTCAAGAAGGTCAAATGGTCAACAACCATAACCATGCACAATTATATTAAACTAATATCAATTAACCATAATACACACATAAGCATTAGGGTTAATAAAATGACAATGGTCATTAACCCTAATCAAAGTCCTCTCCCTCTGTCTCAAGCAACTGTGCATACGCACCCGTATTCATGATCCGAGGAACACGAATACAATGAGATGAAACCAATCCCAAATCATATACTAGGATCCGGCTTAAACCAAAGCCCGCTAGTATAAGCTGTCCGGACAGCAAACGTGCACAAGTGCGCGGATGTGAACGAACCCTGTCGCAAAACCATGCGACCTCTACTCATTTTGCCTAAAGGCGAATAGCTCTTTGTGTGGGACTCTAAAGACTTGACACTACGCTGGCAGTGGGTTTAACTACAGACCGCAAGCGGCACTAGCTGTATGTAACGGTCCTTAGGTAGATGCCGATAAGAAGACTGACGAGGTAACCCCATCTGAACTCCTACTGAGCCTGTATGTGACAGTCTCCGTACAGTCCGGTCTGTTCGTCTGATACATCGCATGGCGGGCCTAGGGGGGCGGTAAACGTCAGTCCCCTAATAGCAGTACAAGTCGTGTCGGAGTGTAGCCCAGAACACCCTGAGATAACACTTGAAACCTACCAGTATATCTCGCTTGCCCTGGCCAGGGACTACTTGTGTAATGGCTCTCCTAGACACAGCGCGATGTCAACCCCCAATACCGCGAGAGATGAATCCTGTCTAACCGTCATTGCCTCCATGTGCTTGGGACTGCACCCAAAAACTACCTGTTTGTACGACTCCTTTGAGCCGTGGTAGGGTAGTAATCAAAGTGCAGTGGGAACACACTCGAGGCGAAGTGACAGTGTCAAGTCAGCGGACTAAGCTGTACTCATGTCACCTGGGAACTGATAACTGACGATAGGTATAATACCAACCAACAGTCCCCGACGAGTCCTGTCCAGTGTATTCGTAACCTAACGAGCACCCGCATACTATCTCAAGCAAGACGTACTGACGGCTGTAGGACAGACCGTCTCCTACACTGGGATGAGAAGCGCATATGCTAGTCTACTCCGGAGTATCGATGCCCTGTCTTGATATTCCAACAACTAGAGACCTGTATAAGGATGTGCTTATGGATTACCCAGCTCCCACGAGTGTAAGCGCCATCACAACGCTGGTAATCAAGCAATAATCATAAGGGCTCTACTAATATGTATATCAGCGATATGCTAAAAGAAACACATGCACGTATTAAAGCAGAGACAAACCAAGTAGCATACTACCATTTCGAGCAAGATTGTATATACAACTGTGAATATCCCAAGCTTCCATCAAGTAATATACAAACTAGTATGATACAGTAATGGCCTCTGGGGCATATACACTAACAATCTCCCACTTGCACTAAGGCCATGTACTGGCGTATCGAAGACCAATCATCTCGATCAGCCGCTCGAACTGAGTCTGGGGCAAGGCCTTGGTGAATGGATCTGCTGTGTTATCTTCTGTAGCAACCCTCCGAACCTCGATCTCCTGGCGATCCACGATCTCCCTGATCAGGTGATACCGCCTCAAGATGTGTCTGGATTTCTGATGGGACCTGGGTTCCTTCGCTAAAGCTATAGCCCCGTTGTTGTCGCAATACAGAGGTATTGGGTCAACAATGGACGGAACCACCTGAAGTTATTTCAAGAACTTTCTCATCCAGTCAGCTTCTTTTGCGGTATCAGATGCAGCGATGTATTCCGCTTCCATAGTCAAGTCAGCAACGGTTTTCCGTATAATCCTTTGCCACCTCTCCAAATCCCTTCATATGTCTTTAGTCATTACCTTCTGCACACCCCTTTAGGCCAAATGGTTTTCTTCCTTCCCTACCGTTCGGCACCAGCCTATGGTTTGGAAGAAGACTATCCAATAAGCATAATGGGTGTACTGTCCTAATCCTAGGAACACTCGCAATGCGAGAGAAGGTGAAGATAAAAGACACCTGAATAAATCTTATTCCTATTTCTCCTGAACCAGAATCCATCCCCGAACTGGAACAAGTTCCTTTCGAGTTCGTATATAACCATACGATGGAGTATCCAATAAACTGTGGATCATCGTAGTGATACGGAGTGTCCTGGAGAAATACAAAGGTGATTTTAGGATTGGCGAAGAAAAACTTGGTTTGGTCGTGAATATCTGTTGCAATTTACTTTGCCCTCTTACTAATCCCTTGCTTTGTCTTAACTTAATACCTTCTGCACACCATCGTTATGCTAATTGGTTTTCTTCATTCCCTACCGGTCGGCACCAGCCTAAGGTTTGGAAGAAGACTATCCAATTTGCGTAACAGGTGTACTACTCCTAAACCAAGGAGTACTCGCAACCTGAGAGAGGGTGAAAAGAAAAGACAACTGAATAGTCCTATCCGTTTTCTCCAGAACCTGAAACCATCCTCGAATGAATTCCTTCGAGTTCGTATCTAACCATACGATGGTTTTGTCCAATGGAAGTGGACGTTCGTAGTAATACGGGGTGTCCTGGAGAAAAGGGTAGAAGTAGGAGTGGCAATGAGGTTCGCAACTCTGACAATCCAAAAGCCAGTGTTAAGAAGGTTCGGTCAACTTGGTCACTGAGTCATAGTCATAGGGTCGGGTCAATGGTCGCTGCCAAAGAGAGAGAGAAAAGAAACACTCAGCGTGCACTCTAACCTAGATCAGAATGGTTACCAATTCATCTAATCTGGAATCCTCCCACTGTACCTCAAATTCTCCTCCAAACCTGAAAGAAGAATTAGTCGGGGTCACCCGAGGAGTATACCAACTCATCAGTGGGAATCGGGATCCAACTCTCATCGCATGACAACGTGACGGAATCCGCTCACGGTATCACACTCCAGAAGGTATGCGCATATCTGGCAAGTTTCAGTTTTTTTGAAACTCCCGATGTGATTTCTGCCCCATGCTCTTATGACCTTGGCGTGAGGTCAAAATATCATAAGTCACATGTCAAGTTCTACCCGTCATTATCCAGGTTAATTTGAATCCACCCGTACATACCCTTGACGTAGGCCAAAATAGTAGTACGACTGTCCCAAACAACGCATCTATCTATGCAACAGATAAATACCCGGCCGCTACCAATCACTATGCCTTGGCGTGAGGTCAAAATACATAGCTTGAATACTACCGAATATTTAACTGAAATGACGGAGGGCTACGAATGGTTTCTGGCGAAAACCTTTAACGTAAAGAACTTGATATCGTCGAAGGAACGGATAGCTTTTTTAAAATATAGTGACGAAAACCTTCGCTAAAGAGGTCACTCCTGGTGAAGGGATCTCGGCTCTTTCCCCGTAGAATGGGGTGCAGTATATTCCAAATGAATACCGTGATGCAAAGCAAAAGTAATCGTCTATAGTCAAGTTAATGCCCTGACGCAAACTTTTTGTTCAAGGGGTCACTCCTGGTGAAGGGATCTCGGCCCTTGCCTCGTCGACTGAGGAGCAGGATATTCCAACTGAATATCTCGGTGCAAAACAAAAGTGAACGTCCTTGCAATAACAGCTTTTTGAAAAGTGTTCCAACAACATCAGATTAGGTTTGTTTTTAACTTGCATTGATCCGAATCAATGCAGTCCCATCAATTGATCACACCAAAAAGAACGAAAATATACTGACGTACGTATATGTCATCCGCATTCGCCACTGGGTCCCATCATTACCCGTTAGGTTAGCTAACTAACGACAGAGCGGGGACTGGACTAGCGCGGATGTAAAACATATACAACATCTACTAATATATATACCAATATATTATATTTCGCTCAAGGCGTGAAAGAAATGCAACATCACAGAGAATGAACAGCATCACAGAAACAATACAGATATCTGGGATCCCCGGGTTTCACAGAGCCACTCCTGAAACCCGACGTTCCCCTGGTCGTGTGGATAGCCTGTGCAATGAAATCCTAGACCCCTACGGGCGCGGCAAGTTACCCGCCAAAACCTGAAGCGAGGCAGCCCCCTTCAGCACCGTGAATGGACCACCCAGCACTTCACGGAATCCGGTGTCACGACCCGAGAATTCGACTCGTGACCGGCACTTAACCACGCAACGTCTACAGGCGCAACGCGGCTAAGTAAGCCGAACCCAGAAATCAAAACCAATAAATATAGAGTGATTTAAAACATTTTGTAAAAGCAATAGTAAATGTCCGAAAAACTCCCATTTATTTAGTAGCAATCCCTTTCAAGTTCAAAAGTTATGAGTTTTATAATTTTGGTAACATTTCCTCTTTAAAACATTAGCCCCGAAAGTCGGGTAAAAGTAAGATGTAGCGGAAATAACAAGTGACATGAATAAAGCATCACAATATGATATACGACGCCGTAGCGAAGAATACACAGTAAAACAAGGACAATATCATAAAAGATAAAACTGCATAAGGTAACGTCGGCTCACAGGCGAGCTCGACACCAGAATATAAAATCATACATATCGTCCTCACAACTGTCTCTAAGTCAATACATAAGGTAGATGGAGAGTACTAGATACATCAATATACAACTGAAAGATAACAGATACCGTACAAAACCCACCTAAACAGCAAAAGGGCTATCTCTGCTCAAAAGGGGTATCTGTGCCAAAAGATGAGGAAACAGCCAGCCGTGACTACTCCCAAGGGCAACCTGCAAACACTGTGGCACAACGGGGGTGAGTTGCCAACTCGTGAATAGAGATAACATATAAAGGTGATCGCAGGCATGCACATATAGCGTGGCTCTACTAATGCCAGCAGATGATATCAATGCATGTCAACAGTGGATACAGTAGTAATGCATGTACTCTAACAGGTAAATGCCACAGGATGAGATGTATAGTAATCAATACTGAGTATGGGATAAATAATATCTACATGGACTATGTCAACATGGAAAGCAATGATCGGTGCCTCAAACTGCACCCAAATCCCACATATACTCAGACGCCGGCACACCCATCGGCCCTCAAATCCTGTATATCTCGGAGGAATCACGAGTGCCCAACATCGGCACCCAAAACATCATAAAATACCCGTGTCCAGCATCGACACGTAAATCCTCAAATATCGGGCGCCGTCAATCTGGACCGGCCCCACGGGGTCCGTCTGCGGTATCGGCCCTCGGCCCCGGCAGCACGGTCATCCCGCATCCATCACTCGACTCTGGTCAGTATCCTCCGGACAACTGCCAGGTCCAACCAATCACCGGTAGGTACTCGCCCGCCTCCAGACTCAATCGGCAAATCCCATCGATCATCTCGCCGAGGGGAACCATACCGGGCCCACCACGAACCCGCAAACGGAACATCCACTCCTCGAATCGGGTTTCAAGCACACGTCTCAGCACCGAGAAAACGCGTGGTGGACACACCAAAATATCATATCACGAGGTACCGGGTTTTCAAAATAGCATATCTTTCCTTAAATAATTCCACGGTCCTCAAAACAGAAATCACATGAAAAATCCATCATCAATAAGTCAATCCAATGTATGGTGAACTATAGCAATAACACAACAGTATAATCATGGCAGTTCTACAGTGAGTGTGGCATGGCAATTACTAACGGTGTGTGTGTAGCATGTAAATAGTGCTCGTGCAACATAAACCGTTAGTAATAGTGTGGTGTTCTATCAGTTCTAGCATATATCAATAACACATAGCAGGGAAATGCAATATGAGATGACAGTCCATAGGTAAATGCAATATGTAATACTAAGATCCTATCAGCCCTGACGCATAACGCCATGCGGGCGATATCCCCGTAGATGTGAAATCTACTCACCGTGTCTCGCGCTATGTGTATCCAACCACTTGCTTGCCCTTCTTCGCAGCGTCCGTCTCACTGGCCTGCGAACCTAGAATCACGTATACATATCACACATAAGCTTAAGTCACAAAACGCGACATTATAATCCAACAAGAAACCTGTGTCGCAAACCAATCGCGCGTGTGCGCGATACGCTAAAACGTGTAAACACGCGCCACGAAACTACCCCGACGCGCCGCGATACGCAGAAACCCAAACCTACTCACGTATCGCGCGTGTCGCGAAGGTTTAGAAAACGGCAAAAATAGGTATTTGGTCCCAGATTTTCCTACAGAATTGATATTAAAAAAATAAATATACCAAAACACTACCCACAGTAGCAGACACCCACTGGACCAAACCCCAACCCAAACCCTACCCATCTGGCCGCAATTGGCGGCCAGAATGAGGAAATTGGCGGCCTACTGTAGCTGTATGGGGGTCGGGTTTCACCTGGTGCATTATCTCTACTCCACTACACTACAGTCTTCCCAAAATCAATCTGCACTCACCGAGTTGATAGCAGTTCCAGAAAACTCACATTTTGCCCAAATACGACATTTTGCATCAAATATGAAATCTGGTGGTATTTTAGTGTAATAGGGTTTCGACTAAGTTACAATGGCCTCAACAGACCACAATCATCCTACTGAAACCAAATCTCGCCTCATCAGCACAAAGTTCTCACTAAACACCCCATATCGCACTAAAACGCACCAATATCCAATAACCGATGCAAAACTACACTAACAAGGCAAACTAGTGAAGCAAGCTAGGGATTATACCTCACTCTCGACCCTAGGGAGCTGCAGGAAGGAGAAGAAGTGAAGGGAAGTCGCTGCACAGGGATCTGGGGCTGCTGCTGCTGCTCACTGCCTCTGCTGCTGCTGAATGTTGCTGCTGCTGCTTGTGCTTCTGCTGCTGCTTCTGTTGCTTTTGCTGCTGCTTCAGTTGCTGAAGGTAAGTGTGTGTGTGAGTGTTGGTGTGTTGTGAGAGTATGAGAGAAAAACAAAAAAAGAAATGAGAGGCTACCTCAATCATCACACACAAAAGTCACCCCTCACTCTCTCTCACCTCATTTAATGCAAGCATGGCTTGAGCCATGATGCCCTCTCTCTCTCTCTCACAAGTCAACACTTAACCCTAAATTCAAATTAAAGTAACCCTTTAGTTTAACTAATTAATTAAACCCATTTAAGAATCCAAAAGAATTAATCCTACAATTAACCCACCATGGTTAATAATTATGGTATTTCCTTGATTTTAAAAACCCTAGTTTACATGCACATGTGTGTGCAAGCCTAGGAAAATTTTGGAAAAAAGTTTATTAAATTAGGAAAAATATTTAAAACACGGTTTGGTAAACTTTTTATTAAAAATCATTATTTAATTATAATTATACACTAACCCTTATCCTAAGGTGTTACAATCTCTCCCCCTTAAAGAAATTCGTCCCCGAATTTCAAAAATCTATCTAAGGTTACCTTCAAAAAGATGGGGGTACGTCTTCATCATCTCGCTTTCGGTCTCCCAAGTGACTTCTTCACGGTTCTGACCACGCCAAAGCACTTTAACTGATGGAATCTCCTTCGATCTCAATTTCTTCACTTGTCGATCCAAGATCATCACTGGCTGCTCTGCATAGGAAAGATCACGCTCAAGCTGGATCGTCGGATGCTGAATCGCGTGCGAAGGATCATGTAGATATCTGCGGAGCATCGAAACATGGAATACGGGGTGCACGTCTGGAAAGCTGGGCGGAAGGGCTAACCGGTAAGCTACTGCACCAACACGCTCGAGGATCTCGAAGGGGCCCACATACCTGGGACTGAGCTTCCCCTTCTTCCCAAACCTCATCACACCTTTCATTGGGGAGACCCTCAAGAAAACATGATCACCAACAGAAAACTCAAGTCTGCGTCGTCGACGGTCTGCATAAGCCCTCTGCCTACTCTGCGCTGCTCTCATCCTATCGCGAATCAACTGGATCTTCGCGGTCGTCTCCTCGACGATCTGGGGCCCTAAGATACTGCTCTCACTGAGCTCTGTCCAACAAGTAGGTGACCTGCATCTCCTCCCGTAAAGAGCCTCAAACGGTGCCATTTGAATAGTCTCCTGGTAGCTGTTATTGTAGGAAAACTCTACCAAGGGCAGATGATGATCCCAGCTACCTCCGAAATCTAGTACACAAGCTCTGAGCATGTCCTCGAGAGTCTGGATGGTCCGCTCTGACTGTCCGTCGGTCTGCGGATGAAATGCCGTGCTGAAACTCAAGCGAGTGCCCAAAGCCTCCTGAAGCCTCTGCCATAGTCTACTGGTAAACTGGGTGCCTCTGTCGGACACAATGCACGTCGGGACTCCGTGTAGTCGCACTATCTCGTCAATATAGATCTGGACATACTGAGTAAATCCGAAAGTCGTCTTTACCGGTAGGAAGTGAGCCGCTTTCGTCAAACGATCCACGATCACCCAGATGGAGTCATACCCCCTACTAGCCCTGGGTAGACCCACCACAAAGTCCATCGAAATCTGTTCCCATTTCCACTCCGGAATGGGTAACGGCTGTAGCTCTCCCGCGGGCCTCTGGTGCTCAGCCTTGACTTGCTGACAAGTCAGGCATCTCGATACAAAATCTGCAATGTCCCTCTTCATTCCGTCCCACCAGTAAACATCTCTCATATCATGATACATCTTGGTGGAACCGGGATGTACGCTATACACCGATCGATGTGCCTCCTCAAGAATCTCACGCCTCAGTCCCTCAGCATCAGGTACGCACAGTCTGACTCCAAACCGTAGTATCCCCTGATCATCGATCACGAACTCGGAAAATCGGTCCTGTCCCATCTGTGCCATGATCTCTGAACATCGGTCATCACTGAGCTGTGCCTCACGTATACGATCAATCAACTGTGGGCGTGCACGGACATGCGCTATCTGTCCTCCAATCGGCGTGAACTCGAACTGTACTCGACTGTCGCATAATATCTGCCAATCTGCGGATGACTGCTCCTGTACTGCGCTCAAACAAGATAAACTACTCCCGGGCCTCCTGCTCAAAGCATCCGCCACCACATTTGTCTTGCCCGGGTGATATAAGATCTCGCAGTCGTAATCCTTCACTAACTCCATCCATCGACGCTGTCGAAGGTTCAGGTCCCGCTGCTGGAATATGTATTTCAGACTCTTGTGATCCGTAAATATCTGGCACGACTCACCGTATAAGTAATGTCGCCAGATCTTAAGTGCGAAGACCACTGCTGCCATCTCCAAATCATGAGTGGGGTAGTTCTGCTCGTGCTTCTTCAATTGTCGCGAGGCATACGCGATCACCCTATCATGCTGCATCAGAACGCATCCCAATCCCACTCGAGAAGCATCACAAAAGACCACAAATCCGCCCGATCCAGAAGGTAAAGATAACACCGGTGCCGTCGTCAGCCGTGTCCGTAACTGCTGAAAACTGTGCTCGCACTCCTCCGTCCAATCGAAGGGAACTCCCTTCCGGGTCAACCCGGTCAACGGTGTAGCAATACGTGAGAAGTCCTGCACAAAACGCCTGTAATAACCGGCCAATCCCAAAAAGCTGCGAATCTCCGTCACCGATGTGGGTCTGGGCCAACGCTGAACGGCCTCGATCTTCCTCGGGTCAACACATATACCGTCTCGTGAAATCACGTGACCCAAGAAGTCCACGCTGTCTAGCCAAAAAGCACACTTGGAGAATTTCGCATAAAGCTGGTGCTCCCTCAATGTCTGCAATGTAACCCGCAGGTGCTGCTCGTGCTCCTCACTACTCCGGGAATACACCAAGATATCGTCGATGAAGACTATGATGAACAGATCCAAATAAGGCCGGAAAATACGGTTCATCAAATCCATGAAGGCTGCTGGCGCATTGGTGAGTCCGAACGACATCACCAAAAACTCGTAATGGCCATAGCGCGTACGGAAAGCTGTCCGGGGAATGTCCTCCTGTCGAACCCGCAGCTGATGATAGCCCGATCGCAAATCGATCCTCGAAAAGTACCCTGCCCCCTGAAGCTGGTCGAACAAATCGTCGATACGCGGCAAAGGATACCTGTTCCGCACTGTCACCCTGTTCAGCTGGCGGTAGTCGATACAAAGACGCAAACTGCCATCCTTCTTCTTGACGAACAGGACTGGAGCACCCCAAGGAGAAACACTGGGTCGAATAAGTCCCTTGTCCAGCAAATCCTGTAACTGACCCTTCAGCTCACGAAGTTCCGCCGGGGCCATCCGATAGGGCGGTATAGAAATAGGCCCCGTACCAGGAACCAAATCAATACAGAAAGAAATGTCGCGCTCGGGCGGCAACCCAGGAAGCTTGTCAGGGAACACATCAGGAAACTCGCTAACTACCGGAACCTGATCCAATGGAACCTCTGTAGCGCGAGCATCGCGAACATAGG
The DNA here is from genome assembly GCA_030015575.1 of Agapanthus africanus. Lineage (NCBI taxonomy): Eukaryota > Viridiplantae > Streptophyta > Magnoliopsida > Asparagales > Amaryllidaceae > Agapanthus > Agapanthus africanus. The sequence goes on along the minus strand of CM057339.1, from coordinate 476,625,212 downwards.
CGAGAAATCCCTGACATCCCTTCCTCAAAAGCTGTCCAGCGCGAAAAGAAGAAATCACGCTGTGAGGGGCGGCACTACGGTCCCCCAACACAACAAAAACCGACTCACCGGGGAAACAGAATCTCACTGTCTTCTCACGGCAGTCCAAAGAAGCATAGCACGTGGCTAACCAATCCATGCCCAAAAGAACGTCGAAGTCCAACATCTCCAGAAGGATCAAGTCGACTGGCAACTCTCTCTCGCCAATACAGACGATACAGGATCGGAACACGTGCCTAGCAACAAACGACTCTCCCACAGGAGTAGTCACCACAAGCGGCTGATCAAGTAAGCCAGACTCTCTACCCAAACTCGGCACAAAGTGCGTGGATACGTACGAGTGTGTGGATCCGGGATCAAACAATACATGTGCGTCAACTGAACATACAGGGAGGATACCTGAAACCACTGCATTGGACGCCTGCGCGTCCTGATGTGTCAAAGCAAAGACCCTCGCCTGTCCACCACCTGTAACTGACTGACCTCTGCCTCGGTCATCTCGTCCTCTCTGAGCAACTCCTCCACGCCCATGACCTCTCTGAGCATAAGTCTGGCGCGGAGCAACGGTAGGCGCAACGGGCAACGCCCTCTGGGGTGGTGAAGGTGGTAAGGTAACATGCGGTGCTGCCGCCTCCCTCCGGTGTGTCTCTGGACAATCTCGAACGAGGTGAAGTAGGCTGCCACATCTGTAGCAACCCCGCGGCGACTGCTGACCGTCCTGGGGATACGAACTAAACATCCGACCCCGTCCCGAATCTCTGCTACCCCTCGTACCGGAACGATACCTGTCGCGGCGTCTGAATGACTGCCTCCGTGCGGAAATACTGGTACGAACTCTCTTCGGCTCTGGAAATACCGAAGTCTCAACAAGGTGCTCCTCGACCACTAGGGCTGCGTCTACAGCTGCTGCATAGGTCTCGTAGTGCTGCGCGCTGATCGCGAGGAACACTGGTGAAATCAAGCCTCGAACAAATCTCCGGACTCGCAACTCCTCGGTGGCCACTAGATGTGGGGCGTAGACTGCTAGCTCTGTAAACAGTACGTCATACTCTGCCACTGTCATCCCTGGCGTCTGGCGCAAAGACTCAAACCTGCGTGCTCGGGCATCTCTAACACTCCGGGGAAGGAAACGGGCTAGAAATATAGTCACGAACTCCGTCCAGGTCATAGGAGGAAGACCTGCTGCTCTGCCCTTCTCCACTGAATCACACCACTTCTGCGCAAGACCTTCCAGGCGAAAGCTCGCGAACTCGACCCATCTCGCATCTGCACATCTGAGGGAACGGCATATCCTGGCCATCCTGTCGATGAAAGACTGTGGGTCCTCGGCTGTATCGGTGCCTGTGAAAACTGGAGGCTTCAGCCTCATGAACTCTGATAGCGATACTGTAATCACCTCCGTGGCTGCAGGGGCAACTGGCTGTGCGGTAGGCACCATCGCGGTCTCTGGAACTGGTGGAGCTACCTCTGGTCGCTGCGCTCGAAGCGTCTCTACTAGCGATCCTATCATCTGGCGCATCTCCTGCATACCAGCCCCTAACGATGCGATCTGCTCTGTCACGGCAGGAACAGCCTGCTCAGGTACGACCGGCGTACTGCCCGGATCAGTCCTCGTCTCGGACGAGTCAACACGAATCTCGGCCCTCGCGGCCGCTCTCTGTGCCCTCGTAGTCTTAGGCGGCATATTGGCTGAAAGAAAATTTGGATTCGATAAGAACACGGAAATCGAATCACAAGAATATAAGGAGGAATCAAATCAACAAGTCCTAAGGTCGCGTAAGCGGAGTACCGTGTCGTGAGTATGCCGCGGAACATACGCACGCTACGCTACCCTGCTGCAGCTACCTACTCCATCATACCAGGGTCATCCTACACTCCGAAGGTAAAACCTACGCTTTGATACCAACTTTGTCACGACCCGAGAATTCGACTCGTGACCGGCACTTAACCACGCAACGTCTACAGGCGCAACGCGGCTAAGTAAGCCGAACCCAGAAATCAAAACCAATAAATATAGAGTGATTTAAAACATTTTGTAAAAGCAATAGTAAATGTCCGAAAAACTCCCATTTATTTAGTAGCAATCCCTTTCAAGTTCAAAAGTTATGAGTTTTATAATTTTGGTAACATTTCCTCTTTAAAACATTAGCCCCGAAAGTCGGGTAAAAGTAAGATGTAGCGGAAATAACAAGTGACATGAATAAAGCATCACAATATGATATACGACGCCGTAGCGAAGAATACACAGTAAAACAAGGACAATATCATAAAAGATAAAACTGCATAAGGTAACGTCGGCTCACAGGCGAGCTCGACACCAGAATATAAAATCATACATATCGTCCTCACAACTGTCTCTAAGTCAATACATAAGGTAGATGGAGAGTACTAGATACATCAATATACAACTGAAAGATAACAGATACCGTACAAAACCCACCTAAACAGCAAAAGGGCTATCTCTGCTCAAAAGGGGTATCTGTGCCAAAAGATGAGGAAACAGCCAGCCGTGACTACTCCCAAGGGCAACCTGCAAACACTGTGGCACAACGGGGGTGAGTTGCCAACTCGTGAATAGAGATAACATATAAAGGTGATCGCAGGCATGCACATATAGCGTGGCTCTACTAATGCCAGCAGATGATATCAATGCATGTCAACAGTGGATACAGTAGTAATGCATGTACTCTAACAGGTAAATGCCACAGGATGAGATGTATAGTAATCAATACTGAGTATGGGATAAATAATATCTACATGGACTATGTCAACATGGAAAGCAATGATCGGTGCCTCAAACTGCACCCAAATCCCACATATACTCAGACGCCGGCACACCCATCGGCCCTCAAATCCTGTATATCTCGGAGGAATCACGAGTGCCCAACATCGGCACCCAAAACATCATAAAATACCCGTGTCCAGCATCGACACGTAAATCCTCAAATATCGGGCGCCGTCAATCTGGACCGGCCCCACGGGGTCCGTCTGCGGTATCGGCCCTCGGCCCCGGCAGCACGGTCATCCCGCATCCATCACTCGACTCTGGTCAGTATCCTCCGGACAACTGCCAGGTCCAACCAATCACCGGTAGGTACTCGCCCGCCTCCAGACTCAATCGGCAAATCCCATCGATCATCTCGCCGAGGGGAACCATACCGGGCCCACCACGAACCCGCAAACGGAACATCCACTCCTCGAATCGGGTTTCAAGCACACGTCTCAGCACCGAGAAAACGCGTGGTGGACACACCAAAATATCATATCACGAGGTACCGGGTTTTCAAAATAGCATATCTTTCCTTAAATAATTACACGGTCCTCAAAACAGAAATCACATGAAAAATCCATCATCAATAAGTCAATCCAATGTATGGTGAACTATAGCAATAACACAACAGTATAATCATGGCAGTTCTACAGTGAGTGTGGCATGGCAATTACTAACGGTGTGTGTGTAGCATGTAAATAGTGCTCGTGCAACATAAACCGTTAGTAATAGTGTGGTGTTCTATCAGTTCTAGCATATATCAATAACACATAGCAGGGAAATGCAATATGAGATGACAGTCCATAGGTAAATGCAATATGTAATACTAAGATCCTATCAGCCCTGACGCATAACGCCATGCGGGCGATATCCCCGTAGATGTGAAATCTACTCACCGTGTCTCGCGCTAAGTGTATCCAACCACTTGCTTGCCCTTCTTCGCAGCGTCCGTCTCACTGGCCTGCGAACCTAGAATCACGTATACATATCACACATAAGCTTAAGTCACAAAACGCGACATTATAATCCAACAAGAAACCTGTGTCGCAAACCAATCGCGCGTGTGCGCGATACGCTAAAACGTGTAAACACGCGCCACGAAACTACCCCGACGCGCCGCGATACGCAGAAACCCAAACCTACTCACGTATCGCGCGTGTCGCGAAGGTTTAGAAAACGGCAAAAATAGGTATTTGGTCCCAGATTTTCCTACAGAATTGATATTAAAAAAATAAATATACCAAAACACTACCCACAGTAGCAGACACCCACTGGACCAAACCCCAACCCAAACCCTACCCATCTGGCCGCAATTGGCGGCCAGAATGAGGAAATTGGCGGCCTACTGTAGCTGTATGGGGGTCGGGTTTCACCTGGTGCATTATCTCTACTCCACTACACTACAGTCTTCCCAAAATCAATCTGCACTCACCGAGTTGATAGCAGTTCCAGAAAACTCACATTTTGCCCAAATACGACATTTTGCATCAAATATGAAATCTGGTGGTATTTTAGTGTAATAGGGTTTCGACTAAGTTACAATGGCCTCAACAGACCACAATCATCCTACTGAAACCAAATCTCGCCTCATCAGCACAAAGTTCTCACTAAACACCCCATATCGCACTAAAACGCACCAATATCCAATAACCGATGCAAAACTACACTAACAAGGCAAACTAGTGAAGCAAGCTAGGGATTATACCTCACTCTCGACCCTAGGGAGCTGCAGGAAGGAGAAGAAGTGAAGGGAAGTCGCTGCACAGGGATCTGGGGCTGCTGCTGCTGCTCACTGCCTCTGCTGCTGCTGAATGTTGCTGCTGCTGCTTGTGCTTCTGCTGCTGCTTCTGTTGCTTTTGCTGCTGCTTCAGTTGCTGAAGGTAAGTGTGTGTGTGAGTGTTGGTGTGTTGTGAGAGTATGAGAGAAAAACACAAAAAGAAATGAGAGGCTACCTCAATCATCACACACAAAAGTCACCCCTCACTCTCTCTCACCTCATTTAATGCAAGCATGGCTTGAGCCATGATGCCCTCTCTCTCTCTCTCACAAGTCAACACTTAACCCTAAATTCAAATTAAAGTAACCCTTTAGTTTAACTAATTAATTAAACCCATTTAAGAATCCAAAAGAATTAATCCTACAATTAACCCACCATGGTTAATAATTATGGTATTTCCTTGATTTTAAAAACCCTAGTTTACATGCACATGTGTGTGCAAGCCTAGGAAAATTTTGGAAAAAAGTTTATTAAATTAGGAAAAATATTTAAAACACGGTTTGGTAAACTTTTTATTAAAAATCATTATTTAATTATAATTATACACTAACCCTTATCCTAAGGTGTTACATCCGGTAACTTGGGCACCCCTCCTGGGTCAACCTGTACCCCCTACGAGTGCGACGAATAGCCCGCCAATCCTAGAGTGAAGCCCCCTCCGTCTCAATGCCATGAGATGCGGGCTTGTTGCCCTCTAGAACCCGGCTATCCGTGCACCCCTCCGCGGGGTAATCCTAGTACAGAAAGTAAAATATACATACACCGGGTACAACGACCGCAACCTGGCCGTGCCCTAAAATAATAATACAAACAGGCAGTGACGGCAGTCCACATGTCGGACGCTCGCCCCGCAATATCAAATGTACATAATACAACCACAACTGTACTAGCATTGCATCCAGGCTATCCCCACGACCGATCCGCAACATCACAGCAAAAACAAAACATCAACATGAAAATCACGTTCGCAAATCCGTCTAACCGGGCTATAGCAGTTAGACCGGATTTACCGATCAAGTGACATTCACGGTCGCAGATATAATGTAAATACTGTGAAATAATGTGTTTAAAATATCCGATCAATCAAATTTTAACAAGTGGGCCCCCAAGCAATACTGTAGTACTCACAGAAATAATTGGCCCAATTTTAATATTCCAAAACACCCAAAATAATAACAGAAGACCACTGGAAAAATATGATACAGTGACGTCACCAATGCGCGGCGGAACCGCGGCCCAATGGTGGTTTTGGCCGCGGATCCGCGCTACATTGGTCGACTGACTGTGTCGAATTTTCCCAGTGGTCTTAGAATTTCCTGCACATCAATTTTATACAACCTGAAAAATTTTTTGACACCAAAAACTTCCAACAGAAAACTGATGTGATCAAATACGGGTTTTGGAACTTTTTGATCGATCGGAAATGCAAACACATTACACAAAGCTAGACTAAGTTAATGGCGAGGCTCTGATACCACTGTAAGTGCACGGCGGCGCCCCGGGCGTCAATCCGACGCCGGAATGCGGAAACGGTGATAAACTTTAATTTTGCGGACTTAGCAAACCGGCACCACCGCTCACTAAACATCCGGATCGTAACCATTAACTAGTCCTAGCTATCTACAAGAAAGGGAAGAGAGATATACCGACAGATCCGAGTCCTCCGGTCTTCTCGTCGTCGTCCCGATCTCCTGCGGAATGTCCCGTCTTCTCCTCGTCGCCGGAAGTGCACCACATCGCCTACTTCTTTTACGGGCTCCCACCTCAATGCCGAGGCAACTCGGGCACGAAGCTGGCTAGTCGACGTGCCCAAGGTTTGCTGTAGAATATCTAGTGAGCAAGTCTCATTTGGGGTTCATGGAGATGCCTTTGTGGTGGAGGAAGAAGAACTTGGAGAGAGGTGAAGGAAAAGTGTGATAGACCAAGAAGAAAAATGAGAGTATCATATTTTTCTCCCCACTCAAAAGAGAAGCATTTTCCTCATCTAATCAAAGTGGCCGGCCCCCCCTTTCCATGTGTGATTGGAGAGAGAAAAGCCAAGACAAGGGGGTGGGTGGAACAATGATACAAAAAGGGATCATGATAACAAATACATCCACACACAACCAACCTCACCCCTCATCATCATCAACAATCATGACTTTAAAAGTCAAGTCATGATGGAGTCAAAACAAGTCAATGATGGTGCACATCATGAAAGCCATCATGATGCAACAAGATGCAAAGAACCCCCTCCACTAATACCTATTTGCAACAATGCAAATAAACCCTCCTCCACCAATCTTCGGCCAATGAACGGAACAATGGAAATTGGCCGAAACGGAAAGCAAACTGGCAACTCCAAAAAAACTGGTCCCGTAATAAATTACAGGAAAACCCCGATACTGTGCATACACACCCGCATTTGTATTCCGACCGAAATACAAATGCAATGAGACAAAATCTCCACTGTACTATACTAGAATCCGGCTTATACCAAAACCGGCTAGCAATATCTGTTCTATCCTGATCCGTGCAATACCGCACGTATCTGATCGAACCCTGCCATATATCCATACGGCCTATAGTACAAACTGTCAGATCTTGATCCGTGCAATACCGCACGTATCTGATCGGACCTTGCCATATCTCCATACGGCCTCTATAACCTTTCGCCCGAAAGCTGAGTAACTGAATGTGGGGGACTCTAAAGACTCGTCAACACCTTGGTTGTGGATTTAACCACTAGCACGTCAGAGGAATAAGCCAATACGTAACGGGCTACCAGGTACTGACTAAAAGGGATGTCTGTGAGTAAACTCAGCCTGACAACGCTACTGAGCCTGTCAGTGACAATATCCGTGCAGTCCGGTCTGTTCGTCTATGAGCATCGCATGGCGGGCCTAGGGGGTTGGTAAAAGTCAGACCCCCAAAAGCGGTACAAGTCGTGTCGGAGTGTAGCCCAGAACACCCTGAGATACTACTGGAATACCTACCAGTAAATCTCCTTGCCTTGGCCAAGGACTTCGTGTAATGGCTCTCCTAGACACTGCACGACCTCACCCCCAATACCGGGAGAGACGAACCCCTGAAGATACGCTCACTGCCTCCATGTGGCTCGGGACTGTACCCAACTAAAACCTGTTTGCACGACTCCTTTGAGCCGTGGTAGGGTAGTAATCAAAGTACAGTGGGAACTCACACGAGACAAATGACGATCCCCAGGTCGATGACCTAACCTGCACACATGTCACCAGGGAACTGCCATCTGACGTCTGGTATATGACCAACTAGCATGTTCCCGGCGAGTCCTGTCCGGTGTACTCATAACCCAATGAGCACCTGTATACATCTTAGGTGATCCAACTGACACCAGTGGCTTGTGAGACCGGCCACCGCCCCTCGTCGGGGTCTCGACTGTATACACTAGTCTACTATGGAGTATCGATGCCCTGTCTCGAAACTCACACGACTAGGGACCATTTAAGGATATGCTTATAGACCCCAGCTCCCACTTATATGATCGCCCTCATACTGCTGGTGGTCAAGCACGAATCCTAGGGGCTCTATCAACGTGTAATAGCAACTTGTCAGGTCACTTAAAACAGTACACGATGATAAAGGTAAACCAGATAGCATATTATCATCTCGAGTAAGACTGTCCTACCGGGATAGGTCCTCCCTCAATCACCGCAATCACGTGCCTGTGATCCAATAATTGACTCTGAGGGCATTATCTCCAACAATCTCCCACTTGCACTCAAGGCTAATTATTGCGATGTCGCATACTCACAGTCCGTGTGATACCGAACACCCAACTCCTCTACTAGTCAGTCTCATAAAGCTCGTTTGCGAAACTATTGCGTTCGAGGAATAGCCTTAGTGAGTGTATCCGCTTTGTTGTTTCTTTCTATGTCTCTCTATATCTCAAGTTCGCGGAGAAAGCCATCTCCCGAAATGAGCAATACCTGTCTTAGAATGTATCTGGATGTCTGATGGGACATAGCTCATAAATGAACTCCAAATCCAAACTTCTTAGACTGTATCGTCAACTGAACTTAATCAGTATCCTGCGCCATGCCACCCTCAGTATTGCCTTGGACCACCTGTCCAAAATACTGCCCCTCGTCAGAGGGAAAACTATAACTCTGACAACCTCCTTGTCGTCCAGGTCACCTTGGAAGCCTGGAATGATAACTGTCTCATGAATAAGGCCGTCGTTATCATATCCCTAGAACATCCACTTATGTTCTATAACTGCTTCCGACTGTTTCTCCAGGATTGGATCAATGTCAACTTATTGCATCTAGTGCAAGAACAACATCTGGTGTGGTACTTGACATCACATGATTGACTCAATTGCCTAAGCAAGTGATCTGTCAATCATGCGCATCCCTCTCTACTTCAGTCTGTAAGACACCTTTAGAGAGGGTGACTCCATTACCCGCAGGTATACTACCGTGCCAGGAGTCGTCCATTCTAAATACTCTTAGAATGCTGTCTAAGTACCCTGATTAGGAAACCACCTAAATCTAGATCTAAAACCATAGATCTAGTAACCAGTATGTTTGATACAAAATCCATTTCCCATATGAAGAAAACACTGTGTGACGACCAAAGTATGACCGATCGTAGTATATGAGTTTCCTTTCCTACTCTGTGTATGTCATCCAAATACTATGACATCACACCCTACTACCTTCTCAACAGATCCATCCCCTATTCTGATGAAGTCAAACCCATGACTGTCACGTCAGAAATAGATGATCTATCTCCTATAAAACTGCTTTAGTCTATAAATAGACATAAGCTACCTGTCCACCAATGCTTCCGCTGCTCCCACTGACTACGACAACCCTCTGGCAGAGTCATATACACGTACACTTCTGAAGCAAGTTCAGAACGACGCTATACTCATCCTCCCGCCGGGTCTCGCAGCCTGGAACAACAGCAATGGTAATTGTGGGTAAACAAGAACTTCCCTGTCACCGTCCTTGAGGCTACCAGAGTACCTCTCAGGTGCTTGAAGTTACCCACCAAATCTGCAGAGTGGCCAATGGAATGTCAAGCCAGATTGAATCTTTAGGTTCCTATCAAATCTTCAGTAATCGTTTGTGGTTCTGGAATCACTTCCAGTTCTACCATACTCCCACTACTGTTTTCTGAAAAAATCCATTTTTAATAAAACTGTGGCGAGTATAGAACAATATCCTATTGTTCTTCCAGATGGTAGAAAGTCAACCCTCGTCATAGCCTGGGTCAACCCACAAACAGCAATTACAGAAACGTGCCTTGAGTTGTCCAATGTCTGGTTTTAAGCATAAACCGGACAACTCCCCGTACCTTAACACCGTTAAGATATGAACTGTTCTATATCCAATATAGAACCAGAGGCACTGATTTAATTGAACCAGATTCAAATCATGCAGCTGTCTCCAGTGCATGTCAACTAAATGGAAAGAGGATGATCAGCGCTACTCAACTTAGGAATGCTTCCAATTATGAGTAACCAGAAAGAGAAGCAAGATCTCTAAATTATTACTATCAACTGAATACCATACACAAGTATCTACATCTTCTATCACTTTGAAGAACCCCGATACTTGCAATATCTGGTTCTCTACTTTATTCAAATACCTACAACTTCTCAAAATTCAGACCCTGTGTTTCGAAGAAACACCTGCCAAAAAACTAGAGAAGTCATAAGTAAACCGAATATAGTACGAGGACCAACCCCTCTGTCCTGATGGACCCTGGACAACATACAATACTCTGTATAAGTCCCTTGAGTCTGATGACTCATTCACTGTGTGTCGTAGGTTGAAAACTGTACCTTTGGTTATGAAGAATTACACCGCTGTTCAATGCTCCTTACCTAACCATCCACTGATATAGGTAAATGTCATAGACATAATTTCAAAAGGGTATATCTCACTCTATGAAAATAGACGTACAGATATATCGATTTGAAACTGGTGCATAACAACGGATATTCAAAACCAAACATTTGCCGACCGGCAAACAGCCCAGGTGATTTCCTCAAATATCACCGATTACAACGAATCCCGATATAATGAGGATGATCACCTAATTCCCAATAACTTACTCCCACTCATCATCTGTAAGACTATACAGATGTGAGAATCATACTTGGTAAATACATACCCTGGAGCAAGTGTCTAATCGGGAAATCAGTTTTCTTTTAACAGTACACAGTGAGACTGAAACATTGAAATGTTTCGATGGGGTATCCCGGTATTCCTAGTAATGCCTCTTCCAGATTCACGACTGTAACCGTATAATCCTTTGCCACCTCTCCAAATCCCTTCATATGTCTTTAGTCATTACCTTCTGCACACCCCTTTAGGCCAAATGGTTTTCTTCCTTCCCTACCGTTCGGCACCAGCCTATGGTTTGGAAGAAGACTATCCAATAAGCATAATGGGTGTACTGTCCTAATCCTAGGAACACTCGCAATGCGAGAGAAGGTGAAGATAAAAGACACCTGAATAAATCTTATTCCTATTTCTCCTGAACCAGAATCCATCCCCGAACTGGAACAAGTTCCTTTCGAGTTCGTATATAACCATACGATGGAGTATCCAATAAACTGTGGATCATCGTAGTGATACGGAGTGTCCTGGAGAAATACAAAGGTGATTTTAGGATTGGCGAAGAAAAACTTGGTTTGGTCGTGAATATCTGTTGCAATTTACTTTGCCCTCTTACTAATCCCTTGCTTTGTCTTAATTTAATACCTTCTGCACACCATCGTTATGCTAATTGGTTTTCTTCATTCCCTACCGGTCGGCACCAGCCTAAGGTTTGGAAGAAGACTATCCAATTTGCGTAACAGGTGTACTACTCCTAAACCAAGGAGTACTCGCAACCTGAGAGAGGGTGAAAAGAAAAGACAACTGAATAGTCCTATCCGTTTTCTCCAAAACCTGAAACCATCCTCGAATGAATTCCTTCGAGTTCGTATCTAACCATACGATGGTTTTGTCCAATGGAAATGGACGTTCGTAGTAATACGGGGTGTCCTGGAGAAAAGGGTAGAAGTAGGAGTGGCAATGAGGTTCGCAACTCTGACAATCCAAAAGCCAGTGTTAAGAAGGTTTGGTCAACTTGGTCACTGAGTCATAGTCATAGGGTCGGGTCAATGGTCGCTGCCAAAGAGAGAGAGAAAAGAAACACTCAGCGTGCACTCTAACCTAGATCAGAATGGTTACCAATTCATCTAATCTGGAATCCTCCCACTGTACCTCAAATTCTCCTCCAAACCTGAAAGAAGAATTAGTCGGGGTCACCCGAGGAGTATACCAACTCATCAGTGGGAATCGGGATCCAACTCTCATCGCATGACAACATGACGGAATCCGCTCACGGTATCACACTCCAGAAGGTATGCGCATATCTGGCAAGTTTCAGTTCTTTTGAAACTCCCGATGTGATTTCTGCCCCATGCTCTTATGACCTTGGCGTGAGGTCAAAATATCATAAGTCACATGTCAAGTTCTACCCGTCATTATCCAGGTTAATTTGAATCCACCCGTACATACCCTTGACGTAGGCCAAAATAGTAGTACGACTGTCCCAACAACGCATCTATCTATGCAACAGATAAATACCCGGCCGCTACCAATCACTATGCCTTGGCGTGAGGTCAAAATACATAGCTTGAATACTACCGAATATTTAACTGAAATGACGGAGGGCTACGAATGGTTTCTGGCGAAAACCTTTAACGTAAAGAACTTGATATCGTTGAAGGAACGGATAGCTTTTTTAAAATATAGTGATGAAAACCTTCGCTAAAGAGGTCACTCCTGGTGAAGGGATCTCGGCTCTTTCCCCGTAGAATGGGGTGCAGGATATTCCAAATGAATACCGTGATGCAAAGCAAAAGTAATCGGCTATAGTGAAGTTAATGCCCTGACGCAAACTTTTTGTTCAAGGGGTCACTCCCGGTGAAGGGATCTCGGCCCTTGCCTCGTCGACTGAGGAGCAGGATATTCCAACTGAATATCTCGGTGCAAAACAAAAGTGAACGTCCTTGCAATAACAGCTTTTTGAAAAGTGTTCCAACAACATCAGATTAGGTTTGTTTTTAACTTGCATTGATCCGAATCAATGCAGTCCCATCAATTGATCACACCAAAAAGAACGAAAATATACTGACGTACGTATATGCCATCCGCATTCGCCACTGGGTCCCGTCATTACCCGTTAGGTTAGCTAACTAACGACAGAGCGGGGACTGGACTAGCGCGGATGTAAAACATATACAACATCTACTAATATATATACCAATATATTATATTTCGCTCAAGGCGTGAAAGAAATGCAACATCACAGAGAATGAACAGCATCACAGAAACAATACAGATATCTGGGATCCCCGGGTTTCACAGAGCCACTCCTGAAACCCGACGTTCCCCTGGTCGTGTGGATAGCATGTGCAATGAAATCCTAGACCCCTACGGGCGCGGCAAGTTACCCGCCAAAACCTGAAGCGAGGCAGCCCCCTTCAGCACCGTGAATGGACCACCCAGCACTTCACGGAATCCGGTAACTTGGGCACCCCTCCTGGGTCAACCTGTACCCCCTACGAGTGCGACGAATAGCCCGCCAATCCTAGAGTGAAGCCCCCTCCGTCTCAATGCCATGAGATGCGGGCTTGTTGCCCTCCAGAACCCGGCTATCTGTGCACCCCTCCGCGGGGTAATCCTAGTACAGAAAGTAAAATATACATACACCGGGTACAACGACCGCAACCTGGCCGTGCCCTAAAATAATAATACAAACAGGCAGTGACGGCAGTCCACATGTCGGACGCTCGCCCCGCAATATCAAATGTACATAATACAACCACAACTGTACTAGCATTGCATCCAGGCTATCCCCACGACCGATCCGCAACATCACAGCAAAAACAAAACATCAACGTGAAAATCACGTTCGCAAATCCGTCTAACCGGGCTATAGCAGTTAGACCGGATTTACCGATCAAGTGACATTCACGGTCGCAGATATAATGTAAATACTGTGAAATAATGTGTTTAAAATATCCGATCAATCAAATTTTAACAAGTGGGCCCCCAAGCAATACTGTAGTACTCACAGAAATAATTGGCCCAATTTTAATATTCCAAAACACCCAAAATAATAACAGAAGACCACTGGAAAAATATGATACAGTGACGTCACCAATGCGCGGCGGAACCGCGGCCCAATGGTGGTTTTGGCCGCGGATCCGCGCTACATTGGTCGACTGACTGTGTCGAATTTTCCCAGTGGTCTTAGAATTTCCAGCACATCAATTTTATACAACCTGAAAAATTTTTTGACACCAAAAACTTCCAACAGAAAACTGATGTGATCAAATACGGGTTTTGGAACTTTTTGATCGATCGGAAATGCAAACACATTACACAAAGCTAGACTAAGTTAATGGCGAGGCTCTGATACCACTGTAAGTGCACGGCGGCGCCCCGGGCGTCAATCCGACGCCGGAATGCGGAAACGGTGATAAACTTTAATTTTGCGGACTTAGCAAACCGGCACCACCGCGCACTAAACATCCGGATCGTAACCATTAACTAGTCCTAGCTATCTACAAGAAAGGGAAGAGAGATATACCGACAGATCCGAGTCCTCCGGTCTTCTCGTCGTCGTCCCGATCTCCTGCGGAATGTCCCGTCTCCTCCTCGTCGCCGGAAGTGCACCACATCGCCTACTTCTTTTACGGGCTCCCACCTCAATGCCGAGGCAACTCGGGCACGAAGCTGGCTAGTCGACGTGCCCAAGGTTTGCTGTAGAATATCTAGTGAGCAAGTCTCATTTGGGGTTCATGGAGATGCCTTTGTGGTGGAGGAAGAAGAACTTGGAGAGAGGTGAAGGAAAAGTGTGATAGACCAAGAAGAAAAATGAGAGTATCATATTTTTCTCCCCACTCAAAAGAGAAGCATTTTCCTCATCTAATCAAAGTGGCCGGCCCCCCCTTTCCATGTGTGATTGGAGAGAGAAAAGCCAAGACAAGGGGGTGGGTGGAACAATGATACAAAAAGGGATCATGATAACAAATACATCCACACACAACCAACCTCACCCCTCATCATCATCAACAATCATGACTTTAAAAGTCAAGTCATGATGGAGTCAAAACAAGTCAATGATGGTGCACATCATGAAAGCCATCATGATGCAACAAGATGCAAAGAACCCCCTCCACTAATACCTATTTGCAACAATGCAAATAAACCCTCCTCCACCAATCTTCGGCCAATGAACGGAACAATGGAAATTGGCCGAAACGGAAAGCAAACTGGCAACTCCAAAAAAACTGGTCCCGTAATAAATTACAGGAAAACCCCGATACTGTGCACACACACCCGCATTTGTATTCCGACCGAAATACAAATGCAATGAGACAAAATCTCCACTGTACTATACTAGAATCCGGCTTATACCAAAACCGGCTAGCAATATCTGTTCGATCCTGATCCGTGCAATACCGCACGTATCTGATCGAACCCTGCCATATATCCATACGGCCTATAGTACAAACTGTCAGATCCTGATCCGTGCAATACCGCACGTATCTGATCGGACCTTGCCATATCTCCATACGGCCTCTACAACCTTTCGCCCGAAAGCTGAGTAACTGAATGTGGGGGACTCTAAAGACTCGTCAACACCTTGGTTGTGGATTTAACCACTAGCACGTCAGAGGTATAAGCCAATACGTAACGGGCTACCAGGTACTGACTAAAAGGGATGTCTGTGAGTAAACTCAGCCTGACAACCCTACTGAGCCTGTCAGTGACAATATCCGTGCAGTCCGGTCCGTTCGTCTACGAGCATCGCATGGCGGGCCTAGGGGGTTGGTAAAAGTCAGACCCCCAAAAGCGGTACAAGTCGTGTCGGAGTGTAGCCCAGAACACCCTGAGATACTACTGGAATACCTACCAGTAAATCTCCTTGATTTGGCCAAGGACTTCGTGTAATGGCTCTCCTAGACACAGCACGACCTCACCCCCAATACCGGGAGAGACGAACCCCTGAAGATACGCTCACTGCCTCCATGTGGCTTGGGACTGTACCCAACTAAAACCTGTTTGCACGACTCCTTTGAGCCGTGGTAGGGTAGTAATCAATGTACAGTGGGAACTCACACGAGACAAATGACGATCCCCAGGTCGATGAACTAACCTGCACACATGTCACCAGGGAACTGCCATCTGACGTCTAGTATATGACCAACTAGCATGTTCCCGGCGAGTCCTGTCCGGTGTACTCATAACCCAATGAGCACCTGTATACATCTTAGGTGATCCAACTGACACCAGTGGCTTGTGAGACAGGCCACCGCCCCTCGTCGGGGTCTCGACTGTATACACTAGTCTACTATGGAGTATCGATGCCCTGTCTCGAAACTCACACGACTAGGGACCATTTAAGGATATGCTTATAGACCCCAGCTCCCACTTATATGATCGCCCTCATACTGCTGGTGGTCAAGCACGAATCCTAGGGGCTCTATCAACGTGTAATAGCAACTTGTCAGGTCACTTAAAACAGTACACGATGATAAAGGTAAACCAGATAGCATATTATCATCTCGAGTAAGACTGTCCTACCGGGATAGGTCCTCCCTCAATCACCGCAATCACGTGCCTGTGATCCAATAATTGACTCTGAGGGCATTATCTCCAACATACCGCACTTGGAATCTTCCATACTGAATCTCTTCAGTATGGCGTTGATGTACCTGAACTGCGAAAGTCCTAATATCCTCTTGGATCTGTCACGGTAGATCCGGATACCCAGAATGTATGAGGCATCACCCAGGTCTTTCATGGAGAACCTGTGTGACAAGAACCCCTTGACAGATTGTAGCATAGGAATGTCATTTCCTATTAAGAGAATGTCATCCACGTATAAAACGAGGAATACTACAGTTCTTGCTACAAATCTACAATAGATGCATGGTTCATCTGGATTTTTGATAAAGCCAAATTCCTTGACCGTCTCATCAAAACAGATGTTCCAACTCCGCGATGCCTGCTTCAGTCCATAAATGGACTTAAGCAACTTGCACACCTTTCCGCTGCTCCCACTCTGAATGAAACCCTCTGGCTGTTCCATATAGACACATTCCTCTAAATGTCCATTTAGAAAAGCGGTCTTTACGTCCATCTGCCAAATTTCATTATCGTGGAAGGCAGCAATGGCAAGAAGGATCCGAATGGATTTCAGCATAGCTACTGGAGAAAAGGTTTCGTCATAGTCCAAACCAGGTCGCTGACAAAAACCCTTTGCAACCAGTCTAGCTTTATAGGTCTCAACCTGTCCATCTACACCAATCTTCCTTTTGAAGATCCACTTGCATCCTACGGGTTTTACCCATCTGGAGCAATGTCCAACGTCCATACTTTGTTGGTGTACATGGACTCCATTTCGGTCCGCATTGCATCCAGCCATTTTACCGAGTCGATGCTCTGAATGGCTTGCTGGAAGCTAGTAGGCTCATCACAATCTATGATGCAATCCTCCCTATCCCTGTCAATGAGAAAACCGTGTATCTCTCGGGCGTATGAGACTGCCTACTACTCCTGTGGAGTGGCGTGGGAATGTCCTGATCTTTCGAACCCTCTGGTTCTACTAAGCTTTCAGTAATAGCTCGTGGTTCTGGAATTTCTTCCAGTTCTATTGCGCACCCACTTATTTCTTTTTCTATGAACTGGTGTTCTAGAAAGTGGGCATGGCGAGAAACAAAAACCTTTTGTTCCTCTTCGCAATAGAAGAAATATCCCTTGGAGTTCTTTGGATCTCCCACAAACTTGCACTGTATTGAGCGTGCCTCGAGCTTGTACGCATGCTGCTTTTTTTACAAAAGCTGGACATCCCCATGTCTTAATGTGATTAAGATAGGGTCTCTTCCCACACCACATCTGATATGGTGTAGTAGGCACAGTCTTAGTTGGAACTCGGTTCAAAAGGTATGCAGCTGATTCTAGCGCATGTCGCCAGAACGATCGCGGCAACTTAGTGTTACTCATCATGGACCGTACCATATCCAATAAGGTTCGGTTCCGTCTCTCTGATACACCGTTATGTTGCGGAGTGTATGGAGGAGTAAGCTGAGAGAGAATTCCATTCTCTTTTAAGTAACCCAGGAACTCGGCACTCAAGTATTCACCACCTCGATCAGATCTCAGTGCCTTGATGCTTTTGCCTGTTTGTTTTTCTACTTCATTCTTATATTCCTGAAATTTTTCAAAAGCCTCGGATTTATGTTTCATTAAGAAGACATAACCGTACCTTGAAAAGTCATCCGTAAAAGTAATGAAGTAAGAATAACCGCTTCGTGCATGTTTAGACATTGGACCGCACACATCGTTGTGTACGAGTCCCAAGAGCTCGCCCGCTCTTACTCCGTGTCCAGTGAACGGAGTCTTTGTCATCTTTCTTTGAGACAGGATTGACAAGTTGCATACGATTGATATTCGAACGGATCCAAATATCCTTCTGCATGTAACTTAGTCAACCTTCTTTCATTGATGTGACCCAGTCTACAATGCCATAAGAAAGTTTTATTGATTTCTGGAGACTTTCTTTTGTGTATATTCTGGACATTGAAAATCTGTGGTTGGTTTAAAACGTATATACCGTTGTTCAATGTACCTGACCCAAGCAAAACTTGATTAAGGTGAATGTTCACTACATTACTTACAAATGCAAATTCATAACCTTCTTTAGATAATAAAGATACAGAAATGATATTACAGGTTGCATTTGGTACATAATAACAACTACGCAAAACCAAAAAGTGTCCATCCGACAATCCCAGGTGATAGTCCCCCACGGCCTCAGCATCCATGCTAGCACCGTTTGCAACTCTGAGGGTCATGTCACTTGCCTTCAAAACTCTACGCTTTCTCAACGCCTGCAAAGAATTACAGATATGAGATCCTGATCCGGTATCCAATACCCAGGATGTAGAGTTTATTGATAGACAGTTTTCAATAACATACACACCTGAAGCTGAAGCCGCAACTCACTTCAAATCCTGTGTTCTGGCCTTCCAAGCCTTGCAATCCTGTTTCCAGTGACCACTTTTGTGACAGTAGAAGCATTCTTCCTTCCCCACCAGCTTTCCTGCTACCTTTGTTGCTTTTCCTTTTCCCTTCGTATCCACTTTACTGACACCGCCTCTTGGTTTGGCGGGGGCTTTCTTCTTCTTACCCTTGGCTTTCGCCCTGGATCTAGAAGAGGAAGATCCTCCTACAAACAAAGTGGATGTCTCCCTACCTTTCTGTAGGGTGCCCTCAGCACTCCTCAACATGTTCAGAAGTTCGGAAAGTTCAACCTCCTTTTCTTGCATGTTGAAGTTAAGAATAAACTGGGAGTAAGTGGAAGGAAGGGACTGGAGAATCAAATCAGTATAGAGTTCATTCTCCAACATGGTCTCAAGGTCCACGAGCTCCTCTATGTAGCCAATCATCTTAAGCACGTGTTCCGCTACCGATGATCCGACGACCAACCTTGTCGAAAACAACTTCTTCGACACTTCGTATCTGACGATACGAGACTGCTCTCCATACAGTTCTTTTGTATGAAGAAATATGGACTCTAGGTCCATATTCTCGTGCCTCCTCTGATGTTCGTTGTCCATAGAGGCTAGTACGAGGCATTTGGCCTTCACGCAATCTATTTCCCAGGTCTTGTAGATTTCCCTATCTACGACACTGGTTTTGGGACCTGGGACAGGGGGAGCTTTGGTGGTAAGGACATACCCCAACTTGTCGTAAGTGATTGCCATCTTGACATTCCTGAGCTAATCTTTGTAGTTTGGCCCTGTCAATATGTTTTTATCTAGTAATAACTTAAGTCCGGTCATGTTGAATGGTCGCTGCAATTAGGAGAGAGAAAAGAAACACTTTAGCATGATGCTCTTGCAAGTTTAGAGTGGTTTTTTGTTTGTCTAAACTGGATGGCTCCCACTGTCTCTCGAATCCCTTCTCAAACCGTAAAGAAAGGATTAGTCGGGATCAATCTCACCGTACAATACTTGCTTAACCGTTCAGCCAGGCCAGTGTCGGTACTTCGAGGGAGGTTTTCCAACGCTTTCGCGAAGTTCCTTAATTTAAGAACCTCTTTTCCCTGGGGGCGTAGCCCCGCTAACACCTTTCTAGACACCTACTAAGTTTATAGCATTGATCGTTAAGTGAGAGTTTTTCCGAGGAGCAGCATATACTCACAGTAGGATCGGGATCCAAATATCATCGCGTGATAAAACCGAAGGAATCCTACCAGAATCATCACACTCCAAATGGTATGCAGCGCTAGCACGTTTCTGTACTTATGAAACTCCCGATGTGGATTTTTGCCCCATGCTCTTATGACCTTGACTTTGGCCAAAATATCATAAGTCACATGTCAAGTTCTACCAGTCATTCTCCTGGTTAATTTGGACCCACCCATACTGCCAAAATGTCAGCACGACTGTCCCAAACCAACGCATCTATCTATGCTGCACATGAATACCCAATAGCTACCAATCACTATGCCTTGACTTTGGCCAAAATACATAGCTTGAATACTTTTTGACCATTCATGTGGAATGACGGAGGGCTACGAATGGTTTTGGCGAAACCGTGAACATAGTGAACTTGATATAATCGATGGAACGAGATAGCTTTTAAAAGGAGTGGTTCAAGCTCCGCGTTTAAAAGTTTAGTTTTGAAAAGAACCGAGTGGTTTTCAAAGTGTTCCAATCGACTTTTACTTGGTTTATTTTCTTGCATTAGTTCTTTTAATGCGTCCCATCATTTAATCCTACCATTGCAGAAAATAACCAAAATATAACGTACGCTTATGCCATTCGCATTCGCCACGGGGCCCCGTCATCACCCGTTAGGTTACTTAACTAACGAAAGAGCGGGGGTTGGGCTAGCGCGGCTGTAAAACATAAGCAACGCCGAAATAGTTATCATATATAAATATATAGCAATGATAGACATTACAGATCACAGATGAATACATTGGATATACTAGGAATCCGCAATACGTTCGAGCCTGCAACGAAAAGCGGATTACACGGTCACGGTGAATAGCCAATACCCCACCCAAGACCCCTACGGGTGCGGCAAACTACCCGCCAAGTACCCGAAGCGAAGCAACCTCCCTCAACTCCGTGAGTAGGCCACTCGGCACTTCGATATACCCGGTAGTTTGTGCACCCCCTCCATGGGTCAATCGTAGGAGCAAAAACAGTAAAAAGAATTATACAATGACGGCTACAACCCCGACCCGGTTGTGCGGCCATACAAATATTATTATATCAATTTACATATTATAATGAATGAAAGAAAAAGAAACACTCATCTCACATCCACCCCGACTATTCACCCGCGACAATCCAACGCATTCATATACACATAGCATCATCAAACACAGATCACAGATATGTATAACCCCGACTAATCGACATATAGCGATTAGCCGACGTTCAATACATATAAACATCACAGATATAACCCTTTAGTCAAAGTGTAGTGAAGTTCGATAAAAAAATACGGATTTATAGGCCCCCAAAAACAAATTTCTTTTCTGGAAAACCTGGGCACATATAAACCATCTTAAAAATCCCAAAACCAAACCAGAAGAACACTGCACCAAACTCGACCCAGAACCGAGCCAAAACGGCCGCGGTTGCGCGGCAATAGCTTGCTATTGCCGCGGAACCGCGGCGCTTTGAGCGAGTCACTGGATCGTTTTTGGTGGCTTTCTTCACAAAACCCTGAGATGATTTTTGGAGTATGATTTATTTTATTTTGAACAGGAAAAATTTTAACAGAAAGTTAGGGTTTTGATATTTTGGTTTTTTCGATTTTTCCGATCAAACTTCCATACACTTTTACTACCAAGCTAGTTTATGTTTAGTTAGGCTCTGATACCACTGTAAGTCCACGTTGCCCACCCCAGTGCTTACGGGGAGGCGGAAAATGGAAAAAAAATCAAATTTTTATCATACTAGGCAACATGGACTAGACAAAGGAGGATCTTTGCTAAACAAAAACAAGCTAAAGCTAACTAGAAACTAGCTAAAGGTTAGAATGGTTATACCTAGGGCTTTATGTCCTTCTCTCCTTGCTCCTTGGAGTAGTAAAAAGGGATCACCTTTGTCGTTTTCTCACGTCGAAGAAGGATCCACCCGAAAGCCTCAACATTTGGCTTCAACTCCAAGCTAGAAGTAACTAGGGTGCTAGAAGTGCTAATCCTACAACCCTAGATGAGAGTAGAGATTATCAAGAAGAGGTTTTTCTCAAGCTCAAGTGTTTCTCAACACATGAGAGGGGAGAGCTTAAGGAAGAGGAAGAGCAAGAGAGAGAAAGTAAATGATAGAATGAGAGAAATATAAAGCATTCTCACATATATGTGTGAATTATTATAAATAGATAATTAGTGAGATAATTGTCATGGCTTAATCAAGACATGACCATTATCATTTCATTTTTAATGCAAATTGCAAGGATCAAAGAGTATCTTCCAAATGAAATGATGATGGTCAAAGTGTCAACCTAGGTCAACAAGTCAAGAAGGTCAAATGGCAAACAACCATAACCATGCACAATTATATTAAACTAATATCAATTATCCATAATACACACATAAGTATTAGGGTTAATAAAATGACAATGGTCATTAACCCTAATCAAAGTCCTCTCCCTCTGTCTCAAGCAACTGTGCATACGCACCCGTATTCGTGATCCGAGGAACATGAATACAATGAGATGAAACCAATCCCAAATCATATACTAGGATCCGGCTTAAACCAAAGCCCGCTAGTATAAGCTGTCCGGACAGCAAACGTGCACAAGTGCGCGGATGTGAACGAACCCTGTCGCAAAACCATGCGATCTCTACTCATTTTGCCTAAAGGTGAATAGCTCTCTGTGTGGGACTCTAAAAACTCGACACTACGCTGGCAGTGGGTTTAACCACAGACCGCAAGCGGCACTAGCTGTACGTAACGGTCCCCAGGTAGATGCCGATAAGAAGACTTACGAGGTAACCCCATCTGAACTCCTACTGAGCCTGTATGTGACAGTCTCCGTACAGTCCGGTCTGTTCGTCTGATACATCGCATGGCGGGCCTAGGGGGCGGTGAACGTCAATCCCCTAATAGCGGTATAAGTCGTGTCGGAGTGTAGCCCAGAACACCCTGAAATAACACTGGAAACCTACCAGTATATCTCGCTTGCCCTGGCCAGGGACTACTTGTGTAATGGCTCTCCTGGACACAGTGCGATGTCAACCCCCAATACCGGGAGAGACGAATCCTGTCTAACCGTCACTGCCTCCAAGTGCTTCGGGACTGCACCCAAAAACTACCTGTTTGCACGACTCCTTTGAGCCGTGGTAGGGTAGTAATCAAAGTGCAGTGGGAACACACTCGAGGCGAAGTGACAGTGTCAAGTCAGCGGACTAAGCTGTACTCATGTCATCTGGGAACTGATAACTGACGATAGGTATAATCCCAACCAACAGTCCCCGACGAGTCCTGTCCAGTGTACTCGTAACCTAACGAGCACCCGCATACTATCTCAAGTACGACGTACTGACGGCTGTGGGACAGACCGTCTCCCATACTGGGATGAGAAGCGCATACGCTAGTCTACTCCGGAGTATTGATGCCCTGTCTCGATAGTCCAACGACTAGGGACCTGTATAAGGATGTGCTTATGGATTACCCAGCTCCCACGAGTGTGAGCGCCATCACAACGCTGGTAATCAAGCAATAATCCTAAGGGCTCTACTAATATGTATATCTGCGATATGCTAAAAGAAACACATGCACATATTAAAGCAGAGACAAACCAAGTAGCATACTACCATTTCGAGCAAGATTGTATATACAACTGTGAATATCCCAAGCTTCCATCAAGTAATATACAAACTAGTATGATACAGTAATGGCCTCTAGGGCATATACACTAACAATTACATCCATATCCTTTCTGAAGAAACAGCTGTGTGACAACCAAAGTACGACCGATCGCAGTATAGGAATTTTATTTCCTACTCTGTGTATGTCATCCAAATACCAGGACATTACACCCTACTACCTTCTTAACAGATCAATCTCCTATTCTGATGAAGTCAAACCCATGACTGTCATATCAAAATCAGATGATCTTATCTCCGCTATATCTGCTTAAGTCTATAAATAGACATAAGCTACTTGTCCACTATACTTCTTCTGCTCCCACTGACTATGACAACCCTCTGGCAGAATAATATCTACGTACACTTCTGAAACATGTTTAGAACGACGTTATACTTATCCTCTTGCCGAGTTTCATTGTCTGGAACAACAGTACTGTCAAGTCTGGGTAAACAAGAACCTCCCTGTCACCGTCCTTGAGGCTACCGGAGTACCTCTCGGGTGTCTGAGGTTACCCACCATATCTGCGGAGTGGCTAATGGAATGTCAAACCTGATTGAATATATAGGTCCTATTAAATTTTCCGTAATCGTTTGCGGTTCTGGAATCACTTCCAGTTCTACCATACTCCCACTACTGTTTTCTGAAAAAATCCATTTTTACTAAAACTGTGGAGAGTCAAGAACAATATCACTATTGATCTTCCAGATGGTAGAAAAGTCAACCCTCGTCGAAGCCAGGGTCAACCCACAAACAGCCAATACAGAAACGTGCCTTGAGTTATCCAGTGTCTGGTTTTAAGCATAAGCTGGACAACTCCCCTTATCTTAACATCGTTAAGATATGAACCATTCTATATCCAATATAGAAACAGAGGCACTAATATAATTGGAACCAGATTCAAATCATGCAGCTGTCTCCAGTGCATGACAACTTAATGGAAAAAGGCTAATCATCATTACCCAACTTAGGAATCCATCCAATTATGAGTAACCTGAAAGAGAAACAAGTTTCTCAAAACCATTACTTTCATCTGAATACCAATCACAAGTATCTACATCTTCGATCTCTTTGAAGAATCCTGATACTTGCGACATCTGGTTCTCTACTCTATTCTTATACCCATAACTTCTCAAAACTTAGACATTGTATTTCTACGAAAACCTTGTCTAAAAACTAGAGAATTCATAAGTAAACAGAACATAGTACGAGGACCTACCCCTTTATCCTGATGGACACTGGACAACATACAATACTCTGTATAAGTCCGCTGAGTTGAATAACTCAAAACCTGTGCATCGTAGGTTGAAAACTGTACCCAGGCGATTTCCTCAAATATCACCAATTACAACGAATTCTGATATAATGAGGATGATCACCTAATTCCTAATAACTTACTCCCACTCATCATCTGTAAAAACCATACAGATATGAGAATGAAACCTAGTAAATATATATCCTGGAGTAAGTATCTAATCGGGAAAACAGTTTTCTTTTAACAATGCGCAGTGAAACTGAAACATGAAAATGTTTCGTAGGGGTATTCTTGTATTCTTAGTAATGCCTCTTCCATAATCCTATTCATGACTTTAACCGTATATTTCTTTGCCATCTCTCCAAATCCCTTTATTTGTCTTTAGTCGTTATCTTCTGTACACCTTCGTTAGGCTAAATGGTTTTCTTCCTTCCCTACCGTTCGGCACCAGCCTATGGTTTAGAAGAAGACTATCCAGTAAGCATAATAGGTGTACCCTCCTAATTCTACGAGTACTCGCAACATGAGAGAATGTGATGATAAAAGACTATTGAATAAAACCTTATTCTTTTAAAGGTGAAATAGGAGTGGCGATGAAGTACGCGGTTTGGTCGTGAATGATAAAAGTCGTAATTTACTTTGCCCTTTTTCTAATCCCTTTTATTTTTTCTTTACATATTACCTTCTGTACACCTTACTTAGGCTAATTGGTTTTCTTTATTCCCTACCTTTCGGCACCTGCCTATGGTTTAGAATAAGACTATCCAATAAGCGTAATATGTGTACTCTCCTAAACCAAGGAGCCCTCGCAATCTCAAAGAAGGTGATAATAAAAGACAACTGAATAAATCAATTCTATTTCTCCTGAACCTGGATCCATCCTCGAAGAAGTCCCTTCGAGTTCGTATATAACCATACGATGGATCTATCCAATGGAAGTGGATATCCGTAGTAATACGGGGTGTTCTGAGAAATGCAAAGGGTAAAAGAAGGAGCGGCAATGACTTATGCAACTCAGACAATCCAAAATGCAGTATTTTAAGAAGGTTCGGTCAACTTGGTCACTGAGTCATAGTCTAGGGTCGGTTAAAGGTCGCTGCCAAAGAGAGAGAGAAAAGAAAAACTCTGCGTGCACTCTAACCTAGATCAGAATGGTTATCAATTTATCTAATCAGAAAACCTCCTACTGTAATCTCAAATTCTCCTCCAAACTTAAAGAAGAATTAGTCGGGATCACCCGAAGAGTAAACCAACTCATCAGTGAGAATCGGGATCCAACTATCATCGCATGATAACTTGATGGAAGCCACTCAAGTTATCACACTCCAGAAGGTATGCGCATATCTGGCAAGTTTGCTTTATGTTTGAAACTCCCGATGTAATTTTTGCCTCATGCTTTTATGACCTTGACTTTAGTCAACAAATCATAAGTCACATGTCAAGTTCTACCCGTCATTGTCCTGGTTGATTTGAACCCACCCGTACATACCCTTGACTTTAGTCAACAAGGTAATACGACTGTCCCAAACCAACACATCTATCAATGCAACATACGAATACCCAACAACTACCAAACACTATGCCTTGACTTTAGTCAACAAACATAGCTTGAGTACTACTGACCACCCATAAGAAATGACGGAGGGCTACGGCTGGTTTTTGGCGAAAAGCTTTAACGTAATGAACTTGATATCGCTGAAGGAACCTAATAGCTTTTTATAAAATATAGTGACGAAAACGTTTTGCTAAAGAGGTCACTCCCGGTGAAGGGATCTCGGCTCTTTCCTCGTGGAATGAGGTGCAGGATATTCCATCTGAATACCGTGATGCAAAGCAACTTGTAATCGACTATATTAAAGTTACCACCCTGACGTAAACTTCTGCCCAAGGGGTTTTTCCCGGTGAAGGGATATCAGCCCTTGCCTTGTGGAATGAGGTGCGGGATATTCAAACTGAATATCATTATGCAAAACAAAAGGAAACATCTTTGTAATAACTCCTTTTTTAAAATTTATTCCAACAACATCAAATATAGGTTTGTTTTATCCTTGCATTGATAAGAATCAATACAGTCCCATCAATCAATCACACCAGAAAAGAACGAAAATAAAATGTACGTATATGCTATCCGCATTCGTCACTGGGTCCCGTCATCACCCGTTAGGTTACTTAACTAACGACAGAGCGGGGGATGGACTAGCGCGGGTGTAAAACATATACAACATCTAATAGTATATATACCAATATACAATAATCGCTCCAGGCGTGATAATATGCAACATTACAGAAAAGTAATAAGCATCACAGAACAATACAGATAATCTGGGATCCCCGGGTTTCACAGAGCCGCTGCTGAAACCTGACGTTCCCCTGGTCGTGTGGATAGCCTGTGCAATGAAACCTAGACCCCTACGGGTGCGGCAAGTTACCCGCCAAAACCTGAAGCGAGGTAGTCCCCACAATATAGTGAATGGAACACCCGGCACTTCACGGAATCCGGTAAATTGAGCACCCCTCCTTGGGTCAACCTGTACCCCCTACGAGTGCGGCGAATAGTCTGCCAAATCGAGAGTGAGGTCCCTTTGCCTCTCAAAGCCATGAGATACGGACCCGTTGCCCTCCAGAACCCGGCTATCCGTGCACTCCTTCGAGGGATAAACCTAGTACAGAAATAAAAATATGTACAACAGGTACATCGACCTCAACCTGGTCGTGCCCCAAAAGAATATTATACAACAGGCAGTGACGGCAGTCTACATGTTGGACGCTCGCCCCGCAATATCAAATGTACAAATAAATCCAAACTGCACTATCATTGCACTTTGCTATCCACCACGACATATCCGCAACATCACAGCACAACACAGAACATCAACGCGAATGTCACGTTCGCAAACCCGTCTAAAAGAACTATAGCAATCAGACGCGGTTTACCGATCAAATGACATTCCCGGTCGGAGATATAAAGTAAGTACTGTAAACTAACAAGTTTAAAATTTCGATCGACTAAATTTCCCGAAGTGGGCCCCACGTACATCTGGTGTACAGTAATAAAATCTGGGCCCAAAAGAATATACCAAAAACCCACAATTTCCAAACAAAGCCTATTGGGAAAAATTGATGCACTGTTCCCACTAAAGCGCCGCGGTTCCGCGGTCAAACCTAGGGTTTGACAGTGGAACCGCCGCGTTCTTGTAGGATCACGTGCCCAATTTTTCTCATTATTCTTATAAATGTCTCCTCTGTCTTCTGTGATATGCAAAATAATTTTAGGACATCATTTAAAATCGACAGAAACTGATAAGCTTGAAAATTGTGTTTTTGCGAAATCCGTTCGATCGATATTTTAAACGTGTTAGCACAAGTTTGTATAGCTTAATGGTGAGGCTCTGATACCACTGTAAGTCCATGGTAGCGCCCCGGCCGTCTAACAGACGCCAAATGCGGAACAAAAACTTTTTACGAAACTGGCGCTATCGTGTACCGTAACCCGGATATGCCATTAAAGCTAAACTAACAAATTGCAAAGAGGTAGAAACGTTATACCGAATGATCCGAGTCCTTCGGTCTTCAACCATCATCCCACGCTTGTTGTGGTTACTCCGATCTCCTGAATCTCCGTTCTTCTCGTCTGGGTGGCACCACGTCGACGGATCTTTAAACGGGCTCCCGCCTCTGAACCGAGGCAACTCGATCGTCAAGTTTGCTAAAAGAGACGACCAAGATGAAGTAGAGAATGAGTAGAACACTTTGTCTCATTATGTCCAAGGCTATGGACGAACGGTTAAAAGAAGTTGCCAATTGGAATCGGGTAAATGGAAATTGAAGCTATCTTAATTTCCATGTATCCAATACACTAATCTTTTTAAAACAAGAACCATATATAATTTTCTAAATGAATGGCCGGCCACTATATCATGGAGGAGGGTGAGTGTAGGAGAGGACAAGAGGGTGACAATAACAAGGATACTTATCAACAAAGAATGAATCACTAACTAGCATTAAATGCAAACCAATCAACATAAACCTAGTCATCCTCCATCATTAATGAACCATTAATGACACTAATGAGTCACCAGCTTAGTCATCACTTCTAGAAGCATCCACACACATCTCCTCATGACTCACCCAAAAAGATAAATCCGTATTTAACCGAATGTCAAAATACGGCTGATAGAAAACTGGAAACTGGCAACTTCCAAAAGTGATCCTGAAACGAATTTCAAGATAGCCCCGTATTAGTATAAACATACCCGCATTTGTATTACGACCGAATACAAATGCAACTGAGACAAAGATATTATATCTACACAGTATAATACTGGGTTCCGGCTTAAATCAAAGCCTACCAGCATTATCTGCCCGAAAAACGACACGTGCGAAAACGCACGTGCTTTTTCCGAACCTTACCATATCACCATACGGCCTCTACAATGTTTCGCCCGAACTTGGGAAAGTGTCTGTGGGGGACTCTAATGACTCATCAACACACTGGCACTGGGTATAACCCCTAGCACATCAGAGGTTCAAGCTGCACGTAACGTTTTGCCTATGTATTGATTGGAAGGGAAGCTGACGAGCGAACTCATCTATAAACCCTACTGAGCCTGACAGTGACAATGTATATACAGTCCGGTCCATTCGTCTAAAGAGTATCGCATATCGAGTCTAGGGGGGGTGGATAAAGTCAGACCCCTAATAACGCGATAAATCGTGTCGGCAAGAAGCCCATCACCACCTGAGAAACTACTGATCCAAATCAGTAATTCTCCACTACCTCGGCCGAGGATTCCTAGTGATGGCCACCCATGCACTGCGCGACATCAACCCCCAATACTGGGAGAGACGAATCCCCGACGATCCGCTCACTTGCCTCCAATGTGGCTCGGGACTGTACCCAAAAAAGACTTGTTTGCACGACTCCTTTGAGCCGTGGTAGGGTAGAAATCAAAGCACAGTGGGAACTCACACGAGACAAATGACGACCTCAGGTCGATGAACTAACTTGTACACATATCACCAGGGAATTGCTATCTGATGATATGTATAATACCAACTAGCAGATTCCCGGCGAGTCCTGTCCGGTGTACTCGTAACTCAATGAGCACCTGTATACATCTTAGGTGAACCAACTAACACCAATGGCTTGTGAGACTGGCCATCGCCCCTCGTCGGGGTCTCGACTGTATACACTAGTCTACTCTGGAGTATCGATGCCCTGTCTCGAAACTCCCACGACTAGGGACACTTTTAAGGATGTGCTTACAGACCCCAGCTCCCACGTATATGATCGCCATCATACTGCTGGTAGTCAAGCAAGAATCCTATGGGCTCTATCATTATGCAATAGTGAACTAAAGCATATATACGATGATAAAGACAAACCAGATAGCATACTATCATCTTGAGCAAGACTGTCATATCGGTATAGATCCTACCTCAATCATTGCAATCACGTACCTGCGATCCAATAATTGACTTTGAGGGCACTATCTCCAACAGATTTAGTGTTTCATTCTTCTAGAGGGTCCGTAGAATTACTTGCATGTTTTCTTCAAATACTTTAAACTTGGAAAATGGGTTTCTGACATTCGATCGTCTCTATCGATTCCCAACATATCTGTGTGAAGTCTTCTTAAGCTGGAATCAATCAATATGATGACCTCGTATCGGGGTGAGCGAACGAACCACATGTCCTAGTCAATCATCCTCGGGTGACTAGCGACCTTCTATCATCTCTCTAAGTATAAACTCGTGCTACAGTAGCTCCAACATCTGGGGCGATATCTCATCATTCGCAGCAACAACTGGCTCAATCGTCTGCAAGCTGAATAGTGCCACAATCCTCATGAGTAAGCGATACATCAATGGTCATCACATTCTGGCTGGCCTTTAGCAGTGGCTCAATCCTCTGGTGCTGATCCGCACGTCCCAGAAATCCCGTAAAAGCATCCATCAAACGCTCATGGCGCGAAAACGTAATAGGACTATACATCTATGCAATCATGTGTCCCTGGAATCTCGCCTTGGTCAGTCCTTGTCTGTGACGAGCTCATGCTGACGCAACTCTAGTCGTAGCTCTCTCTGCCCGTGCAATCGTGGCAGCAAAACCATAAACCAATATCGATGAGGATATATCATATGAATGAAAATAATAATGTGCAAGGAAATGTACATCCTAAAGCTTCTTCAGCGGAGTAGCGTGTCGTAAGTATGCCGCGGAACATACACACGGTACGTTACTCTCCTTAAGACACCTACTCCATCAACCAATGTCAACCTATGCGACGAAAGTTCGGATCTAATACCCCCTCGACTAAGTCTAAGTTCAATAAGGTCAATCTTATATTCCGTATATATACAAATGCCCTAGGCTCCGCATAGTCAAACATATACTCGAACCAAGGTTAACCTAGTTCTCTGATACCAACTTTGTCACGTTCCGAAATGGCACGTAACTGGCACTTGAATCATATGAAGTCTATAGGACCACATCTAATTCAAGTAAGCCAAAAGTCCGAAAATCTAAAACCATTTTAAAGAAAGTGTTTTATTAAAATAAGCCGAATTACGCATTTTTAAAACATCAAGTCTTTTCTGAAAATTTCGGCAGAGTTTCCTTTGTAAATACTGGCCCTGAATAGGGTACAACATGATAAATATGTACAAGAATGATAAAAGGCATCCCCAAGCGGGAGCTAGCTCTTCGTCAATTGACTGTCACAACCACGCAAGCAATATAATATACAGCGCTAAATGGCAAGGATCAAAAGTGAAAAGGAAACTCAAAATCATCAAGAAACAATAATAATACAAGCGCGACTCTAAGTTCGAAATAATATACAACTCTAGTCTCTAAGTCTGTAAATATACATGTTCAGTTGATAAAACTGCACATTTGTTATTACATTTTTCCTACCATTTCCATATTTAAAAAGGTCTTTATTATAATATATCATACATATGAGGGTTTATTTGTAAAAAATACTATTTTCCATGTGTTGATATATTATAATTAGCATTTGGTAGGAAAGTGTATGCAAATAATATCATTGACAAAATCCTAGTAGAACAAAGTCTACTAAATATTATTTGAGTTGTTGTGCAGAATTTTCAGGTCTAAAATTAAGGAAATCAAGTTATTAAAGCAAACTTGCCTAATTAAGGAATCAAAACTTGGAGATCAAGTCTGGCAGCAACTACGAGAAGATTTCAAAAATCCAAAGATACCAGAGATAGCCGCATGTCACAAGGAGAAAGCCCCAAAAATTTGATGATGTGATCCCCACCCTTGGCTGCGGATCCGCGGCCAAACCCCGCTGTTAGCCGCGGATCCGCGGCATGATTGTGGAGTTATGAGATGAGAATTTTCAGGGTGAATCTTCAATACTTGCTTCCAATTTTGGAAGCTAAATTTCTGGCCTTTGGGGCTATAAATAAAGACCGAGAGCCTCTTGGAAAAATCATCAAGCCGACGAGATCACGAAGTCCCAGACGGCTCACGCATCCAGGCTGATCATCAACTGTTCGTCTACCTTCTTAGAAGAGATCGAGAAGCAACTAGAAATTGTAATCATTTTCTAAGGATTCAAGTGTAATGAATATTGTTGATTAATAAAGGTAGCTTTCTTTTTCTTATTCTATTTCTTCGTAGTTTAATTATGCAATTTCTTTCCATCTCTTTATCTCCCAACATGCGCGAGTAATTCTCCGCTTGTTAGGGTTCGTAGGATTAGGGTAGGCTAATGGATGATGAACATCCCTAAACCTTTTTTAAGTCCTATAAAGTTTATGAACTTTATCAAAAGAATCATTAACATCCTAATTGGGCGTGCTAACTATTCTTTGTTAGTTCCGACCGCGATTAGAGATTAGATTGATGATTGTTTTGGTAAAGGCTAGATATGAACGGAGCTTCATGTCTAGATAATGGTTAAGAGTGGGATTCCTTTTCCCTCCAGAAACCCTAATCTACACGCATCACCGTCGTTCTAGTTTTAAATCTATTAAAGGATAAAAGGGTAACTTTTAATTAATCGTCCATAACTACTAAATCCTAACAAACCCTACAAGCCCCCTTATTATATTAGCTACATCCATAAATAATCTAGATCTATATTCTACATTAGTGCCGAACGTAGATCTAGAAACCATTCTACAATATTCTTTATTCCTCCTCCTTTCTTAACACATCTAAAGTTAGAGTAAAAGGTTCAACGTTTCCCAGAGGACGACCCGTACTCATCTCGTTCTAGCTACACGTGACACCGTTATTGATTGCGGTTAACTACAAAACACTTTTTCGTATCAATCAAATGGGGCCGTTGCCGGGGATTATTTGCATACATATAAGGGTTTATTTGTAAAAAATACTATTTTCCATTTGTTGATATATTATAATTAGCATTTGGTAGGAAAATGTATGCAAATAATATCATTGACCAAATCCTAGTAGAACAAAGTCTACTAAATATTATTTGGGTTGTTGTGCAGAATTTTCAGGTCTAAAATCAAGAAAATCAAGTTGTTAAAGCAAACTTGCCTAATTAAGGAATCAAAACTTGGAGATCAAGTTTGGCAGCAACTACGAGAAGATTTCAAAGATCCAAAGATACCAGAGATATCCACATGTCACAAGGAGAAAGCCCTAAAAATTTGATGATGTGATCCCCACCCTTGGCCGCGGATCCGCGGCCAAACCCTCCTGTTGGCTGCGGATCTGTGGCATGATTGTGGAGTTATGAGATGAGAATTTTCAGGGTGAATCATCAATACTTGCTTCCAATTTTGGAAGCTAAATTTCTGGCCTTTGGGGCTATAAATAAAGACCGAGAGCCTCTTGGAAAAATCATCAAGCCGACGAGATCACGAAGTCCCAGACGGCTCACGCATCCAGGCTGATCATCAACTGTTCGTCTACCTCCTTAGAAGAGATCGAGAAGCAACTAGAAATTTTAATCATTTTCTAAGGATTCAAGTGTAATGAATATTGTTGATTAATAAAGGTAGCTTTCTTTTTCTTATTCTATTTCTTCATAGTTTAATTATGCAATTTCATTCCATCTCTTTTTCTCCCAACATGCGCGAGTAATTCTCCGCTTGTTAGGGTTCGTAGGATTAGGATAGGCTAATGGATGATGAACATCCCTAAACCCTTTTTAAGTCCTATAATATTTATGAACTTTATCAAAAGAATCATTAACATCTTAATCGGGCGCGCTAACAATTCTTTGTTAGTTCCGACCGCGATTAGAGATTAGATTGATGATTGTTTTGGTAAAGGCTAGATATAAACGGAGTTCCGTGTCGAGATAAGGGTTAAGAGTGGGATTGCTTTTTCCTCCAGAAACCCTAATCTACACGCATCACCGTCGTTCTAGTTTTAAATCTATTAAAGGATAAAAAGGGTAACTTTTAATTAATCGTCCATAACTACTAAATCCTAACGAGCCTTACAAGCCCCCTTATTATATTAGCTACATCCATAAATAATCTAGATCTATATTCTGCATTAGTGCTGAACGTAGATCTAGAAACCGTTCTACAATATTCATTATTCCTCCTCCTTTCTCAACACATCTAAAGTTAGAGTAAAAGGTTCAACGTTTTCCAGAGGACGACCCGTACTCATCTCGGTCTAGCTACACTCGACATCGTTATTGATTGCGGTTAACTACAAAACACTTTTTCATATCAATCAAATGGCACCGTTGCCAGGGATAAGTGCGTAATTTTTTTCTTACTATTTTTTTGAATTCTTAGACGATTCATATCATTATTAATACAAAACTGCAAATTGCATATTTAACGATTTGTGCGTGAGTTTTTGCAAGGAGATCTGGAGTCACAGACTTGAGGAAACAGGAGATCTAGGGTTCCAAACTCCTCTGGTATCTTTCTCAACTCTTTCTCTCTCCTCTCAAATCCAATAAAATCTATTTTCTGCAGGATCCTTTGCAAAATAGCGCTGCTCAAAAAATTCTTTTTGCAAAAGTTTTGTGATTGGTTTTGTTTTGCATATTTTAATACGGACTTTACGGGGCAAAGACCAAATCAAGATTAGGTGGGGATTTCATCACCCTTCCTAAGCCCTACAAATCACAAACCGAGCATCTAGATCAACCCTTCATTAATTTAAAAAATATCTAGACCAGACTCTAAGGACTATCGCGCTCAATAAGGACAGAGGAAGGTCGTGGGTAATTTATCGCTTATCCGCATTACTTTTGTGGTGTCTAGGCAAGTGTTTCTAAGGCAAGTGGTTACTTAATTAGGACCACTACTTTCGTAGTGGGGAGCCTCCCACTTACCTGGCACTTACCTGGCTATAAGGGTAGTAAAGAGGCGGTAGAGGATTGATCCTGCAGCTTGTCCTTTGGAAGTCTAGGAGCGGTCTAGAGATTGACCTAGGTAACCTTAGTTCTAGGGTTGTTTGTGCATTTTTGTGTGATTTGTCTAAATCTGTCATTTTTCAAAACAAACCAATTATTTTCTCCCCTTTTTACCCCTTCCCCCTTCTTCTCTTCTTATAATGGGTGACCTAAACAGAAGAACACTTGCCGAGCTTTGCTGTCCACAACCAGATATCTCTTGTTTTCATAATCCCTTCGGTATACCGTTCGGCTCTTCCATGTCCTTAAGAGATCATATAGAACAAGAGGGAAGAAACAGTTGGCCACCTCAGTCTAGGTCTTATCAACCGTATCCTAATCCTACACTTGTTTCAGTTCATACCCAGAGTGAGGAAGCCCCTAGACGAATATCCATTGCTGAGCATATAGCTAGGGCTAGAGGCCAAAGTTTCAACCCGGACCAATATCAACCATCACCACCACTGTTCAAAGAAGAGTTTGATAGGAGGTTTGTGGCATATAAGATGTCTATTGAAAATATTGATCCTACTCCTACCCAATTATCGCAACCATTCTATTCCTATCAATCCAATCCGACTTTTCCACCTTCTCTAGACAGTTCTTCTAATCAGTCATTTGGGAGTTTTAATTATCCACAGGAATTTCAATCTTATACTGAAACCCTTTATCAACCCAAGTCTAGTCTGGAGCAGACATTAGAAAAATTTCTGGAATTTTCGAACCAAATTAGGAAGGAAACAACAGAGTGGACGCAAGCAAAGAATTTCAAACCAGCCCAAAATTTTTCAGTATATGATTCGGGCATAGGACAAAATGAGAATTTGGGTAGTGAGACAGAACTGTACACCCCTCCTAATAAAACCTTCCCATTCTAAACTGAAATCCACAACTCCAGTTTCATAGATTCATCAAGTACACCAAATAGAATGTCTGATAACTTGTGTGACTTTGTAGTGTTTGATTTACCCGACTGTGAAGGGTCCATTTCAAGTGAAATCATACCCAACCCTTGTGATCTCTACACCTCCACTCTTGAATCAAAACTGATTGGAAACCATATTTTTGATGAGGTGTTCGAGAATTCTAACCTTCACTTGAATGAGGTGATTGACGTTGGGGATATATCGATTGATGAACCCGAAATTTTGAATGATTTTGTCCCACCAATTCATCAAA
Organism: Agapanthus africanus; assembly: GCA_030015575.1. Taxonomy (NCBI): domain Eukaryota; kingdom Viridiplantae; phylum Streptophyta; class Magnoliopsida; order Asparagales; family Amaryllidaceae; genus Agapanthus; species Agapanthus africanus. Next base: position 476,588,888 of record CM057339.1, on the reverse strand, counting down.
ATCCTTTCACTTCCTTGTGGTCATCATCTTGAGCCTTTAATTCTTCCCGAACCCCAAATATGTCTTGAAGTTGATGATAAAGGTATACCCGAAGAAATACAGCCTCCATCTTCCACATCTGGTACAGCAACACAAGACACACCAATTTGTTTACCCATTTCACCTTCTATTTTCTCCGGTTCTTCTTCTGTTTCTATAGTTTCAGTGATTTTTGATGAATCACAATCCCTTAATTCAAGTTCAATAATACCAGAAATTCAACTTGATTTAGATATTTTTGAAAATGAGGTAGATGAGTTTTTCGAGTTCTCTACCTCAATGATTTTTGATGAATCAAGCAGGATAAATTCTGCCACAAAACTTTTTGACAGCAAAATGTTCAATCACACCATTGATAAAAGTTTTAAAGAACTTTTTGCTGACGAACATGAATTTTTAAACAATATGGATTTTATGACTGATCAATCTCCACCTATAGAGGTTGAACCGCCACCATTCCTTCTTCCTAATCATTCACATTCATTCTCATTCTTTCTTTTCTCTAATTTCAAACCTTTTCCAGACCATCTCTTATCCCTTCCCCATTTTTTCTTGACTCGATACAATACATTCTTCCACCAACCTATACGCTATACTGATAAAATCTTTGAATGGTTGGTGTTAACTTTTGGTCTTTATAAAGTCTTAATTTGACCAAATGACTCACCCCCTCTTAAAATGCTTCGTATTGTCTAACTCATATTTGAGGGGGGGTATATTTTTGGCTCTTTAACATAACTTTTGTCCTCAAATTTGTGAGCCAAAAATAAGTTTGGGGGAAGATTTTCACTTTCATACATTCTTGCGCCCATTAATAATTTCCTCCCAAGTCTACAGGTTTTTGAGCTTAACGGATGATATCAGTGAGGACACTGGTGTAAACAGGTTTGGGGGAGGTTTGTGCTTATTTACACATAAATTTGCATCATACTTTGCATAAGCACAACGTTTTCAAAAATTTTAAAAAAATGTTCTTTTATAACAAGAGAGTAGAAAGTGAAAAATTACATCCAAAAGATAGGAATAGTTTAAGAAAACCAAGAAAATTAGAAGTTTTCTTAAACGAACTAGTAATAAGTAGTTATGAGCTGTTGTCCCAAGGGTTAGTAAGATGAAGGAAGTCACTAATCTGAGGATAAAAATAAGTCTGAAAAATAGTTTCTATTCTGGAAGCCAAACATGTGAATGTTGATACCCTACTATATGCACTTACACATGTCTTGAAACTCGGGATAGTAGAGGATACCTTGAAACGCTCTTGTCTAAAGCCAAAGTATGAAGGAAATAATAAAAGAAAATGAATAAAATATAAAAATGGTGAAAAGAAAAATGAACACTGGTTTTTGTTATCGCCAAGGCAGCAATAAAAAAATATAGCGAGGGTGCCTCTTCACCTAGTGCCCTAAGGCCAACTGGTCTGGGAGTCACTGCTAAGCCTTAAGTGGGGCAAGACGAGGAAAATATTACCACCGAATCAGCAAGCACATGAGTAATCGGTCGGTTAGTACTTCAAGAAGTATTAACGGTCGCATGAAAATGTGTGAGCAAATCTAAATATTCATCAAGTTAAAAAGTACTGAGGTAGATGGACAAGAGTATGATAGCTTGAATTGAATTCTCCGAGTGTAGGGATGTCCATTTCACACACGTAGGGGTATATGATCGATGTTTGGATGAAAGGTAGGAATGAAGAATAAAGACGATGTTTTATTGAGGGATAATGTTATTTCTAACATCTTTTCATGACTATTAAGATAGGGCTCATGACAACCGAAAAGCTAGTGTAGTTGAAAACTCTTATTTTCAAAGTCTTTCTTTTATGGTTCTTATCTTTATATGTAAATTTCACCATCTCTCTTTTGTTATAGGATTTTGTGGGTGTAATCCGCTGAAAACCCTCAGGAGACAACACTCCTCCTATTAGGGACACCTAGAAGTTTAACGGCTTGTTGCATGTGCTCAGTGCAATCGTGTTTGCCTAGGAAAGTGTGCTTAGTTTTCTTCTCTTGAATAAACTAATTTGCTCGGGACGATCAAAGATAAGTTTGGGGGTATTTGTTCAGTTGATAAAACTGCACATTTGTTATTATATTTTTCGTACCATTTCCATATTTAAAAAGGTCTTTATTATAATATATCATACATATGAGGGTTTATTTGTAAAAAATACAATTTTCCATGTGTTGATATATTATAATTAGCATTTGGTAGGAAAATGTATGCAAATAATATCATTGACCAAATCCTAGTAGAACAAAGTCTACCAAATATTATTTGAGTTGTTATGCAGAATTTTCAGGTCTAAAATCAAGGAAATCAAGTTGTTAAAGCAAACTTGCCTAATTAAGGAATCAGAACTTGGAGATCAAGTCTGGCAGCAACTACGAGAAGATTTCAAAGATCCAAATATACCCGAGATAGCCACATGTCACAAGGAGAAAGCCCCAAAAATTTGATGATGTGATCCCCACCCTTGGCCGCGGATCCGCGGCATGATTGTGGAGTTATGAGATGAGAATTTTCTGGGTGAATCTTTAATACTTGCTTCCAATTTTGGAAGCTAAATTTCTGGCCTTTGGGACTATAAATAAAGACCGAGAGCCTCTTGGAAAAATTATCAAGCCGACGAGATCACGAAGTCCCATACGGCTCACGCATCCAGACTGATCATCAACTGTTCGTCTACCTCCTTAGAAGAGATCGAGAAGCAACTAGAAATTGTAATCATTTTCTAAGTATTCAAGTATAATGAATATTGTTGATTAATAAAGGTAGCTTCTTTTTCTTATTCTATTTCTTCGTAGTTTAATTATGCAATTTCTTTCCATCTCTTTTTCTCCCAACATGGCGAGTAATTCTCCGCTTGTTAGGGTTCGTAGGATTAGGGTGGCCTAATGGATGATGAACATCCCTAAACCCTTTTTACGTCCTATAAAGTTTATGAACTTTATCAAAAGAATCATTAACATCCTAATCGGGTGCGCTAACAATTCTTTGTTAGTTCCGACTGCGATTAGAGATTAGATTGATGATTGTTTTGGTAAAGGCTAGATATGAACGGAGTTCCATGTCGAGATAAGGATTAAGAGTGGGATTGCTTTTTCCTCCAGAAACCCTAATCTACACGCATCACCGTCGTTCTAGTTTTAAATCTATTAAAGGATAAAAAGGGTAACTTTTAATTAATCGTCCATAACTACTAAATCCTAACGAACCCTACAAGCCCCCTTATTATATTAGCTACATCCATAAATAATCTAGATCTATATTCTGCATTAGTGCTGAACGTAGATCTAGAAACCGTTCTACAATATTCATTATTCCTCCTCCTTTCTCAACACATCTAAAGTTAGAGTAAAAGGTTCAACGTTTCCTAGAGAAAGACCCGTACTCATCTCGGTCTAGCTACATGAGACACCGTTATTGATTGCGGTTTACTACAAAACACTTTTTCGTATCAATCAATACATGTCTGGTCGATGGAGTTTACTAGATACAATGAATAAAATAAAGTACAATGGTGGTCACGATACAAGTGAACCCACGTACCAAAACAATCACCCGGAATGGAAGCAGTGTGCCGGCGAAGCCGTAACGAAACCTGTACGGAAAAACCTGCAAGTAACTGTGGCACAACGGGGGTGAGTTGCCAACTCGTTAGTAGAAAACATCACCGAGCAGAAATCGTATGTATGACTCAATCCTAGGTCAATACGATCAATAATATATATATGACCTCAAAATGATGAAGTCTGAAGCATGAAAAAATGGCAAGGGTAAACAACTATACATTAGTGTAATCCCATGTGCTCGTGTCAGTGCCTCAGGTAGCAATATATCTTGTGTATGAGGTATGAATGTAATGTAATGAAAACAGAATACATGTAAATGAAGAAACCGTTTTCTTGTTTTAGTGAGATTTCTGTATATTTAAAATGAGGTATCATTAATAAATCAATATAAATCAGTGTCTAGCATCGACACAAAACATAAATCCCAATATCCAATATCTTGGGCTCCGGCTATCCGGACTGGTCCATAACATAATATCTCAATATCAATATCTGGGGCTTCGGCTATCCGGACTGGCCCCTAGGCTCCGGCTATCCGGACTGGCCCAACTCCAATTGGTATCCTCCGGATATCCGACGAGTCACAATACAATCACCGGGCAGCAATGCTCCCCTGTCACAGGCTTAACGCCGATCAACTGCGATCTTCTTGCCCCGGGGTACCGCATCGGGTCCACCATGCACCCATTGGCGGTTCCTACTCCTCCTCGAATTAGGTGTATGATATCTCTCAAGAGCCGAGAAAACTCATTGTGGACAATCTCAAATCATATCATGAGAAAACCACAACTTTCATTTTTAAATGATAATCAGTTTTATGAAATCTTGCAGTTTCTCCAAATCCATAAATCTCATGGAAAACCCAAATCTTGAGAATAATAACAATGAATTTAAAAGTATTGGGCTCCGGCAAATCCGGACTGGCCCTAAATAAAAATGCATGACAATGAATAATAAATATACATGAAGTATCACAATAATGAACGCAATGTCTAAACTAGCACGGTAATGATGAGTCACGACTATCAGCTAAAAGGCGATATCAATCAATTAATATTCTCTAAAGTGTATGTGACATGTCAATTACCGATGATGATGCGTGTGAGCCGGCAAGTAAGTGTATGTGGAACATACGCATCATCGGAAATGGTGCTGGTGTCATGACAGCATGATTTCAATAATAACATGTCACGACCCAAAGTTTGGCCCGTGACCGGCACTTAACCACGTAACGTCTACAGGCGTAACGCGACTAAGTAAGCCGAAAACCCAGAAATCTAAAACCCTTTTTAAGAATAAGTAAAGAAACAGGTTTAAAGAAGTAAAGAACTACATGTTTAACAATCAAGGTTTTTAAATAACTAAGCCGAATATGCAATTTAAAACAGTACAGTCTTTTCTAAAAGTTTCGGCAGAGTTTCCTTTGTAAAACTGGTCCCGAATGGGGTACAACAAGAATGACAATATATATGCAATGATAAAGGCATCCCCAAGCGGGAGCTAGCTCTTCGTCAATAGACGGTCACAACCACACATGCAACAATAATATACAACGCCAAGTGGCGAGGATCAAACCCAAAAGAAAGCTCAAGCAACAAGAAACCGCAATACTACTAAGCGCGACTCTAAGGTCGAATAATACATCACTAAAGTCTAGGTCTGAAACAATATACAAGTTTTGGTTGATGGAAATTCTAGATACAATGAATAAAATGAATACAATGGTGGTTCTTGATGCGAAAGAATCCACCTACCAAAAGCAAGCCACCCGCAAGAAAGTAGTATGCCAGAAATGCCGCAATGAAACCTGTACGGCAGAACCTGCAAGAACTGTGGCACAACGGGGGTGAGTTGCCAACTCGTGAATAGAAATATCTACAAGCAGAAACCGAATGCAAGACATAAACCTAAGTCAACAATCAGTAATAATCCACAAGAGTACATCTGAGTGTGATAAGGTGGCAAGGTAACATCTAAATATGTATGTGGTGCCAAGTACTCAGGTAATAACATGTCACGAATGTAAGGTATGCTGTATGAAGTAAATATGATGAAGTATCAAGTGATATCAATACACATATATTAGCGTCCCATACCACTAATATTGGTGTAAGGGTATATATAACAGCGCCCTCATACCCTGTTATATATACAAATGAAGTATGATAAGTGTAAATCCAGTCTGTATATGATCCATGTCTGTATATGATCCATATCTGTATATGAGCTATGTCTGTATATGGTCTGTATATAATCTATGTCTGTATATACGTGGAACCCGTCCACCCGTCACCCAATGACAATAAGCATCATGTATGCACTATGAGGATGTAAACAAATCATGGTAAAACATCATGAAACCCGTGCCAAGCATCGACACGTAAATCCTCATCCCTATGGGGCTCCGTCTGCGGTATCGGCCCTCGGCCCCGGCAGTACGGGTCAGCCCATATCCATCTCTGGGCTCCGGTCGGAATCCTCCAGATATCCGCCGAGCTCAAGTACAATCACCGGTAGGTAGTAGTCCCTCTGCCGGGCTCACCGTCTATCACACAGCGAAACCGTTCTCGCCCCGGGGTACCATACCGGGTCCACCATGTACCCGTAATCGGCCTCAACCGCCTCCTCGATTCGGGTTTTTATATATCACTCTAGCACCGAGAAAACACATGGTGGACGCACCGAAATATCATATCAAGGGAACCGGGTTTTTAAATGATTACATATTTGAAATAGCCACGGTTCCCAAATCCAGAAATCACATATAATCCAAACCAAAATGTAAGTCACTAATCTGATATGATATGTGCGTCAAACATAAATATCATGTCAAGTCACATATAGATGAGCTACAATATAATGATCAGGTGTGATATAAGCATCAATGTGAGTATCAAGTCATGTCACATATAAATGAGCTACAATATGATGATCAGATGTGATATAAGCATCAATATGAGTATCAAGTCAAGTCACATATAAATGAGCTACAATATGATGATCAGATGTGATATAAGCATCAAATGTGAGTATCAAGTCAAGTCACATATAGATGAGCTATAATATAATGATCAGGTGTGACATAAGCATCAATGTGAGTATCAAGTCATGTCACATATAAATGAGCTACAATATGATGATCAGATGTGATATAAGCATCAATGTGAGTATCAAGTCAAGTCACATATAAATGAGCTACAATATGATGATCAGATGTGATATAAGCATCAAATGTGAGTATCAAGTCAAGTCACATATAGATGAGCTATAATATAATGATCAGGTGTGACATAAGCATCAATGTGAGTATCAAGTCATGTCACATATAAATGAGCTACAATATGATGATCAGATGTGATATAAGCATCAAATGTGAGTATCAAGTCAAGTCACATATGTTTGTGTACAGGTCTATGTGTACAATATGCCATATGGAAATCATACCATGAATGCAGCAGTACTACAGTGTAGTGGCATAGCAATTATCGATGATGAAGTGTGTGAGCCGGCAATCAGTGTACGTGGAACATACGCATCATCGATAATGGTGCTGGTGTCCTAACAGCATGATGGCAATATAACAATAAGCACAAGTAATGCCATGCAAATAGTATGAACAGGTGCAATCGAATAATCAACGCAATAGTGAAGAATCTAACTCAAAAGCTATATCATGCAACCTTGCCTTTTGAAGTAAGACGAATCGGGGTCTTTGGTAAAACAAGGGCTACGGTGTTTAGAAAATAGACACTACACATTTGAAAATATCCGTAGAATCCCCTTTTTCCCTATCTTGCAATATTCCCGATTCGTTAGTTTGAAATAGGTATGACTCTGGTCTAATCTAACATCTACTATGCAACTACTGATCTAAGTATCATGCAAGTCTGGAGGGGTATGGAAACCGCCTAAATCTGAGTCGATACATATATAAAGGTATATAGTCGGTGATCTCGCCTCAACGTCGTATCATAAGATATCCTCGAGTTATGAGTGCGGATCTATCATCGATATCGGCTCGTACGGTAATCATCGTACGGCATCCCAATAGCTGGGTACGGGTCAACATCTCACTATCTCATCACATAACAGGTATCACTATCATCAGATCACATAGCCTGGGGTACTACTCTATGTCTAGCACCAAACGATACCATCAATGAAGTATGCATGCGGGGTAAACATATATCCCAAGCCCGCAAGAAATCACAAATCATATCCCACAATGAATCGTATCCAATCACCGATCTCACGTCATCAAGCCCACATCATCGACTCATTACCAACGTCATCAAACATCATCCATCAAGGGTAGGTATAAGAGATATACAAGTGTAGGCGTGTAGGTGCAATTCTATCCTAGGGTTCGCAACTAGGAACTACACTAATCACTTCTAACCCTACTACCCATAATACTTCTAACACAAAGCTACAACACACTAAACTATCACACATCTACTATATATATTATACTAACTACGGACTGCGGGGGTGCTATACGCCATCCACCCGACTTCCCACTGTAGATATAATCTACTCACCTTGCATCATCATTTGCGGACGTCGCCACGCATTTGTTTGTCGTCTCGAAGTCTTCATGGGTACCTACACACCAACATATCGTATATGCGCATTAAAACCAAATTCAAGCTAAAACGGCGCACGAAATCCAAAACGATACGATAAGGGGGCCTATAGGTGAGAACCTATGGCACGCCTTCAAAACCATCAATAAATCCTCTATATCGTCGTATAAACGCCAAATAGTCGAGGTAAAACGAAACACACCAATGCAGAAATGAAAATACGGAATACGGAAACTAAAGTCCAAAACAGCAACTCATGAAATGTGTCCCAGATTTTACCCTAGATCAGTTTATACAAATCTATATATACCAGGGGCCTAAACTAACAATGTAGGAGCTACAGAACGAAAACGAGACAAAAAGGTGGGACCCAGGCCGCAATTGGCGGCCAAAAGGGCAAAATTGGCGGCCGTACGGATGAGTTGGAGGCTAGGGTTTGGGGTGTTGGTTCAATTGTGCCTGCACATCTCACTGTCCACTCAATATCATTTTAGGAGTCTCGGGGTGTTAGCAGATTCAAATTAACCTTCCCAGATTACACAATTTCCCCGATATCGGTTTCTAAAATCCGTATTTCTGGTTCTAGCTTCAGGTTTTGGGTTCCAATTCATGCACTAGGGTGTTTACAAGTCCTCTACTGAGCTCAATTTCACATTACAACTCAAGTTTCTCTCAAACCCTAACTAGGTTTTCACCAAGTCCATAATATCACACAATATCGATATAATCTTAATATGGGGTTATAGGAAAGGCTATAATTGAGCTAATGGTTCAGAAATTACCTCACTTGGCAACTCAAGAACTTTCTTGAGTTGCCCTCTAGTGGCCAAATCCACGCTTTCTTGGTCCATCTTGTAGATCTCGAGCTCGTGCACATTTTTAATGAAACGGACATGAGGTTTTGGTGTTGTTTTAGAGATGAAAAGAGGGATTGAAGAGGGGGAGAATGATGAGGAAGAGGCAGCAGCAGCAAGGGAAAGAAGTGGGAGGGAAAAATGAAGGCAAAACAATGGCTAAGGCTTTGTCAAAGATGCCCATACCCTCTCTCACCAACTCCATTCTTAATTCCTTTTCTTTTTCTTTTCTTTTCCTTTTTCTTTTAAATCCCTAACCTTCTCACCTCAATAGTAATCCCAAATAAGAAACACATGAAAGAAAATGCATAAGTGTGAGAAAAAGTGATATGTGCAAGTTTTGCACAAAATTGCCAGAAAACCCGATTAGCGATTTTAATCGCGATTAGCACTAAATTAGTGTCAAATTAATCACAAAAACTTAAAAATGTCATAATTCACTAATTTACCCTATTTTAGAATTTTCCATAATTTTTCATAATTTTTCTAACATTTTTCCTATTTATTTGCATTTAATTATTAAAATAATCAATAAAATAATATTAAATTATAAAAATTCCCAAAATTAATATTTTATACTTTTGAAAATGTTACAATCTACCCCCCTTAAAGAAATTCGGTCCCCGAATTTAAATTTAAACCCCCACTACTAAAACAATTTCAATAATAATCCATTTTGTCGGGGTTCCGAAAACATCAATACATAGAGAATATCATAAAAAGAAATGTACTACTCTACTAGCAATCAATCCCCAAAATGCATATAAGAATATCCTATGCGTCTGGTGCGCAAGGAATCAAAATCCATATATGTGTCAAACAGGTGTATAAAACAACATCTAGGTGCAACGGGTGTGCACGAAACATCTGTCGTAGGCAACGGGTGTGCCTGACAGAAAAAAAAATCAGGTGCATATGAAATGCACGAAGAATTCCGATTTAGTGCATCTGGCGTGCACCAAAATCGTATATCAAAACACTAAAGGTGCATGAAAACTACGCTGGAAGTGCAAATCAAATCACTGAATACGATAGGCATGAAATCTCAATCAATATCTCAAATGTAATAACTCAGCGCAAAATATATAAATATCCAGTGGGTGCATGAAACCAATATCATAAAACTCAGTCATCAAAACTAAATCATGCAAACCGAACGCCCAAAATGCCGAAATCCCAAACGACGGATACGTGATAATCGAATCACAAAATCACAAATCATAAATACCGTCGTCGGTAGTTCCTCCTTCAAGGTCGGGAAGGAGTCGGTGCAATCCACTGCTAGCAGCGCAGGATATCTACGTGCCTCTTGCTCACGGTCTGGCGTCCTCTGACTCTGGGTCCTTATCTTCTCTGCGGATTTCCTATCTCGCAGTCAATCGGCTCATCGGCCCTGTCAGGTGTGCTAACGGGGACGATTCCGTTCTGGTACTTCTCTGGTCACCTCTCGGTCAAACCTCAGGACCACTCGTAAGGTAGCATATCGCTGGCGTCGGCCTCCGGCTCTCTGAATGCACGTCACCTCTGATCCTGGGTGCAAACATCATTGCAGCAATGTCCTGGAAGGAATCCTGCTCAAGGTCTCTTCCAATCATGCCTATGCCGATCTGTACAGAGGCTGGCTCTCTTGTACTACCTCTTCTCGCTTGATAGAAATCTATGTCCTCAGCACAACATTTTCTCGGAAATTGGTCACATTCCAACGTCTCTGTAAGCAAATCAGGTCTCTAGTCTCGACGGGAAGCAATGACAGCTCGTCAGTGTCTCACACGAACCTCTGGTTCCACATGTCTCTATCATCGTCCACTATGACGTCACGCCACACTACTATGCACTGCACTGTTCTCGGCCACGGCCAATCTGAAGTCTCTCGCACGGACTCGAAATCGCGTACTCTGTAGCTTCATCATTCTACAGAAGATGTCAGGCTGAACTGGTCCTCGGGAACACGTCCCAACCATCGGAGGAATACTCATCTCTCGTCCGTCCTTGATCAATTCGCAACGCATCTGGGTAAGTTCCTCTATCCGAACTGGGTCAACTACCTCGTCGACAATGCCGAACTCTGGCCTGCTGGGTGCGCGCAATACGACTACTCCTGGTCCAGGTCTTCTCGTATCGTACTCCAGAAAGGTCTTGTCGAGGTTCCTTTCTCAAATCTCATTCCTGCCGAAATGCCCGGAAGTCATCATCCAATGCTGAAGCTAAAGCTTATTCCGGAATGGCTGCATACTCATCGCGCTTCTTTCTGGAAGATATATCCATATACCACGCCTCTGGGTGCGTATAACATCTCTGATGTCAGCGGAGTGGGACGTCATCTCGTCGAAATCTCGTACGAACCCTTTTCTTCACTCTGCTCAAATGTCGACTGATTCGGACATAACTCATCCTGGCTGCATGTACTGTGCTCCAACGGCTATGCTCGCATCTGGAGTCTCCAAGCAGTATCCCATCACGATATCCGAAAGATGTCGAACCATCCGATCGACTCGTCAGATCCTCATAATCCCCCAAGAGCTCATATCTCGGGTACAGTTTAATAGTATCGAGTACATGCCACAGCGTCGGTGGTCCAGCCGTAGAAGGGCAAACCCAAGCCTCACTAATGGCGCCGAGGAACCGCCGTAAACCCTAAGGTTCAAAGGCTGTCACACGGTCATTAAGTCGAGTTAGGGTTTCATTCTTCTAGAGGGTCCATAGAATCACCTGCATGTCTTTCCGTATACTTTAAACTTGGAAAATGGGCTCCTGACATTCGATCGTCTCAATCGACTCTCAACGAACCTGCGTGAAATCGTCTCTAGCTGGAAACGATCTATCTGATGACCTCGCATCGGTAACGAACGAACCACATGTCCTAGTCATTCATCCTCAGGTGACTAGCGACTCGCTATCATCTCTCTGAGTATATGCTTACGCTGCAACAGCTCCAATCATCTGGGCGATATCTCATCATTTACAGTAGCAACTGGCTCATACGCCTGTACGCCGAACAATGCCTCAATCCTCCAGGAAGGGCAATACATAGGCGGTCATCTCTGGATCGGTCTGCTCTAGATCTGAGTAAGATTCTCCACACTGGAACTCTTCAACTCAACTGGGCCCGCTCTGGCGCAAAATCGGACGAATCACCTTCGTCTCTCAATCGGGTATACTAGCTATCATCTGTCGCATATCTGCCTGAAAGCTCCGGCAATCTCAGCTCGTAAGCTCCGAAAGCAACATCATGTCGATCTCGGCAACAGCTGGTCTATCTGTCTGCACGGTAGGCGACATCACAATCTCTGAGGTATGCTGTACATCAACAGTCCTCTCTCAACTGGCAGCTCTAACAATGGCCCGATCATCCGGTGCAAATCCAAGCACTCGCCTCCACTAGAGGTCACAATCGCCAATACTAACTCGAGACATTCCCATGTCACCAGAAAACACAATGGTCGGCCCTCGTACCAAACGAGCTCACACCGGCCGTAATCCTAGCAGCAGCCCAAACTGCGCTCAAACATGGTGACAGGAATCTCAATCGAGTATCAAAAGAGCACATCAATGACAAGAAGGAAACAACAGATCCAAAGTGGATACATGATCATAGGAAAGAACAGCATCAATGAAGATATGATCATGAACTAATAGAATCGGGAATCCCAAATGGATGAATAATCCTGGATATGAAGAGAATCACTGATCTCGAAGAATATGCACATCCTAAGGTTCCTTAAGCGGAGTGGCGTGTCTTAAGTATGCCGCGGAACATACCAACGGTACGTCACTCTACTTTAGTCACCTATTCCATCAACCAAGGGTCATCCTAATACGACGAAAGTTCGGGTCTAATACCCCCTCGACCAAGTCTAAGTTCCGTAAGGTCAAGCCTAAGTTCCGTATATAAATAAACGCCCTAGGCTCCACATAGTCAAACTCAGACTCGAACCAAGGTCAACCTAGCGCTCTGATACCAACTTTGTCACGACCCAAAGTTTGGCCCGTGACCGGCACTTAACCACGTAACGTCTACAGGCGTAACGCGACTAAGTAAGCCGAAAACCCAGAAATCTAAAACCCTTTTTAAGAATAAGTAAAGAAACAGGTTTAAAGAAGTAAAGAACTACATGTTTAACAATCAAGGTTTTTAAATAACTAAGCCGAATATGCAATTTAAAACAGTACAGTCTTTTCTAAAAGTTTCGGCAGAGTTTCCTTTGTAAAACTGGTCCCGAATGGGGTACAACAAGAATGACAATATATATGCAATGATAAAGGCATCCCCAAGCGGGAGCTAGCTCTTCGTCAATAGACGGTCACAACCACACATGCAACAATAATATACAACGCCAAGTGGCGAGTATCAAACCCAAAAGAAAGCTCAAGCAACAAGAAACCGCAATACTACTAAGCGCGACTCTAAGGTCGAATAATACATCACTAAAGTCTAGGTCTGAAACAATATACAAGTTTTGGTTGATGGAAATTCTAGATACAATGAATAAAATGAATACAATGGTGGTTCTTGATGCGAAAGAATCCACCTACCAAAAGCAAGCCACCCGCAAGAAAGTAGTATGCCAGAAATGCCGCAATGAAACCTGTACGGCAGAACCTGCAAGAACTGTGGCACAACGGGGGTGAGTTGCCAACTCGTGAATAGAAATATCTACAAGCAGAAACCGAATGCAAGACATAAACCTAAGTCAACAATCAGTAATAATCCACAAGAGTACATCTGAGTGTGATAAGGTGGCAAGGTAACATCTAAATATGTATGTGGTGCCAAGTACTCAGGTAATAACATGTCACGAATGTAAGGTATGCTGTATGAAGTAAATATGATGAAGTATCAAGTGATATCAATACACATATATTAGCGTCCCATACCACTAATATTGGTGTAAGGGTATATATAACAGCGCCCTCATACCCTGTTATATATACAAATGAAGTATGATAAGTGTAAATCCAGTCTGTATATGATCCATGTCTGTATATGATCCATATCTGTATATGAGCTATGTCTGTATATGGTCTGTATATAATCTATGTCTGTATATACGTGGAACCCGTCCACCCGTCACCCAATGACAATAAGCATCATGTATGCACTATGAGGATGTAAACAAATCATGGTAAAACATCATGAAACCCGTGCCAAGCATCGACACGTAAATCCTCATCCCTATGGGGCTCCGTCTGCGGTATCGGCCCTCGGCCCCGGCAGTACGGGTCAGCCCATATCCATCTCTGGGCTCCGGTCGGAATCCTCCAGATATCCGCCGAGCTCAAGTACAATCACCGGTAGGTAGTAGTCCCTCTGCCGGGCTCACCGTCTATCACACAGCGAAACCGTTCTCGCCCCGGGGTACCATACCGGGTCCACCATGTACCCGTAATCGGCCTCAACCGCCTCCTCGATTCGGGTTTTTATATATCACTCTAGCACCGAGAAAACACATGGTGGACGCACCGAAATATCATATCAAGGGAACCGGGTTTTTAAATGATTACATATTTGAAATAGCCACGGTTCCCAAATCCAGAAATCACATATAATCCAAACCAAAATGTAAGTCACTAATCTGATATGATATGTGCGTCAAACATAAATATCATGTCAAGTCACATATAGATGAGCTACAATATAATGATCAGGTGTGATATAAGCATCAATGTGAGTATCAAGTCATGTCACATATAAATGAGCTACAATATGATGATCAGATGTGATATAAGCATCAATGTGAGTATCAAGTCAAGTCACATATAAATGAGCTACAATATGATGATCAGATGTGATATAAGCATCAAATGTGAGTATCAAGTCAAGTCACATATAGATGAGCTATAATATAATGATCAGGTGTGACATAAGCATCAATGTGAGTATCAAGTCATGTCACATATAAATGAGCTACAATATGATGATCAGATGTGATATAAGCATCAATGTGAGTATCAAGTCAAGTCACATATAAATGAGCTACAATATGATGATCAGATGTGATATAAGCATCAAATGTGAGTATCAAGTCAAGTCACATATAGATGAGCTATAATATAATGATCAGGTGTGACATAAGCATCAATGTGAGTATCAAGTCATGTCACATATAAATGAGCTACAATATGATGATCAGATGTGATATAAGCATCAAATGTGAGTATCAAGTCAAGTCACATATGTTTGTGTACAGGTCTATGTGTACAATATGCCATATGGAAATCATACCATGAATGCAGCAGTACTACAGTGTAGTGGCATAGCAATTATCGATGATGAAGTGTGTGAGCCGGCAATCAGTGTACGTGGAACATACGCATCATCGATAATGGTGCTGGTGTCCTAACAGCATGATGGCAATATAACAATAAGCACAAGTAATGCCATGCAAATAGTATGAACAGGTGCAATCGAATAATCAACGCAATAGTGAAGAATCTAACTCAAAAGCTATATCATGCAACCTTGCCTTTTGAAGTAAGACGAATCGGGGTCTTTGGTAAAACAAGGGCTACGGTGTTTAGAAAATAGACACTACACATTTGAAAATATCCGTAGAATCCCCTTTTTCCCTATCTTGCAATATTCCCGATTCGTTAGTTTGAAATAGGTATGACTCTGGTCTAATCTAACATCTACTATGCAACTACTGATCTAAGTATCATGCAAGTCTGGAGGGGTATGGAAACCGCCTAAATCTGAGTCGATACATATATAAAGGTATATAGTCGGTGATCTCGCCTCAATGTCGTATAATAAGATATCCTCGAGTTATGAGTGCGGATCTATCATCGATATCGGCTCGTACGGTAATCATCGTACGGCATCCCAATAGCTGGGTACGGGTCAACATCTCACTATCTCATCACATAACAGGTATCACTATCATCAGATCACATAGCCTGGGGTACTACTCTATGTCTAGCACCAAACGATACCATCAATGAAGTATGCATGCGGGGTAAACATATATCCCAAGCCCGCAAGAAATCACAAATCATATCCCACAATGAATCGTATCCAATCACCGATCTCACGTCATCAAGCCCACATCATCGACTCATTACCAACGTCATCAAACATCATCCATCAAGGGTAGGTATAAGAGATATACAAGTGTAGGCGTGTAGGTGCAATTCTATCCTAGGGTTCGCAACTAGGAACTACACTAATCACTTCTAACCCTACTACCCATAATACTTCTAACACAAAGCTACAACACACTAAACTATCACACATCTACTATATATATTATACTAACTACGGACTGCGGGGGTGCTATACGCCATCCACCCGACTTCCCACTGTAGATATAATCTACTCACCTTGCATCATCATTTGCGGACGTCGCCACGCATTTGTTTGTCGTCTCGAAGTCTTCATGGGTACCTACACACCAACATATCGTATATGCGCATTAAAACCAAATTCAAGCTAAAACGGCGCACGAAATCCAAAACGATACGATAAGGGGGCCTATAGGTGAGAACCTATGGCACGCCTTCAAAACCATCAATAAATCCTCTATATCGTCGTATAAACGCCAAATAGTCGAGGTAAAACGAAAC
The DNA here is from genome assembly GCA_030015575.1 of Agapanthus africanus. Taxonomy (NCBI): domain Eukaryota; kingdom Viridiplantae; phylum Streptophyta; class Magnoliopsida; order Asparagales; family Amaryllidaceae; genus Agapanthus; species Agapanthus africanus. The sequence goes on along the minus strand of CM057339.1, from coordinate 476,572,274 downwards.
ACACCAATGCAGAAATGAAAATACGGAATACGGAAACTAAAGTCCAAAACAGCAACTCATGAAATGTGTCCCAGATTTTACCCTAGATCAGTTTATACAAATCTATATATACCAGGGGCCTAAACTAACAATGTAGGAGCTACAGAACGAAAACGAGACAAAAAGGTGGGACCCAGGCCGCAATTGGCGGCCAAAAGGGCAAAATTGGCGGCCGTACGGATGAGTTGGAGGCTAGGGTTTGGGGTGTTGGTTCAATTGTGCCTGCACATCTCACTGTCCACTCAATATCATTTTAGGAGTCTCGGGGTGTTAGCAGATTCAAATTAACCTTCCCAGATTACACAATTTCCCCGATATCGGTTTCTAAAATCCGTATTTCTGGTTCTAGCTTCAGGTTTTGGGTTCCAATTCATGCACTAGGGTGTTTACAAGTCCTCTACTGAGCTCAATTTCACATTACAACTCAAGTTTCTCTCAAACCCTAACTAGGTTTTCACCAAGTCCATAATATCACACAATATCGATATAATCTTAATATGGGGTTATAGGAAAGGCTATAATTGAGCTAATGGTTCAGAAATTACCTCACTTGGCAACTCAAGAACTTTCTTGAGTTGCCCTCTAGTGGCCAAATCCACGCTTTCTTGGTCCATCTTGTAGATCTCGAGCTCGTGCACATTTTTAATGAAACGGACATGAGGTTTTGGTGTTGTTTTAGAGATGAAAAGAGGGATTGAAGAGGGGGAGAATGATGAGGAAGAGGCAGCAGCAGCAAGGGAAAGAAGTGGGAGGGAAAAATGAAGGCAAAACAATGGCTAAGGCTTTGTCAAAGATGCCCATACCCTCTCTCACCAACTCCATTCTTAATTCCTTTTCTTTTTCTTTTCTTTTCCTTTTTCTTTTAAATCCCTAACCTTCTCACCTCAATAGTAATCCCAAATAAGAAACACATGAAAGAAAATGCATAAGTGTGAGAAAAAGTGATATGTGCAAGTTTTGCACAAAATTGCCAGAAAACCCGATTAGCGATTTTAATCGCGATTAGCACTAAATTAGTGTCAAATTAATCACAAAAACTTAAAAATGTCATAATTCACTAATTTACCCTATTTTAGAATTTTCCATAATTTTTCATAATTTTTCTAACATTTTTCCTATTTATTTGCATTTAATTATTAAAATAATCAATAAAATAATATTAAATTATAAAAATTCCCAAAATTAATATTTTATACTTTTGAAAATGTTACATAACATATGAAAACACAATATAAGAATGCAATGTGATGCGAACAACAATAATATGCGAGAGCTGAATAATAAGCACAACAATGATGAATATGCAATAAATAATATGGGTCATATAGTAAACTACAGGTCTAAACTAACAGACTGATCGAAAAGGTAAGGAAACCACCTAAATCTGAGTCGATATATATATATATATATATATATATATATATATATATATATATAAGTCGGTGATCCTGCCTCAATAGCATCCCATACAATACCCTATATAATATGACATTCTCGAGTCAAGAGTGCGTATCTATCATCAATATAGCTCGTATGATAAATCCATCGTACGGTATCCCAAATCTGGGTACGGGTCAATATCACATTATCTCATTATTCATCTGGTATCCTTTTTATCATATATCATGATCTGGGGGTACTGATCTACGTCTAGTACAATACTGATACCATCTATGTATATGGATGTGTGTGTATGAAAACACCATGCCTAAAGACCCGCTAAACATCGTATCGTATCTCATAATGCGAACCACATCACATCACCAATCTCATGGCCTCAAGTCCAATCTCATCGACTTATTTCCAAATCCATATAGTATCCACATAATCCATGTATATATATATATATATATATATATAAACACACAGAGTCCCATACCCATGTGCATATATATATATATATATATATATATATATATATATACATACATATCCCCATTTACGCATAGGTAAATAAATGTATGCATGTGTGCGTGTGCGTGTGGGTGTAATCTCTAATCTCGAGTTTTGCAACTAACGCTAAACTAACGTTAACTTCTAAGTACACTAAGCTAACCCTATCTGGATAAACAATAAACCCATAACAATATATAACATATATGTATGTATGTATGTATGTATACGTATACATCACTATGAAATTAAGGGGGTGCTATACGCCATCCACCCGACTTCCCTCGTAGATATATATCTACTCACTTTGATTTTCGTTTGCCAATGCCGAAGTCTCCACGCACTTGATTTTCGTATCGAAGTCCTTGTGGGGGTACCTACACATCATAGAGTATCGTGCCGCATTAAAATCCCATCCGCAATCGAAACGACACACGAAACTCACATAGGTCAAAACCTATGGTTTGCTCTCGCCAAACAACCAAATAACACTCGATTTCGATGTACAACGTCAAGTGATCGTAGTAAAACACAAATACTAAAACTCGAATTCATAAACACAAAAGAATTCAAACCAGCAACCCATACAAATGGTCCCAGATTTTGTTTAAGGGAAAAACTAGGTTCACAAACAATACTGGGGTTATATATAGGGTGTATGTGAGCTACTGAAGCAACCTGGGCACCTAATTCTACAAAGTGGCCGGCCCCTACCCCCATAATTCCGGCCAGCTCGATTTTGGTAGGGTGGAATTGTCTCGTATTGGTAGGGTGGTCTTCTAGTAGTCAATCTAAGATTCTGAAGTTGTTTGCTTATCTCGTAAATGTTCTAGGTCATCCCAGATTTCCCTGCACACTCTAAAAACTCACAAAACCGACATGAACAGTTTCAGTTTTCTGTAATTTGGGTTTGTTTCAAATTGGTCCAGGTATTTAGCACTATAGGGGGTTTCTAGTCACCAATACACTCATAGACAACATCTCAACTCAAGAATCCCTCAAAACTCTAACTTGGGAATTTCAATGTTCACTAAACCGATATAAAACACCTCTAAACTGGTATGGGTGCTAAGGAAATCTAAATAAAATACTAGGAGTGCAGAAATTATCTCATTTGGCAACTCAAGACGAGTTGCCCTAAGTGCCCAAAATCCTTGCTTTCTTGGTCCAAAGTGTAGCTTGTGACCTTGTGCAAGCTTTTTGTGAAGTGGGGATGGATTTTTGATGTAGTTTTGAGGGTGTTATGAGGCTTGAAGAGGGGGAGGGAAAGAGGGCAGTAGCTAAGATGAGAGAGGAGAGGAAAAAGATGAAGAAAATAAAGAGGGAGACAATGACCAAGACTTAGGTTTGACCCCTCACCTCTCTCTCTCTCATGCCCATACCTCACTTTTCTATTCTTTTCTTTTCTTTTCTTTATCTTTTCTATCCTTTCTCTTCTCATTTTAAAAACAAGCAAATGCATGAAAGATGAAGAAAAGACCATGGTAAACAAATGTAAAAATGTAATTTGACATGGTACATGTCATGCACAAAACAAGCTTAATGCGCGATTAGCGATATTTAATCGCGATTAGAATTAAAATAGTGTATAATTAATCATAAAAATTTATAATTTGCTTAAATCACATAAAACACCTCATTTCAGTAATTTCTATAATTTTCCAAATTTTTCCCAATTTATCGGTATTTAATTATACCGCACTAATAAAATATTCAATATATTTATTATTAAATTATAAAAATTCCCAAAAATAATATTTTATTTTTCTGAAATGTTACATACGTATATACTTTATAATGTTGTGCTTACGATTTGATTTTTGCTACGTTTATGATATTCTCATCGCATTGCATATACCCGTGCTAGTGCACCTGCACAATTATCAATGATGTGTATGTTACACTAACACAGATTGCCGGCTCACACATAATCATCATCGGTAATTGCCATGTCACTTACACAGTCAACTTGCTATATCATACTATTACTCTTAATTGTTTAGTAGTATCACATGACTCGTTTGCATGATATACTGATATGCTCACATCACTATTCTATATTGCATGATATACTGATATGCTGACATTTTTGTTCTATGTTTGCATACATCATGCTTTACGATTATACACATTGAGATGATGTTTTCATGAGATTCTGGATTTGAGAACCGTGGTTATATTTCAAAAGAAAGTATGTATTGTTTTAAAAACCCGGTTTCTCTTGATATGATATTTCGAGGCATCCACCATATGTTTTCTCGGTTATGAGCTATGTGATACCCGATTCGAGGAGCTGGATGAACCGTTTGCGGGCATATGGTGGAACCGGTATGGTACCCCAGGGTAAGAAAGGTATGTTGTGCAGTAGACGATGAGCCTGGCAGAGGGACTACTACCTACCGGTGATAGCTTGGACCCGGCGGTTATCCGTAGGATACCGACCGGAGTCATGAGATGGATATGGGCTGATCCGGACTGACGGAGCCCATGGCCCGATCCGAACTAACGGAGCCCGAGATATGAGGATTTACGTGTCGATGATGGACACGGGTTTCATGAGATTTCGAGTGTCGGTGTTGGGCACTCAGGTTCCATGATAATGATGTGTCATTGATGGACACACGTTGGTTGTTATCCTCATATATACATGCTTATGCTTTCATGATGTTTCGAGTGTCGATGTTGGACAATCAGGTTCCATGATGTTGATAGTGTCATTGATGGACACGTGGATGATATCTACCTGCATATAGGCATGTAATTCAGATGTTTATTTGTATATGCCATTTGAATTGAGTATATTGTTGACATATATGCATACATGGTCACCTTAGATATTATAGTATTACCTTCTTGATATAGTGACCTAGGAAATCGTTGTTTTATTCGATTTCTTCCTGCTGATGTTTTCTACTCACGATTTGGCAACTCATCCCCGTTGTGCCACAGTTCTTGCAGGTTTGACCGCATAGGATCAGTGACGGTATCGCTGGCACACAACTTTTCTTCGAGTGTTTGCTATGGTAGGTGGGACACATTGGATCGTGCACACGATTGTATTAATTATTTCCTAATGTATCTAGATAAACTCCATCAATCAGAAAACTAGTATTTGTATAATTAGTAAGACTTAGAAAGACTTGTGGTTGCGAGACTTAGAGCGATGGGGTATATGTTCGCTATTGGTGGTTTTGATGTCTCACTTTATTTATCATTCCTTCTGTGCTGATCTTCATCGTTGGGTGTCGTATATATATGTTGCTCACTTGCGTGGTTGTAATTCCGCCATTCGGTGAATAGCTAGTTCCCTCTTGGGGGATGCCTTTCATATTGTTATGCATATATGGTTTCGGTTCAAATATACAAGGGAAGTGCTGCCCAAATTTTTAAAAGACGAGAAATCTTCTCAATTTTAGTACATTCTACTTGCATTTTCTTATATCATTAGTTATGCATTTATAGATAAACTGTATTTCATTATATCTTTATTTCAAAACTGCACCCCCACTATTTTCCGTAAAAGGTTTAGATTTTCTGGGCTTCGGCATACTTGAATTACATTACGCCTTTAGACGTTGCGTGATTTAAGTGCCGGTCATGAACTAAATTTCGGGTCCTGACAAGAAACAGATATATGAAATATAAGACATACTTGGAGTTCCGTGTTTTTAGATTAAACCATTAACGAAAAACATGGATTCCACGGTCATGATGAATAGTTAAGCCCACACCCCTAAACCCATACGAGAGCGGCAAGCAACCCTGCCAATTTTAGAGTTAGGCAACCAGTCTCGACTCCTCGAGATGGCCACCCAGTGGACTCTAAAACCTGGTTACTTGTGCTCTTCGTCTTGGGTTTATCCTGATGCGGAAAAGTAAATAATATTCATCAAGGTGACTACATCCTCACTCACGGATGTGCCCCTATAAAATAATATTACATACAATAATTTATATGAATGAAAATGAAAAACTCTCATCTGATATAAACCCCCGGTTATTCAATCACGATGATCCAATATATCATATCGATAAGTAGCTATCAACGATCATCATCGTATGTAAATATGTGTACCCCCAATCTCATTGACGTAGAGCAACGAGATTTGGAATACCACATATTATACTTACTGCCGGAGAAAAGAAACTCGAATTCTTAATCCATTTGGTATCAAGTTCATATTATTGCATAATATTATAATAACATGCCATAGCCCAAAAATTCACACTTTTAGCCTCGACACGAGTTCAGAAAAAATCCCGAATCGGAACCCGTTAACCACCAAACCGCCAACACCTTTTAAGCCTTGATTCGTCCCCGAAATGGGGTTGAATCTAGGGTGGAAATAGCTCCGGATAGGGGCTGAAACTGCACAGGAAAAGCCCCGAAACGGGGCTGATCCAGTATCTGTCCAGCCCCATCCGGGGCTGATTCGGCCTCGGTTCGGCCCCATTTCGGGGCAGGACCGAGCATAAATTGTATGGGTATTAGGTACTCATGATAGTATACAAAACTCTTGGTCCGAACCAAGAATCTGGTGCAAGCGAAAAGTTTATTTTTAAGCGATTTCAAAAACTTGTTTTCCAAAAAATGGATTAACTTGATTCTAAAAATTACAATAATAAATATGAGACTTTAGTTTGGATCTAATACCATGAAAGTAGATCCTAGCACCTCTACTAGGGTTTTAATGTTGGATATGTATGCCCTAGAGGCAATTATTGTATAGTACTACTTTGTATATTACATTTTGGAAGCTTGGAATATATACATGGATTAACGACAGTCTTGCTCGATATTGTAGTATGCTACTTGGTTTGTATCTATCTTAATATGTGTATATGATTCTTTTAACATATCGCTAATACATATTGATGGAACCCTTAGGATTTTTGCTTGACTACCGGCGTTGTGATGGCGATCACACTAGTGGGGGCTGGGTAGTCTATAAGCACATCCTTATACAGGTCCCTAGTCGTAGGATTATCGAGACAGGGCATCGATACTCCAGAGTAGACTGGTACATGCGCTTATTATCCCAGCAGTGGAGATGGTTTGTCCTGCAGCCATCAGTACGTCGTACGGGAGATAGTATGCAGGTGCTCGTTAGGTTACGAGTATACTGGACGGGACTCGTCGGGAACTGTTGGTTGGTATTATACCTATCGTCAGTTAGCAGTTCCCAGGTGACATGAGTACAGCTTAGTCCGTTGACTTGACACTGCTACTTCGCCTCAAGTGTATTCCCACTGTTATTTGATTACTACCCTACCACGACTCTACTGAGTCGTGCATACAGGTAGTAGTTGGGTGCAGTCCCGAAGCACTTGGAGGCTGTGGCGGTTTGACATGATTTGTCTCTCTCAGTATTGGGGGTTGATATCGCGCTGTGTCTAGGAGAGCCATTACACAAAATCCCTGGCCAGGGAAAGTGAGATATACTGGTAGGTGTTCCTGTGTTTTCTCAGGGTGTTCTGGGCTACACTCCGACATGACTTATACCGCTATTAGGGGTCTGACGTTTACCACCCCTAGGCCCGATATGCGATACTCTTAGACGAACAGACCGGACTGTGCAGAGATTGTCACAGATAGGCTCAGTAGGAGTTCGGATAGGTTTTACTCATCGGCCTTCTTATCGACAGATACCTGGGTAGCCGTTACGCACAGCTAGTGCCGTTGACGTGCTTGTGGTTAAACCTACTGCTAGAGTACTTTCGAGTCTTTAGAGTCCCACACAGAGGGTTGTTCACCTTTGGGCGAAACGATGTAGAGGTCGTATGGTTTTACGACAGGGTTCGTTCACATACGCGTACTTATGCGTGTTTGGTGTTCGGGCATTTGATATTAGTGGGCTTTGGTTTAAGCCAGATCCTAGTATTTGATTTTGTGTTGGTTCAGTCTCATTGTATTCGTGTTCTTCGGAACAGAGATGCAGATATATGTATACAGTTGACAGAGCCAAATAAGGAGACACCTCATTAGGGTTTTGACCATTGACTTGATCAAAACCATAATGAGATGAAGGAAATTGATTACTAATTTTAATTAGAGATAATTGTGTCAAGGTTATTTAGTTTGACCATTTGACTTGTTGACCATTGTTGACTTATATATTTTTGTTAAGCAAAAGATATTTTGCTTAGCATTAATGGTGACATGATAATGGTCAAATCAAATGAACCATCACAATTTTGCTAATTAAAATTATTATTCTTTTATCCTAATATGAGAGCTATCTCTTCATTATTCATATATTCATTCTCTCCCATAGCTCTCTCTCCTTCATCCTCTCTCTCAAGCCCTCATCTTTCATGTGTTGAGAACCAAGGGCCATTGAGACCAAACCACTGAAGTCCCTCTCTACTCACTTTTGGGTTCTTAGTCTAGCATACCAAGCGCCCTAGTTACTTCATTGTTGAGGTTAGAGCTCAAGGTAGATGCTTTCGGGTGGATCTTCTTTGACGTGGAGAAGCCGGCGAGGAGGAGCCATCTACAACCACTCCAAGGAGCTTACAACAAGGAGAAGCACCACAAGAAGAGAATGAGTTCAAGCTTGAGGTATAACTTTCTATTATAGTAGATAGAACTCTTTTGTGCTAACTAGGTTTATGGTAAAGATCCGGTTTAGGGTTTATTCTAGCGCTAAGTTTTGTATCGTAGTAAAATTTTTGTTCCGCATTTGGCCATGGAAGTTGGCCGGGGTGCTAGTGTAACCCTTCATGGCATCAGAGCTAGCCCATAAACCCTAGAATAGCAAGATTAAATAATTTTAAAACAACGAAACCGAAACAAGTCCGTAACACCGAAATCCAAACCGCAGTTTCTGTTGTTTTTAAAAAGGCTTCAAATTTTTTTAAAAAAAACTGCAGTGTGATCTTTATACTATGAGATGTACCCAGAACAAAAACAGCCGTTTTCACCATGATTGGGCCGGCCAAAACCCTCAAATTTCCGGCCTCCTCGGTTCTAGTATAATGGAATTGGTTGAATTTTTTTCTGGGCACTTATCTCATGGAGTTTGGGTTTCTGGTGTTGTTTGGTTTTTGCCCAAATTTGATTCTCTGTTGTTTTCTGTATGGGGCAATTTGAACTGTTTCGAAGTCGTTAAATTTGACACTGTTTAATAGTTTACAGTACATTCACTTTTATCTGCACTGTGAATGTCACTTGATCGGTAAAACTCGTCTGATTGCTATATGTTCTTTTAGACAGGGTTTGCGAACGTGACATTCGCGTTGATGTTTTGTGCTTATACTGTGATTATGGTTGGATAGTCGTGATGGATAGCATGTGGTGCAATGTTAGTGGTACAGTTTATATTCATTTGTACATTTGTTATTGCGGGGCGAGCGTCCGACATGTGGACTGCCGTCTTTGCCGGGTTGTATATTTTTTTGGGGCATGACCGGGTTGAGGTCGTTGTCACCATTTGTACATATTATTTTCTTTTTCTGTACTAGGATTACCCCGCGGTGGAGTGCATGAATAGTCGGGTTCTAGAAGGAAACAAGCCCGCATCTCATGGCATTGAGACGGAGGGGGCTTCATTCTAGAATTGGCGGGCTATTCGCTGCACTCGTAGGGGGTATAGGATGACCCACGGAGGGACGCCCAAGTTACCGGATTCCGTGAAGTGCTGGGTGGCCCATTCACTTTGTTGAAGGGGCCTGCCTCACTTCTGAGATTGACAGGTAACTTTCAGCACTCGTATGGGTCCAGGTTTTCATTGCATATGTTATCCATACAACAGGGAATGTCGGGTTTTATTTGCGGCTCAAATGAAACCCAGGGCTCCAAGATTATCCACCATTCTGTATTGTTGGTTGAGATTATGTGATGTTCATTATTATCATGCCTGGGATGAATGTTGTATATACTTATATATATATATATATATATATATATATATATACTAGTAGATGCTGTATATGTTTTGCACCCACGCTAGTCCATCCCCCGCTCTGTCGTTGGTTAAGTAACCTAACGGGTGATGACGGGGCCCAGTGGCGAATGCGGATGGCATATACGTACATCATATTTTTGTTCTTTTCCAGTGTGATAGGTTATACTGATGGGACCATATTAATTTTGATTAATGCAAGAAAATAAACTTAAAAGATGTCGTTGGAACAATTTTCAAAAAGCTGTTATTGCAAGGTCGTTCTCTTTTGTTTTGCACAGTGGTATTCGGTTATGAATATCCAGCACCTCATTCGACGAGGCAAGGGCCGAGATCCCTTCCATGGGAGTGACCACTTGGACAGAGGTTTGCGTCAGGGTAATAACTTTACTATAGTCGATTACTTTTTACTTTGCATCGCGGTATTCAGTTGGAATATCCTGCACCTTATTCCTCGAGGAAAGAGCCGAGATCCCTTCATAGGGAGTGACCTCTTTAGCAAAAGTTTTTGCCACTATATATTTGTAAAACCACTCAGGTTCCTTCAACGATATCAAGTTCATTACGTTAACGGGTTTTTTCGCCAAAAACCGAGCCGTAGCCCTCCGTCATTTCTTATAAGTTATACTTAGTATTCGTGCTGAGTTTGTTGACTGTATCAAGGCGCAGTGAACGGTAGCTGAGTATTGCTTATCTGTAGCATACAATGTGATTGGTTAGGACAGTCGTGTAACCTTGTTGACTGTGTCAAGGGTTATGCAGGCGGGTTTAATGCAATTAAGATAATGATGGGTTGAATTTGACTAGGACTCTTTGATTTGTTGACTGTGACAAGGCCACTTGGGTCCTAAGGGCAAAAACCACATCAGGAGTTTCAAACATACAGGAAACTTGCAGATTCAGCATACCTTCTGGAGTGTGGTGACTAGAGTGAATTCCATCTAGGTCATCACACAATGCTAGTTAGATCCCGATCCCACTGATGAGTTGGATTAATCTCAGGAGATTATTTCACTTAACAATCAGTACTATAAACCAAGTAGGTGTCTCGAACGGTGTTAGCGGGGCTACACCTCCAGGGAAAAGAGTTTATATAATTAAGGAACTTCGCGAAAGCGTTGGAAAACGTCCCTCGAAGTACCAACACTAGCCTGGCTGAATGGTTAAGCAAGTATTGTGACGTGCGATTAATCCTGACTAGTTTTTCTTTTAAAGGTTTGAAGAAGAATTTGAGGAAACAATAGGAGCCATCCTGGTTAGATAAATTAATAACCAATCTAATCTTGCAAGAGCGCACACCGAGTGTTTCTTTTCTCTCTCTCCAGGTAGCAACCATTTCATGCCCTAATCAAGATAATAAAATGTATCGCTTGACCGATTTGATTTCTTATTTGGGGCTGGGGAACGTCGATTCGGCTCTAACTTACAACAACAGTGATAAGTATGAGCAAGGGAAAAAGGATTGTATGGATTCCAAGGAGACCCCATTGAAGAAGAAGCATACTATTGCATCTACTTCAGGTGTTCTTGTAATTGAGAACTGTTTTTCGGTCAGTCCTACCACCTCGGTACTAGATACCGGATCAGGATCTCATATCTGTAATTTATTATAGGGACTGAGAAAAAGTAGGATAGTTGGACTTGGTGATATGTCCCTCAGGGTAGAGAACGGAGCACAAGTTAATCCTGCAGCCGTCGGTGAATATCACCTAGTGTTGCCAAATGGCAATACTATGATTTTGGACAATTTCTACTATGTACCTTCTATGGTTTGCAATATAATATCAGTTTCTTTACTTGATAAAGATGGATATAACTTTGTTCTTGATAGAAATATCATGAACATTTACCTTGATAAGGTACTGGTTGCAGAAGGTACACTGTGTAATGGTATCTATGTTCTAAATCAGAATACAGTTCTCAATGTACAAAACACACGCAAGAGGAAGAGTTTAGATACGAACGAATCCTACTTGTGGCATTGTAGACTTGGTCATAACGGAGAGAAAAGACTAAATAAGTTATATAAAGATGGACTCTTGAATACGTTCGAATTTTCATCTTATGAAACTTTTCAATCTTGTCTCAAAGGAAAGATGACCAAATCTCCGTTCACCGGACATGGAGAAAGGGCAGCAGAGCTCTTGGGACTCATACACAGTGATGTATGTGGTTCGATGTCTATACATGCAAGGGAAAGGTTCTCGTACTTCATCACATTCACTGACGATCTCTCTTGGTTCGGATATGTGTATTTCATGAAACACAAATCTGAAGCTTTTGAGAAATTCAAATAATTTAGAAACGAAGTAGAGAACCAGACTGGGAAAAGTATCAAGATCCTCCGATCGGATAGAGGAGGGGAGAACTTAAGCACGGAATTCCTAGAATACATAAAAGAGAATGGAATTCTCTCTCAACTTACTCCTCCAGATACACCACAGAACAACGGTGTATCGGAGCGGGGGAATCGTACCCTATTGGATATGGTTCGCTCCATGATGAGTAATGCTAAGTTACCTCTTTCATTCTGGGGATATGCACTTTAAACAGCAGCACATCTTTTGAATCAAGTTCCATCCATATCCGTGCCTAAGACTCCGTATGAAATATGGAGGGGTAAGAGTTTGTATCTTAAACGAATTAAGATTTGTGGTTGCCCAGCTTATGTCAAAAAGCAGAACCCAGACAAACTTGAGGCACAGTCAGTTTTGTGTAAGTTTGTGGGATACCCAAAAGATTCTAATGTGTATCTATTCTACCATGCAAAGGAACAGAAGATTATTTTTTCTTGGAATGCCACATTTTTTGAAAAAGAATTTCTTGTTAAAAATATTAGTGGTAGCACGGTAGAACTGGATGAAATTCCAGAGACACAAACTATAACTGAAGATTTGATGGAACCGCTAGATTCAGTTATACCCGACGAACCTCAGCCACTCCGCAGATCTGGTAGGATTTCTCATCTACCCGATAGATACTACGGTTTTCTCATAGACGGGGATTGAGAGGATTGCATCTTGGAAGAAGATGATCCTACCAGTTTCAGGCAGGCCATTATCAGTAGGGACTCTAATAAGTGGCTGGATGCTATGCGATCCGAAATGGAGTCCATGTACACCAATAAAGTGTGAACTTGGATATTGCACCACCTGGGGTAAAACCCGTTGGATGTAAATGGATCTACAAAAGGAAACTTGGTGTAGATGGGCAGGTGGAAACCTATAAGGCTAGACTCGTTGCAAAAGGGTTTCGTCAAAGACCTGGTGTGGACTATGACGAAACTTTTTCTCCAGTGGCTATGCTCAAATCCATTCGGATCCTACTTGCTATTGCTGCCTTCCATGACTATGAGATCTGGCAGATGGACGTAAAAACGGCTTTTCTAAACGGCCGTTTGGAAGAGTGCGTTTATATGGATCAGCCAAAAGGTTTTGTAGATAGTGGGAGCAGCGGGAAGGTGTGCAAGTTACTTAAATCCATTTATGGATTAAAGCAAGCATCGCGGAGCTGGAACATCTGTTTTGATGAAGCAGTCAAGGAATTTGACTTTATCAAGAACGAAGATGAGCCATGTATATATAAGAAGATTGTAGGATGAACTGTCGTATTCCTAGTCTTGTACGTGGAAGACATTCTTTTGATAGGAAATGATATTTGTATGCTATAATCAGTCAAGCTATTCTTGTCACAACGGTTCTCCATGAAGGACCTGGGTGATGCCTCGTATATTCTGGGGATCAAGATCTACAGAGATAGATCTAAGAGATTACTGGGACTTTCTGTAACGTCTTCAAAATAATAAAATATGATTTTTGGGAAATTTTATAATTTAATATTATTTTAATGAATATTTTAATATTCTGGTATAATTAAATACAGATAAATGGGGAAAAATTATGGAAAATTCTAAAATAAGGTATTTTAAGGAATTGCCTCGTTTTCTGTGCATGCCCCCATTTCCTCTAGTTTTGACCCTGAGTATGTCTAGTTTTGACTGATTCCATCTAGGGTGAAATCTGGGTTGATTTTCCTATGTTGGTGTATAATTTGGGACTTGTTTTAGCATGGATTTTGGTATTTGGTGATTCATTCCTGTCGGGTGGCGTTTAGACGTCAACGACAAGTGGATTTTGATTGTGTTTACATGCGAGTCGATAGGTTTTTACCTATGCGGGTAGCGTGTGCTATTTTGGTTTCCGATGTGATTTTCATGTGCTTTAGCATTGTGATATACTTGTAGGTACCCCGCGTGATGTTGAAGAAAAGGAGGTGAAGATAGCGACATCGGCTTTGGCACACGAGAAGCAATGTGAGTAGATTTATATCTACGGGGAGAAGTCGGGTGGATGGCGTATAGCACCCCCGCAGTCCGTGGTGATGTATACGAATACGTATACACACGAATATTTATTATGTGTTGTTTAGGGTTATTGATGGTAATAATGATATTTTGATGATAAGAATATATTGGTTTAGTATAGTGCGAACCCTAGAGTAGTGGTTGCACTCACACATACATTTACACACATACTTGCATTCATTCTTTCATTTATTCGAATGCATATGATGGTGCGTATATCTACACATGGGTATGGGACTATGTGTTTATATACGGGATTTGAGGATGATACGTGGTTTGAGATGATACTTGATGTGAGGCCGTGAGATCGGCGATGTGACATAGCTTGTCTTCGAGGTGCGATATGATAGTTTTAGCGGGCCTTTGGACATGTGCTTTACCCGCATTCATATTTTTATAGATGGTATCGATTTGTACTAGACTTAGAGTAGTACCCCAGATTATGCGATCTGATGATAGTGATACCTGATATGTGATGAGGTACTGTGATATTGACCCCTACCCAGCTATTGGGATGCCGTACGACGATCTACCGTACGAGCCGATATTGATGATAGATCCGCACTCATGACTCGAGGATATCTTACGATATGTTATTGAGGCGGGATCACCGACTATCATATCTATATATATTGACTCAGATTAGGTGGTTTCTTACCCCTCCTGTCTAGATTACTTAGTAGACATTAGACTGGACCGAGTCATACCTATTTCAAACTAACGAATCGGGGATATTTTAAAGATAGGCAGAAGGGTCATACGGATATTTTCAAATGATGTATCTTTTCTTAAAACACCGTAGCCCTTGTTTTTCCAAAAGCCCTGATTCGTCTTATTTCAAATGGCACCCCTGCATGACTTGTACAGATTGGTGTAGATTCTTTACTTCTGCGTTGATTATTCGATTCCGCATATTCATGCTATTTGCATTGCATCGCTTGTACTCTGGTTATATTTCAGTCATGCTGCTAGGACACCAGCACCATTATCGATGATGCATATGTTCCACGTACACTTGTTGCCGGCTCACACACTCATCATCGATAATTGCCATGTCACTACACTGTAGTACTATTGCATTCAGTATATGATCCTTGCATGACATGATGATATGCATACCTTCCTTTACATGTCGCATACTTCATGCTTTTGATTATACGCATTGAGATATGTTGTTTCTATGATATTTCTGGATTTGGGAACCGAGAGTGTTTCAAAAGAGAATATGTCATTGATTTAAAAACCCGGTTACCTTTGATATGATATTTCAGTGCGTCCACCATGTGTTTTCTTGGTGCTGAGAGCGACATGTGAAACCCGAATCGAGGAGTGGATGAGCCGATTGCGGGTACATGGTGGACCCGGTATGGTTCCCCTCGGCAAGATGATCGATGAGCTTTGCCGATTGAGCCTGGAGGCGGGCGAGTACCTACCGGTGATTGGTTGGACCTGGCGGTTATCCGGAGGATACTGACCAGAGTCGATGGATAGATTTGGGCGTCCTGCCGGGGCCGAGGGCCGATACCGCAGACAGAGCCCGCGGGCCGATCCGGATTGACGGAGCCCGATATATGAGGATTTATGTGCCGATGCTGGGCACAGTTTTCATGATGTTTTCGAGTGCCGATGCTGGGCACTCCGGTTCCATGATTTTGACGTGTCGTCAGGGACACGGGTGGGTTATATCCTCATATTTCCATGCACAGGTTTCATGATATTTACTTGCATGATGGTTATTGTCATTGGGTGACGAGTGGACGGGATCCACGTGTGTGCAGATTTGATTACATTGATCATACCTCATATTCATGACATGCTATTACCTGAGGCCCTAGCACGAGCACTTGGCATTACACTCATGTAGAGATTACATTGCCAGTTTAGCATGCTTCAGCTTTATTCATATTGAGGTTTATTTATATCTGATCGTATTGACCTAGGATGGGTCATGCATTCGATCTCTGCTGGTAGATATTTTCTATTCACGAGTTGGCAACTCACCCCCGTTGTGCCCCAGTCCTTGCAGGTTTTTGCCGTACAGATTCCATAGCGGCATTTCTGGCACACTGCTTCCTTATGGGTGACTTGCTTGGATAGGTGGGTTCTTTTGTATCAGAACCGCCATTGTTCATGTATCATTTATTGTATCTAGAATTTCCATCAACCAAAACTTGTTTATTGTTTCAGACTTAGAAAACAGTGTTGTTTTATTTCGACCTTAGAGTCGCGCTAGTAGTATTACGGTTTTCTGGCTGTTTTGAGTTTCCTTTTTTTTTGGGTTTTGATCCTCGCCCTTTGGCGTTGTATATTATTATTGCTTGCGTGGTTGTGACCGTCGATAGACGAAGAGCTAGCTCCCGCTTGGGGATGCCTTTTATCATTTCATATATATTATTCTTGTTGTACCCCGTTCGGGGCCAGTTTTTACAAAGGAAACTCTGCCGAAATTTTCAGGAAAGGTTACACATTTTAAAAAAAATGCATATTCGGCTTAGTTATTTAAAAACTTTGATTTCCAAACATGATTTCCTTACTTTTCAAAAACAGTTTTCCTTATTTACTCTTTAAATGGTTTTAGATTGCTGGGCTTTTGGCTTACTTGGATCAGATGGGGTCCTATAGACTTCATATGGTTCAAGGGCCAGTCACGTGCTCTTTCGGGTCGTGACACTTTCACAGTCCAGGTACATAGAGACCGTAATAAAGAGATTTAGTATGGAAGATTCCAAGCACTGTAATATACTTGCATTGCACGGAATCACCCTCTCCAAGAAGATGTCTCCCAAGACTGACGAGGAGAGAGTTCGTATGAGCACTATACCCTACGCTTCGGCAGTAGGATCTATAATGTATGCGATGCTATGTACAAGACCAGATGTAGCTTACGCGCTATGCGTGGTGAGCCGATATCAGTCAGACCCAGGTAAGAACCACTAGACAATAGTGAAGAACATTCTTAAGTACCTGAGAAGGACTAAGGAGACATTCCTAGTTTACGGTAATAGAGACCTTAGGGTCGAGTCCTTTACCGATTCATGCTTATAGAGTGACAAGGACGACAACAAGTCTGTCTCGGGTTTTGTGTTTACCCTCAACGGAGGGGCGGTGAGTTGGAGAAGTTCCAAACAGGATACCGTCGCAGACTCGACGATGGGTGCTGAATACATTGCTGCAAGCGATGCCGCAAAAGAAGCGGTCTGGATGAAGAAGTTCATTAGTGAACTTCAGGTGGTTCTGTCCATTGTTGACCCAATACATTTGTATTGCGATAACAATGGGGCTATAGATTTAGCGAAGGAACCACGGTCCTATCAGAAATCCAGACACATCTTAAGGCGGTATCACCTCATTAGGGAGATCATTGATCGCTAGGAGATCGAGGTACGGAGAGTGGACACTAAAGACAACAAGGCGGATCCATTCACAAAGGCCCTCCCACAAACACAGTTCGAGCGACTTTTTGAGCTATTGGGTATGCGGTACGCCAGCAGCTGGCCTTAGTGCAGACTTTAGGTATGCGGTACTCCAATTACTGGCCTTTATTGAAAGTGGGAGATTGTTGGATATGTATGCCCTAGAGGCCATTATTGTATAGTACTAGTTTGTATATTACATTTTGGAAGCTTGGGATATATATACATGGATTGGCGACAGTCTTGCTCGATATTGTAGTATGCTATTTGGTTTGTTTCTATCTTAATATGTGTATATGTTTCTTTTAATATATCGCTAATACATATTGATGGAGCCCTTAGGATTTTTGCTTGACTACCAGCGTTGTGATGGCAATCACACTAGTGGGGGCTGGGTAGTATATAAGCATATCCTTATATAGGTCCCTAGTCGTAGGATTATCGAGACAGGGCATCAATACTCCAGAGTAGATTGGTGCATGCTCTTCTCATCCCAGCAGGGGAGATGGCCTGTTCCACAGCCATCAGTACGTCGTACTGGAGATAGTATGCAGGTGCTCGTTAGGTTACGAGTACACTGGACTGGTCTCGTCGGGAACTGTTGATTGGTATTTTACCTATCGTCAGTTAGCAGTTCCCAGGTGACATGAGTACAGCTTAGTCTGTTGACTTGACACTGCTACTTCGCCTCAAGTGTATTCCCACTGTTCTTTGATTGCTACCCTACCACGGCTCTATTGAGTCGTGAAAACAGGTAGTAGTTGGGTGCAGTCCCGAAGCACTTGGAGGTAGTGGCGGTTAGATATGATTCGTCTCTCCCGGTAATGGGGGTTGATATCACGCTGTGTCTAGGAGAGCCATTACACAAAGTCCCTGGTCAGGGCAAGTGAGATTTACTGGTAGGTGTTCCAGTGTTTTCTCAGGGTGTTCTGGGCTACACTCCGACATGAATTATACCGCTATTAGAGGTCTGACGTTTACCACCCACCTAGGCCCAATATACGATACTCTTAGAAGAATAGACTGGACTGTACGGAGATTGTCACAGATAGGCTCAGTAGGAGTTCAGATTGGTTTTACTCATCGGCCTTCTTATCGACAGATACCTGGGTAGCAGTTACGCACAGCTAGTGCCGCTGACATGCTTGTTATTAAACACACTGCCAGAGTACTGTCGAGTCTTTAGAATCCCACACAGAGAGTTTTTCACCTTTGGGCGAAACGATGTAAAGGTCGTATGGTTTTATGACAGGGTTCGTTCACATACGCGTAGTTATGCATGTTTGGTGTTCGGGCAGTTGATACTAGTGGGTTTTGGTTTAAGCCAGATCCTAGTATTTGATTTTTGGTTGGTTCAGTCTCATTGTATTCATGTTCTTCGGAACACGGATGCGGGTATATGTATACAGTTGACAGAGACAAAGAAGGAGACACCTTATTAGGGTTTTGACCATTGACTTGATTAAAACTATAATGAGATGAAGGAAATTTGATTACTAATTTTAATTAGAGATAATTGTGTCATGGTTATTTAGTTCGACCATTTGACTTGTTGACCATTGTTGACTTAGATATTTTTGTTAAGCAAAAGATATTTTGCTTAGCATTAATGGTGACATGATAATGGTCAAATCAAAAGAACAATAAATTTTGCTAATTAAAATTATTATTCTTTTATCCTAATATGAGAGCTATCTCTTCATTATTCATATATTCATTCTGTCTCTTAGCTCTCTCCCTTTAGCCCTTATCTCTCATGTGTTGAGAACCAAGGGACATTGAGACCAAACCAATAAAATCCCTCTTTACTCACTATAGGGTTCTTAGTATAGCACACCAAGTACCCTAGTTACTTCATTGTTGAGGTTGGAGCTCAAGATAGAGGCCTTCGGGTGGATCTTCTTTGACGTGGAGAAGCCGGCGAGGAGGAGCCATTTACAACCACTCCAAGGAGCTCACAACAAAGAGAAGCACCACAAGAAGAGAAGGAGTTCAAGCTTGAGGTATAACTTTCTATCATAGTAGATAGAACTCTTTTGTGCTAACAAGGTTTATGGTAAAGATCCGGTTTAGGGTTTATTCTAGTGCCAAGTTTTGTATCGTAATAAAAATTTTGTTTCGCATTTGGCCATGGAAGTTAGCCGGGGCGCTAGTGTAACCCTTCATTTAAGAATATCAAGTATGAAATTTAAAAAAAAATCTAGAGAGTTAAATCTATTTACAAGATCATACTAAAGGATAAGGGTTGCAAAGATAGCAAAAAGAAGTTCTATTCTAAGTGAAGAGATAATGCAACCTTTATAGCCAAGTCCTTTGATTCAAATGCTCCTTATAGTAGTCATTTGAACTCTTTCTAGGGCTCCACTTGAAGAAAGGAACAAGCTTGCTCGAAGTCTTCTTCGTCGAAAATGATCCACCTTGAGACAACTCACACTCAAACTCACATTTCACTTAATCAAGATATTAGTGAAGAGAACAGTCTAAACTAAATTGCTAGAATAGTTTAGGTTGATGAAGTAAGGTTTTTGTTCACTAAAAATCTTTTCTTTTTCTTTTTCTCTTGAGTGAATAGTAACACAAGAGAAGTGAAGAAGATGAGGATGAGAACAAGCAAGCGTTGAGTTAAGCATAAGGAAAGATAAACTCATATCAATTTAAATTGAAAAATCAATGAGTCATAGAAGCTACACTCTTCTAAACAAATGAATCATTCTTTTCAATTCTAGTTGATATAAGTAAATCATTATCCAAGCTTATCTTCAAACCAATGTGATTCTCATGCACACAACTTCTATGTATCATCAACCATGACACAAATTTATATACCATTTATATCAAATACAAATAATATATAAAGAGATGAGAAATTAAAGTGAGCATAATATTAGTTTATATATATATATATCAAATTATTAAATCAACACTTGATTCAATAATCCGGTTATATTATATAACGCAGCAAATTGTAAGTCGATGTCGCGCACCTTACAGGTTCACGGGGAGGCGGAATATTTTAAAAACGATTTTCAAAGCTTGCAACACCGACTTGAGCTCAAGGATCGTTGCTAAAACCTAACTAGCTAAGCTTATAAAGAGGTTAACTACTTGGAATGGAGTTTATACCTCACGATATAAGTCCTTCGGGTCTTCTTTGTTGTCCTTCGGGTCTTCTTTGTTGCACTGCCGTAAAGCCATACAACATCTACATATTTTGCCCGATGCAGGGAAACCCTCTGTGTGAGAATCTAAAGACTCGACACTACACTGGCAGTAGGTTTAACCACAAGCCGCAAGAGGTACTAGCTGCACATAACAGCTACTTAGGTATCTGTCGATAAGAAGGCCGATGAGAAAACTCATCTAAGCTCCTACTAAGCCTATCTGTGACAATCTCCATACAGTCTGGTCGTTCGTCTAAGAGTATCACATATCAGGCCTAGGGGGGCGGTAATCGTCAGACCCCTAATAGTGTAATAAGTCATGTCGGAGTGTAGCCCAAGACACCCTGAGAAACTATTGGAGTACCCACCAGTAAATCTCACTTGCCCTGGCTAGGGGCTTTGTGTAATGGCTTTCCAAACACAGCGCGATATCAACCCCCAATATTAGGAGAGATGAATCTTATCTAATCGCCACTGCCTCTAAGTGCTTTGGGACTGCATCCAACTACTACCTGTTTGCACGACTCCTTTGAGCCGTGGTAGGGTAGTAATCAAAGTACAGTAGAAACACACTCAAGGCGAAGTAGCAGTGTCAAGTCGACGGACTAAGCTGTACTCATGTCACCTGGGAACTGCTACCCAATGATAGGTATAATACCCACCAGTAGTCCCCGACGAGTCCTGTCTAGTGTACTAATAATCTAATGAGCACCTGCATATTATCTCCAGTAGTACATACTAATGACTGTGGGACAGACTATCTCCCCTGCTGGGATGAGAAGCGTATACACTAGTCTACTCTGGAGTATCGATGCCCCATCTCGATAATCCTATGACTAAAGACCTGTATAAGGATGTGCTTATAGAATACCCAGCCCCCACTAGTATGACTGTCATCACAACACTGGTAATCAAGCAAAGATCTTGAGGGCTCTACCAATATGTATAAGCGATATGCTAAAAGAAATACATGCACATATTGAGGCAGAAACAAACCAAGTAGCATACTACCATTTTGAGCATGACTATCAATACAACTGTGAATATCCCAAGCTTCCATTAAGTAATATACAAACCAGTATGATACAATAATGGCCTCTAGGGCATATATCACCAACAATCTCCCACTTGCACTAAGTCCATGTATTGGCATATCGTAGACCTATCATCTCGATTAGCCTCTCGAAATGTGTCTGAGGAATGGCCTTTGTGAGTGGATCTGTAGTGTTATTCTCCGTATCTACTCTCCTCACCTCGATCTCCCGGCGATCAACAATCTCCCTGATCAGGTGGTACCGCCTCAAGATGTGTATGGACTTCTGATAGGACCTGGGTTCCTTCTCTAAGGCTATAGCATCGTTGTTGTCATAATACAGAGGTATTGGATCTACAATGGACAGAACCACCTGAAGTTCTGTTAGGAACTTCCTCATCCAGACTGCTTCCTTCGCGGCGTCACAAGCAGCTATGCACTCCGCTTCTATACACGAGTCAGCAACGGTGTCCTGCTTGAAGCTTTTCCAATAGACCACCCCTCCATTGAGGGTAAATACATAACCCGACATAGACTTGGAGTCATCCTTGTCACTTTGGAAGCTGGAGTCAGCAAAGGCCTTGATCTGGAGGTCTTTTCCGCCATACACCAAGAACATCTCCTTAGTCATTTTCAGGTACTTGAGAATGTTCTTTACTGCTATCAAGTGCTTCTCCCTATGTTTGACTGATGCTGGCTTACTACGGTTAGTGTGTAAGCAATATCTGGTCTGGTACACAATATCACATACATTATAGAGCCTACCGTAGAAGCGTAGGGTATAGACTTCATGCGGGCCCTTTCCAAATCAGTCTTGGGAGACATCTCTTTGGAGAGGGTGATTCCGTGACAAGCCGATAAATTACTGCGCTTTGAATCTTCCGTATTAAATCTTTTTAGTATGGTGTCGATGTACCTGGACTGTGAAAGTCCCAATATCCTCTTAGATCTATCATGATAGATCGAGATCCCCAGAATGTAGGAAGTATCACCCAGGTCTTTAATGGAGAACCTCTGTGACAAGAATCCTTTGACTGATTGTAGCATAGGAATGCTATTTCCTATTAAGAGAATGTCATCCACGTACAAGATGAGGAATACCACAGTTCTCCCTACAATCTTACTATATATGCATGGTTCATCTGGATTTTTGATATAATCGAATTCTTTGACCGTCTCATCAAAACAGATGTTCCAATTTGTGATGCCTGCTTTAGTCCATAAATGGACTTAAGCAACTTGCACACTTTCCCGCTGCTCCCACTTTGAATGAAACCCTCTGGCTGATCCATATAGACGCACTCTTCCAAATTTCCATTTAGAAAAGTAGTCTTTACGTCCATTTGCCAGATCTCATAATCATGGAAGGCATCAATGGAAAGAAGGATCCGAATGGATTTGAGCGTAGCCACTGGAGAAAAGGTTTCATCATAGTCCAAACCAGGTCTTTGACTAAAACCTTTTGAAACAAGTCCTGCCTTATAGGTTTCAACCTGTCCATCTACACCAATCTTCTTTCTGAAGATCCATTTGCGGCCTATGGGTTTTACCCATTCTGGAGCAATTCCTAAGTCCATACTTTGTTGGTGTACATGGACTCCATCTCGGTCCGCATTGCATCCAGCAATTTTACCGAGTCGCCGCTCTGAATGGCATTCTCGAATCTAGTAGGCTCATCATTGTCAATGATGCAATCCTCTCGATCCTCGTCTATAAGAAAACCGCAGTATCTCTCGGACGGATGAGACTGCCTACTAGTTCTGCGGAGTGGTGCGGGGATGTCCCGTTCTTCTGAAACCTCCGGTTCTACCATGCTTTCACTGATAGCTTGTTGTTCTGGAATTTCTTCCAGTTCTATTGCGCTCCCACTTTTCTGATTTTCTAAAAATTCCGATTCCAAGTAGTGGGCATGACGAGAAACAAAGATATTTTGTTCCTCTGCGTAATAGAAAAAATACCCCCTAGAGTTCTTTGGGTATTCCACAAACTTACACATTACTGAGCGTACCTCGAGCTTGTCCGCATGTTGCTTTTTTACAAAAGCTGGACATCCCCATATCTTAAGGTACTTAAGATAGGGTTTCTTTCCACACAACATCTGATATAGTATGGTTGGCACAGTTTTGGTAGGAACCTTATTCAAAAGATATGCGGCTGATTCTAGTGCATAACCCCAGAAGGATTGCGGCAACTCAGCGTTACTCATCATGGAATGAACCATATCCAATAGGGTTCTGTTCCACCTTTCCGATACACTGTTGTGATGTGGTGTGTATGGAGGAGTAAGCTGGGAGAGAATTCCATTCTCTTTTAGGTAATCCAGGAACTCGGCACTTAAGTATTCACCATCTCGATCAGATCTCATTGTCTTGATACATTTGCCTGTTTGTTTTTCCACTTCATTCTTATATTCCCGGAATTTCTCAAAGGCTTCGGATTTATGATTCATCAAGAAGACATGTCCATACCTAGAGAAATCATCCGTAAAAGTAATGAAATAGAAATAACCACTTCGCACATGTGTAGACATTGGACCACACATCGCTATGTATGAGTCCCAAGAGCTCGCTCGCTCTTACTCCGTGTCCAGTGAACGGAGTCATTGTCATCTTTCCCATGAGACAAAATTAACAAGTTGCATAAGACTGATATTCGAACGAATCCAAATATCCTTCTTTATGTAACTTCGTCAACCGTGTTTCATTGATGTGACCCAGTCTACAATGCCATAAGAAAGCCTAATTTAATTCCAGAGACTTTCTTTTAAGTGTGTTCTGGACACTGAAAACCTGAGCTTGATTTAATACATATATTCCATTATCTAATGTACCTGACCCAATCAGAGCTTGATTTAGGTGGATGTAGACCACGTCGCTTACACATGTAAAATCATATCCTTCTTTAGAAAGTAAAGATACAGATATAATATTACAAGACAGACTAGGTACATACAACAGTTACATAGAATCAATATCTGCCCACTTATCAATGCTAGGTGATATTCCCCTACGGATTTAGCGTCTACGCTCATTCCGTTAGCAACCCTGAGAGTCATATCACCTGCCCTGATAACTCAACAGTTTCTCAAATCCTGTAATGAATTACAGATATAAGATACTGATCCGATATCTAGTACCCAGGAAGTAGAGTTAATTGACAAACGGTTTTCAATTACAAACAAACTCGAAGCCGAAACCACAACGTGCTTCGAATCCTGGATTCTGGCTTTCCAAGCCGTGCATTCCTTCGAATGCTGTTGTGGAGGAAGGGCCCGTTGGAATTTATTAGGGTTTGGAACTGTGTTTTGGGATTGGTTCCAGGAAAAATTTGGGTGATTCCTCCAACCCTAATTATATGTGGAAGAAAAAGGGTCGTTTCTAGGTCTTTGGAATGTGGTATTGGTATGCTCGAGACCTTGAAACTGAGAGTTTAATGGACATTCTTCCGTTAAGTGAGAAGGGTCAGAACAGCACCCACAAACAGTTTTGGGGAGCGACATTGGGTTTAGGGAGGCTGCTAGGAATTTGTGTTCCATAGCGTCGAGCTTCTTTTGCATTGATGCCATCTCAGCTCGAACACCTATGGACACGTCTATTTGGTGTATGCCACCCCTACTCGATGGCTGGGTTTCAGTCTCCCACTGTAGTGACTTTTCAGTGAACTCTTCTAAAAATTTCCATGCTTCCCATCATCCTTGGTCATAAAGGTGCCTTGACACATGTTTTCAAGGTTTTGTTTAGTGGTAGGGTTACTGCCCTCATATATGATTCGGCAAAGTTCCCATCTCGGGATGTTGTGATGTGGGCATTGAACCAAAAGATCCTTGAATCGTTCAAATCATTTAGAGAATGGTTCTGTCGGAAGCTTGGAGAATTGATATAGTTCGCTACGGATTCGAGCTGTCTTTTGCATAGGGTAGAATTTCTTAAGAAATGCCGCAACGAATTCTTCCCAATTCGTTATGGAATGTGCGGTGGTGTTATATAGCCACTTCTCGGCTAAATCGCACAAGGTAAATGGAAGAAGTCGTAGACGCATGGCATCCACAGAAAGTTATGATGTACCCATCATTGCGCATACGTTTTCAAATTTGGTAATAAAAACGTACGCGTCTTCAGTCTCGAGACCGTGGAATTTGGGTAGAAGGTTGATGTACTGTGGCTTAATCTCAAAGTTATCCCCGTTGGCTGGTGGAATGGATAAGCAGGTCGAGAGAGGACCTCGCAAAGGGTAGCACCTCTCTTGGAGAGAGATGCGGGGAGGATTCTGCGCACCAGCGGACGGCGGCAGAGTAGCGGTAAAGTGGTTCGATGGAGACTGATCCATCGGAGTGGGTGTGGTGGTGGGTGTTCCCCTCCGAACGGCGGCCGAGACGTTAGGACGTCCTGTGCCTGAGGTTCGGGGCAGATGCTATTTGGTTTTATCCGTCTATCTCTCCGAAGATGCCAAGTTGATTTATGGCACCGTGTATCGGAGGTTTAGACGGATGCAGCCGATGTAGCAGACTTCGTCAGATTCCCCCTCAGGGTGAGGGGTTTTTGATTGTGGGGACGCTCTTCCCTGCAGGCGCAAGCCCCTGCAGTTAATTACGCTACCGCATCGCGGTAACAACTTTCTCCTTCTCCAGAATTTCACTTCGTGTCGTGTGTGTTTGTTTTGTTTGTGGTTGCCCGTGGATTGTATACGGAGACTGAGTAATGCCGTCGCCCGTAGGACGTGGATTAGTCCAAATCCGTATTTACTAAGATTTGGGTTTGGTGTTTTTAGTTTAAGGATGCATTAGTCGCGTTGCAGCTAAGATCAACTTAAACGTTCGTCAAGGATACGTTAGTCCTGTTTTGGACTAAGATCGACTTGACGTAGTGATTGATTTAATGTCTGGCCGCCGGGACTCGTCACCTCTCTGACGTCGTTGAGAGATTACAACGACAGGTGCCAGAGGAGTTTAGAGATGTACCCTTGAACCAAAGTTGATTTGGAGTTTTATTGTTTATTTAAATATCTAAGGACACATTAACCGTATTTGAGGCTAAGATCGACTTAGACGGGACCGTTTAGATCCGACAAAAGAGCGTTCGGGCTCTATTGCGCCAGTTTAAGGACGTGGTGGTCCATCGCCAGTTTTAAGGACGTGGTGGTCCATTATTAGTTTAGGGACGTTTCGGTCCGTCGCCAGTTTAAGGACGTAGTGGTCCATATTCCAGTTTAGGGACGTGGTGGTCCGATATTAGTTTAGGGACGTTTCGGTCCGATATTAGTTTAGGGACGTTTCGGTCCGTCACCAGTTTAAGGACGTAGTGGTCCATATTCCAGTTTAGGGACGTGGTGGTCCGATATTAGTTTAGGGACGTTTCGGTCCGATATTAGTTTAGGGACGTTTCGGTCCGATATTAGTTTAGGGACGTTTCGGTCCGATATTCTCATTTTGGAGTGAATATTAGTTTAAGGACGTTTCGGTCCAATATTAAATGAATGGTCGTTGGGACTCGTCACCTCTTTGACGTCGTTGAAGAATTACAACGACAGATGTCAAAGGAGTTTGGAGATGTACCCTCGAACCGGTCGTGACTGAGTTCATGAAAGGCGTTTAATTTAAGGTCTTACAGCCAGGATTGGGTTAAGTCCAATTTTTATTTTAGGCTCTGCCCGATCAATCTAAACAGGGCTGTGCCTCTTTTTATTCTTGCAGTTTGATTTGGGCCAAACCCTCAAGCATTTCCAAACAGGGCTCTGCCCTTTGTATGATTTGATTTGAGCCAGGCCCTCAAGAATTTTTCAAATAGGGCTCTGCCCTTTCATGATTTGATTTGGGCCAGGCCCTCAAGAATTTTTCCAAATAGGGCTCTGCCCTTTTATTTCTGATTTGGGCCAGGCCCTCAAGAATTTTTCAAATAGGGCTCTGCCCTTTCATTTCTGATTTGGGCCAGGCCCTTTTAAATAATGAGTTGCAGGAACTCAAGAATATTCTGATTGAAGAACAAAAGTGCATAGAACTTTTGATCTATATTTAGATCAAAAGAAAACAAGTTTTTCTTCTTGTTTTCTTTTCACAGAACCAAGGGTTCATATCAAGTGCAAGGCACTATTTATTATTCTTTTTCCTTTTTAGAACCAGGGGTTCATATCAAGTGCAAGGCACTATTTATTTTTTTATTTTCTGTTCTTCAGAAATTTTACCTTCTTCTTTTTTTTTTGTTCTTGATTAATCTTCAAGAGCCTTTTTTTTTTCCAGAAGTTTATCCTTCTCTTGATGATTGATTCTCTCATTGATGCCTTTTGAATGAGGCTTGGGGTCTTATTTATAGTGCCCACAAATTTGTTGGATTTGTTAACAAAATCTTTCCTGAATAATTTTGGGAATTTTCCCACCATTGGATCTTTGATCCAAGGGTTCCTGTTTTACAGGAGAACAGAAAAGATTTATCTAAATCTTCATTCAGTTGCTGCGCAACTCACCAGCACATGACACGTGTCGCGCATCCGAGCGCTTGCGCAGCTGCGATTGCGCAACTGCGCAGACACGTGTCGCGCATCTGTGCGTTTGCGCAGCTGCGACTGCGCAACTGCGCAGACACGTGTCGCGCATCTGTGCGCTTGCGCAGACACGTGTCGCGCATCGGTGCGTTTGCGCAGCTGCGACTGCGCAACTGCGCAGACACGTGTCACGCATCTGTGCGCTTGCGCAGACACGTGTCGCGCATCCGTGCGCTTGCGCAGCTGCGATTGCGCAACTGCGCAGACACGTGTCGTGCATCCATGCGCTTGCGCAGACACGTGTCGCGCTGCCATGCATTTGCACAGTTAAGTCTTTAATTACGTTTTCTGAAGAGCCTTGCTCTGATGGGACGCACCGTCTCGGGCGTTACGCTGCCCATTCAGCTTCTGCCACGTGGCAAATTGCGCGCTGCGCACGGAAACCGAAGCGTTGCTTCGAATTTTGAATTTTCAAAATTCAACAGTGCCTTGCTCTGATTGGGGGAAACAGATGCCCCCCCACCGTTGCGCTCACGTGGCACGCGCGTGGGTGCAACGGTGGCAAGATCCTGACCGTCGGATCGACGAATCAGGTGAACAGGCGCAGGCGCCTATAAATAGGACCCTTGGTCCTTGGTAATTTTTTTACCATTCTCGAGAAATTAGATTTCAGAGCCTTGCTCTTACTTGAGAACTTCCAGAGCCTTGCTCTTGCGATTCTTTAAGAACTTCCAAGTTTTATCCTTAGAACCATTCTAGGTAAATTTAATTTAAATCAAATTTAAATAATCAGAGCCTTGCTCTTATAGATCTTTGATCTAAAAGAATCTCCTTTAGGGTTTCTACAACAGAGCCTTGCTCTTATGGATCTTTGATCTAGAGGAAACCCCTTTGGGGTTTTTATTCACAGAGCCTTGCTCTCAAAAATTTGTAGAGACTCTGTTCTTAGGTTTTAACTCATGAACAGAAGGGCCCACAGATTAATTAGAAAACTTTTTAAAGGTTTTCATGGATCTTTAAGATCCCACAATTTTAATTCTTAAGAGTTATAAGTTTTTTATTACTGCTATAGAGCTAGGCTCTTTTTTAAGAAGTTTTATTCTTTTGAAACAGGGGTTTGACAAATGTCACTCTGTGACAGAGCTTTGCTCTGAAAAGAGGAGATCTTCTCCTTGTCTTTAGGGGTTCCCCCCCCCAATGAGGATATTCTCTTGGGGGTCTCTTTTATTGACTGATAGTCCCATTCAATGGTGGGATTGTCTCATCAAATGATGCGCCGTCATCTTGATTTTGTGGGTCCCCCTTTGGTCCCCTACCCACTGCATCACAGCGTGGAGCCAGATTTTTATTTATTATTATTATTTTTATTATTATATTTTTTTTATATATTATTTTTATTGAATGTTAAGTGTCAAGCCACTAATGATATATATATATTTTATGCAGGAAGGATGTCTGACGACTTGTCTTTTCCCTTCGTTCGCTCGGAAGGAGGGTTCCCACACGCACCAGTGGACCGGGTAGTGTTTGCCTTGATTAAAGATCGTGATCCTGAGTGCAAACATCTCCACCTATGGGGAAGGTGGTATAGCCAAATTATCCAGGGTCGTCGCAGTTTTAGTTCCGCTTCGCCCTCCGAACCCATAGTTATGATCCCCTACGCAGATAAACCCCCGGTGGAGTATGCCGTGGAGGTTAAAAATTGGAATTCGGACGATCTTCTTCAGCCTGCAATCGGCGCTATTCCGGTACAGCCGCCGCCGGCCATAGACATCCTAGGAAGGCGAATCTGTCAGGGTGAAGCACGCCCTTGGGGACAGGCCTACAATATTGGATTGAATCCGCGACCGCTTGCTGGATACCTGCCATGGGCCCGGTACATCTTAGCGGCGAAAAGAGCTCATCTGACGAAGATCGGTTTATACTCCGCCGTCTATGTCTCGCTTTTCGAATATCCTACTCCTCCAACGTGGTGGACAAGGGCTTTCATTGAACAATGGAATATCCCCACGCATACTTTCCTGACGGCCGATAGGGAAGTTTCCATTTCTCTAGAGGAGTTCGTTGAGCTTTCGGGTTTACCGGCGAGGGGGGAGCATTATGAGGAGCTGCTTCCTCCTGATGAGTACGTCTTTGCCACCAAGCAGGTGGTACTCGACTTAACTCCGGAAAATGCCATCCAGCATCAGCATCCGGGCCTGGTGAGGGTGTTGGAGATTTACGAGGAGCTTCATTTGGAATTGGGCGACCGAGGCGTTAGTTTCGCGGACTTCATTGCTCGCTTTATTCGCCCGGAATTTTTATCAGAGCGAGGTGATAAGTTCGCCCAACTTGCTGACCCTTTTGGTTTCGGCCTGGACCGCCGGCCTTCATCAGAAATTGATCATCGGAGTTTCTACCTTCCCGGCACTGCTATCGTCCCTTTCTCAGAGATCGCCGTCCCTGGCATGGATGAGGAGATCTTCTTCATAGGGTTCTTAGGTCTGTGGCTGTGCAGCTTCGCGCTTCCCATGCACCCACGCCTCATGCGGTCTTCTGTATTTTACCCGGCGCATCGAATGGTGGCCGGTCTGCAGTTATCAGTGGAGATCGCCGGGTTGGCTTACCTTTACAACGGACTTAGCATAGCGGCGGACGCTAATGAACCTGGGGTACAGCCTGCTAACTTCCCGATGCACTACTTCACTTCTTGGATGGAGCTGCATGTTCGGGGAGTGTTTGGTGCCCATAAAACTCCTCAGTTCTTTGAGAGATTCAAACTTCCAAGAATCATGCGATTGGTCGGGGCTTCCATCGTGTTTGCACCTCCGCGGGAGTCCAGGGGACTGCCTCTGCGTTCGCATTTAGTCGGGGCGAAGACCTCTTTTGTGGATAAGGTCATCACCATGGGTTCCGAGACCACTAAGTCAGTGGTGTCGCTGCGTGATGACTTTAAAGGCGGTGTTTCCGTGTTGAAGGCTCGGGAAATTCTTCACCTTTATTCCATTCGGCCGGGCTACTTGGTATTTAGGCAGAATGAAACGGCCCTCTTCATGAGGTATAACCCACATCGATTTGCCCGGCAATCGAGTTATAACCAAGGGGTCCCATTGGAAGCCTTCTTGGGAACACCTGCAGTCGGTCTAGAGGGGGTACGGAATGCGATGCATCACTTCATCCGGCTAAATACAGGCTCTTACTTTTTCATCAGCGAGCCCAGCTGTACCCCCAAGATACTCAATTCGTATGTGGCCTGGTACGCGCACGCGATGGGACCAATCATCTTGATGGAGAAACGTCTATTGGTCGATCGTAGGGCTGCGCCTCCCGGCGGCAATCGCAAGGCTCCATTGCAGCCCAGGGTTCAGGTTATCCCTCCGACGAAAGAGGCTGGAGCCGATCGACCACGCGTGTTGGCCCCTCCGCGTGGACTGCCACTGTCCACTGCGGTGGATGCTCCAACGGTACCCCGTGCTCCGACAAAGACGGCTAAAGCGGCCTCGCCGGAGTCGGGTGTAGGAGCGGACATCGGGACTCGCCGCCCGAAAGTGACTGCCAAAACTGGCAAGCGCAAAGATGCTCCGAGTGGATCCAAGGCTGGCGAAAAGAAGAAGAAGAAGTCCACCTTGTCCCTCGACGCGATTCTTAACTTAGAGCCCGCGGCTCATCCTGTCGAGACTATATGTGAGTACGACAGCAACGAGGGTTTCGTGGTGGACCCTGAGGACACCAATCTAGCCGCTGCCATTGCAGCTTCGGAGCGATCAGCGAGGCTCGAAGCAATGTTAAGCAGACTCGCCGAGTCAGGTAATCATCAGCCTCCTTATTTGTCATTTTATCCCACTTTTTATTATTGTCTTTAGCTAATATTTGCCTCATTTTCAGCAGGTGGATCTACTGAAAAGGCCATCGATGCCTCTCTGAAGACCTTCCAGGCGGAGGAGAAGAAGCGTGCCCTAGAAAGCGTCGGTATGTTTTACCCCGTTCTCTTTTATATGGAAAGTTTGTTGCCTTTTTATGATAGTCGACCTGACCTTCTCTTGTTTCTTTACAGGGGTTGTATTAATCAGCGCAAGAACCCTTCCTAAGCCCGTCATCGAAGTCCCAGCTCCGTCGAAGTTGCCGCAAGAGCCTCGACTCGATGCAACGACGAGGGATGCTCTGAAAAATCTGGAGGCATCCCTCTACACGGATGAGGAGGCTTCACTCAATGAAGCTCTGATGGCATCTGCCTCATCGGCTCAAGAGGAGCGGAAGCGGTCTAGACGCGAAGCTAAGGCGCGCAGAGCTGCTCTGGCCGCAGGAGCGGGCCCTAGCACTGTTCCTGACGCTAGTACTCCTTCTGAAGAGCCCCCTGTGGCCCTGTCTACTGCTCGTCGGCAAGTGGCGCGCGCGGTTCGGAGCGCCAATGATAAATCTGCTTCAGGTAGTATTTCTTTCAGAGCCTTGTTGTATGACTTGTAAAACTATTGGCTTATACATATCTCATCTCGTAGGGTCAAGTCCGACTGAGGGGGAGGGGGAAACGACCGTCGAACCCAAGGGAGCGGAGGACGCGGTACTCGCCGAACCCGAACCGACAGTGGACGACTTTGTCGAGGTCATGGGTCCTGGAGCCGAGATTGAGGAACCTAACGCGGAGCAGGTCATTGATGCCATACCCGAAGTGGCGGCAGATGAGATGATTGTCTCAACCGAGCCGAAGGCGGTAGAGGGCGAGGTACTTGAGGCTGGGGACCTCGTGGTGCCGATGGACGGGACAGCTGTAATCGCTGATCCTGAGGGAACAGCAGGTGATGCGGCCATGATTCCTGAAGACGAGCTAGGTGCTCCTTCTCAGGAATCGGGCAATGTTCCTATCTTGGCCCTCCCTGCCTATGGTTCCCCGCCGCCTGCAGAGCTTGAGAGCGTAACAACGGTTCCCCTTGAGTCGGGTGACGAAGTTACAGGCGGTGGTCTTCCGTCAGTGGAGGAAGGGACTACCTCAGTTTCTGCTGGCAGCTCGTCAGGTGAATTTTCGAGTCACCAGCGTTTCCATTTTTTTTTGTATATATCTTGTGATCTCTTCTAACAAGCTTGTTCTTGCAGGTGTGGCCAGTACCGATGCTCCATTGCTCGAGGGGGCACCATCAACTACTGCTTTGGCAATAGTTACCTCCCCGTTTCCCTTGTACCGTCATGGATGTTGGAAGGTATGGATTCACGACTCATGCATTAATCTTTCAAAATTGCGGCTTTTGTACTAACGTTACACTATTGTGCCTTTGTAGGAGTGCTTTTTGATCACTTATACCAAGTGTTGCTCCCGCACTTCTCTTTCCCATCCGACCTCACTTCTCCTTCCAGTGGCGCCGGTGAGTATACTTTCACCCTAATGTCTTTATTTACCCCCTCTTTTTTTAGCAGTGGGATAGTTTTTGATTTTTCCTTTTCTTTATTGCAGTGCCACAAATCGAAGGAGGGGATGCAAGACCTGCCGCGCTACCGGCCCTTCCGGCTCCGCCATCCGGTTCTGCTGGTATAGTAGATTTCTTTTTTGGTAACCCCTTAACATCTTTTGAACCATCGTTTAACCCTGTTTTGTTTCGCAGCTATTGTTCCGGCTCCAGTTCCCTTTGAAGCTCGCGTCTCTTCACCGGCAGGCCCCTTTTTGAGACGTCCGTCTTCAAAGGGTGCCGTGATGAGTCTAGGCATGCTGAGCGGGTACATCGAAGAACTCAGCATGGACGCTCTCCCTTCCGCTGCAGATTTTGCTGTGGATGTTAACCACATGTTAGCGGCGCTCGTAACTTTTCACAGCGAAGGCGTCGTTGAATCTTGGGTTAATCACTGCAGGGAGATCGAGGCCTGCTTGTACCGGCTGGAGTTGACGCGCCCTGCTCCCGAAGTTTTAGCTCTGAGCGCCCAACGCACAACTTGGCTCGAGCAAAGCACTTCGCACTCCCACCACTTGGAGCAAGAGGCAGCTCAAAGACTAAGGGAATGCCAAAAGACCTCAAACGAAACGGCCCATCTGCGCGCTGAGGTTGAGGCAAACGCTGCCGAAGTGAAGACTATCTTTGAGGGTCTCCTGGAGCGCATCTCTCATGGGCTAGACTTAAAGAGGAAGCTTGACGTGGTTGAGCGCCATATCCCAAGTCGGGAGGCCGCTTATCAAGGCGTGAGGGAGCAGCTCGCCTTGGTCTTGCGGCAACGAGCCCAAGTGGAGTCAGAGCTGACGGCGGTAGCCGAGCAGGAGAAGGCATGGAAGGAGATATGCGAGCGGTTGCTACATCTGTGCAAGACGCTTCCTTCCCCATAATTCCCCTTGTATCATTTGTCTTTGTAAATTATATGTATATGTTTTTTTTTTATCCTTTAGCACAATGTATCCTGTACTCAACCAATTTTTATGAATAAAAGATACACATTTTGTAATGCCTTGTGTCATTTCTCTGTCTTTCTTTTCTTTTATAATCAGTACGCCACCTTAATAACCATAATTGACGGACGATTGGGACGAGTATCCCGACCTTCTTAAGAAATAACGATGGCTTAGGCCGCAGGTTCAGATCTGCTGCCTAAGACTTTTCAACTCTATAAGCCGTGAGGGTCTCATAGAGACTCTTCTCCCTATGGATCGAGAGGATCTCGCAGGTGAATTTTCTTCTTAGGAATCGTGAGGATTCCCAAGTGTGGTTTCCTCTCATAAGTCAGAAGGATCCTATAAGAGAATTTCTCCCTCTTACGAGTCGAGAGGGCTCGTAAGCGGTTGTTTCCCTCTTTGTCGAGAATCGACTTCAGAGAGTGAGACCCGTGGATAGTATGCAAGAGACCATTTAGGATTGACTTGCAGGATCCCATTGTCCCTCTTACGAGTCGAAAAAGGCTCGTAAGCGGTTGTTTCCCTCTTTGTCGAGAATCGACTTCAGAGAGTGAGGCCCGTGGATAGTATGCAAGAGACCATTTAGGATTGACTTGCAGGGTCCCATTGTTCAGGAAGCAAGTTTTGAATCCTTACTGCCCAAGATGTGAGTCATAGAAGCTCTGGTCACGGAGTGTTTGTATCCGTGAGTTGAGAAGTTTGCCGGGATTATTTGTTTCCCAAGCGCCAAGGATTATTTGTGTCCTTGGGGTTTGAAACGAGTCGAGGGTTCCTACGGAGGCACTGGTGGCTCTGCGGGTCGACGCGGATCAGGAGGCTCTCGTCAAGGAGTGTTTGTATCCGTGAGTTGAGAAGTTTTGCGAGGGATTATTTGTTTCCCAAGCGCCAAGGATTATTTGTGTCCTTGGGGTTTGAAACGAGTCGAGGGTTCCTACGGAGGCATTGGTGGCTCTGCGGGTCGACGCGGATCAGAAGGCTCTCGTCAAGGAGTGTTTGTATCCGTGAGTTGAGAAGTTTTGCGAGGGATTATTTGTTTCCCAAGCGCCAAGGATTATTTGTGTCCTTGGGGTTTGAAACGAGTCGAGGGTTCCTACGGATCCACTGGTGGCTCTGCGGGTCGACGCGGATCAGAAGGCTCTCGTCAAGGAGTGTTTGTATCCGTGAGTTGAGAATTTTTGCGAGGGATTATTTGTTTCCCAAGCGCCAAGGATTATTTGTGTCCTTGGGGTTTGAAACGAGTCGAGGGTTCCTACGGAGGCACTGGTGGCTTTGCGGGTCGACGCGGATCAGGAGGCTCTCGTCAAGGAGTGTTTGTATCCGTGAGTTGAGAAGCTTGCCGGGATTATTTGTTTCCCAAGCGCCAAGGATTATTTGTGTCCTTAGGGTTTGAAACGAGTCGAGGGTTCCTACGGAGGCACTGGTGGCTCTGCGGGTCGACGCGGATCAGGAGGCTCTCGTCAAGGAGTGTTTGTATCCGTGAGTTGAGAAGCTTGCCGGGATTATTTGTTTCCCAAGCGCCAAGGATTATTTGTGTCCTTGGGGTTTGAAACGAGTCGAGGGTTCCTACGGAGGCACTGGTGGCTCTGCGGGTCGACGCGGATCAGAAGGCTCTCGTCAAGGAGTGTTTGTATCCGTGAGTTGAGGAATTTTCGTTGAAGTCACTGGCTTCTTCGGTTGAAATGAACCGCTGAGGCTTGGTTTCGTCGTTTGACGGAATCCGTTGGGGAGGTATGGTTTCTTCTTTGTTTACGCCCTTGGATTGTATACAGGGATCGATGTGATCTTAACTGTAGGGCCGAAGTTTTATCATTTCTTATTTTTTTTTGTTTTATTTTATTTCCGCGATGCTCTATCATTTCAGCTTTTATATCGCGAAAGTCGCGATTGCCCAAACATTTCGGCTATTTTTCGCGGTGCCCAATCATTTCGGCTATATATATTTTGTTTTTTACTCGTTGCTCTTTATTACGAGTTGCCCGATCATTTCGGCTATTTTGCATGCATACATTTTACTTGCTGCTTTCTATTGCAAGTTGCCCTATCATTTCGGTTATTTCGTATGCATGAGCGGTTTACCGGCTTTCGCCGTCAACCTGAAATTGGACATCGATTTCGGCATCAGCACCGCTGCGACTGGGATATTACCAGGAGCGAATCATCATTTGCCTCTATCGTTGTTGAGCAAAGGAGGCTTAGCGACCGGGGTTAGGATCCCGTCGGTTAAGGCTTTTGACTTCATGAGCCGTAAGGGTCTCGTGAAGGCATTTCTCCCTACAAGTTGTGGGGATCTTGTAAATGTATTTTCTCCTTAGGAACCGTGAGGGTTTCTGAGTGTTTTGTTCTCCTGTAAGTCGTAAGGATCCTACAGGAAGGTTTTTTCCTCATAAATCGAGGGGATTTATAAGGGTTGTTTACCATACAAACGTACTCCCAGTCATGGATGGACTTTGGCTAGGGAAACGTTTATTCGCGCCCGTGGATTGTATACAAGTGTCAGTATTGAGCCACTTGTAGGGCAATATTGGAAGTTTGTGGGGGTTTGCTTAAGAACAGGTTTAGGTCTCTGTGACTTAAGACTTTCAAATCCTATGAGCCGTGAGGGTCCCATAAGAGAGTTCTCCTTACGAGTCGTGAGGATCTCGCAAGCGTATTTTCTCCTTAGGGATCGTGGGGATTCCTAAGTGCGTTGTTCCCTTGTAAGTCGTAAGGATCTCACGCGGGTGGTTTCTCCTTACAGGGTCGAGAGGACTCCATAAGGGTTTTTTAACGAAGTTGCGCCCTTTCGGGTTTTCACAACATCCGCCGGTAGTCCTGCTGTTTTTACTCACGGAGCCCTTTCGGGTTTTCACAACATCCGCCGGTAGTCCTGCTGTTTTTACTCACGGAGCCCTTTCGGGTTTTCATCCGTGCCCATTTTGCTTATGGACTTACCGCTTTTTCTATTTTATTTTTATTTTTATTATTTTTAGTTATTTATTTTTATTCATCTCGTCAGCCCAAGGATGCCACAGTATTAGTTTAAAGACGTTTTCGGTCTGCTATTAGTTTAAGGACATTTCGGTCCGTCGTTGAGAGGGTTGGCTACTACTTATAAAGCCTGAGCTTAGGAAGATAGCGAGCGGACATAGTCGTCGTCATCTACCATTGACCTAGGCTGTGGCTCATTAAGCGTAGTATTTCTTTAGGAAGCGTCCGTTTATTGGCCTGAAAGGCCTTTCACCGTGCATGTCCATGAGTAGATAGGCCCCACCTTGGTAGACCTTATCAACGATGTACGGTCCTTCATAGTTTGGCTCAAACTTTCCCCGCTTGGCGCGATTGGGGATCATGGGCCTTTTGACCACTAGCACGAGTTCGCCTTGGTGGAATGTCCTCGGGCGGCTCAATCTTTCATATGAGCGCGTCATCTTTGCTTTATAGGCTTCCAGATTTTGTTGTGCTAGAAGCCGGATTTCAGCAAGGGCGTCAAGCTCTTCAAATCGAAGGTTAGCATTTTCTTCGTCTGTCAGCTCGTAGTGGACTGCCACTTGTAGAGAGGGTAATTCTATCTCGAGAGGGAGTACTGCTTCCGTCCCAAATACCAACGCGTATGGCGTTGTGTTTGTGGCCGTTTTAAATGTAGTTCGATACGCCCAAAGAGCCTCTTGCAATCTTTCGTGCCAATCTCTCTTATTTCGTGACACTGTTTTCTTCATGATCTTCGTCAAGGTCTTGTTGAAGGCCTCAGCTAGACCATTAGCTCGCGGGTTATAAACTGAGGAATATCTCCAGTCTATATTGTGCTGCTGTGCGAAACGGCTGATTTTATGACTTCGATAGGCTGGCCCATTATCAGAGATGATTCTTCTCGGGGTTCCAAACCGGTAGATGACATGCGTTTTGAAGAAATGGAGGATGTTCTCCGTCTTCACTTCCCTCAATGGTACTGCCTCTGCCCATTTGGAGAAGTAATCAGTCGTCGCCAAGATGAAACGATGTCCCTTGGACGATGCTGGTTCGATGGGGCCGACTATGTCAGTTCCCCACATTTCGAATGGCCAACTAGCCACTGTTGGATGCAGTGGATTGGGATGCTGATGGATAAAGTCCCCATGAATTTGGCATGGATGACATTGCCTCGCATATTCCAGGCAATCCTGCATCATCGTGGGCCAGTAGTAGCCCATCCGCTTTATTTTCAATTTCATCTTAGGGCCTTCTTGGTGGGAACCGCAGAGTCCGTCGTGAACTTCTTGGACGACCCTTCTCGCTTCGTCAGGTCCTAAGCATCTCAACCACAGAGAGTCGAATGACCTCTTGTATAGAGTATCATTGACGAAGGCGAAAGACAGAGCTCGTTTCGTGAGTTGATGTCTTGTGGACGCCTCTTCAGGTATTCGGTGGAACTTGAAGTAATCTATGAAGACTTCTCTCCAGTCCTCGGTATTTTCCCTGTCTTTTATTTGCAGGGTTGTCTCCTCTTTCGCTCCTTTGTCTTCAGACGATTTCGGAGATATTTCTGTTGGGGCGAGTACTCGACGGCTTTGTATCACGATTCTAACGTCATCGAGGTTCTCGTCAGCCAATTCTTTAGCAAGTTTAGCCAGTGCGTCCGCTTTGCTATTTTCCGCACGCGGTATACTTTCCAAAGTGTAAGGGGGAATTTGGGTTAGCAGTTGCTGCACTTTTTCACCGTATTTTACCAATTCCGGTTTGCACGTTTGGTAGTCGCCGTTTACTTGACTAACGACCAGTTGGGAATCGCCGTATATGAGGAGATCTTCAATTCCCATGTCAATGGCGATCTCGAGGCCTGCTATCAGAGCTTCGTATTCGGCTTCATTGTTTGTTCTCGGCTCCGTTAGGGAGAAGGCGTAGCGCATTATTCCTCCTTGTGGAGTTACAAAGATGAGTCCTACCCCTGATTTAGTTATAGGGGTACTTTGTTTGCGTTTCTTCATGGAAGATGCTCCATCGAAATAAAGCTCCCATCGAATATTATCGCCGTCGATCGCATCGAACACATGTTCGTCTGGAAGATCGCAATTCAGAGGAGAATCGGCGGGTATCGGATGTTCAGCGAGGAAGTCGGCGATGGCCTGGCCTTTCACTGCCTTGAGAGGTTGATACGTTATCGAGAATTCCATCAAGAGCAGGGCCCATTTAGCGAGTCGTCCTGTCAATATGGCTTTTGACATTAGATATTTAAGAGGGTCCACTTTTGAAATCAGACGGACCTCGTGCGCCAACGCGTAGTGCCTAAGCTTTGTTATTGCGAAGATCAACGCCAGGCAGTGTTTTTCAATGGGAGAGTAGTTGCTTTCTGCCCCCAGCAGGACTCGACTTAAGTAGTAAAGTGCTCTTTCTTTCCCTTGATCGTTCTCTTGTGCCCATAATGCGCCTAAAGAACCTTCGAGGGCGGTTGTATAAAGAATAAGAGGCTTCCCCTTAACTGGAGCAGCCAACACCGGCGGGTTCTGCAGATATTGCTTGATCTCATCCAGCGCGCCTTGGCATTTTTGATCCCAAACGAATGGGGTTCCCTTCTTCATCAGGTGGCTGTAAGGACGGCACTTTCCTGAAAGGTTGGCTATGAATCGCCGTATATACGCGAGTTTCCCTTGGAGAGACCGCAACTGTTTGAGAGTCCTCGGCGGAGGCATTTCCATGATCGCTTTGATCTTTGACGGATCTATTTCAATACCTCGGTGCCGAACGACGAATCCCAGGAACTTGCCCGAGGAAACCCCGAACGCACATTTAAGAGGATTCATCTTCAAGTTGTATTGCCGAAGGCGTTGAAATACAGTCTTCAGATGCTCGAGATGTTCCTCGTATGATTTGCTCTTGACCACGAGATCGTCGATATAGCATTCGACGATTTCGTGTATAAGGTCGTCGAAGATCTTCGTCATGGCCCTCTGATAAGTAGCACCGGCGTTTTTCAAACCGAAAGGCATCACTTTATAACAAAATATACCAAGCGGAGTCCTGAAGGCTGTGTGCTTCTGATCTTCAGGGTGCATTTTTATTTGATTATATCCCGATGAGCCATCCATGAAGGAGAAAACCTCATGAGTGGATGTGTTGTCTATCATCAGTTCGGTGACTGGCACTGGGAAATCATCTTTTGGGCAGGCTTTATTGAGATCCCGGAAGTCTACGCATATGCGCACTGTCCCATTTTTCTTCATCACTGGGACGATGTTGGCGATCCATTCAGGGTATTGGACTTCTTGGATGAAGCCTGAATCTATCAGCTTTTTGACTTCGGCGTTGATGCTCATCTCAAGCTCAAGTCGCATTCTTCTCGGCGCTTGTTTGACTGGCTTGATGTCCGGGGATATCGCCAATTTGTGCACAGCGATTTCTGGATCTAGTCCCGGCATTTCGGAATAGTTCCACGCGAAGCAATCTTTGTGCTGTAGAAGCACATCCTTTAACGCAGCCACCCTTTCTCCAGATAGCAGTTCGCTGATGAATGTCGGTCGCGGGTCATTTTCCGTCCCCAACTCAATTTTCTTGAGATTATCTGCAGTGGTATGGATTCCATCTTCCAGTTCTTTCGGAGCTGGGGGAAATTCTGAGATTACCTCATCGCTGCCGCTTTCAAAACACCAAGGGAGGTTGTTCATGTCCTCGGACCCTTCTTTTAATATCGTTATCACATGGCAGGTGCAAATTTTCTGCCAATCCCAATGCGGAGTTGGTTTTATTCTTGTGTTTTCGGGTTCGTGCTTTTGCGGCGGCGCTACCCTCCAACTGTCAGACAACGTGAATTTGCCAAGCTGATATTGGTCCTCAACCCAATTCTTAAAGGTGAAGCAATCTTCAAGCGGATGCCCTACTACTCGATGGTAAAAGCAATACTTTGGGTTGGAGACTTCGCCTGTTTGTTCAGGGTGTTTAGACTCTGGCAACGTAAGCATTTGATGTTTTAGAGCGAGATCGAATATTTTCCTTGTTTTGTTTCGAGGAAAAGAGTATGCTCGTCCCATTTTCTTCCCGAGGGCTAAGTCAATAACGCTCGATTCTCGGATGCGCGGCTTCTTAGCTCTGCTTTGTAGTTGTCGAGCGCCTCTCTTGCCTTTCGACTTGTTTTTGTTCTCGCGTCGAACCTTTTTTGTAGCAGGTTGACAAGGAGCGGCATCTTCGTTCTTTACTGCCTGTTGGAGGAGGCGCTGTGTCTTAGCTTTCTCATAGATTGCCATTTCACGATCGTGATCATCTCGGGCTTTTTGACTCGCATCCCTTATAAGTTTGCTCATCTGGTCTTCGGACGATGGACTGGGCGGTTTTGTATCAGGACCTTTTGCTGGTTCAGGATTAGCGTCCTCCCATTGAGCGTTCGCCTCTTCATCGAAGTCATACATGGCATAACAGCTGTTTACTAGCTCCCGCTTCTTTGGCCGGATGTACCCAAGCCCTTTGGTTTCTACTTTCCCGTTAGGCAGTTTGCATTGGGTCCCGGGAATGTTCCAGACCTTGTCATAGAATTTGGCTTTTCTAACGGTCTGTGTGAAGGACATCCCCTAGCGTTTTAGCAGTTTCTTCAAACCTTCGGTATAATACCGGGGAAGACGGATAGGCTGAAGCCTGTCGAGCGTGGGATCCGCGCCATGCCAAACTTCTTTTTCTACTTTGTTCTCTTCAGAACGGTAGAATAAAATTGCCTTCTCGCCCCTTCGTCCGGGAGGGATATAGAATGTCTGCAATTCTTCTACGCTGTTGGTGTCGAGTGCATCCAGTTCTTTGTAATGTTCAAGCGGCACCATGGTTATCTGCAGACTTCGCTCTTCATCAGCGCAGATCCGTATCGATGGCCGAGCAGGGAATACAGCATGAACTTCATCCTCTGAATCACTACCGAAGATCAACGAAGGAACGGATGGTCCTGGCCTGGTAGATTGGGATGGACCTGAATAAATTATATCCTCCTCCTCGGTGTCACTGCCGAAGACAGGGATGGTGGCATTAGTTTTGTTCTCCGGTTTGTGACACCTTTCCGTGTCTTCGAAACTCGGCAAGAAGTATTTGGCATCTTCATACTTGCGAACTTCGTTCACGGAAAACGGATTCAACTCTCCGGCCACAGTGTACTCGAGGCCATCCCTGGAATATTTCATACACTGATGCTGTGTAGAAGGGATGATATTGTACTCGTGTAGCCATGGTCGGCCGAGCAGATCATTATAGCACGTCTTGGCATCTATAACATGGAATTTGATGTCTGTGACGAGCAACCCGAAGCGTAACGTCAATATCACAGATCCCAGAGTCTTTGAGGATTGAGAGTCGAAACCGGAGATAGTGATCTTGTCTCGGGCGAGGTGTTGGACACTCATGCAAATCTCCTTTAACACTCGTACGTTGAGTAAATTGACGGACGATCCGTTATCGACCAAGATTTTACCTATCTTTATGTCATGGCAATATCCTGAGACATAAAGAGGGCGATTGTGTTCACACGTCCCGAGGAGAAGGTCTTCATCACCAAAAGCAACATCGGCTGTGTGTACTTCTTCCAATTCGTCCTTCATCTTTTCTTCGGCCAAGAAGGCTTGGAACTGGTCCGGGTCTTGTAGCGCCTTAATCAAAGAGTCTCTCGCCTCCTTTGATAGTAACAAGGCGTCGAGGATGCTGAGTTGTGAGGGTAGCTTCCTCAGATGCGCTAAGACATTGTAATCTACCTTACTCCTTTTTGGCGGATTTTTGGCGGTTAACTCTTCCGCAACTTGGTCATCTAAAGTGATGTCTTCAGGGACCTTCTCTTTCCCTTTATCTTTTCTATTCGAGGGTCCGAGGTTCTTTTCAGGCAGTGTCCGATTCCTCAGCTGTATATTTTCGCAAGACTTCGGTTCTTCTTCTTTTCCCGAAGTTGATTCTTTAAAGAGAGGGGCAATCTCTAGTTCCTCATCAGAGTCGCTCCTAAATGTGGGCACTTATGACCTGGTAGTGTTAACCATGTGACAGTTGCCGGCAGTTCTTTCAAGCACTTTGGTCGTGTTTCTTTGCTCCCGACGAACCTTGCGCTTTTCCCGTTTAAAGCGTTGTTGATTAGCGACGTATCCTTGCCACCATTTATCGAACGCCTTGCAGTCTTGGGTAGAATGGGAGACCTTCTGATGATATAAGCAATAAGAGGGGTGCATTTCTACCACGCTAGTAACTTTTCCTTCTGAGGGTGGTAGCTTCATGCCCATCGATACGGCCTTAGCGAACTTCTTTTTTATCTTGAATTGGCTTTTGTCAGCGGTGGAGGCATTTTGCTCCAGTGGGATCATCTCAGCTCCTCCCTCAAGTCGCTGGCGCTTGGCCGTTTCGAATATCGCCGTCTCGCGTTCTTGATCAGCTTTACTTTTCAATCGAGCTTCACTAAGAAGCGCGTCAATCATTTCTATTGATAATTCCGGAACCCTTGACTCAGTATTTTCCCCCGGCGTCTTGATGCCGAAAGTCCCTTCATCGTTCGAGGTCGAGTGAGAGATCATATGACAGCTTGCCACATCTCCGTCGGATTCATCCGATGAAGCTTCTTCCTCATCTTCTTTTTGAAAGACGTGATCAAGGAAATCTTGGAGCGTAATGGGAGTCTGCGCCTTTTGGTTATACTCGTCCAGTGCGTCAATCTGCTTCTGTAAGTCCGTCCGCTTGTCGCTAGGCTTCACGGGCTTCTTAGATTTCTTCTTCTTCTTTTTCGAAGATTTTGACGGCTGGTTATGAACGCTTGAACT
Source organism: Agapanthus africanus (assembly GCA_030015575.1). Classification (NCBI taxonomy): domain Eukaryota; kingdom Viridiplantae; phylum Streptophyta; class Magnoliopsida; order Asparagales; family Amaryllidaceae; genus Agapanthus; species Agapanthus africanus. Next base: position 476,527,938 of record CM057339.1, on the reverse strand, counting down.
ACCACCATCGGCCTTCGGAGTCGGACGTGGTTTCAACATCCCCTCAATAACCTGCGGCTCCAAGGGGTTCTTCCACTTGACCGCTGGACAGGTCTGCAGATCATTTAGCATTCTCCTCGTTTTGGCTGATAATATAACCTCCCAGGGAGCTTCTTCAATGACGGAGCATGTTGCCCCCGGCGTATTCGTTCCCTTATAGGTGTGGGGCTGCGGAGGATTCACCTTCCATTTGTCAGATAGCGCAAACTTGCCCTGACGGTACTGGTTTTCGAGCCAATTTTTGAACACGTAACAGTCTTCGATTGGATGTCCTAGCACTCGATGGTAAGGGCAATAATTAGGATCGTTAACGTCACTTGGTTGTGACGGACGTTTTGGATCTGGCAGATTTATAAGCCTATTGCGCAATGCCAGCTCAAATAACCTTCTTGTTTTATCACGGGGGAAGGAGTAAGCACGTCCCATCCTGTCCTCAAGGGGTACGTATGGGCGCGTGTTATTTGGACGAGCAACCGGCTTCGAGTCGTTCGGTTGCTGTTGGGCATTAGCGACGATGATCGCTTTTCCCTTCCCTTTGTCGTTTCGAGAGTCGGGCTTCGGGAGAGGGGGTTTATGGCCCATCTGGTCCATCTGCGCCAATTTGTCGATCAAAGCCTGGTAAGAAGTCGGCTTGAAGAACATCATAAACTGCGAAATGGTTGCTTGTGGATCAAGGGTTCCAACAAACATTCCCACCGCAGGGGCTTCTTCTATACGCTGTTCACATTTAGACCATAAATTACGCCACCGTATAGCGTACTGGACCCATGTCTCGCCGGGCTTTACCCTGGCGTTAATCAGCGCCGTCATCGGAGTACGTTCGCTGGCGCTTGCAAAGCGTTGGGTGAAGAGCAGCTCCATCTCTGCGAAGGTTTTAATGGAGTCGTTGGGGAGCTCGGAATACCACTCGAAAGCCGTATCTGATAAACTTCCAACAAACTGGCGCTGCAAGAGCTTGTCGTCGCCTCCAGTGTTACCACAAAGCGCCCTGAATTGGGCAACATGTTGATGGGGATTGCCGGTCCCCTTGTAGACATGAAACTTTGGAATTGTGTAACCTGGCGGGTATTTGATTTGGTCATACCAGCCCGGATATGGACGCCCCGTTTTTACAACGTGGCCGGCTGCTTCGGCCGCGTGATGAACTTTTATCTGCTGGGCTATATATTCGTCCAGATCTGTTTTAGAGATTGTGTCTTCTTTAGCCGTCGATAGAACGAGCTGAGGGTTTGATGTTTCTCCCCTATCATCCCCAAGGACGATCGGGGGTTCTTCAGTCGGGGATTCTGGTTGTATCATCATCCCTATCATATCCTGGAAGAGAAGGCCCATGCGCTGTATATTGGCTGCTTGTTCAGCAGCCTCTTGGTCTCTCTTTTCGAGCATTTGGCGAAGGAACTCGGCGTCGGTCTCTTCTTCTTGACGTTCATCTAAGGACGTCTCAGGATTCTCTTTTGGCCCCGTGAGTGCAGCCATTGTAGTCATCATCTCCTGGAGCTTTTGTTGCTGCTCCTGAGACTTGGTCACTGACCGGGTAAGCGGTCGGTGACCCATAGAAGTACGACTTTCTTCTTTCCTCGAAGCCATATAGACCGTATGAACTGTGATGCCCCCTGACTTGGGGCGTTTAGGTTCACCGTTCTTAGACTTTGTCAGCGTCATGGGAGCTTTTTCTGGCCTCTTCCTTTTATGGGCCTTTGAGGTTGAAGGAGCCGTTGAAGTGGGCATCCTAGCATTTGTTGCCCCCTGTTGTTTGGCGGGACGGTTTTTGTCTTTTTCCACCCTTGCCCTGTTCTGGCGACGGAAGAGGTCTGAGTCAATCACGGAGTCTTGAACCCTCCGCCAAATTTTATAAACTTTCGCTGACAGCCGTTGAGGAGGCTGTTCCTGTTTCGTCTCCGGAGCTTTTTCCATGGGTGGAGGAGACTTTTTCAACGTAGCCACCGGGAAGTTCTTTCTCACCTTCCTCAGCATTTCAAAGCTGTTCCCAGTTGGAACAGCAGCATCGACTTCCACCACTGGAGCAGGTGGGGTTAGCCCTGAGGGGGAGTTGCCCCCTGCTTTCCTTATTCGCTGCCAATGGCGACGTCGCGCACGACGAGCCGCCGGGATCGGCTCGGAGATTGAGATGGTTTCTTGCTGCCCCCTGTTTGAGCGTGGGGTAACTGTTGATGTCAGCCTGTCGAAGACTGATGCCTTCTGACCAGCTGGGGGAGGAGTAGGAACCGTCAATCTTATGAAGACTGACTCTCTGATAGGAGAAGCCGCTTTAACGACTTCCAAAGCAGCGGCCGTTGCCCTCTTTGGGACAGCCACCTTATAGTTCTGACCCAGCCTGGTGAAAACGGAGGCTGTTGGTCCAGTAGCAGGCGACCCGCTGACAGGGGTCGCAGTAGCAGTGAGCCGGTCGAACACCGACTTCTTGTTCGCTTCCGGTGTGGGTATCGGCGCCGAGAAGCTTGTAGGTGGGACCATGGTCCCGAAGAACAAGCCGGTGGTGGCCTGAGTCAACTGGCCTACCGGCAGGGTCAGGAAGGAAGCCGCCTAGGGCCCATATGCTACACCTCTAGGTGAGGTGGAGCGTCCGTTGCAGTTGCACTTCGAGCAGTTGGTGCAGTTGGTGGCCATTGAATGCTTGAGTTCTGTACCAAACAAAAGACCAAATCTTAGCAACTTGAAATCCGAAGGCAATCATTTAACAAACCGCGATTGGTTCGCGAAGACGACACACGAAGTGTGGAGTGGAAAGAGGAAGAGGTCCCACCGGGCGTGCCAGAATCTGTTCCCCTCCGAACGGCGGCCGAGACGTTAGGACGTCCTGTGCCTGAGGTTCGGGGCAGATGCTATTTGGTTTTATCCGTCTATCTCTCCGAAGATGCCAAGTTGATTTATGGCACCGTGTATCGGAGGTTTAGACAGATGCAGCCGATGTAGCAGACTTCGTCAGATTCCCCCTCAGGGTGAGGGGTTTTTGATTGTGGGGACGCTCTTCCCTGCAGGCGCAAGCCCCTACAGTTAATTACGCTACCGCATCGTGGTAACAACTTTCTCCTTCTCCAGAATTTCACTTCGTGTCGTGTGTGTTTGTTTTGTTTGTGGTTGCCCGTGGATTGTATACGGAGACTGAGTAATGCCGTCGCCCGTAGGACGTGGATTAGTCCAAATTCGTATTTACTTAGATTTGGGTTTGGTGTTTTTAGTTTAAGGATGCATTAGTCGCGTTGCAGCTAAGATCAACTTAAACGTTCGTCAAGGATACGTTAGTCCTGTTTTGGACTAAGATCGACTTGACGTAGTGATTGATTTAATGTCTGGCCACCGGGACTCGTCACCTCTCTGACGTCGTTGAGAGATTACAACGACAGGTGCCAGAGGAGTTTAGAGATGTACCCTTGAACCAAAGTTGATTTGGAGTTTTATTGTTTATTTAAATATCTAAGGACACATTAACCGTATTTGAGGCTAAGATTGACTTAGACGGGACCGTTTAGATCCGACAAAAGAGCGTTCGGGCTCTATTGCGCCAGTTTAAGGACGTGGTGGTCCATCGCCAGTTTTAAGGACGTGGTGGTCCATTATTAGTTTAGGGACGTTTCGGTCCGTCGCCAGTTTAAGGACGTAGTGGTCCATATTCCAGTTTAGGGACGTGGTGGTCCGATATTAGTTTAGGGACGTTTCGGTCCGATATTAGTTTAGGGACGTTTCGGTCCGTCACCAGTTTAAGGACGTAGTGGTCCATATTCCAGTTTAGGGACGTGGTGGTCCGATATTAGTTTAGGGACGTTTCGGTCCGATATTAGTTTAGGGACGTTTCGGTCCGATATTCTCATTTTGGAGTGAATATTAGTTTAAGGACGTTTCGGTCCAATATTAAATGAATGGTCATTGGGACTCGTCACCTCTTTGACGTCGTTGAAGAATTACAACGACAGATGTCAAAGGAGTTTGGAGATGTACCCTCGAACCGGTCGTGACTTAGTTCATGAAAGGCGTTTAATTTAAGGACTTACAGCCAGGATTGGGTTAAGTCTAATTTTTATTTTAGGCTCTGCCCGATCAATCTAAACAGGGCTCTGCCTCTTTTTATTCTTGCAGTTTGATTTGGGCCAAACCCTCAAGCATTTCCAAACAGGGCTCTGCCCTTTGTATGATTTGATTTGAGCCAGGCCCTCAAGAATTTTTCAAATAGGGCTCTGCCCTTTCATGATTTGATTTGGGCCAGGCCCTCAAGAATTTTTCCAAATAGGGCTCTGCCCTTTTATTTCTGATTTGGGCCAGGCCCTCAAGAATTTTTCAAATAGGGCTCTGCCCTTTCATTTCTGATTTGGGCCAGGCCCTTTTAAATAATGAGTTGCAGGAACTCAAGAATATTCTGATTGAAGAACAAAAGTGCATAGCACTTTTGATCTACATTTAGATCAAAAGAAAACAAGTTTTTCTTCTTGTTTTCTTTTCACAGAACCAAGGGTTCATATCAAGTGCAAGGCACTATTTATTATTCTTTTTCCTTTTTAGAACCAGGGGTTCATATCAAGTGCAAGGCACTATTTATTTTTTTATTTTCTGTTCTTCAGAAATTTTACCTTCTTCTTTTTTTTTTGTTCTTGATTAATCTTCAAGAGCCTTTTTTTTTTCCAGAAGTTTATCCTTCTCTTGATGATTGATTCTCTGATTGATGCCTTTTGAATGAGGCTTGGGGTCTTATTTATAGTGCCCACAAATTTGTTGGATTTGTTAACAAAATCTTTCCTGAATAATTTTGGGAATTTTCCCACCATTGGATCTTTGATCCAAGGGTTCCTGTTTTACAGGAGAACAGAAAAGATTTATCTAAATCTTCATTCAGTTGCTGCGCAACTCACCAGCACATGACACGTGTCGCGCATCCGAGCGCTTGCGCAGTTGCGATTGCGCAACTGCGCAGACACGTGTCGCGCATCCGAGCGCTTGCGCAGGTGCGATTGCGCAACTGCGCAGACACGTGTCGCGCATCTGTGCGCTTGCGCAGCTGCGACTGCGCAACTGCGCAGACACGTGTCGCGCATCTGTGCGCTTGCGCAGACACGTGTCGCGCATCGGTGCGTTTGCGCAGCTGCGACTGCGCAACTGCGCAGACACGTGTCACGCATCTGTGCGCTTGCGCAGACACGTGTCGCGCATCCGTGCGTTTGCGCAGTTGCGATTGCGCAACTGCGCAGACACGTGTCGTGCATCCATGCGCTTGCGCAGACACGTGTCGCGCTGCCATGCATTTGCGCAGTTAAGTCTTTAATTACGTTTTCTGAAGAACCTTGCTCTGATGGGACGCACCGTCTCGGGCGTTACGCTGCCCATTCAGCTTCTGCCACGTGGCAAATTGCGCGCTGCGCACGGAAACCGAAGCGTTGCTTCGAATTTTGAATTTTCAAAATTCAACAGAGCCTTGCTCTGATTGGGGGAAACAGTGGGTAAAAGAAAGGTAAATGGAGAAATACCGACTTCGGAGTCGATCGAGGGGACGCAGACAAGACGGGCACTAGAATCCCGTGTCCAGCCTATCTTGCACTAAAAGGGGTTAGTACAAGTGGCAGCGTGATTTATAATTAGGGGAAATGAAGTGAATGCGGTGTTTGTTTTGAAAAATGATACGGATTTTGAAAAGATGATGCGATCACAACAAATGCAACAAGCAACCCTAAAATCTATGGTCACCTAGGTCCGGCTCTAGACCGCTCCTAACTTCCAAAAGACAAGTCGCAGGATAAAATTCTCCACTGCCTCTTTGTCCTCCTATGGCCAGGTAAGTGCCAGGTAAGTGGGAAGGTAATTCACTACGTAAGTAGTGGGCCTAATTAAAAACCACTAGCCTTCGACACACTTGCCTTAGACACCACAAGAAAACACGGATAAGCAATGAATTACCCACGGCCTTCTTCTGTCCTAAGTGAGCGCGACGGTCCTTAAAGTCATCTCTAGATATTTTTTAATTAATGAGGGTAATGCGGATGCAGGTTTGTGATTTTTGGGGTCTAGGAAGGGTAATGAACTCCCCACCTAATCTGGATTTGGCCGTGCCCTTTAATATCCGTATTAATTATGCAAACAACCACAAAGTCAAAACAAGCACAATTTAATTTTTGCAATTTGCGCGCTGCGAATATTTGCAAAGAAACTTGCACAAAATGTTAATTGGAGCTAAAAAGAGGAGAGAGAAGAAGGTAAGAAAGCACCTGAAAGAAAAATTTTACAGAGAACCCTCAACAAGGCCGTGGTTCCGCCGCATATGGGCTCTATTGCCACGGAAACGCGGTGGAGGAGAGAGATCACTGCACGAAAATTTAACAGAGAGCTTATGTTGATCCCCTGAGTCCTCTGAAATTCTCCAAATAATTTTCCAATTTCACAGCAAGCTCCAGATTTCCTTATAATTAACCACAACAACACGTATTAGTGTTTGCGCGAGTTTTGATCTAAAAAAATATTGATGGAATAAACTTTTCAACTCAAAGTTCAAAAAATGAACAAATAGCACACGATTCCTGGCAACGGCGCCATTTTGATTGAATGATTTTCCTCGCTGTGTAGTGTTTTTAGAAAATTGTATTTAGAAATCACAACCAAAAATATTTGACCGCAATCAATAACGGTGTCGGATGTAGCGCGTTAGTAAGTGCGGATCATCCACAGGGAAAGTGAGTTACGTTCAATTTTCAAATTAGATGAGTTGAAAATTTAAGGCAAAGAAAAGAAAACAATTCATGATTTGTAATTGAAGATCAAGAGTAAGAAAAATCTAGATCTAAAAGAAACATTAAAACGAGAATTGAAATGAGAGATAATTTCCAATTAACACTCAAGATTATAAGTATGGCTCGTAGGAGTAGATCGGATCTATAGATGTGATGAGATCTAATGATTTCTCATTCTTATCCATTAACGAATTGATACTAGATCGATGCAAATTCATCGAGGTTTAAGGATCGTGCAGGAAAATTAGGGATTCCGCAACTCATCCTTTGTCCTTTCGATAAATCGCATTCAAATTCTTGTTTCTAGTTAATCAAATGGTCAATAGTTGTTCTCTAGTTTCGAGTGAACACGATCTAGAAAGTATCATCTCGAAACTAGGTCATTAATCATTTGATTCACTAGAATTTCAAAGCATTATAGGATTTAAGAATTGTAAGAATATCTAAATCATCATCATCTAAAGATCGTCACAACTCCTACACGAGCGGAGATTACTCAAACATCATGATCATAAACACAATCACAAATTGAGATCTAATCATTATGCTTGAATTAAAAGATAAGCAAGAATATAGAAAATTCACCTTTATTTATCAATAATTTTCGTTACAACTCTCTTGAATTTACAGAAGGTAGGAACTAGATTGTCGATTTCGGCTTCGCTCGGCTCCTTGAGTCGCGGATCGGCGAGGATCTCTTACTCCGTTGAAATCCGGCGTCACTTGCTAATGGTTGAAAGCTTTCTTGCTTGAATTGCTCTCGGGATCTTGATCTTGAAGTTGAATTGGGGTTTGGATTTGAGGCACAAGTCGTGTCACTCAACTTGTGGGTTGAAGATGGTGGTGATTCTTGAACAATTTGCACCTTAGATCTAGGCTCCTTTTTATAGACCTCTAGATCTAGAATTGAAATTTGAATTCCCCCCACAAGTTAGTTAACCAAATGATTTAAATTTCCCTCCAAAAAGTTAGTTAAGCCTAAAATTTGAATTTCCCTCCAAGAATTTGTTAAGCCGAGCCTTCTAGATGTACCACGTGGAGCTTCTGGGGTCTTATGGAAGCTTTGGCCGTTAGGATAGACACATGGAAAAAATTGGGCGCTTTGATCTCACTATAAGGCTGCGGATCCGCGGCGCCAAGGGGGTTTGGGCCGCGGATCCGCGGCCCTTTAGTGGCCTTGGGGTTCATATTTTGTGGTAATTCTTCTTGCAGTATTTGGGCTTTTCTATGATATGTTGATTTTCCAATTGAGTCCCTGATCTCTGCCAGATCTCTGGCCTTTGGGTTGGCGTTTCTTTTATCAGATCTTTTCCCAATTTTGGGTTTTTGCTTCTGGAATTTCCTGCATTAGACCTCAGACAAGATTTGCGCAATATAAGGATGATGTGATGCCATGAAAAACACACAATTTCCCTAAAAGTGCCGGTTTTAGTATACAATACAAGTAATCCAGTATTTTACAAGTGTTTTGCTAATATATGCGATATGAATACCGGATACCTATACATTAATGTAAAAGGTAGGGAAATTGCCGTGTTAGAAATGCAGTATTTTCGACTGATCAAGGCCGTATGATATATGGCAGGGTCCGATCATATACTTGCAGTAGTGCACGGATCATGATCGGGCGGATCATACTAGTTGGCTTGGTTTAAGCCTGATCCTAGTATTAGATTTGTTGGATTATTTTAGTCTCATCGCATTCGCATTCAGTCGGAATGCGGATGCAGATATGTATATACAGGTGAGGGGTATCCTCGTGATTCGTCACGAGTTTACTTTAGATGTTGCTGTATCTTCTTACTGTTGTAAATATTTGGGTTAATAATTACAAATGGAAATTGTGAGGTTAAGCCATCATTTTGTGCATTAAATGAGACATGTACTTCCTTGATGACTCATGGTCTCATTTCTTATGCAAATATCACATTATGTGATTGATTAGTGTGTTGAATTGATGTGAGGAGAGAGGGAAGGCAGCCACTTGATATTGGGTTTGCTCTTGTATTTCATTCTTGCTCTCTCACAATAATTCAACACAAGAAAAGAAAAGAAAAGAAAAGAAAAGAAAAGAAAAGAAAAAGAGAGCCTCTTCTTCTTCTTCTTCCTCTAGCTCACGACTTCCATGGATGGCAACACCTCTAACCTCCATCCAAATCAATGGATGCAAGAGACAAAGTGATCACAAACATTCTCTACTTCACCTTGGACACGTCGGCTAGCACACTTCGTGCCCGAGTTGCTTTGGATGAATCGGGAGCCCGTAAAAAGACTCGTAGATGTGGTGCCCTTTCTGACGAGGAGATTGAGATCGGAGTTGCCGCGAGGAGCTTAGGATGGTGGCCAAAGACCGAAGGACACGGATCGATCGGTATAGCTTTTCTATCCCACTCTCTAGATAGCTAGTTGTTGGTTAATGGTTCGATCCGGGATTTAAGCATACGATAGCGCCGGTTTCTAGTTTGAAAAAGTTTCGTTTCTGCATTTTGGCCTCGGAAAGACGGCCGGGGCGCTACCGTAGACTTACATACCCAACTACCACCTGTTTGCATGATTAAGTAGAGCCTTGGTAGGAAGGTAGTCAAAGCACAGTGAGAACCACACAAAACACTATGAAGATCTCATGTTTACAGACTAACCTGTACTAGTGTCACCAGAGAACTGCTATCTGACGATAGGTATGGTACCATCTAGGAGTTCTCGGCAAGTCCATTCGGTGTACTCATTCTCCAATGAGCACCTGCGTGAAAGGTTCCTAGGCACCCTATAGAGGTCTCACAAGGCATAGAACATGCCAATATAAAAATTTATGCGTGCCGAGTGACCCTAATACGGATCTTAGACTAGAAGTTTAGGCGAAAAGATAATCTAGTTAACTACTTAACTAAAAGTTAGATGCTACAACATTTGTAGATCCGGTTCTCCACTTGCTTAGCTCCATGTAGGTGTCCTCTCGCTGTCCATCTCGAATCCTAGACTCGATCGTCGGCTTCATCGGGAAAACGAGCGGGCAATGTCGTCGGCTTCGTGCCGAAGATGATCTACGTCGAGGTTGCACAAGTTCAAGCTCCAACTTCACCAAGTTGTGAAACTTGTGAAGAAAACACCCAAAACAACTTGGCAAGAGGTAGAGGGTGAAGAAATAGGAGGTGGGTAGACTTTAGATTTGGATTTCTCACTTTGGAAGTCAAGTTGCCATTGATGGTATCAAGCTTTTCTTTTTGAAGATGAAAAAGAAGATGAACCTAGAATTATGATAAGTCTTTTAAATTATCAAATAAAATGATACTTATCATAATAGCAACCATAGTTAGGTGTAGAGAATAAACCATGGTTAGGGTTAATGGTTAGGTTTAGGAAAAGAACAAGAATGGTCAAACTTTCAACACTTCATGAAGTTTCCAGAAAACTACAAAAAAAGCCACCATTCTCTTTATCTTTTCTAAATGAAATAAATAAAATAAATAAATAGATAAAAGTAAACCATAACCACTAACTTAACCATTGTTTAATTCTTTACACAAACATAAGCTTGCATGTATCATCAAACATGATACAATCTTGTGCACAAAAATATATCACATATACAATGTGCAATTCAAGTGAGAAAATCCATTTAAAGTGAACCAATACTAGTTTATGCAAATTAATATATCAAATATATAATTATGCATTAAATCATTGAATCAACACTTGATTTAACGATCCGGTCATATCGCATATAACCGTCTAGTATCCTGTGTATCGGCTTATCAAATCAATCCTTGATTCAATAACTATGTTATATCGAATATAACCATTCGATACATTCATCACGAGAATGAAATGCGGTATCACATACACGCATTATTCTCGGTCCCACACATATCTCATATGCGCTCCTATTTCATTTCGCTTGAGCCAGGAAACCTCTGTGTAGGACTCTAAAGACTCGTCAATACGCCGGTAGCAGATGATGATCATATCAAGCATCCACAAGCCGCAAGCGGTCTGCTAAATGTAACGGCCATCCGGGTATTGAGCGATCAGAAGATCGACGAGCTAGCCCGCTCACACTCCTGTGAATCCAACCAGTAACACTTACCGTACAGTCCGGTCTGTTTGTCTGATACGTCGCATATCAAGTCTAGGGGTGGTAAACGTCAGACCCCAATAACCGATAAGTCGTGCCGATGTGAGGCTCATAATGGATCGAGAAACTACTGGTAACACTTACCAGCAAATCTTTGATCAGGCCTGGCCAGGGACTTCCCTGTTACGGCCAATCGAGCACAGCGCAACATCAACCCCCAATACCGGGAGAGACGAAACCCCTCCTATCGCTCATTGCCTCCATGTGACTCGGGACTGTACCCAAAGACCACCGTTTTGCACGCCCTCATGGACGTGGTAAGGTGGAGATCAAAGCACAGTGGGAATCACACAAGAATCTATGATGATCTCGGGTCTACAGACTAACCTGTACAAGTGTCACCTGAGAACTACCATCTGACGTCAGGTATAATACCATCTGGGAGTTCTTGGCGAGTCCGTCCAGTGTACCCAGTCTCCACTAAGCACCCGTATACCATCTCTGATGTCAAACACCAATGGATATGGGATCATCCATCGCCCATCTCATGGGTCGAGAAGCATATACGCTAGTCTACTCTGGTATATCGATGCCCCGTCTCGATACACCCACGACTAGGGACCTTGAAGGATGTACTTATGGACTACCATGTCCCCACTAGTATGATCTGCATCATAGTCCAGGCAGTCAAGTACACATCCTAAGGGCTTTACCAACATGTAACTATAAGACAATATAAAGAGACTAGTATACATGTTAAGATAAAGAGTAACCAGATAGCATACTATCATATCGAGCAAGAAAATCATCTCTATATATGTCCAAGCATCCAATATAATATACATCATCTGTACAATACTGGCCTCTAGGGCATACATACAACTAACAATCTCCCACTTGCACTAGGGCCATCTGCTGTAGTATCGCATACCGAGCATCCCGAAGAGTCTCTCAAACTGTATCTGGGGAATGGCCTTCGTGAGTGGATCCGCCGTGTTGTTCTTCGTGTCAACCCTCCTGACCTCGATCTCCCGGCGATCAACTATCTCCCGGATCAGGTGATACCGCCTCAGAATATGCCTGGATCGCTGATGGGACCTGGGTTCCTTGGCCAAAGCCACCGCTCCATTGTTATTGCAATACAAAGGTATTGGATGCTCAATGGATGGAACCACTCTAAGTTCAGTAATGAACTTCTTGATCCAGACAGCCTCTTTGGCAGCATCGTTGGCAGCGATGTATTCAGCCTCCATCGTCGAGTCTGCCACGGTTTCCTGCTTGGAACTCTTCCAGCTAACCGCCCCTCCGTAAAGGGTAAAGACAAAGCCCGACTGCGACTTAGAGTCGTCCTTATCACTCTGGAAGCTCGAATCGGTAAAGGACTCCACTTGGAGTTCTCCGTTACCATACACCAAGAACATATCTCTAGTCCTTCGTAAGTACTTGAGAATGCTCTTCACAGCTGTCCAGTGACCCTCTCCAGGATCAGCTTGATACCTGCTCACTATACTTAGTGAGTATGCTACATCGGGTCTGGTACATAGCATCGCATACATGATAGAGCCTACTGCCGAAGCATAGGGTATCCCTTGCATGCGAGCTCTCTCCAAATCAGTCTTGGGAGACATCTCTTTGGAGAGAGTGACTCCAGAGATCGTGGGCAAGTTCCCACGCTTGGACTCTTCCATTCTAAACCTCTTTAGTATGGTGTCAATGTACCTGGATTGGGACAATCCCAAAATCCGTTTGGATCTATCTCTATAGATCCTAATTCCCAATATGCAGGAGGCATCACCAAGATCTTTCATTAAGAATCTTTGTGATAAGAAGAGCTTGACCGATTGCAGCATAGGAATATCATTTCCTATCAAGAGTATGTCGTCCACGTACAATACGAGGAAGACAACCTTACTCTCTGCCACCTTCTTGTAGATACAAGGTTCATCTGGATTTTTGACGAAATCAAACTCTTTGATAACGACGTCAAAGCAGATGTTCCAACTCCGCGATGCTTGCTTTAATCCATAAATGGATTTAAGCAGCTTGCACACCTTTCCGCTGCTCCCACTATCTACGAAGCCCTCTGGCTGAGTCATGTACACGCACTCTTCTAAATCACCGTTTAGAAAGGCGGTCTTAACATCCATTTGCCAGATTTCGTAATCATGATATGCAGCGATGGCAAGCATGATCCGGATGGATTTAAGCATAGCCACTGGAGAAAAGGTTTCGTCATAGTCCACACCTGGTCTTTGACGAAAACCCTTTGCTACAAGTCTAGCTTTGAAAGTCTCCACTTTCCCATCTACACCAAGTTTCTTCTTGAAGATCCACTTGCTCCCAATGGGTTTTACCCCTTCAGGAGCAACGTCCAAAGTCCATACTTTGTTGGTGTACATGGATTCCATCTCGGACCGCATAGCATCCATCCATTTCACTGAGTCCCCACTCGTGATGGCCTGCTCGAAGCTAGTTGGGTCATCATCCTCCATGATGCAATCCTCGCTTCCACCATCCATGAGAAAACCGTAGTATCTCTCAGGTTGGCGAGGAACCCTACTAGATCGGCGGAGAGGCTGAGGTTCATTGGGAGTTACTGAATCTTCTGGTTCCACTAAATCTTCAGTTACGGTTTGTGTATCTGGAACCTCTTCCAGCTCTACCACTTTGCCACTAATTTCTTTTTCAAGGAATTCCTTTTCTAAAAAGGTGGCATGTTGAGCAACAAACACTTTTTGTTCCTCACTGTGGTAGAAAAAATACCATATGAATTCTTTGGATATCCCACAAACTTGCAGAGAACTGACCGTGCCTCGAGCTTGTCCGGATTTTGCCTTTTGACATAGGCCGGACAACCCCATATCTTAACTCGTTTAAAATATGGTCTCTTCCCACTCCATATCTCATATGGTGTGGTAGGTACAGATTTAGATGGAACTTGATTCAATAGGTATGTTGCTGTTGTTAATTATATGTATGCCCTAGAGGCCATTACTGTACATACGATGTATATTGTAGTGGATGCTGGGACATATATAGGGAGGACTTTCTTGCTCGACATGATAGTATGCTATCTGGTTGTACTTTATCTTAACATGTACTCAGATTGTCTCTATGTTACATGTTGATAAAGCCCTTAGGATATGTATCGACTACTGGGACTATGATGAGATCATACTAGTGGGGCCACGGTAGTCGACGAGTACATCCTATAACTGTTCCTAGTCGAGGGTGTATCGAGACAGGGCATCGATGCACCAGAGTAGACTAGCGTATACGCATCTTGATCCATATGATGGAGGATGGATGATCCCATATCCATCGGTGTTTGAGATCAAGGATGGTGTACGGGTGCTCAGTGGAGACTGGGTACACTGGACGGACTCGCCGAGAACTCCCAGATGGTATTATACCATACGTCAGATGGCAGTTCTCCGGTGACACTGGTACAGAGTAGTCTGTCGACCCGAGATCGTCATAGAGTCTTGTGTGATTCCCACTGTGCTTTGATTTCCATCATACCACATCCAAGAGGGCGTGCAAAAAGTGGCTTTTGGGTACAGTCCCGAATCACATGGAGGCAATGAGCGATAGGAGGGGATTCGTCTCTCCCGGTATAGGGAGTTGATGTTGTGCTGTGTTCGATTGGCTATAACCGGAAATCCCTGGCCAGGGTTGCTGAGATTTACTGGTAAGTGTTATCAGTAGTTTCTCGAACTGTTATAGACCTCAAATCGACACGACTTATCAAGCTACTGGGGTCTGACGTTTACCACCCCTAGGCGAGATATGCGACATATCAGACGACGAGACCGGACTGTACGGGAGTGTTACTGTTTGGATTCGCAGGAGAATGTACAGTCTTGCTTGTTGATCTTCTGAGCGCTCAATACCTGGGTAGCTGTTACGTTTAGCTGACCGCTTGCAGCTTGTGGGTGTTTGATATGATCATCACCTACTGCCGGCGTATTGACGATTCTTTAGAGTCCTACACAGAGGTTTCTTGACTCAGGCAAAACGGAGTCGGAGCACATATGTGATATGTGCGGGACCGAGGATAATGCGATATATGATACCGTATTATATTCTCGCGATATTTGATATCAGCCGGGTCATCGGATCATGTGTTGATTCGATGAATCGGTACAGATAAATATTAGCCGGTTATATGCGATATAGCCGGATTGTCGGATCAAGTGTTGATTCGATAATTTAATGTATAATAATATATATGATATATTAAATTACATTAACTAATATTTGCTCACTAAAAGATTCTTTTTCTCACCCGGATTAATACATTGATATATATGCGATATATGTTAATTGTATTATTTTCTTTTGTTGCAAATATATAATATATATGTGATATATATTATTGTGACATGATATGATTTATTATAAAACATGTTTAAGGATGATATAATGGGATTAGGGTTTGATTAGGGTTAGCACCTTCTTGTTCATTCTAGAAGGATTCTTTTTTGTCATGATAAAGATATTTTGTTATGACTCATGCTTTGAACTAACCAAACCCTAACTCTAGTTTATTCTCTACATTGGTTTAGCCTCTCATCCTTGACCATGGTTAGATAATCAATCATATATTCTTGATTACTATTCATCACAAAAGGATTCGAATCATATTCATCATCTTCTTCCTTCTTTCTTTTATGAAAAAAAGGCTTTCTTGATTTTTCCAAGTGATGAATAAATATGAGAAAAAGATAAATAAATAGAGCAAAAATCTTACTTCATTATCCTCATCTTCCCTTGCCATTTAGATGAGGGTGTTCACATCATTTCATGAGTGTTAGCTTGTGTTAAAGAAACTTCAAGGTAGATCATCTTAGTATCGAAGATCGGAAGCAAAGGTTGCGTCTTTCTCTTCGTGGAACCTCTCGAGAGTCCGGATCCTGATGATCGCAGCGAAGGGACCATAACACGGAGCATATGAAGTGAAGGACTGGATCTACAAAGGTTGTAATCCCTCTCACTTAGTGTTAAAGTTGTTAACATGATAGTTTTCGCCTAATCTCTAGTTTAAAGTTCCGTATTCGGGTTGTTCGGCACGGCTAAATTTTTAATAGTGCATGGTTGATGCCTCATAGACCCTTGTGCGTGTGCCTAGCAACCCTACAGTGGTATCAGAGCCAAGCTAGAGTTTTAGGCGAAGTCTAGACGAAGTTTAAAGTCTGATCGAACCCGAAACCCCGAATCCAAATTGCTCTCTGTTCTTTTTTGAAAATTGTGTATTTTTCGATATTAAAAATATGCAGAAAATTAAGCAGGGTTTTTTATGAATTACTGTGCAAAACGGAGCACCCAATTCCTCTAAAGTGCGGCGGAACCGCGGCAGAAGCCTGGCTTCTGCGGCGGTTCCGCCGCAGTATGATGACGTCACCCACTCTAGTTTGCACAGTAACTTCTTTTATTCAGTGCTGAGTTCTCTAGGAATTTTTAATATTTATTCTACAGTTGAGTTTTCTGGGGTTGTTTTGGGGATTCGATGATTCGATCGGATTATCAGATTTTGTCTATGTGTGTTTTCCGGATAACTTTTAGAAACTGTTAAAAAGTTCGAACGGATATCAATAACTAACTTTTTCCCCTGTCGGAAAATTTTTCAAAAGTTGGATTTTTCTCGTGTTTAAGAATGTTCTAAGTCGTGCAAGTAACTCGGTGGACCCTCTAGAAGACAACAAACCTTAACTCGATTATGTGACCGTCTTGAACTGCCTCTTGAACCTTAGGGTTTGGGGCAGTACGGCGTGCCACATGTGAGGCGTTGGCTTGACCCTTCTACGGCTGGACCATTGGTACTGTGGCATGTAATGGATGTTTTTAAACTGAATTTCAAGTGTTGAGATATATTGGGGAAATCTTGGGTGTTTGATGATTCGATCGGAAAGTTTAACTTTTTCTATTTATCTGGAATGTGATACAATATTTGGAATCCACAGGTAGTTATGAGATAACTAATTTGAATATTATAAACATAGCAGTTTAGTCTCAGAAGATCGGTTGCCACGGAATTTTGATGCGATCAAAAGTCCGTCGCAATCACGTAGCGTACGCGGATACTCGCCGGGTAAACTTAATAGACAGCCTCACTCCATAGCCCCGACCAAGTGACTGTAGGAGAACCCCGTCACCGAAAGCATCCGTTCGGGTGCTCCCGGTAGCGGTGTTCCGCCTTGGTGCACTTCGTCGACGGTATCGGGGGTGCGGCCGTCTACTAAAGTTTGCGACGAGCATTCGATCAGAACGTCGGGAATCTTGTTGAATTGCCCGACTTGATATTGAAAAGTGTTTTCGATAAAGAGACTAAAATGCGGGGTTTGTAATTGTTAGACATGCGATGTCTAAGGAATTCATTTAGTTGGGCATGTGATGTCTAAGGAGGTTGCGGATTCCAACTGCTGTAGTTTTACACTTTCTTTTCTGTGACCGTAAGCGTAGTATGTGGTGTATCGCCGGCTTCGTTGCTATACATCAACGACAATCGGGATACGCATACTTGCTTACGTTGATGATATGAGATATTATGTGTTGCTGTGATATGTTATATTGGATCGTCGCGTTTGAATAGCCGGGGGTTTTATGTGAGATGAGAGTTTTTTCTTTTTCATTCCTGTAAAATTCATTTGTATGTAATATTCTTTTATTGGGGCACTTCCAGGTAGCGGAAGCTGTCACCGTTGTATATTATTTACTTTTCCGCATTAGGATAGACCCAAGGCGGGGAGCACAAGTAACCGGATTCTAGGGTCCAGTGGGAGACCATCTCGAGGAGTCGAGACCGGGTCTCCTAACCCTAGAATTGGCAGTGTTGCTTGCCGCTCTCGTAGGGGTCTAGGGATGTGGGTTTGGCTATTCATCGCGACCGTGGAATCCGTGTTTTATACTGGCTCGTATTGAAAACGCGGACATCCTAGTATATCCAATATTTCATATATGTTCTTCTGCTGCAATGTTCTGTGATGAGATCATATTACTGCCTGTGACGAATGTTTATATTATATATACGAGATATATGTTATATTGCAGATTTCGTTTCAAAAAGAGATGCTTGCGAAGAATAATAAAAAGGGACTTCATTAATGAGATTAATGAAATAAAAGAAACCTAAGATGTTGTAGAAACTTGTTTAATAAAAACTGGTAGCTCTAGTTCTTGCTTTGCATAGCGGTGTTCCTTGTAGAACATCCAGCACCTTATTCGATAAGGAAAGGACCGAGATCCCTTCACCGGGAGTGACTCCTTTAGCGATAACTGGCAGATGCTACAAACTCGTTTGTCTTTTGATTGCTTCTATAGTTCTTGCTTTGCATAGTGGTATTTGTGAAATATCCTGCACCTTATTCGATGAGGAAAGGGCCGACGATCCCTTCACCGGGAGTGACCCCTTTAGCAAAACTAGAAAAGCCTAAAAAACACTCCATTTAAAATCACTCGATTCTACAACGATATCAAGTTCATTACGCAAAGGGTTTTCTGAAAAACCCGACGTAGCCCTCCGTCAGATAAGTACTGGTTAGTATTCGTGCTATGTTTGTTGACCTTAGCCAAGGCGTAGTGTGCGGTAGCTGATTAGTGCTTATCTGTATAAGCATTTGATGCGATTGAGTTAGGGTAGTCGTGCGACTTTGTTGACCTTAGCCAAGGGTTGTGCGGGTGGGTTTAATTCAATCGGGAAATGACGGGTTGAACTTGGCTAGCACTTCTGATTTGTTGACCTTAGCCAAGGTCATAAGATGCTAGGGGAAAAATATTATTGGGAATTTCAAGTGTTGAAATTTGCAATGAGATTGCATACCTTCTATTAGATAGTTGGATCCCGATACCCGCTGCGAGTAAAAGTTACTCCTGGGAGAGTTTTTACACATTACAATTAGCCGATCAAGTAGGTGTCTAGAAAGGTGTTAACGGGGTTACGCCTCTGGGAAAACGAGGTTTGCTTAATTAGGTTCGTGCGAAAGCACGGGGGACCTCCCTCAAAGTACCGACACTGGCCTGGCTGAAAGATTGGCGAACTTGTAGCATGTGATTAATCCCGGCTAGTCTTTCCTTTTAGGGTTTGAAGGAAGATTTGATTAAAATAGTGGGAGACATCCTGGTTAGATATATTAGATAACCAATCTAATCTTGCAAGAGCATACGCTGAGTGTTTTCTTCTCTCTCTCTCTCCAGGTAACGACCATATCACGCCTTAATCAAGATAATAAAACGGATATATTGACCGAACCCGCTTGTTATACTGAGCTGAGGAACGTTGGTCCCGCTCCAACTTATAATTGTTATAAGACAGAGCAGGAAATTGGGGAATACCAGATTTCAAGTGCCGCCCAAACGAAGAAAGTGCATGTTGATGCATCATCTTCGGGTGTGTTCATTACACAGAACTGTTTCTCAGTATCCTTTACATCCTGGGTATGTGATACCGGATCAGGATCCCGTATATGTAATCTGTTACATGGGCTACAGATAGGTAGAGAACTGAGAACGGGTGATAAGTTTCATGAGACAGAAAACGGTGCAAGTGTTGCAGCCAAGTCTGTTGGTCACTATCACCCTGTATTACCAGAATACATTGATTCTGAACAAATGTTATTAGATACCGAACCTGATATACAAAATCATATCAGTCTCTTTATTAGTAAAGAAAGGATATAATTTTGTATTGTTGGATAATGTTTTGAACATTTCCTATATCAAGAGTTGATCGGTTCAGGCACGTTATCTAAAAGCATTGACGTTCTAAATCAAACTACAGTTCTTAGTATACGGAACACACACAAGAGGAAGAGTTCAGAAATGAACAAATCCTTCTTGAGGCATTGTAGACTAGGTCATATCAATGCGACCCGACTGGCTGAAGTTACATTTAGATGCATATTTAAATTAGTTTGAATTTACATCTTATGAAACTTGTCAGTCATGTCACAATGATAAAATGACCATAGCTCTGTTTATTGGAAACAGAGAAAGAGTTAGTGAACTCTTGGGATTGATACATGCTGATGTATGTAAGTCCCCTGTCTATACATGCCAAGATCGGTTCTTTGTACTTCATTACATTCTCTGATAATCTCTCAAGATTCAGACATATGTTTCTGTTGAAACACAGGTCCGAACCTTTTGAGATATTCACAGAATATAAATTAGAAGTAGAGAACCAAAATACGGGTAAAAGTATTATGTCCTTTGATGTGATCAAGGAGGAGAATACTTGAGCACGGAATTCCTGGACTATTCTAAAGGAGAATGAGATTCTCTCTCAGCATTACTCCTCCGTATACACTACAGCACGTCGGTGTATCGGGACGGAGCAATAGCACCCTATGTGATATGGTGTGCTCTATGATGAGTACTACTGAGTTTCCTATTTCCTTTTGGGAGTTGTGCACTTGAGAAGCTGCATACCTATTGAATAGGGTTCGAATCAAATCAGTTGCCTACCACTTCATATGTGATATGGAAAGGGAAGAGCCCATATCTTAAGCTCGTTAAGATTTGGGGTTGTCCGGCCTATGTCTAAAAGCAAAATCAGGACAAGCTCGAGGCAAGATCTGTTATGTACAACTGGAAATGTTCCAGCTATACATAATACAGCTGATGATTTGGTAGAACCAAAGGATTCAATAGTTTCCAACGAACCTCAGCCTCTCCGCCGATCTAGTAGGGTTCCTCACCCACCTGAGAGATACTTTGGTTTCTCTATGACAGTGGGAGCGAGGATTGCATCATGAGATGATGACCCAACTGGTTTCGAGCTGGCCATCAGGAGTGGGACTCTGTAAGAATGGCTGGATGCTTATCGATCTGAGATGGAATCCTTATACACCAACAAAGTATGGACTTTGGTTGCTTTAACTGAAGGGTTAAATCCCCATCAGGAGCAAGTATATCTTGAGAAGATTACTTGGTGCACATGGAAAAGTTGAGACTTTCAAAGCTAGACTTGTTAAAGGTTTGCATCATAGACCAGGTATGGATTATGTTGAACCTTTTCTAAGGATCTATGCTTAAGTCCATCCAGATCCTACTTGCCACGGCTACATACCATGACTACGATATCTGGTGGTTGGGTGTCATGACTGCTTTTCTAAGTGATGTTTTAGAAAAGAACGTCTATAAGTACACAGCCAGAGGGCTTCGTAGACAGTGGGAGCAGCGGAAACGTGTGCAAGATGTTTTATATGATAAAACAGGCATTGCGGAGTTGGAACATCTGTTTTGATGTGGTAGTCAAAGAGCTTGACTTCATCAAAATGGTAGATGAACCTTGTATATACAAAAAGGTAGTAGAGAGTATGGTGGTGATCCTCGTAGAGCACATGGATGACATACTCTTGATAGGGAAGGAGTTTCCTATGCTACGCTCGGTTAATCTCCGCTTATCACAAGGATTCTCCATATAGGATCAAAGTGATACCTCCTAAATCCTTGGTTTTGGATCTATGAGATAGATCTAATTGGATATTAGGATACTCACAAGTTGTAGTGAGATGGTATCAATCGATCCTGGGGAGAATCACTGGAAAGGTTCCAGGGTGATAAGGACGACTGAATGTCAGTCGCAGGCATTGTCTTTACCCTCAGAGGAGGGACGGTATGTTGGAAGAGTTCCAAGCTAGATGCCGTGACATACTAGATGATTAAAGGCAAGATACATCGTTACCAAGGATGCTACCAAAGAGGCAGTCTGGATATATATAAGTTCATAAGATGAACTTCGTTCCTACCATTGTGTGACAATGGAGTTGTGGCTTTAGCCAAGGAACTACCGTCCCATCAGAAATCCAGATATAATTCTTAGGCAGTATCACCTGATCATGGAGATGGATGATCTCCAGGGAGATCGAGGTTAGGAGAGTAGACACAGAGGACAACAGCGCGGATCCACTCACGAAGGCCTTTTTCCCAGAAAAGAATTTTATGGGATGGTAGAGTATGAGATACTTCAACCGCAGCTAATTGTTGGGTATGCGATACCATAGCAGATGGCCCTAGTGCAAGTGGGAGATTGTTAGTTATATGTATACCCTAGAGGCCATTACTGTACATACGATGTATATTGTAGTGGATGCTGGGACATATATAGGGAGGACTTTCTTGCTCGACATGATAGTATGCTATCTGGTTGTACTTTATCTTAACATGTACTCAGATTGTCTCTATGTTACATGTTGATAAAGCCCTTAGGATATGTACTCGACTACTGGGACTATGATGAGATCATACTAGTGGGGCCACGGTAGTCGACGAGTACATCCTATAACTGTTCCTAGTCGAGGGTGTATCGAGACAGGGCATCGATGCACCAGAGTAGACTAGCGTATAGGCATCTTGATCCATATGATGGACGATGGATGATCCCATATCCATCGGTGTTTGACATCAAGGATGGTGTACGGGTGCTCAGTGGAGACTGGGTACACTGGACGGACTCGCCGAGAACTCCCAGATGGTATTATACCATACGTCAGATGGCAGTTCTCCGGTGACACTGGTACAGAGTAGTCTGTCGACCCGAGATCGTCATAGAGTCTTGTGTGATTCCCACTGCGCTTTGATTTCCATCATACCACGTCCAAGAGGGCGTGCAAAAAAGTTGCTTTTGGGTACAGTCCCGAATCATATGGAGGCAATGAGCGATAGGAGGGGACTCGTCTCTCCCGGTATAGGGAGTTGATGTTGTGCTGTGTTCGATTGGCTATAACCGGAAATCCCTGGCCAGGGTTGCTGAGATTTACTGGTAAGTGTTATCAGCAGTTTCTCGAACTGTTATAGACCTCAAATCGACACGACTTATCAAGCTACTGGGGTCTGACGTTTACCACCCCTAGGCGAGATATGCGACATATCAGACGACGAGACCGGACTGTACGGGAGTGTTACTGTTTGGATTCGCAGGAGAATGTACAGGCTTGCTTGTTGATCTTCTGAGCGCTCAATACCTGGGCAGCTGTTACGTTTAGCTGACAGCTTGCAGCTTGTGGGTGTTTGATATGATCATCACCTACTGCCGGCGTATTGACGATTCTTTAGAGTCCTACACAAAGGTTTCTTGACTCAGGCAAAACGGAGTAGGAGCACATATGTGATATGTGCGGGACCGAGGATAATGCGATATATGATACCGTATTATATTCTCGCGATATTTGATATCAGCCGGGTCATCGGATCAAGTGTTGATTCGATGAATCGGTACAGATAAATATTAGCCGGTTATATGCGATATAGCCGGATTGTCGGATCAAGTGTTGATTCGATAATTTAATGTATAATAATATATATGATATATTAAATTACATTAACTAATATTTGCTCACTAAAAGATTCTTTTTCTCACCCGGATTAATACATTGATATATATGCGATATATGTTAATTGTATTATTTTCTTTTGTTGCAAATATATAATATATATGTGATATATATTATTGTGACATGATATGATTTATTATAAAACATGTTTAAGGATGATATAATGGGATTAGGGTTTGATTAGGGTTAGCACCTTCTTGTTCATTCTAGAAGGATTCTTTTTTGTTATGATAAAGATATTTTGTTATGACTCATGCTTTGAACTAACCAAACCCTAACTCTAGTTTATTCTCTACATTGGTTTAGCCTTTCATCCTTGACCATGGTTAGATAATCAATCATATATTCTTGATTACTATTCATCACAGAAGGATTCGAATCATATTCATCATCTTCTTCCTTCTTTCTTTTATGAAAAAAAAAGCTTTCTTGATTTTTCCAAGTGATGAATAAATATGAGAAAAAGATAAATAAATAGAGCAAAAATCCTACTTCATCATCCTCATCTTCCCTTGCCATTTAGATGAGGGTGTTCACATCATTTCATGAGTGTTAGCTTGTGTTAAAGAACCTTCAAGGTAGATCATCTTAGTATCGAAGATCGGAAGCAAAGGTTGCGTCTTTCTCTTCGTGGAACCTCTCGAGAGTCCGGATCCCGATGATCGCATCGAAGGGACCACAACACGGAGCATATGAAGTGAAGGACCGGATCTACAAAGGTTGTAATCCCTCTCACTTAGTGTTAAAGTTGTTAACATGATAGTTTTCGCCTAATCTCTAGTTTAAAGTTCCGTATTCGGGTTGTTCGGCACGGCTAAATTTTTATTCGGGCATGGTTGATGCCTAGTAGACCCTTGTGCGCGTGCCTAGCAACCCTACAGCTGTTTCCAGCGCATAACCCCAGAAGGAAATAGGTAACTCAGCTGTGCTCATCATAGAGTGCACCATATCTAATAGGGTGCGGTTCCTCCGTTCTGATACACCGTTGTGATGTGGTGTATATGGAGGAGTCAGCTGAGAGAGAATCCCATTCTCTTTTAGGAAGTCCAGGAATTCATTGCTTAAGTATTCTCCTCCTCGATCATATCGTAGGATTTTAATACTTTTTCCGGTTTGGTTCTCAACTTCTTGTTTATATTCCCTAAATTTCTCAAAAGCTTCTGATTTGTGTTTCATCAGGAACACATACCCGAACCTAGAGAGATCGTCAGTGAATGTAATGAAGTACGAAGAACCATCCCTGGCATGTGTAGACATGGGACCGCATACATCACTATGTATTAGTCCCAAGAGTTTGGTAACTCTTTCTCCGTGTCCCGTAAACGGAGTCTTGGTCATCTTGCCTTTGAGACATGACTAGCAAGTGTCATAAGATAAAAATTCAAACTGATTTAAATATCCATCTTTATGCAACTTAGCTAGTCGTGTCGCATTGATGTGACCCAGTCTACAATGCCACAAGAAGGATTCGTTCAGTTCTGAACTCTTCCTCTTGTGTGTGTTTGTTATGCTCAGAAATGTTGATTGATTTAGAACATAAATGCCATTGCACAACGTGCCTGATCCAACCAACTTTTGGTTACGGAAAATGTTCATAACATTGTCCTGTAATACAAAATTATATCCCTCTTTACTTAATAAAGAAACCGATATAATGTTGCATATCAGGTTCGGCATGTAATAGCATTCGTTCAGAACCAATGTATTACCAGTTGGTAATACAAGGTGATATTCTCCGACAGTCTTAGCTGCAACAATTGCACCATTTCCAACTCTAATGTCTTTATCACCTTCTCCAAGTTCTCTTCCTTTTCTAAGCCCATGTAACTGATTACATATATGGGATCCTGACCCGGTATCTAATACCCAGGACGTAGAGCAAATGGAGAAACATTTCTCAGTAACGAACACACCCGAAGAAAATGCATCAACATGTACTCTCTTCATTCGGGTGGCATTGGAATCCTGGTATTCCCCTATATCCTGTTCATTCCTATAACTCTTATAAGAAAGAACGGAACCAACGTTCCCCAGCACAGAATAACATGCGGGTTCGGTCAATACATCCATATTATTATCTTCATTAGGGCATGAAATGGTCGCTACCTGGAGAGAGAGAGAAGAAAACACTTTAGCGTATGCTCGTGCAAGATCAGATTGGTTATTATCTTATCTAATCAGGATGGCTCCAACTGCTTTTTATCAAATCTTCCTTCAAACCCTAAAAGGAAAGACTAGCCGGGATTAATTACACACTACAAGTTCGCCAATCTTTCAGCCAGGCCAGTGTCGGTACTTTGAGGGAGGTCCCCCGTGCTTTCGCACGAACCTAATTAATGTGAACCTCGTTTTCCCAGAGGCGTAACCCCGTTGACACCTTTCTAGACACCTACTTGATCGGCTAATTGCAATGTGCAAAACTCTCCCAGGAGTAACTCTTACTTGCAGTGGGTATCGGGATCCAACTATCTCATAGAAGGTATGCAATCTCATTGCAAATTTCAACACTTGAAATTCCCGATAATGCTTTTGCCTCGAACGATCTATGACCTTGACAAGGTCAACAAACCATAGACCGCAAGTCAAGTTCAACCCGTCATTTCTTGATTGAATCAAACCTACCCGCACGACCCTTGACAAGGTCAACAAGGCCGTACGACTACCCTAACCCAATCTGCATCATATGCATAAGCAGACAAATACTGGTTAGCTACCGCACACTGCGCCTTGACAAGGTCAACAAAAACAGCACGAATACTAAACAGGACTTATCTGAAATGACGGAGGGCTACGACAGGTTTTTCTGAAAACCTATTGCGTAATGAACTTGATATCGTTGTAGAATCAAATGAAGTTTTGAAATGGAGTGATTTTGAGGCTTTTCTAGTTTTGCTAAAGGGGTCACTCCCGGTGAAGGGATCGTCGGCCCTTTCCTCGTCGAATGAGGTGCGGGATATATCATATATATCTCTGTGCAAAGCAAAAACTATAGAAGCAATCAAAAGTCAAACCGAGTGTGCAGCATCTGCCAGTTATTGCTAAAGGAGTCACTCCCGGTGAAGGGATCTCGGTCCTTTCCTCGTCGAATAAGGTGCTGGGTATATCATATATACCGCTGTGCAAAGCAAGAACTGTAGCTACCTGTTTTTATTTAAAATTTGATTCTACAACATCTTATGTTTCTTTTCTTTCATTAATCACATTAATGAAGTCCCATCATTTAAATACCTAAACATCACAGAAAGATATGACGTACACTTATGCCATCCGCATTCGCCTCGATGTCCCCTCGTGCACCGTTAAGTTAGGTAACTAACGACAGAGCAGGGCAGGGCTAGCGCGGGTGTAAAACATAAGTAACGTCTATATAATATATCATATATACTATATACTATATCCATCACAGAATCACATCACAGATATCGCAGCAGAATAAACATATGAAATATTGGATATACTAGGACGTCCGTGTTTTCAATACGAGCCAGTATAAAACACGGATTCCACGGTCGTGATGAATAGCCAATCCCACACCCCTAGACCCCTACGAGAGCGGCAAGCAACCCTGCCAATTCTAGGGTTAGGAGACCCGGACTCGACTCCTCGAGTTGGTCTCCCACTGGACCCCAGAACCCGGTTACTTGTGCTCCCCTCCTTGGGTCTATCCTAATGCGGAAAAGTAAATAATATACAAAGGTTGACAACTTCCGCTACCTGGAAGTGCCCCAAATAAAAGAATATTACATACAAGTTTTTACATGAATGAAAATGAAAAACACTCATCTCACATAAAAACCCACGGCTATTCGAACACGACGATCCAATATAACATATCCAGCAACACATAACATCACATGTCATCAACGTAAGTAAGTATGCATACCCCAATTGTCGTTGACGTATAGCAACGAAACCGGCGATATGAACATACTACACTTACGGTCACAGAAAAGAAAGTGTAAAACTACAACAGTTGGAATCCGCAACCTCTTTAGACATCACATGCCTAATCAGATGAAATACTTAGACATCACATGCCTAACAGTTATAAACCCCGCATTTTAGTCTTATTATCGAAAACTCTTTTCAATATCAAGTGAAACTAAACCGCTAGATTTACAACATTCATTCAGTTATCTCATAACTGTTTGTGAATTCCAATTATTGTATCACATTCCAGATAAACAGAAAATGTTAAACTTTCCGATCGAACAGTCGAATACCCAAGTTTTCCCGATACAGCTCAACACATGAAATAAGTCTAACAACATTCAGTTTGTGCCTCAGTACCAACGGTCCAGCCGTAGAAGGGTCAAGCCAACGCCTCACATGTGGCACGCCGTACTGCCCCAAACCCGAAGGTTCAAAGGGCAGTTCAAGACGGTCATATAATCGAGTTAAGGTTTGTTGTCTTCTAGAGGGTCCATCGCGTTACTTGCACCACTTAGAACGTCGTTAAACTACGGAAAAATCCAACACTTGGAAATTTCCCGATAGGGGAAAAGTTGGGTATTTATATCCGGTCGAACTTTTTAACATATTCTAAAAAATATCCGGAAATACACAAAGACAAAATTTGATAATCCGATCGAATCTTTGATTCCCAATACAACCCCAGAATACTCTTCTGTAGAGTCACAATAAAAATATCCCAGAAAATATAACATTATATTATATGAGTTACTGTGCAGAAATCATCAGACAAGGGAACAGTACGGCCGCGGAACCGCCGCACATGCCTAGCATGTGCCGCGGTTCCGCGGTGGAAAAGTCGACTTAGGCCCTCGTATTTCACAGTAATTCAAATAACACCCTGCTTGATTTTCTGCATAATTTTAATTGACAAAAATCCCATTTTTTAGAAAAAGTCCAGAGAGCATTTTAGGGTTTTGGGTTTCGGTTCGATCGGGTTTCAAACGTTGTCTAGACTTCGCCTAAGGCTCTAGCTAGGCTCTGATACCAGTGAAAGGTTCCTAGGCACCCTATAGAGGTCTCACAAGGCATAGAACATGCCAATATAAAAATTTATGGGTGCCGAGTGACCCTAATACAGATCTTAGACTAGAAGTTTAGGCGAAAAGATAATCTAGTTAACTACTTAACTAAAAGTTAGATGCTACAACCTTTGTAGATCCAGTTCTCCACTTGCTTAGCTCCATGTAGGTGTCCTCTCGCTGTCCATCTCGAATCCTAGACTCGATCGTCGGCTTCATCGGGAAAACGAGCGGGCAATGTCGTCGGCTTCGTGCCGAAGATGATCTACGTCGAGGTTGCACAAGTTCAAGCTCCAACTTCACCAAGTTGTGAAACTTGTGAAGAAAACACCCAAAACAACTTGGCAAGAGGTAGAGGGTGAAGAAATAGGAGGTGGGTAGACTTTAGATTTGGATTTCTCACTTTGGAAGTCAAGTTGCCATTGATGGCATCAAGCTTTTCTTTTTGAAGATGAAGAAGAAGATGAAGCTAGAATTATGATAAGTCTTTTAAAATATCAAATAAAATGATACTTATCATAATAGCAACCATAGTTAGGTGTAGAGAATAAACCATGGTTAGGGTTAATGGTTAGGTTTAGGAAAAGAACAAGAATGGTCAAACTATCAACACTTCATGAAGTTTCCACAAAACTACAAAAAAAGCCACCATTCTCTTTATCTTTTCTAAATGAAATAAATAAAATAAATAAATAGATAAAAGTAAACCATAACCACTAACTTAACCATTGTTTAATTCTTTACATAAACATAAGCTTGCATGTATCATCAAACATGATACAATCTTGTGCACAAAAATATATCACATATACAATGTGCAATTCAAGTGAGAAAATCCATTTAAAGTGAACCAATACTAGTTTATGCAAATTAATATATCAAATATATAATTATGCATTAAATCATTGAATCAACACTTGATTTAACGATCCGGTCATATCGCATATAACCGTCTAGTATCCAATGTATCGGCTTATCAAATCAATCCTTGATTCAATAACTAGGTTATATCGAATATAACCATTCGATACATTCATCGCGAGAATGAAATGCGGTATCACATACACGCATTATTCTCGGTCCCGCACATATCTCATATACGCTCCTATTTCGTTTCGCTTGAGCCAGGAAACCTCTGTGTAGGACTCTAAAGACTCGTCAATACGCCGGTAGCAGATGATGATCATTTCAAGCATCCACAAGCCGCAAGCGGTCTGCTAAACGTAATGGCCATCCGGGTATTGAGCGATCAGAAGATCGACGAGCTAGCCCGCTCACACTCCTGTGAATCCAACCAGTAACACTTACCGTACAGTCCGGCCTGTTCGTCTGATACGTCGCATATCAAGTCTAGGGGCGGTAAACGTCAGACCCCAATAACCGATAAGTCGTGCCGATGTGAGGCTCATAACGGGTCGAGAAACTACTGGTAACACTTACCAGCAAATCTCTGATCAGGCATGGCCAGGGACTTCCCTGTTACCGCCAATCGAGCACAACGCAACATCAACCCCCAATACCGGGAGAGACGAAACCCCTCCTATCGCTCATTGCCTCCATGTGACTCGGGACTGTACCCAAAGACCACCGTTTTGCACGCCCTCATGGACGTGGTAAGGTGGAGATCAAAGCACAGTGGGAATCACACAAGACTCTATGACGATCTCGGGTCTACAGACTAACCTGTACAAGTGTCACCTGAGAACTGCCATCTGACGTGAGGTATAATACCATCTGGGAGTTCTCGGCGAGTCCGTCCAGTGTACCCAGTCTCCACTGAGCACCCGTATACCATCTCTGATGTCAAACACCAATGGATATGGGATCATCCAACGCCCATCTCATGGGTCGAGAAGCGTATACGCTAGTCTACTCTGGTATATCGATGCCCCGTCTCGATACACCCACGACTAGGGACCTTGAAGGATGTACTTATGGACTACCATGTCCCCACTAGTATGATCTGCATCATAGTCCAGGCAGTCAAGTACACATCCTAAGGTCTTAACCAACATGTAACTATAAGACAGTATAAAGAGACTAGTAAACATGTTAAGATAAAGAGTAACCAGATAGCATACTATCATATCGAGCAAGAAAGTCATCTCTATATATGTCCAAGCATCCAATATAATATACATCATCTGTACAATACTGGCCTCTAGGGCATACATACAACTAACACTGCGTACAATCTTTGATGTCAAACACCATTGGTTATAGGATCAACCATCGCGCCGTACAGGGTCAAGAAACACACATACTAGTCTACTCTGGAATATCTATGCCCTGTCTCAATACTCCCTCGACTCGGAACTTTTCAAGGACGTGCTTATGGATTGCTAGGCCCCACTAGTATGATCTGCATTATATTCCTGGTAGTCAAGAAAAACATCCTAAGGGCTTTATCAACATATATCAGTGAAATAGTAAACTAGAGCAAATGTACATATTAAGATAAAGAGTAAACAGATATCATAGTATCATGTTGAGAAAGAAAATCTTCTATAGATATGTCCAAGCATCTACTATAATATTACAATAATGGCCTCTAGGGCATACATATTCCTAACATATGGTGTTCCTTGTCATGATTACTACGGCTTTGCGGAATCAAAAACTTTAAAAATCTTGAGCACAATACACTAAAACCCTAGAATATAAGCCCAAACACTATACTAAACATAACTAACTAGAGGTTTAACTACTGAGTTAGTACTACAACCTTGGTAGACGGTCCTTCGGGCCTTGAAAGGTTCACTTCTCAAGCTCCTAGGTGTTCGGATCGAGCTTTCGAAATCGAACTTCTTGTTAGTTATATGTTTGCCCTAGAGGCCATTACTGAACATGTGATGTATATTGTAGTGGGTGCTTGGACATATATAGGGAGGACTTTCTTGATCGACATGATAGTATGCTATCGGGTTCCTCTTTATCATAACATGTACATTTATTGTCTCTCTATTACATGTTGATAAAGCCCTTAGGATGAGTACTTGACTATCAGGACTATGATGCAGATCATACTATTGGGGACAGGGTAGTCGGTAAGTACATCCTTCAAATGTTCCTAGTCGTAGGAGTATCGAGACAGGGCATTGATACTCCAGAGTAGACTAGCGTATACGCTTCTCGACCCATATGATGGGCGATGGATGATCCCATATCCATTGGTGTTTGACATCAGAGAAGGCATATGGGTGCTCAGTGAAGACTGGGTACACTAAACGGACTCGCCGAGAACTCCTAGACAGTATTATACCTATCGTCGGATAGCAGTTCTCTGGTGACACTGGTACAGGTTAGTCTGTAGACCCGAGATCGTCATAGAGTCATGTGTGATTTCCACTGTGCTTTGATTTCCACCATACCATGGTCAAGAGATCGTGCAAAAAGGTGGTTTTTGGGTACAGTCCCGAGTCATATGGAGGCAATGAGCGATAGGAGGGGTTTCGTCTCTCCCGGTATTGGGAGTTGATGTTGCGCTATGCTCGATTAGCCATAACAGGAAATCCCTGGCCAGAGTTGCTGAGATCTACTGGTAAGTGTTATCAGTAGTTTCTCTAACCGTTATAGACCTTGCATCGGCATGGGTTATCAGGCTATTGAGGTCTGACATTCATACCACCCCAGGCTGTGATATGCGACATATCGGATGAAGAGACCGGACTGTACAGTAGTATTACTGATTGGATTTGCAGGAGAATGAGCAGGCTTGCTTGTTGATCTTCTGATCGTTCAATACCCGGGTAGCCGTTACGTTCAGCAGACTGCTTGCGGCTTGCGGGTGTTTGATTTGATCATTACCTACTTCCGGCGAATTGACGAGTCTTTAGAGTCCTATATAGAGATTTCCTGGTTCATGCGAAACGGAGTAGGAGCATATATGTGATATGTGTGGGACCGAGATTAATGCGAGTATGTGATACCGCATTCTATTCTCGCGGTATGTGACATTCGTCGGTTATATGTGATATAGCCAAGTTATCGGATCAAGTGTTGATTCGATAAGTTGTTACATTTGATATTAGTCGGTTATATGTGATATAGCCGGATTAATAAATCAAGAGTTGATTTAATAATTTAATGTATAATTATATATTTGATATATTACATTACATTAACTAATATTAGCTTACTTAAGTAATTCTTTTTCTCACATTTGATACACTTTGCATATATGTGATATATGTATTGTTTTCTTTTTACACATAAATATATATGTGATATATATTCATGTGTTATGCTAGGTTACATATGTAACAAGGGTGTATAAGACTTATACCATGCTAGGGTTTATGTTATGGTTAATATTTATCATTAAGTTATTACAAATTAGTGGACAATGTTTCAAGCTTGGATGAAGCTTGTAGAACATTGACCAAGTCCACTTGTTTGTCTTGCTTAAGATATTTGTTAACCCAACCTTAACCACAAGCCATGGTTTATTCTCTACATGAGATAGGCATGCCATTAACTCACCATAGTTGCATTTCTAACCTCATGAGAGTTTCATTCTCTTCATCTTTTCATCACTTGAATTTCATCTTCATCTTCTTCATGAGCTTGAAAAGCTTTCTAGGGTTTGGAGATGAGAAGAAATATTGTGAGAAAAAAAAAATCTAAAGTGAGCCCACTTCCTACTTCATCATCCTCTACTATTAGCCATTTAGTTTAGGGTGTTTGCTTCACTAATCTACAATTAGTGAAGAGGTAGCATGGGCTTGAGTCTCCTCGACGTACATCATCTTTGGCCTCGAAGACATTGAGCAGGGTTGTTCTTTTTGTTGGGTTACGGCAGCGCCCCGGCCGTCAATCCGAGGTCAAATGCGGAACAAAAACTTTTCAAACTTGGCGCTAACGCAACCCGATTGCCGGATCGTGCCATTAACCCTATACTAGTAACTACAAAGAAGTTAGAATGGCTATATCGATCGATCCGTGTCCTTCGGTATTTAGCCACCATCCTTAGCTCCTCGCGGCATCTCCGATCTCGCTCGATCTCCGGTCTCCTCGTCAAGGTGGCACCACGTCAAGGAATCTTTTTATGGGCTCCCGCTTCAAAACTGAAGCAACTCAAACATGATGTTTGCTAGCCGACATGTCCAAGGTGAAGTAGAGAATGTGTGTGATCACTTTGTCTCAATTCATCCATTGATTCTCAACACATGAGATTGTATGGATGTGTACGTCTACGCTAGAGCCCCGGCCGTCTACAGACGCCAAATGCGGAACAAAAAACTTTTAACTGGCGCTATCGTATACTTTAACCCGGATCTGCCATTATTGCTAAACTAACAAACTGTAAAGAGTGTAGAAAGGTTATACCGAACGATCCGAGTCCTTCGTTCTTTAACCATCATCCCACGCTCCGTTGCGGCTGCTCCGATCTCTTCGATCTCCGATCTGCTCGTCCAGGTGGCACCACGTCAACGATTCTTTAAACGGGCTCCCGCCTCTGACTTGAGGCAACTCGGTCGTCAAGTTTGCTAAAAGAGACGACCAAGAATGATGTAGAGAATGAGTAGATGACTTTGTCTCTCTTCGTCCAAGTCCGTGGACGATCGGTTAATGAAGTTGCCGTGAGAATCGGGCGATGGAATGAAATGAGCTGTGAAATTCCATACACCCCAAAATCTATCATATCTTTTGTAACCAAATGAAAACTTCAAGTGAATGAGGAGGAGGATAGGGGGCCGGCCACTTATATGGAGGAGGAGGGTGAGTGTAGGAACAATCAAGGAGGTGACCATAAACAAGAAGCTTATCCTCACAAAAATATCAAGAACAAATATCTTAAGGAAAACAAGAATCATTAAAGTCAAAGCATGAGTCATAATACACCTCATCTGCCTAGTCACCATTTCTAGAACCTTCTAGAAGCATGACTCACCCTCATCCAAGAAAAGATAAATCCGTCTTTAACCGAATGTTAAAAGACGGCTGATAGAAAACTGGAAATTGGCAACTTCCAAAAGTGATCCTGAAACGACTTTCAGGATAATCCCGTAACTGTATAAATATACCCGCATTTGTAGTACGATCGAATACAAATGCAACTGAGACAAAGATATTATATCTACTCAATACAATACTCGGATCCGGCTTAAACCAAAGCCGACCGGTATCATCTGCCCGAAAAATAACACGTGCGTAAACGCACGTGCATTTTCCGAACCCTGCCATAAAACCATACGGCCTCTACAACATTTCGCCCGAACTTGGGAAACAGTCTGTGGGGGACTCAAATGACTCGTCAGTACCCTGGCAGTGGGTTTAACCACAAACCGTCAGCGGCACTAGCCATGCGTAACGGCTGCCCATGGACTGACCTCAAGGGAGGCCGATGAGCGAACTCATCCAGAAACCCTACTGAGCCTAACAGTGACAATGTATATACAGTCCGGTCCGTTCGTCTATGAGTATCACATATCTGCCTAGGGGGCTAGTAACGTCAGACCCCCAATAGCAGTATAAGTCGTGTCGGAGTGTAGCCCAATAACACCCTGAGATACTACTGGAGTACCTACCAGTAAATCTCCTGCCATGGCCATGGACTTTGTGTAATGGCTCTCCTAGACACAGCACGACCTTGCCCCCAATACCGGGAGAGACGAATCCCCTGCCAATCCGCTCGCGTGCCTCCATATGGCTCGGGACTGTACCCAAAAGCTACCTGTTTGCACGACTCCTTTGAGCCGTGGTATGGTAGTAATCAAAGCACAGTGGGAACTCACACGAGACAAATGATGACCTCAGGTCGATGAACTAACCTGTACACATGTCACCAGGGAATTGCTATCTGACGATAGATATAGTACTAACTAGCAGATTCCCGGCGAGTCCTGTCCGGTGTACTCATAACCCAATGAGCACCTGTATACATCTTAGGTGATCCAACTGACACCAGTGGATTGTGAGACCGGCCACCGCCCCTCGACGGGGTCTCGACTGTATACACTAGTCTACTCCGGAGTATCGATGCCCTGTCTTGAAACTCCCACGACTAGGGACCACAATTAAGGATATGCGTATAAACCACCCAACTCTCACGTATATGATCGCCATCATACTGTTGGTGGTAAAGCAAGATCCTAAGGTCTCTATCAAAGTGTAACATGTAATCAGTCACCTGAACATGTACACGACTGATAAAGGCAAACCAGATAGCATACTATCATCTTGAGTAAGACTGTCCTACCGGTATAGGTCCTCCGCAATCATTGCAATCACGTACCTGCGATCCAATAATTGACTATGAGGGCACTATCTCCAACAATCTCCCACTTGCACTCAAGGCTAATTATTGCGATATCGACTACTCACAGCCCGTGTGAAACCGAACATCCAACTCCTCTACTAATCAGTTTCACAAAGCCCGTTTGTAAAACTATTGTGTTCGAGAAATAGCCTCAGTGAGTGGATCCGCCTAGAAGTTTCTTTCTATATCTCTCTAAATCTCAAGTTCGCGGAGAAAGCCATCTCCCGAATCGAGTAATACCTGTCTTAGAATATGTCTGGATATCTGATGGGACCTAGTTCATAAATGAACTCCAAATCCAAACTTCTTAGACTGTATCGATCACTGAACCTAATCAGTATCCGGCACTATGCCACCCACAGTATCCTCTTGAACCACCTGTCCATAATACTGTCCCTCTTCGTCAGAGGGAAAAACTATAACTCTGACAATCACTCTGTCATCCATGTCACCTTTGAAGCTTGGAATGATAACCGTCTCCCGAAGGAGGCTGCCGTCATCAAATCCGTAGAACATGTACTTATGTTCTAAAACTGCTTCCTTATGTTTCTCCAGGATTGGATTAATACAAACTTATTGCATCTAGTGCAAGAACAACATTTGGTGCGGTACTTGAGATCTCATGATTGACTCAGTTGCCTAAGCAAGTGATCTGTCAATCATGCACATCCCTCTCCCCTTTAGTCTATACGACACCTTTAGAGAGGGTGACTCCATCACCTGCAGGTACACCACCATGCTAGGAGTCAACTATTCTAAAAACCATTAGAATATCTGTCAAAGTACCCACATTGGGAAACTACCCAAATCCAGATCTAAAACCATAGATCTAGAAACCAGAATGTCAAATATTATATCCATATCCTGTCTGGAAAAACAACTGTGTGACGACCACAGTACAACCGATCGTAGTATAGGAATTTTACTTCCTACTCTGTGTATTTCATCCAAATACCATGACATCACACCCTACTACCTTCTTAACAGATCCATCCCCTATTCTGATGAAGTCAAACCTATGACTGTCACATCAAAATTAGATGATCTATCTCCGCTATAACTGCTCAAGTCTATAAATAGATATAAGCATCTTGCCCACTATGCTTCCGTTGCTCCCACTGACTACGACAACCCTCCTACCGGGTCTCATAGCCTGGAACATCAGTAGTGTCAAGTCTGGATAGATAAGAACCTCCCTGTCACCGTCCTTGAGGCTACCGAAGTACCTCTCGAGTGTTTGAGGTTACCCACCATATCTGCGGAGTGGCTATTGGAATGTCAAACCTGATTGAATATATAGGTCCTATTAAATTTTCCGTAATCGTTCGCGGTTCTGGAATCACATCCAGTTCTACCATACTCCCACTACTGTTTTCTGAAAAAGATCCATTTTACTAAAACTGTGGCGAGTCAAGAACAATATCACTATTGATCTTCCAAATGGTAGAATATCAACCCTCGTCATAACCAGGGTCAACCCACAAACAGCCATTACAGAAATGTGCCCTGAGTTATCCAGAGTCTGGTTTTAAGCATAAGCTGGACAACTCCCCATACCTTAACATCTTTTAAAGTACGAACCATTCTATATCCAATATAGAAACTTTGGCACGAATTTAATTGGAACCAGATTCAAATCATACAACTGTCTCCAGTGCTTATCAACTTAATGGAAAGAGGCTAATCAGCATTACTCAACTTAGGAATCCATCCAATTATGAGTAATCTGAAAGAGAAACACGTTTCTAAAAACCATCACTATCATCTGAATACCAATCACAAGAATCTACATCTTCGATCTCTTTGAAGAATCCCGATACTTGTGATACCTGGTTCTCTACTTTATTCTTATACCCACAACTTCTCAAAACTTAGACCTTGTATTTCTACGAAACACTTGTCTAAAAACTAGAGAAGTTATAAGTAAACAGAACATAGTACGAGGACCTACCCTTTTGTCCTGATGGACACTTGGACAACATACAATACTCTGTATAAGTCCGCTGAGTTAAACAACTCAAAACCTGTGCGTCGTAGGTTGAAAACTGTACCCTGGCGATTTCCTCAAATATCACCAATTTCAACGAATTCCGATATAATGAGGATAATCACCTAATTCCCAATAACTTACTCCCACTCATCATATGTAAAACCATACAGATATGAGAATGAAACCTGGTAAATACATACCCTTGGAGTAAGTGTCTAATCGGGAAAACAGTTTTTCTTTAACAATGTACTGAAACATGAAAATGTTTCGTAGGGGTATCCTGGTATTCAAAGTAATGCCTCTTCCATAATCCAATTCATGACTTCAACCGTATATTTTATTGCCGTCTCTCCAAATCCCTTTATTTTTCTTTAGTCGTTACCTTCTGTACACCATCGTTAGGCTAAATGGTTTTTTTCCTTCCCTACCGTTCGGCACCAGCCTATGGTTTGGAAGAAGACTATCCGGTAAGCATAATAGGTGTACCCTCCTAAACCAAGGAGTACTCGCATCTCGAGAGAAGGTGATGATAAAAGACAACTGAATAATACCTTATTCTTTTTAAAGGTGAAATAGGAGTGGCGATGAAGTACGCGGTTTTGGTCGTGAATGATATCAGTCGCAATTTACTTTGCCCTCTTTCTAGTCCCTTTATTTTGTCTTTACATATTACCTTCTGCACACCCTACTTAGGCTAATTGGTTTTCTTCATTCCCTACCTTTCGGCACCTGCCTATGGTTTGGAATAAGACTATCCAATAAGCGTAATAGGTGTACTCTCCTAAACCAAGGAGTTCTCGCAACCTGAGAGAAGGTGATAATAAAAGACAACTGAATAAACCAATTCTATTTCTCCTGAACCTGGATCCATCCTCGAAGAAGTCTCTTCGAGTTCGTATATAACCATACGATGGATCTATCCAATGGAAGTGGATATCCGTAGTAATACGGGTGTTCTGATAAATTCAAAGGGTAAAAGAAGGAGTGGCAATGACTTATGCAACTCAGACAATCCAAAAGTCAGTATTTTAAGAAGGTTCGGTCAACATGGTCACTGAGTCATAGTCTAGGGTCGGTCAAAGGTCGCTGCCAAAGAGAGAGAGAAAAGAAATACTCTGCGTGCACTCTAACCTAGATCAGAATGGTCATCACTTTATCTAATCCGGAAACCTCCCACTGTCCTGTCAAATTCTCCTCCAAACCAGAAAGAAGAATCAATCGGGATCACCCGAAAAGTAAACCAACTCATCAGTGGGAATCGGGATCCAACTCTCATCGTATGATAACATGATGGAATGCATCAACGTTACTCATACTCCAGAAGGTATGCGCATACTTGGCAAGTTTCAGTTTCTTTAGAAACTCCCGATATGATTTTTGCCCCATGCTCTTATAACCTTGGCATTAGGTCAAAATGTCATAAGTCACATGCCAAGTTCTACCCATCACTATCTTGTTAATTTGAACCCACCCGCACATGCCCTTGGCGTTAGGTCAAAATGGCAGAATGGCTGTCCCAAACCAACTCATCTATCTATGCAACAATTGAATACCCAGCAGCTACCAAACACTATGCCTTGGCGTTAGGTCAAAATACATAGCTTGAATACTATTGAATACCCATAAGAAGTGACGGAGGGCTACGACTGGTTTTTGGCGAAAAAACCTTTAACGTAGTGAACTTGATATCGCTGAAGGAACCTGATACCTTTTTAAAATATAGTGGCGAAAACCTTTTGCTAAAGAGGTCACTCCCGGTAAAGGGATCTCGGCTCTTTCCTCGTGGAATGATGTGCAGGATATTCCACTGAATACCGCTATGCAAAGCAACTTGTAATCGACTATAGTGAAGTTATTACCCTGACGCAAACTTCTGCCCAAGGGGTCAGTCCCGGTGAAGGGATATCGGCCCTTGCCCCGTCGAATGAGGTGCAGGATATTCCACTGAATACCGCTATGCATAATAAAAGGAAACGTCTTTGCAATAACACCTTTTAAATTTGTTCCAACTACTGTAAACAGGTTTGCTTTACTTTGCATTGATCAAAATCAACGCAGTCCCATCAATCAATCACACCAGAAAAGAACGAAAATAAAATGTACGTATATGCCATCCGCATTCGTCACTGGGTCCCGTCATCACCCGTTAGGTTACTTAACTAACGACAGAGCGGGGACTGGACTAGCGTGGGTGTAAAACATATACAACATCTAATAGTATATAAACCAATATACAATAATCGCTCCAGGCATGATAATATGCAACATTACAGAAAAGTAATAAGCATCACAGAACAATACAGATAATCTGGGATCCCCGTGTTTCATAGAGCCGCTGCTGAAACCCGACGTTCCCCTGTCGTTTGGATAGCCTGTGCAATGAAACCTAGACCCCTACGGGTGAGGCAAGTTACCCGCCAAAACCTGAAGTGAGGCAGCCCCCTACAGCATAGGGAATGGACCACCCAGCACTTCACGGAATCCGGTAATCTTGGGCACCCCTCCTTGGGTCAACCTGTACCCCCTACGAGTGCGGCGAATAGTCTGCCAATTCTAGAGTGGGGCCCCTCTGCCTCTCAAAGCCATGAGATGCGGACCCGTTGCCCCTCCAGAACCTGGCTATCCGTGCACTCCGTCGCGGGGCAAAACCTAGTACAGTAATGAAAAATAGTACAACAGGT
Organism: Agapanthus africanus; assembly: GCA_030015575.1. Taxonomy (NCBI): domain Eukaryota; kingdom Viridiplantae; phylum Streptophyta; class Magnoliopsida; order Asparagales; family Amaryllidaceae; genus Agapanthus; species Agapanthus africanus. The sequence goes on along the minus strand of CM057339.1, from coordinate 476,487,841 downwards.
ACATCGACCGCAACCTGGTCGTGCCCCAAAAGAATATTATACAACAGGCAGTGACGGCAGTCCACAAGTTGGACGCTCGCCCCGCAATATCAAATATACAAATAAACTCAAACTGTACTACCATTGCACACTGCTATCCACCACGACAAATCCGCAACATCACAGCACAACACAGAACATCAACGCGAATGTCACGTTCGCAAACCCGTCTAAAAGAACTATAGCAATCAGACGCGGTTTACGGATCAAATGACATTCCCGGTCGGAGATATAATGTAAGCACTGTAAACTAACATGTTTAAATTTCGATCGACTAAATATCATGAAGTGGGCCCCACGAACAACTGGTGAACAGTAACAAAATCTGGGCCCAAAAGATATATACCAAAAACCCCAATTTCCAGAGAAAAGGCTACTGTACAAATTTGGGTCAATGATTCAACATAACGGCCGCGGATGCACGGTCAAACCTAGGGTTTGACCGCGATTCCGCAGCGCTCTTGTCGATTCACTTGACCAAATTTCTACGGTGTGCTTATAAAACCCTGCACAGATTTCTGAGATGTGTGGAATATTTTTAGGACACCATTTAAAATCGACAGAAACTGTGAAAATGTAAAAATGCGGTTTTTGATTTCCGGTTCGATCGATATTTTAAACGCATTAGCACAAGTTAGTATAGCAAAATGGTGAGGCTCTGATACCACTGTAAGTCTACGCTAGCGCCCCGGCCGTCTACAGACGCCAAATGCGGAACAAAAAACTTTTAACTGGCGCTATGGTATACTTTAACCCGGATCTGCCATTATTGCTAAACTAACAAACTGTAAAGAGTGTAGAAAGGTTATACCGAACGATCCGAGTCCTTCGTTCTTTAACCATCATCCCACGCTCCATTGCGGCTACTCCGATCTCTTCGATCTCCGATCTGCTCGTCCAGGTGGCACCACGTCAACGATTCTTTAAACGGGCTCCCGCCTCTGACTTGAGGCAACTCGGTCATCAAGTTTGCTAAAAGAGACGACCAAGAATGATGTAGAGAATGAGTAGATGACTTTGTCTCTCTTCGTCCAAGTCCGTGGACGATCGATTAATGAAGTTGCCGTGGGAATCGGGCGATGGAATGAAATGAGCTGTGAAATTCTATACACCCCAAAATCTATCATATCTTTTGTAACCAAATGAAAACTTCAAGTGAATGAGGCGGAGGAGAGGGGGCCGGCCACTTATATGGAGGAGGAGGGTGAGTGTAGGAGCAATCAAGGAGGTGACCATAAACAAGAAGCTTATCCTCACAAAAATATCAAGAACAAATATCTTAAGGAAAACAAGAATCATTAAAGTCAAAGCATGAGTCATAATACACCTCATCGGCCTAGTCACCATTTCTAGAACCTTCTAGAAGCATGACTCACCCTCATCCAAGAAAAGATAAATCCGTCTTTAACCGAATGTTAAAAGACGGCTGATAGAAAACTGGAAATTGGCAACTTCCAAAAGTGATCCTGAAACGACTTTCAGGATAACCCCGTAACTATATAAATATACACGCATTTGTATTACGACCGAATACAAATGCAACTGAGACAAAGATATTATATCTACTCAATACAATACTCGGATCCGGCTTAAACCAAAGCCGACCAGTATCATCTGCCCGAAAAATAACACGTGCGTAAACGCACGTGCATTTTCCGAAGCCTGCCATAAAACCATACGGCCTCTACAACGTTTCGCCCGAACTTGGGAAACTGTCTGTGGGGGACTCTAATGACTCGTCAGTACCCTGGCAGTGGGTTTAACCACAAACCGTCAGCGGCACTAGCTATGCGTAACGGCTGCCCATGGACTGACCTCAAGGGAGGCCGATGAGCGAACTCATCCAGAAACCCTACTGAGCCTAACAGTGACGATGTATATACAGTCCGGTCCGTTCGTCTATGAGTATCGCATATCTGCCTAGGGGGCTAGTAACGTCAGACCCCCAATAGCAGTATAAGTCGTGTCGGAGTGTAGCCCAATAACACCCTGAGATACTACTGGAATACCTACCAGTAAATCTCCTGCCATGGCCATGGACTTTGTGTAATGGCCCTCCTAGACACAGCACGACCTCGCCCCCAATACCGGGAGAGACGAATCCCCTGCTGATCCGCTCACGTGCCTACATATGGCTCGGGACTGTACCCAAAAGCTACCTGTTTGCACGACTCCTTTGAGCCGTGGTAGGGTAGAAATCAAAGCACAGTGGGAACTCACACGAGACAAATGACGACCTCAGGTCGATGAACTAACCTGTACACATGTCACCAGGGAACTGCTATCTGACGATAGATATAGTACTAACTAGCAGAATCCCGGCGAGTCCTGTCCGGTGTACTCATAACGCAATGAGCACCTGTATACATCTTAGATGATCCAACTGACACCAGTGGCTTGTGAGATCGGTCACCGCCCCTCGACGGGGTCTCGACTGTATACACTAGTCTACTCCGGAGTATCGATGCCTTGTCTCGAAACTCCCACGACTAGGGACCACAATTAAGGATATGCGTATAAAACACCCAACTCTCACGTATATGATCGCCATCATACTGTTGGTGGTAAAGCAAGATCCTAAGGGCTCTATCAAAGTGTAACATGTAATCAGTCACCTGAACATGTACACGACTGATAAAGGCAAACCAGATAGCATACTATCATCTAGAGTAAGACTGTCCTACCGGTATAGGTCCTCCGCAATCATTGCAATCACGTACCTGCGATCCAATAATTGACTATGAGGGCACTATCTCCAACAGGATGGAGATTGAAGAAGAAGCTATTGATGGAGTTTGTGAGCTCAAGAAAAGGGAAGAAGAAGAAGATCTTTTCTATATTGCATGAGATCAAAATGAGAGAGCACTAGAATAAATCTCAAGAGCCAACCCCAAGCCTTGTGGCTGCTTCCCCTCTCTCCATCTCAATCTCACCCAATAACTCAATAAACAAGTGGATATGGCACAAAAAATAATAGCATGAGTCACCAAATTGCACATGCCACATTAATTGCTCTTCATGTTGACTTGAACTCATAATCTCCACTTAATAAATATTTACCCAAATGTTTATAACAATAAATAGAATGACATCTTCTAAAGTAAACTCATGACGGATTACAAGGATACCCCTCACCTGTATATACATACCTGTATCCGCATTCCGACTGAATGCGAATGCAATGAGACAAAAGCAATCCAACAAATCTAATACTAGGATCCGACATAAACTAAAGCCCACTAGTATGATCCGCCCGATCATGATCCGTGCACAAGTGCACGTATATGATCGAACCCTGCCATAAAACCATACGGCCTCTACAACGTTTCGCTCGAACTTGGGAAACTTTTTATGGGGGACTCTAAAGACTCATCAATACGCTGGCAGTGGGTTTAATCACAAGCACGTCAGTGGTACTAGCCGTACATAACGGCTACCCATGTATTGAACAAAAGGGAGGCTGATGAGTGAACTCATCCAGAAACCCTACTGAGCCTGTCGGTGACAATATCCGTACAGTCCCCAGGTGACATGAGTACAACTTAGTCCGTTGACTTGACATTGCTATTTCGCCTCAAGTGTGTTCCCACTGTTCTTTGATTGCTACCCTACCACGGCTCTATTGAGTCGTGCAAACAGGTAGTAGTTGGGTGCAGTCCCGAAGCACTTGGAGGCAGTGGCAGTTAAATAAGATTCGTCTCTCCCGATATTGGGGGTTGATATCGCGCTGTGTCTAGGAGAGCCATTACACAAAGTCCCTGGCCAGGGAAAGCGAGATTTACTGGTAGGTGTTCCAGTAGTTTCTCAGGGTGTTCTGGGCTACACTCCGACACGACTTATACCGCTATTAGGGGTCTAACATTTACCACCCCTAGGCCTAATATGCGATACTCTTAGACGAACAGACCGGACTGTACGGAGATTGTCACAGATAGGATCAGTAGGAGTTCAGATGGGTTTTACTCATCGACCTTCTTATCGACAGATACCTGGGTAGCCGTTATGCACAGCTAGTGATGCTAACGTGCTTGTGGTTAAACCCACTGCTAGAGTACTATCGAGTCTTTAGAGTCCCACACAGAGGGTTGTTCACCTTTGGGCAAAACAATGTAGAGGTCATATAGTTTTACGACAGGGTTCGTTCACATACACGTACTGTTGGAGATAGTGCCCTCATAGTCAATTATTGGATCACAGGTACGTGATTGCAATGATTGCGGAGGACCTATACCGGTAGGACAGTCTTACTCAAGATGATAGTATGCTATCTGGTTTGCCTTTATCAGTAGTGTACAGGTTCAGGTGACTGATCACTGCTACACTTTGATAGAGCCCTTAGGATCTTGCTTTACCACCAACAGTATGATGGCGATCATATACGTGAGAGTTGGGTGGTTTATTTGCATATCCTTAATTATGGTCCCTAGTCGTGGGAGTTTCGAGACAGGGCATCGATACTCCGGAGTAGACTAGTGTATACAGTCAAGACCCCGACGAGGGGCGGTGGCCGGTCTCACAAGCCACTGGTGTCAGTTGGATCACCTAAGATGTATACAGGTGCTCATTGGGTTATGAGTACACCGGACAGGACTCGCCGGGAATCTGCTAGTTAGTATTATATCTACCGTCAGATAACAGTTCCCTGGTGACATGTGTACAGGTTAGTTCATCGACCTGAGGTCGTCATTTGTCTCGTGTGAGTTCCCACTGTGCTTTGATTTCTACCCTACCACGGCTCAAAGGAGTCGTGCAAACAGGTAGCTTTTGGGTACAGTCCCGAGCCATATGGAGGCACGTGAGCGGATCGGCAGGGGATTCGTCTCTCCCGGTATTGGGGGGGAGGTCGTACTGTGTCTAGGAGAGCCATTACACAAAGTCCATGGCCATGGCAGGAGATTTACTGGTAGGTACTCCAGTAGTATCTCAGGGTGTGATTGGGCTTTACTTCGACACGACTTATACTGCTATTGGGGGTCGGACGTTACTAGCCCCCTAGGCAGATATGCGATACTCATAGACGAACGGACCGGACTGTATATACATTGTCACTGTTAGGCTCAGTAGGGTTTTCCGGATGAGTGCGCTCATCGGCATCCCTTGAGGTCAGTCCATGGGCAGCCGTTACGCATTGCTAGTGCCGCTGACGGTTTGTGGTTAAACCCACTGCCAGGGTACTGACGAGTCATTAGAGTCCCCCACAGACAGTTTCCCAAGTTCGGGCGAAACGTTGTAGAGGCCGTATGGTCTTATGGCAGGGTTCGGAAAATGCACGTGCATTTACGCACGTGTTATTTTTCGAGCAGATAATACTGGTCGGCTTTGGTTTAAGCCGGATCCGAGTATTATATTGAGTAGGTATAATATCTTTGTCTCAGTTGCATTTGTATTCGGTCGTAATACAAATGCGGGTATATTTATACAGTTTCGGGGTTATCCTGAAAATCGTTTCAGGATCACTTTTGGAAGTTGCCAGTTTTCAGTTTTCTATCAGCCGTCTTTTAACATTCGGTTAAAGACGGATTTATCTTTTCTTGGATGAGAGTGAGTCATGCTTCTAGAAGGTTCTAGAAGGTTCTAGATGAGGTGACTAGGATTAATTGGTGTTGTGTTTTCATTGGTTGCATTAAAGGCTTGATGAGGTGTATTAGTGATTCATGCTTTAGCATTAAAGCTTCTTGTTTTCTTAAGGATATTTTGAGTGAGAAGCTTTCTCCTACGGTCACCCCCCTCTCCTACGGTCACCCCCCTCTTCCTATAAGTGGCCGGCCCCCTTCCTCTCTCTCTCACTTGATGGTTTTCATTGGAAAAAAGATTATGATAGATATTTGGGGTGTTTGGAATTCACAGCTCATTTCATTCCATCACCCGATTCCCTCGGCAACTTCATTTACCGATCGCCCACGGACTTGGACGAAGTGAGACAAAGTCATCTACTCAATCTCTACATCAGTCTTGGTCGTCTCTTTTAGCAAACTTGACGATCGAGTTGCCTCAAGTCAGAGGCGGGAGCCCGTTTAAAGAATCGGTGATGTGGTGTCACCTCGACGAGGATATCGGAGTTCGACGAGATCGGAGCAGCCGCAACGGAGCGTGGGATGATGGTTGAAGAACGAAGGACTCGGAACATTCGGTATAACCTTTCTACACTCTTTACAGTTTGTTAGTTTAGCAATAATGGCAGATCCGGGTTAAAGTATACGATAGCGCCAGTTAAAAAGTTTTTGTTCCGCATTTGGCGTCTGTAGACGGCCGGGGCGCTAGCGTAGACTTACAGTGGTATCAGAGCCTCACCATTTTGCTATACTAACTTGTGCTAACGCGTTTAAAATATCGATCGAACCGGAAATCAAAAATCATAATTTTTTAGCTTGACAGTTTCTGTCGATTTTAAATGGCCTCCTAAAATTTTTCTACATGTCTCAGAAAACTGTGCAGGCTTTTCTAAGAACCACGTAGAAATTTGGGCACGTAATTCGATGATAACGCCGCGGAAACGCGGTCAAACCTATGGTTTGACCGCGCTTCCGCGGCCAAACAGTGAGATCGTGGCCCCAACTTTTTACAGTGAGTTCTCTGTTGGATTTTGTGGTATTTGGTAAATATCGTTTTGGCCCAGATTTTGTTACTGTTCACCAGTAAGCAGTGGGGCCCACTTTTTGATATTTGGTCGATCGAAATTTGAACGCGTTAGTTTACAGTGCTTACATTATATCTCCGACCGGGAATGTCATTTGATCGGTAAACCGCGTCTGATTGCTATAGTTCTTTTAGACGGGTTTGCGAACGTGACATTCGCGTTGATGTTCTGTTTTGTGCTGTGATGTTGCGGATTTGTCGTGGTGGATATCAGTGTGCAATGGTAGTACAGTTTGAGTTTATTTGTACATTTGATATTGCGGGGCGAGCGTCCAACTTGTGGACTGCCGTCACTGCCTGTTGTATAATATTCTTTTGGGGCACGACCAGGTTGCGGTCGATGTACCTATTGTACTATTTTTCATTACTGTACTAGGTTTTGCCCCGCGACGGAGTGCACGGATAGCCGGGTTCTGGGGGGCAACGGGTCCGCATCTCATGGCTTTGAGAGGCAGAGGGGTCCCACTCTAGAATTGGCAGACTATTCGCCGCACTCGTAGGGGGTACAGGTTGACCCAAGGAGGGGTGCCCAAGATTACCGGATTCCGTGAAGTGCTGGGTGGTCCATTCACTATGCTGTAGGGGGCTGCCTCGCTTCAGGTTTTGGCGGGTAACTTGCCGCACCCGTAGGGGTCTAGGTTTCATTGCACAGGCTATCCACACGACAGGGGAACGTCGGGTTTCAGCAGCGGCTCTGTGAAACCCGGGGATCCCAGATTATCTGTATTGTTCTGTGATGCTTATTACTTTTCTGTAATGTTGCATACTATCACGCCTGGAGCGATTATTGTATATTGGTTTATATACTATTAGATGTTGTATATGTTTTACACCCGCGCTAGTCCAGTCCCCGCTCTGTCGTTAGTTAAGTAACCTAACGGGTGATGACGGGACCCAGTGACGAATGCGGATGGCATATACGTACATTTTATTTTCGTTCTTTTCTGGTGTGATTATTGATGGGACTGCGTTGATTCTGATCAATGCAAAGTAAAACAAACCTGTTTGCAGTTGTTGGAACAAATTTAAAAAGTGTTGTTACAAAGACGTTTCATTTTGTTATGCATAGCGGTATTCAGTGGAATATCCTGCACCTCATTCGACGGGGCAAGGGCCGATATCCCTTCACCGGGACTGACCCCTTGGACAGAAGTTTGCATCAGAGTAATAACTTCATTATAGTCGATTACAAGTTGCTTTGCATAGCGGTATTCAGTGGAATATCCTGCACCTCATTCCACGAGGAAAGAGCCGAGATCCCTTTACCGGGAGTGACCTCTTTAGCAAAAGGTTTTCGCCACTATATTTTAAAAAGCTATCAGGTTCCTTCAGCGATATCAAGTTCACTACGTTAAAGGTTTTTCGCCAAAAACCAGCCGTAGCCCTCCGTCGTTTCTTATGGATGGTCAGTAGTATTCAAGCTATGTTTGTTGGCATACGTCAAGGCATAATGTTTGGTAGCTGCTGGGTATTCATTTGTTGCATAGATAGATGAGTTGGTTTGGGACAGTCGTATTACCTTGTTGGCATACGTCAAGGGTATGTACGGGTGGGTTCAAATTAACAAGATAATGACGGGCAGAACTTGACATGTGACTTATGATTTGTTGACATACGCCAAGGTCATAAGAGCATGGGGCATAAATCATATCGGGAGTTTCTAAAGAAACTGAAACTTGCCAAGTATGCGCATACCATCTGGAGTATGAGTAACGTGGATGCATTCCATCACGTTATCATGCGATGAGAGTTGGATCCCGATTCCCACTGATGGGTTGGTTTACTCTTCGGGTGATCCCGATTGATTCTTCTTTAGGTTTGGAGGAGAATTTGACAGGACAGCGGGAGGTTTCCGGATTAGATAAAGTGAGGACCATTCTGATCTAGGTTAGAGTGCACGCAGAGTGTTTCTTTTCTCTCTCTCTTTGGCAGCGACCTTTGACCGACCCTAGACTATGACTTAGTGACCAGGTTGACCGAACCTTCTTAAAATACTGGCTTTTGGATTGTCTATGTTGCATAAGTCATTGCCACTCCTTCTTTTACCCTTTGAATTTCTCAGAACACCCGTATACTACGGATATCCACTTCCATTGGAAAGATCCATCGTATGGTTATATACGAACTCGAAGGGACTTCTTCGAGGATGGATCCAGGTTCAGGAGAAATAGAATTGGTTTATTCAGTTGTCTTTTATTATCACCTTCTCTCAGGTTGCGAGAGCTCCTTGGTTTAGGAGAGTACACCTATTACGCTTATTGGATAGTCTTATTCCAAACCATAGGCTGGTGCCGAAAGGTAGGGAATGAAGAAAACCAATTAGCCTAAGTAGGGTGTGCAGAAGGTAATATGTAAAGACAAAATAAAGGGATTAGAAAGAGGGCAAAGTAAATTGCGACTATTATCATTCACGACCAAACCGCGTACTTCATCGCCACTCCTATTTCACCTTTAAAAGAATAAGGTATTATTCAGTTGTCTTTTATCATCACCTTCTCTCGAGATGCGAGTACTCCTTGGTTTAGGAGGGTACACCTATTATGCTTACTGGATAATCTTCTTCCAAACCATAGGCTGGTGCCGAACGGTAGGGAAGGAAGAAAACCATTTAGCCTAACGATGGTGTACAGAAGGTAACGACTAAAGACAAATGAAGGGATTTGGAGAGATGGCAATAAAATATACGGTTGAAGTCATGAATTGGATTATGGAAGAGGCATTACTATGAATACCAGGATACCCCTACGAAACATTTTCATGTTTCAGTGCATTGTTAAAGGAAAATTGTTTTCCCGATTAGACACTTACTCCAAGGGTATGTATTTACCAGGTTTCATTCTCATATCTGTATGATTTTACAGATGATGAGTGGGAGTAAGTTATTGGGAATTAGGTGATCATCCTCATTATATCGGAATTCGTTGTAATTGGTGATATTTGAGGAAATCGCCAGGGTACAGTTTTCAACCTACGACGCACAGGTTTTGAGTTGTTTAACTCAGCGGACTTATACAGAGTATTGTATGTTGTCCAAGTGTCCATCAGGACAAAGGGGTAGGTCCTCGTACTATGTTCTGTTTACTTATAACTTCTCTAGTATTTAGACAAGTGTTTCGTAGAAATACATGGTCTAAGTTTTGAGAAGTTGTGGGTATAAGAATAAAGTAGAGAACCAGGTGTCACAAGTATCGGGATTCTTCAAAGAGATCGAAGATATGGATTCTTGTGATTGGTATTCAGATGATAGTGATGGTTTTGAGAAACGTGTTTCTCTTTCAGGTTACTCATAATTGGATGGATTCCTAAGTTGAGTAATGCTGATTAGCCTCTTTCCATTAAGTCGATATGCACTGGAGACAGCTGCATGATTTGAATATGGTTCCAATTAAATAAGTGCCAAAGTTTCTGTATTGGATATAGAATGGATCGTACCTTAAAAGATATTAAGGTACGGGGAGTTGTCCAGCTTATGCTTAAAACCAGACTCTGGATAACTCAGGGCACGTTTCTGTAGTGGCTGTTTGTGGGTTGACCCTGGCTATGACGAGGGTTGATATTCTACCATTTGGAAGATCAATAGTGATATTGTTCTTGACTCGCCACAGTTTTAGTAAAATGGATCTTTTTCAGAAAACAGTAGTGGGAGTATGGTAGAACTGGAAGTGATTCCAGAACCGCGAACGATTACGGAAAATTTAATAGGACCTATACATTCAATCAGGTTTGACATTCCAATAGCCACTCCGCAGATTTGGTGGGTAACCTCAGACACCCGAGAGGTACTCCAGTAGCCTCAAGGACGGTGACAGGGAGGTTCTTATCTACCCAGACTTGACACTACTGTTGTTCCAGGCTATGAGACCCGGTAGGAGGGTTGTCGTAGTCAGTGGGAGCAGCGGAAGCATAGTGGGCAAGATGCTTATATCTATTTATAGACTTGAGCAGTTATAGCGGAGATAGATCATCTAATTTTGATATGACAGTCATGGGTCTTCAATCAGAATAGGGGATGGATCTGTTAAGAAGGTAGTAGGGTGTGATGTCAAGGTATCTGGATGACATACACATAGTAGGAAGTAAAATTCCTATATTACGATCGGTTGAACTGTGGTCGTCACACAGTTGTTTCTCCAGACAGGATATGGATATAATATTTGACATTCTGGTTTCTAGATCTATGGTTTTAGATCTGGATTTGGGTAGTTTCCCAATGTGGGTACTTTGACAGATATTCTAATGGTTTTTGGAATAGTTGACTCCTAGCATGGTGGTGTACCTGCAGGTGATGGAGTCACCCTCTCTAAAGGTGTCTTACAGACTAAAGGGGAGAGGGATGGGCATGATTGGCAGATCACTTGTTTAGGCAATTGAGTCAATCATGAGATGTCAAGTACCACACCAGATGTTGTTTTTGCACTAGATGCAATAAGTTTGTATTAATCCAATCCTGGAGAAACATAAGGAAGCAGTTTTAGAACATAAGTACATGTTCTACGGATTTGATGACGGCAGCCTCCTTCGGGAGACGGTTATCATTCCAAGCTTCAAAGGTGACATGGATGACAGAGTGATTGTCAGAGTTATAGTTTTTCCCTCTGACGAAGAGGGACAGTATTATGGACAGGTGGTCCAAAAGGATACTGTGGGTGGCATGGTGCCGGATACTGATTAGGTTCAGCGATCGATACAGTCTAAGAAGTTTGGATTTGGAGTTCATTTATGAACTAGGTCCCATCAGATATCCAGACATATTCTAAGACAGGTATTACTCGATTCGGGAGATGGCTTTCTCCGCGAACTTGAGATTTAGAGAGACATAGAAAGAAACTTCTAGGCGGATCCACTCACTAAGGCTATTTCTCGAACACAATAGTTTTACAAACGGGCTTTGTGATACTGATTAGTAGAGGAGTTGGATGTTCGGTTTCACACGGGCTGTGAGTAGTCGACATCGCAATAATTAGCCTTGAGTGCAAGTGGGAGATTGTTGGAGATAGTGCCCTCATAGTCAATTATTGGATCACAGGTACGTGATTGCAATGATTGCGGAGGACCTATACCGGTAGGACAGTCTTACTCAAGATGATAGTATGCTATCTGGTTTGCCTTTATCAGTAGTGTACAGGTTCAGGTGACTGATCACTGCTACACTTTGATAGAGCCCTTAGGATCTTGCTTTACCACCAACAGTATGATGGCGATCATATACGTGAGAGTTGGGTGGTTTATATGCATATCCTTAATTGTGGTCCCTAGTCGTGGGAGTTTCGAGACAGGGCATCGATACTCCGGAGTAGACTAGTGTATACAGTCGAGACCCCGACGAGGGGCGGTGTCCGGTCTCACAAGCCACTGGTGTCAGTTTGATCACCTAAGATGTATACAGGTGCTCATTGGGTTATGAGTACACCGGACAGGACTCGCCGGGAATCTGCTAGTTAGTATTATATCTACCGTCAGATAGCAGTTCCCTGGTGACATGTGTACAGGTTAGTTCATCGACCTGAGGTCGTCATTTGTCTCGTGTGAGTTCCCACTGTGCTTTGATTTCTACCCTACCACGGCTCAAAGGAGTCGTGAAAACAGGTAGCTTTTGGGTACAGTCCTGAGCCATATGGAGGCACGTGAGCGGATCGGCAGGGGATTCGTCTCTCCCGGTATTTGGGGCGAGGTCGTACTGTGTCTAGGAGAGCCATTACACAAATTCCATGGCCATGGCAGGAGATTTACTGGTAGGTACTCCAGTAGTATCTCAGGGTGTGATTGGGCTTCACTCCGACACGACTTATACTGCTATTGGGGGTCTAACGTTACTAGCCCCCTAGGCAGATATGCGATACTCATAGACGAACGGACCGGACTGTATATACATTGTCACTGTTAGGCTCAGTAGGGTTTTCCGGATGAGTGCGCTCATCGGCATCCCTTGAGGTCAGTCCATGGGCAGCCGTTACGCATTGCTAGTGCCGCTGACGGTTTGTTGTTAAACCCACTGTCAGGGTACTGACGAGTCATTAGAGTCCCCCACAGACAGTTTCCCAAGTTCGGGCGAAACGTTGTAGAGGCCGTATGGTCTTATGGCAGGGTTCGGAAAATGCACGTGTGTTTACGCACGTGTTATTTTTCGAGCAGATAATACTGGTCGGCTTTGGTTTAAGCCGGATCCGAGTATTATATTGAGTAGGTATAATATCTTTGTCTCAGTTGCATTTGTATTCGGTCGTAATACAAATGCGGGTATATTTATACAGTTTCGGGGTTATCCTGAAAGTCGTTTCAGGAACACTTTTGGAAGTTGCCAGTTTCCAGTTTTCTATCAGCCGTCTTTTAACATTCGGTTAAAGACGGATTTATCTTTTCTTGGATGAGAGTGAGTCATGCTTCTTGAAGGTTCTAGAAGGTTCTAGATGAGGTGACTAGGATTAATTGGTGTTGTGTTTTCATTGGTTGCATTAAAGGCTTGATGAGGTGTATTAGTGATTCATGCTTTAGCATTAAAGCTTCTTGTTTTCTTAAGGATATTTTGAGTGAGAAGCTTTCTCTTGTGGTCACCCCCCCTCTCCTACGGTCACCCCCCTCTTCCTATAAGTGGCCGGCCCCCTTCCTCTCTCTCTCACTTGATGGTTTTCATTGGAAAAAAGATTATGATAGATATTTGGGGTGTATGGAATTCACAGCTCATTTCAATCCATCACCCGATTCCCTCGACAACTTCATTTACCGATCGTCCACGGACTTGGACGAAGTGAGACAAAATCATCTACTCAATCTCTACATCATTCTTGGTCGTCTCTTTTCGCAAACTTGACGATCGAGTTGCCTCAAGTCAGAGGCGGGAGCCCGTTTAAAGAATCGGTGATGTGGTGTCACCTCGACGAGGATATCGGAGATCGACGAGATCGGAGCAGCCGCAACGGAGCGTGGGATGATGGTTGAAGAACGAAGGACTCGGATCGTTCGGTATAACCTTTCTACACTCTTTACAGTTTGTTAGTTTAGCAATAATGGCAGATCCGGGTTAAAGTATACGATAGCGCCAGTTAAAAAGTTTTTGTTCCGCATTTGGCGTCTGTAGACGGCCGGGGCACTAGCGTAGACTTACACGTACTTGTGCGTGTTTGGTGTTCGGGCAGTTGATACTAGTGGGCTTTGGTTTAAACTAGATCCTAGTATTTGATTTTGGGTTCGTTCGGTCTCATTGTATTCGTGTTCTTCGGAACGCGGATGCGGGTATATATATACAGTTGACAGAGACAAAGAAGGAGACACCTCATTAGGGTTTTGACCATTGACTTGATTAAAACTATAATGAGATGAAGGAAATTGATTACTAATTTTAATTAGAGATAATTGTGTCATGGTTATTTAGTTTGACCATTTGACTAGTTGACTATTGTTGACTTAGATATTTTTGTTAAGCAAAAGATATTTTGCTTAGCATTAATGGTGACATGATAATGGTCAAATCAAAAGAACCATCACAATTTTGCTAATTAAAATTATTATTTTTTTATCCTAATATGAGAGCTATCTCTTCATTATTCACATATTCATTCTCTTTCATATAGCTCTCTCTCTCTTTCATCCTCTCTCTCAAGCCCTCATCTCTCATGTGTTGAGAATCAAGGACCATTGAGACCAAACCACTAAAATCCCTCTCTACTCACTCTAGGGTTCTTTGTCTAGCACACCAAGCACCCTAGTTACTTCATTGTTGAGGTTGGAGCTCAAGGTAGAGGCCTTCGGGTGGATCTTCTTTGACATAGAGAAGCCGGTAAGGAGGAGCCATCTACAACCACTTTAAGGAGCTCATAACAAGGAGAAGCACCACAAGAAGAGAAGGAGTTCAAGCTTGAGGTATAACTTTCTATCATAGTAGATAGAACTCTTTTTTGCTAACTAGGTTTATGGTAAAGATCTGGTTTAGGGTTTATTCTAGCGCCAAGTTTTGTATCGTAGTAAAATTTTTGTTCCGCATTTGGCCATGGGAGTTGGCCGGGACGCTAGTGTAACCCTTCATGGTATCAGATCCAGCCCATAAACCCTAGATTAGCAAGATTAAACAATGTTAAAACAACGAAACCGAAACAAGTCCGTAACAATGAAATCCAAACTGCAGTTTCTGTTGTTTTTAAACAGGCTTCAAAATTTTTTTAAACAACTGTAGTGTGATCTTTATACTATGAGATGTACCCAGAACAAAAACGAGGCATTTTCACCTAGTTTAGGCCGGCCACATGCCCCTTAAAACCGGCCTCCTCAGATTTTTGGTGGTGAAATGCTTCCAGTTTTGTTCTGGGCACTTATCTCTAGGAGTTTGGGTTTCTGGTGTTGTTTGATTTTTGCCCAAATTTGATTATCTGTTGTTTTCTGCACGGGGCAATTTAGGGTGTTTTCGAATTCGTTATATTTAACACTGTTTGATAGTTTACAGTACATTCACTTTTATCTGTGACCGTGAATGTCACTCGATCGGTAAAACTCGTCTAATTGCTATATGTTCTTTTAAACGGGTTTTGCGAACGTGACATTCGCGTTGATGTTTTATGCTTGTGCTGTGATTGTGGTTGGATAGTCATGATGGATAGCATATGATGCAATGTTAGTAGTACAATTTATATTCATTTTTACATTTGTTATTGCGGGGCGAGCGTCCGACATGTGGACTGCCGTCTTTGCCGGGTTGTATATTATTTTGGGGCACGACCGGGTTGAGGTCGATGTCACCATTTGTACATATTATTTTCTTTTTCTGTACTAGGATTACCCCACGGCGGAGTGCACATATATCCGGGTTCTAGAAGGTAACAAGCCCGCATCTCATGTCGTTGAGACGAAGGAGGCTTCATTCTAGAATTGGCGGGCTATTCGCCGCACTCGTAGGGGGTATAGGATGATCCACGGAGGGGCGCCCAAGTTACCGGATTCCGTGAAATGCTGGGTGGCCCATTCACTTTGTTGAAGAGGGCTGCCTCACTTCTGGGATTGACAGGTAACTTGCCACGCTCGTAGGGGTCCAGGTTTTCATTGCACAGGCTATCCACACGACAGGGAACGTCGGGTTTTATTTGCGGCTCAAATAAAACCCGGGGCTCCAAGATTATCCTCCATTCTGTATTGTTGGCTGAGTTTCTGTGATGTTGATTATTATCATGCCTGGGATGAATGTTGTATATACTTATACTAGTAGATGTTGTACATGTTTTGCACCCGCGCTATTCTATCCCCCGCTCTGTCGTTAGTTAAGTAACCTAACAGGTGATGACATGGCCCAGTGGCGAATGCGGATAGCATATCCGTACATCATATTTTCGTTCTTTTCTGGTGTGATAGGTTATATTGATGGGACCGCATTAATTTTGATTAATGCAAGAAAATAAACCTAAAAGATGTTGTTGGAGCCAAGTTTTAAAAACTGACATTACAGACGTTCTCTTTTGCTTTGCACAATGGTATTTGGTTATGAATATCCAGCACCTCATTCGACGAGGCAAGGGTCGAGATCCTTTCATCGGGAGTGACCCCTTGAGTAAAAGTTTTCGTCAACGTAATAACTTCACTATAGCCGATTATTCTTTCTTTGCATCGTGGTATTCAGTTTGGAATATCCTGCACCTCATTCAACAAGGAAAGAGTCGAGATCCCTTCACAGGGAGTGACCTTTTTAGCAAAAGTTTTTGCCACTATATATTTGTAAAACCACTCAGGTTCCTTCAACGATATCAAGTTCATTACGTTAATGGGTTTTTCGCCAAAAACCCAGCCGTAGACCTCCATTATTTCCTACAAGTACTACTTAGTATTCGAGCTACGCATTTTGGCATTGTCAAGGCGTAGTGATCGGAAGCTGAGTATTGCTTGTTTGCAGCTTTATTTTCAGATTATTTAGGACAATCGCATAGCTATGTTGGCATTGTCAAGGGATATGCGGGTGGGTCTAAGTTAATCAAGATAATGATGGGCCAAACTTGACTAGCGGTTTGTGATATGTTGGCATTGTCAAGGTCATAAAGCCGTCAGGGGAAAAAATCACATCGGGAGTTTCAAATATACAGGAAACTTGCAGATTTAACATACCTTCTGGAGTACAGTGACTAGAGTGGATTCCATCTAGGCCATTACACAATGATAGTTGGATCCCGATCCTACTGATGAGTTGGATTACTCTTCGAGAGATTATTTCACTTAACAATCAATGCTATAAACCAAGTAGGTGTTTAGAATGGTGTTAGCGGGGCTACGCCTCCAGGGAAAAGAGGTTATGTAATTAAAGAACTTCGCGAAAGCGTTGGAAAATCTCCCTCGAAGTACCAACACTAGCCTGGCTGAAAGGTTAAGCAAGTATTATGACGTGCGATTATTCCTGACTAGTTCTTCTTTTAAAGGTTTGAAGAAGAATTTGAGGAAACAGTGGGAGCCATCCCGGTTAGATAAATCAATAACCAATCTAATCTTGCAAGAGCACACGCTGAGTGTTTCTTTTCTCTCTCCAGGTAGCAACCATTTCACGCCCTAATCAAGATAATAAAATGTATCGCTTGATCAATCCGAATTCTTATTTGGGGCTGGAGAATGTCGGTTCGGCTCTAACTTACTACAACAGTCATAAGTGTGAGCAAGGGAAAGAGGATTGTATGGATTCCAGGGAGACCCCATTGAAGAAGAAGTATACTAATGCATCTACTTCAGGTGTTCTTGTAATTGAGAACTACTTTTCGGTCAGTCCTACCTCCTGGGTACTAGGTACCGGATCCGGATCTCATATCTATAATTTATTGCAGGGACTGAGAAAAAGTAGGATAGTTAGACCTGATGATATGTCCCTCAGGGTAGGGAACGGAGCACTAGTTAATGTTGCAGCCATCGGTGAATGTTGCCAAATAGCAATACTATGATTTTGAACAATTTCTACTATATACCTTCCATGGTTTGCAACATCATATCGGTTTCTTTACTTGATAAAGATGGATATAATTTCGTTCTTGATAGAAATATCATGAACATTTACCTTGATAAGGTACTGGTTGCAGAAGGTACACTGTGTAATGGTATCTATATTCTAAATCAGAATACAGTTCTCAATGTACAAAACACAAGCAAGAGGAAGAGTTCAAATATGAACGAATCCTACTTGTGGCATTATAGACTTGGTCATATCGGAGAGAAAAGACTAAGTAAGTTGCATAAAGATGGACTCTTGAATACGTTCAAATTTTCATCTTATGAAACTTGTCAGTCTTTTCTCAAAGGAAAGATGACCAAATCTCTGTTCACCGGACAGGGAGAAAGGGCAGCAGAGCTCTTGGGACTCATACACAGTGATGTGTGTGGTCCAATGTCTATACATGCAAGGGGAGGGTTCTCGTACTTCATCACATTCACTGAGATCTCTCTAGGTTCGGATATGTGTATCTCATGAAACACAAATTTGAAACTTTTGAGAAATTCAAAGAATTCAGATACGAAGTAGAGAACCAGACTGGCAAAAGTATCCAGATCCTCCGGTCTGATAGAGGAGGGGAGTACTTAAGCACGGAATTCCTAGATTACTTAAAAGAGAATGGTATTCTCTCTCATCTTACTCCTCTATACACACCACAGCACAACGGTGTATCGGAGCAGAGGAACCGTACCCTATTGGATATGGTCCATGATGAGTAATGTTGAGTTACCTCTTTCATTCTGGGGACTTGCACTAGAAACAGCAGCGTACTTGCTGAATCAGGTTCCATCTAAATCTGTACCTAAGACTCTATATGAAATTTGGAGTGGTAAAAGACCATATCTTGAACGTATTAAGATATGGGGTTGTCCGGCCTATGTAAAGGTACAAAATTCGGATGATCTTAAGGCACGATCAGTTTTCTGCAAGTTTGTGGGATATCCTAGAAATTCTCTGGGATATCTGTTCTACCACACTGAGGAACAGAAGGTGTTCGTTGCTCGTCGCGCAACCGTTTTAGAGTGGCAATTTCGTGCAAAAGAAATAAGTGGGAGCACGGTAGATCTGTATGAAATATCAGATCCACAAACTTAAACTGAGGATTTAGGAGGACCGAAAAATTTAATAGTCCCAGACGAACCTCATCCACTCCGCAGATCTGATAGGATTTCTCATCCGCCCGAGAGATACTACGTTTCTCTCATAGACGGGGATCTAGAGGATTGCATCTTGGAAGAAGATGACCCTACCAGTTTCAGGCAGGCCATTATTAGTAGGGACTCTGATAAGTGGCTGGATGCTATACGATCCGAAATGGAGTCCATGTACACCAATAAAGTGTGGACCTTGGATATTGCTCCACCTGGGGTAAAACCCGTTGGATGCAAATAGATCTACAAAAGAAAACTTGGTATAGATGGGCAGGTGGAAACCTATAAGGCTAAACTCGTTGCAAAAGGTTTTCATCAAATACCTGGTGTGGACTATAACGAAACTTTTTCTCCAGTGGCTATGCTCAAATCCATCCGGATCCTACTTGCCATTGCTGCCTTCCATGACTATGAAATTTGGCAGATGGACGTAAAAACGGCTTTTCTAAAGGGAAGTTTGGAAGAATGCGTTTATATGGATCAGCCAGAAGGTTTTGTAGACAGTGTAGCGGGAAGGTGTGCAAGTTGCTTAAATCCATTTATGGATTAAAGCAGGCATCGTGGAGCTGGAACATCTGTTTTGATGAAGCAATCAAGGAATTTGACTTCATCAAGCCCGAGGATGAGCCTTGTATTTATAAGAAGATTGTAGGACGAACTATCGTATTCCTAGTCTTATACGTGGACGACATTCTTTTGATAGGAAATGACATTCCTATCTTACAATCGTTCAAGCTATTCTTGTCACGAAGGTTCTCCATGAAAGACCTGGGTGATGTCTCGTGCATTTTAGGGATCAAAATCTACAGAGATAGATCTAAGAGATTACTGGGACTTTCGTAGTCCAGGTACATAGAGACCGTACTAAAGAGATTTAGTATGGAAGATTCTAAGTGCGTTAATGTACCCGCATTGCACCGAATTACCCTCTCCAAGAAGATGTCTCCCAAGACTGACGTGGAGTGGGTTCGCATGAGCACTATACCCTACGCTTCGGCAGTAGGATCTATAATGTATACGATTCTATGTACAAGACCAGATGTAGCTTACGCGCTAAGCGTGGTGAGCCGGTATCAGTTAGACCCAGGTGAGAACCATTGAACAGCAGTGAAGAACATTCTTAAGTACCTAAGAAGAACTAAGGAGATGTTCCTAGTTTACGGTAATGAAGACCTCAGGGTCGAGTCCTTTACCGATTCAAGCTTCCATGGTGACAAGGACGACAACAAGTCTGTTTCGGGTTTTGTGTTTACCCTCAACGGAAGGGCGGTATGTTGGAGGAGTTCCAAACAGGATACCGTCGCAGACTCGACGATGGAGGCTGAATACATTGCTGCAAGCGATGCCGCAAAAGAAGCGGTCTGGATGAAGAAGTTCATTAGTGAACTTCAGGTGGTTCCGTCCATTGTTGAACCAATACCTTTGTATTGCGATAACAATGGGGCTATAGCTTTAGCGAAGTAATCACGGTCCCATCAGAAATCCAGACATATCTTAAGGCGGTATCACCTAATCAGGGAGATTATTGATCACCAGGAGATCGAGGTACGGAGAGTGGACGCAAAAGATAACACGACAGATCCATTCATAAAGGCCCTCCCACAAACACAGTTCGAGCGATTTTTTGAGCTATTGGGTATGCGGTACACCAGTAGCTGGTCTTAGTGCAGACGTTGGGTATGCGGTACACCAATTACTGGCCTTTAGTGTAAGTGGGAGATTGTTGGATATGTATGCCCTAGAGGCCATTATTGTATAGTACTAGTTTGTATATTACATTTTGGAAGCTTGGGATATATAAATGGATTGACGACAGTCTTGCTCAATATTGCAGTATGCTACTTGGTTTGTTTCTATCTTAATATGTGTATATGTTTCTTTTAACATATCGCTAATACATATTGATGGAGCCCTTAGGATCTTTGCTTGACTACCGGCGTTGTGATGGCGATCACACTAGTGGGGGCTGGGTAGTCTATAAGGACATCCTTATATAGGTCCCTATTCGTAAGATTATCGAGACATGCCATCGATACTCCAGAGTAGACTGGTGCATACGCTTCTCATCCCAGCAGGGGAGATGGTCTGTCCTACAGCCATTAGTACGTCATACTGGAGATAGTATGCTGGTGCTCGTTAGGTTTCGAGTACACTGGACAGGACTCGTCTGGAAATGTTGGTTGGTATTATACCTATCGTCAGTTAGCAGTTCCCAGGTGACATGAGTACAGCTTAGTCCGTTGACCTGACACTGCTACTTCGCCTCAAGTGTGTTCCCACTGTTCTTTCATTGCTACCCTACCACGGCTCTATAGAGTCATGCAAACAAGTAGTAGTTAGGTGCAGTCCCGAGCACTTGAAGGCAGTGGCGGTTAGACAGGATTCGTCTCTCCCGGTATTGGGGGTTGATATCGCGCTGTGTCTAGGAGAGCCATTACACAAAGTCTTAGTCCCGGGAAAGTGAGATTTACTGGTAGGTGTTCCAGTAGTTTCTTAGGGTGTTCTGGGCTACACACTGACACGACTTATACCGCTATTAGGGGTCTGACATTTACCACCCCTAGGCCCAATATGCGATACTCTTAGACGAACAGACCGGACTGTACGAAGATTGTCACGGATAGGCTCACTAGGAGTTCGGATGGGTTTTACTCATCGGCCTTCTTATCGACAGATACCTGGGTAGCCGTTACGCACAGCTAGTGCCGCTGACGTGCTTGTGGTTAAACCCACTGCTAGAGTACTGTCGAGTATTTAGAGTCCCACACAGAGGGTTGTTCACCTTTAGGCGAAACGATGTAGAGGTCGTATGGTTTTACTACAGGGTTCGTTCACATACACGTGCTTGTGCGTGTTTGGTGTTCGGGCAGTTGATACTAGTGGGTTTTGGTTTAAGCCAGATCATAGTATTTGATTTTGGGTTGGTTCGGTCTCATTGTATTCGTGTTCTTCGGAACACGGATGCGGGTATATGTATACAGTTGACAGAGACGAAGAAGGAGACACCGCATTATGGTTTTGACCATTGACTTGATTAAAACCATAATGAGATGAAGGAAATTGATTACTAATTTTAATTAGAGATAATTGTGTCATGGTTATTTAGTTTGACCATTTGACTTGTTGACCATTGTTGACTTAGATATTTTTTTTAAGCAAAAGATATTTTGCTTAGCATTAATGGTGACATGATAATGGTCAGATCAAAAGAACCATCACAATTTTGCTAATTAAAATTATTATTCTTTTATCCTAATATGAGAGCTATCTCTTCATTATTCACATATTCATTCTCTCTCATATAGCTCTTTCTCCTTCATCCTCTCTCTCAAGCCCTCATCTCTCATGTGTTGAGAACCAAGGGCCATTGAGACCAAACCACTAAAATCCCTCTCTACTCACTCTAAGGTTCTTAGTCTAGCACACCAAGCACCCTAGTTACTTCATTATTGCGGTTGGAGCTCAAGGTAGAGGCCTTCGGGTGGATCTTCTTTGACGTGGAGAAGCCGGTAAGGAGGAGCCATCTACAACCACTCCAAGGAGCTCACAACAAGGAGAAGCACCACAAGAAGAGAAGGAGTTCAAGCTTGAGGTATATCTTTCTATCATAGTAGATAGAACTCTTTTGTGTTAACTAGGTTTATGGTAAAGATCCGGTTTAGGGTTTATTCTCGCGCCAAGTTTTGTATCGTAGTAAAATTTTTGTTCCACATTTGGCCATGGAAGTTGGCCGGGGCGCTAGTGTAACCCTTCAGTTTGTTAGGATATCCTAAACATTTGCGAGGGAATATCCTCTACCACACTGAGGAGCAAAATGTGTTTTGTTTCTCAGCATGCCACCTTTTTAGAAAAGGAATTTCTTGTAAAGAAATTTGTGGTCATGGGTAGAACTGGAAGGAGTTCCAGCTAGACAAACTAACAGCTGATAATTTGGTGAAACCAAACGATTCAATAGTCTCCAACGAGCCTTAGCCTCTCCGCGAATCTGGTATGGTTTCTCATCCACTTGAGAGATGCTACGGTCTTCTCAGTGACAGTGGGAGCGAGGATTGCATCATGGTAGATGATAGCCCAACTAGGTTCAGGCAGGCCATCACGAGCGGGGACTCTGTGAAATGGCTAGATGCTATGCGATTAAAGATGGAATCCATGTACACCAACAAAGTATGACTTTGCATGTTGCACTTGAAGGGGTAAAACCTATTGGGAGCTGTTAGTTGTATGTATGCCCTAGAGGCCAGTATTGTACAGATGATGTATATTATATTGGATGCTTGGGCATATATAGAGATGACTTTCTTGCTCGATATGATAGTATGCTATTTGGTTGCTCTTTATCTTAACATGTATACTTGTCTCTTTATACTGTCTTATAGTTACATGTTGGTAAAGCCCTTAGGATGTGTACTTGACTACCTGGACTATGATACGGATCATACTAGTGGGGACATGGTAGTCCATAAGTACATTCTTCAAGGTCCCTAGTCATGGGTGTATCGAGACGGGGCATCGATATACCAGTGTAGACTAGCGTATACGCTTCTCGACCCATGAGATGGGCGATGGATGATCCCATATCCATTGGTGTTTGACATCAGAGATGGTATACGGGTGCTCAGTTAAGACTGGGTACACTGGACGGACTCGCCGAGAACTCCCAGATGGTATTATACCTCACGTCAGATGGCAGTTCTCAGGTGACACTTGTGCAGGTTAGTCTGTAGACCCGAGATCGTCATAGAGTCTTATATGATTCCCACTGTGCTTTGATTTCCACCTTACCACGCCCATTAGGGCGTGCAAAACGGTGGTTTTTGGGTACAGTCCCGAGTCACATGGAGGCAATGAGCGATAGGAGGGGTTTCGTCTCTCCCGGTATTAGGGGTTGATGTTGCGCTGTGCTCGATTGGCCGTAACAGGGAAGTCCCTTGCCAGGGCTGATTAGAGATTTACTGGTAAGTGTTACCAGTAGTTTCCGACCCGTTATGAGCCTCACATCGGCATGACTTATCGGTTATTGGGGTCTGACGTTTACCACCCCTAGACTTGATATGCGACATATCAGACGAGGAGACCGGACTGCACGGGTAGTGTTGCCGGTTGGCTCAACGGGAGTTGTAGCAGGTTCGCTTGTTATCTTCTGATCGCTCAATACCCGGGTGGCCATTACATTTAGCTGACCGCTTGCGGCTTGGGGGTGCTTGATATGATCATCACCCACTGCCAGCGTATTGACGAGTCATAGAGTCCCACAAAGGAGTTACCTAGTCCAGGCGAAACGTTGTGGTGCGCGTATGCGATATGCGCATGGACCCGGTTAAAATGCGCGTATGAGATACTGTACATTAATCGGGCGGCTTTCTTTTGGTTGGGTCGTATGTGATATGGCCGGATTGATTAATAAAGTGTTGATTTATCATTTAACCATTAGATTCTCACTAGAAATCCTTTCTTGTATTTTTGGATGTATGCATGCATGTATGCATTCTTTCTTGATTCATTCACATATGGATGTGCATGCACACATACATACATACATCATCCTTCATGGTTGTATATACAAAGAAAATGGTGGCAATATAAGACTCACACCATGGTTTTATATATATGAATTATTATTGCATTTGATTTAAAACAAAAAGAAAAAGGAAAGGATAATTCATAGTTTCTTTCTACACTCTTCTTTGACCTAACCATGCTCACCCACCATTTAACAATGGATTAACTTTCCTTTTAGGTTTTAACTCAAGTTCAATAATATATTTATTGTTTAACCATGGTTTGAGATGAGAGAAGAAAAATATATATAGATATATTTTCTATTTTCTCATGAGGGTTTTTCTTTTCTCTTGTTCTAAAAGGCCACCATCTTCTTCCTCCTTCATCTTTTGCTCTCTAGATTTCTCTAGTGAACAAATTACTCATCAAGTTAGGATTTTGAAGTGAGAAAAGCCACCACAACATCATTCTACACAAATCTTGCCCACTTGTTTAGAGTGTTAGCTTCATTCTCTTCTCTTGATCAAGTGAAGTTGCAAGCTTGGACAATACGGACTCCGGGTGGATCATCGTGGACCTAGAGAGTTCAAGCGGACTTTTTCCAAACCCCAATTAGCCGAGGAGTCTAGCGTTGGGAGCTACAAAGGTTGTACTCTCAAAACCCTAGCTTTATCTACTTGTGTTGAAGTGTAGTTTTTGAAACCCTAATTTTTCTAAGAATGATTCTTTGTATGTTTACTTAGCACCCTAAAATTTTAATCTTTGGTACATGTGATGCTTCCAAACCCTTCATGGGGTGCTAGGTAAATCCAACATTGGTATTAGAGCTGACCTAGAACATTAGGCGACACTTTATCGAAGTTAAAACCCCGATCGAAACAAAATACGGTTTTTTGGGACACTCTCTGGACATTTTTTCAAAACAGTGATTTTTCAGTATTAAAAATATGTAAAAAATTTAGCAGGTAAATATAAGCATTTCTGTAAAATTCGATGCAGTGAAGAGTTACTTTCACCGCGGAATCGCGGCCAGAGCCTGCTTGGGCCGTGGTTCCGCGGCCGTATTTATGAGTTAAGGCATGAAATTTTTACAGTAATGCTTAAAACTGCTTGTATATATTTTTGGGTATTTTTAATCTGAATTTAGTGCTATATGTTCTGGAGATTGTTTTGGAGTCGTTGATTCGATCGGAATTTTGATTTCGTGTCTTTTCCGGGTAAATTAGAAAGTATTGAATTGTTCGAACGAGTATCATTTGCTCACTTTTCACGGGGTTCAAATCTTTCGGAAATATGTGCAATTTTGTTTGTGGTAGACCCTCTAGAAGACAACAAACCTTAACTCGATTATGTGACCGTCTTGAACTGCCTTTTGAACCTTAGGATTTGGGGCAGTACGGCGTACCATATGTGAGGCGTTGGCTTGACCCTTCTACGGCTGGACCGCTACTACTGTGTCACACTCCGGGTTTTTGAACTCCGCTCAAGTGTTGAGCTTTAGGGAATTTTGAGTATTTGATCATTCGTTTGAAAGTTTTAATACCGTCTATTTATCTGGAATGTGATGCAATGTGTGGAATTCATATAGCTAGATATGAAATACGAAATATGTGATATTTCGCATTTACGATGTCTAAAGAGAATGTAGATTCCAGATATTGTAGTTTTACACTTTCTTTTAATATGACCCTAAGTGTAGTATGTCGGTATCGCCGGTTTCGTTGCTATACATCAACGACAATTGGGGTACGCATACTTATTTACGTTGATAATATATGATATTATGCGTTGCTGAGATATGATGTGCATGATTGTCGCAATTGAATAGCCGGGGGGTTTTATGTGAGATGAGAGTTTTAAATTTTCATTCATGTAAATTCAACTGTAATGTAATATTCTTTTATTTGGGGCACTTCCGGGTTGAGGTCGATGCCACCAGTGTTGTATATTATTTACTTTTCCGCATTAGGATGGACCTAAGGAGGGGAATACAGGTGACCGGGTTCTGGGGTTTAGTGGGAGGCCATCTCGAGGAGTCGAGACCGGGTCTCCTAAACTCCAGAATTGGTAGAGTCGCTTGCCGCTCTCGTAGGGGTCCAAGGTGTGGGCTTGGCTATTCATCGCGACTGTGGAATCCGCATTTTCTATTGTTGGCTAAATACTAAATACAGACGCCCTAGTATATTCCACATTATATCTATGTTTCTGCTGCGATATCTGTGATGTGATCATTAGATATATTCTGTGACAAATACTGTATATAGTATATATGATATATTATATAGGCGTTACTTATGTTTTACACCCGCGCTAGCCCTGCCCTGCTCTGCCGTTAGTTACCTAACCTAACGGTGCACGAAGGGACATCGAGGCGAATGCGGATGGCATAAGTGTACGTCGTATTTATCTGTGATGTTTAGGTGATTTAAATGATGGGACTTCATTAATGTGATTAATGAAAGAAAAGAAACCTAAAAGATGCTGTAGAATCAATTTTTTTCAAAAAGGGTAGCTACAGTTTTGCTTTGCATAGCGATATATATGATATATCCCGCACCTTATTCGATGAGGAAAGAGACGAGAGCCCTTCACCGGGAGTGACCTCTTTAGCAAAACTGGCAGATGCTATAACACTCGGTTTGTTTTTGATTGCTTTTGGAGTTTTGCTTTGCATAGCAATATATATGATATGTCCCGCACCTTCTTCGATGAGGAAAGAGCCAAGATCCCTTCACCGGGAGTGACCTCTTTAACAAAACTAATAAAAGCCTCAAAGTCACTCCATTTCAAAATTCACATGATTCTACAACGATATCAAGTTCATTACGCAATAGGTTTTCAGAAAAACCTGTCGTAGCCCTCCGTCATTTCAGATAAGTTGTATATAGTATTCGTGCTACATTTGTTGGCTTTCGTCAAGGTGTAGTGAGCGGTAGCTATATGCTGCTTATCTGCTGTATATGATGCGACTGGATTAGGGTAGTCGTACGGCTTTGTTGGCTTTCGTCAAGGGTCGTGCTGGTGGATTTAATTCAGTAAAGAAATGTACGGGTTGAACTTGACTAGCGGGCTATGGTTTGTTGGCTTTCGTCAAGGTGATAGCACGTTAGGGGCAAAATATTATCGGGAATTTCAAGTGTTGAAATTTATAATGAGATTGCATACCTTCTATGTGATAGTTGGATCCCGATACCCACTGCGAGTAATTGTTACTCCCGGGAGAGTTTTACACAGAACAATTAGCCGATCAAGCAGGTGTCTATAAAGGTGTCAACGGGGTTACGCCTCTGGGAAAACGAGGTTTAATTTAATTAGGTCCGTGCGAAAGCATGGGGAACCTACCTCAAAGTACCGACACTGGCCTAGCTGAAAGATCGGCGAAGTTATAGGGTGTAATTAATTCCGGCTAGTCTTTCCTTTTAGGGTTTGAAGGAAGATTTGATAAAAAACAGTGGGAGCCATCCTGATTAGATAAGAGATTAACCAATCTGATCTTGCAAGAGCATACACTAAAGTGTTTTCTTCTCTCTCTCTCCAGGTAGCGACCATGTCATGCCTTAATCAAGATAATAATATGGATGTATTGACCGAACCCACATGTTATACTGTGTTGGGGAACGTTGGTTCCGTTCTTTCTTATAAGAGTTATAGGATTGAACAGGACATAGGGGAATACCCGGATTCCCATGCCACCCAAATGAAGAAAGTACATGATGATGCATTTTCTTCGGGTGTGTTCGTTACAGAGAACTGTTTCTCCATTTGCCCTACATCCTGGGTATTAGATACCGGGTCAGGATCCCATATATGTAATCAGTTACATGGGCTTAAGAAAGGTAGAGAACTTGGAGAAGGTGATAAAGATATAAGGGTTGGAAATGGTGCAATTGTTGCAGCTAAAACCGTCAGGGAGTGTCACCTTGTATTGCCAACTGGTAATACATTGATTCTGAACGAATGCTATTACATGCCGAACCTGATATGCAACATTATATCGGTTTCTTTGTTGAGTAAAGATGGATATAATTTTGTATTACAGGATAATGTTATGAACATTTTGCTTAACCAATAGTTAGTTGGATCAGGCACGCTGTGCAATGGCATTTATGTTCTAAATCAATCAACAGTTCTAAGCATAACAAACACACACAAGAGGAAGAGTTCAGAACTGAATGAATCCTTCTTGTAGCATTGTAGACTAGGTCACATCAATGCGACACGACTAGCTAAATTGCATAAGGATGGATATTTGAAACCGTTCGAATTTTCATCTTATGACACTTGCCAGTCATGTCTCAAAGGCAAGATGACCAAAACTCCGTTTACGGGACACGGAGAAAGAGTTACCGAACTCTTGGGACTGATACATAGTGATGTATGCGGTCCCATGTCTATACATGCCAGGGATGGTTCTTCGTACTTCATTACATTCACTGACGATCTCTCAAGATACGGACATGTGTTCTTAATAAGACACAAGTCTGAAGCTTTTGAGAAATTTAAAGAATATAAACAAGAAGTCGAGAACCAAACCGGAAAAAGAATTAATATCCTACGATCTAATCGAGGAGGTGAATACTTGAGCAATGAATTCCTAGACTTCCTAAAGAGAATGGGATTCTCTCTCAGCTGACTCCTCCATATACACCACAGCACAACGGTGTATCGGAACGGAGGAACTGCACCCTATTAGATATGGTGCGCTCTATGATGAGCACAGCTGAGTTACCTATTTCCTTCTGGGGGTATGCGCTAGAGACAGCCATACATCTACTGAATATGGTCCTCACCAAATCTGTGCCTACCACTCCATATGAGATATGGAAAGGGAAGAGACCATGCCTTAACTATGTTAAGATATGTGGTTTTCCAGCCTATGTCAAACGGCAAAATCCGGACAAACTCGAGGCACAGTCTGTTCTATGGAAATTTGTAGGATATCCTAAGAATTTACAAGGGTATATCTTCTACGACACTGAGGAACAATGAGTATTTGTTTCTCGGCATGCCACCTTTTTAGAACAGGAATTTCTTGCAAAAGCGATTAGTGGACATGAGGTAGAACTGGAAGAGGTTCCAGCTACAAAAGCTGCAACAGAAGATCTGGTGGAACCAGAGGATTCCGTAGTTCCTGATGAACCCCAACCACTCCGCCGATCTAGTAGGGTTTCTCACCCACCTGAGAGATACTACGGTTTTCTCATGGATGGTGGGAGCGAGGATTGCATCATGGAGGATGATGACCCAACTAGCTTCGAGCAGGCCATCACGAGTGGGGACTCGGTGAAATGGCATAATTTAATGCGGTCCGAGATGGAATCCATGTACACCAACAAAGTATGGACTTTGGAAGATGCTCCCGAAGGGGTAAAACCCATTGGGAGCAAGTGGATCTTCAAGAAAAAACTTGGTGTAGATGGGAAAGTGGAGACTTTCAAAGCTAGACTTGTTGCAAAGGGTTTTCATCAAAGACCAGGTGTGGACTATGACGAAACCTTTTCTCCAGTGGTTATGCTTAAATCCATCCGGATCATTCTTGCCATCGCTGCATATCATGATTACGAAATCTGGCAAATTGATGTTAAGACCGCCTTTCTAAACGGTGATTTAGAAGAGTGCGTGTACATGACTCAGCCAGAGGGCTTCATATATAGTGGGAACAGAGGGAAGGTGTGCAAGCTGCTTAAATCCATTTATGGATTAAAGCAAGCATTGCTGAGTTGGAACATCTGCTTTGACGTCGTTATCAAAGAATTTGATTTCGTCAAAAACATAGATGAACCTTGTATCTACAAGAAGGTGGCAGAGAGTAAGGTTGTCTTCCTCGTATTGTACGTAGACGACAAACTCTTGATAGGAAATGACATTCCTATGCCGCAATCAGTCAAGCTCTTCTTATCACAAAGATTCTCAATAAAAGATCTTGGTGATGCCTCCTGCATATTGGGGATTAGGATCTATAGAGATAGATCCAAACGGATATTGGGATTGTCCCAATCCAGGTACATTGACACCATACTAAAGAGGTTTAGTATGGAAGAATCTAAGCGCGGGAACTTACCCACGATCTCTGGAGTCACTCTCTCCAAAGAGATGTCTCCCAAGACTGATTTGGAGAGAGCTCGAATGCAAGGGATACCCTATGCTTCGACTATAGGCTCTATCATGTACGCGATGCTATGTACCAGACCCGATGTAGCATACTCACTAAGTGTAGTGAGTAGGTATCAAGCTGATCCTGGAGAGAATCACTGGATAGCTGTGAAGAGCATTCTCAAGTACTTACGATGGACTAAGGAGATGCTCTTGGTGTATGGTAACGGAGAACTCTAAGTGGAGTCCTTTACCAATTCGAGCTTCCAGAGTGATAAGGACAACTCTAAGTCGTAGTTGGGATTTGTCTTTACCCTTTACGGAGGGGCGGTTAGCTGGAAGAGTTCCAAGCAGTAAACCGTGGCAGACTCGACGATGGAGGCTGAATACATCGCTGCCAATGATGCTGCCAAAGAGGCTGTTTGGATCAAGAAGTTCATTACTGAACTTGGAGTGGTTCCATCCATTGAGCATCCAATACCTTTGTATTGCGATAACAATGGAGCGGTGGCTTTGGCCAAGGAACCCAGGTCCCATCAGCGATCAAGGAATATTCTGAGGCGGTATCACCTGATCCGGGAGGTAGTTGATCGCCGGGAGATCGAGGTCGGGAGGGTTGACATGAAGAATAACACAGCGGATCCACTCACAAAGGCCATTCCCCAGATACAGTTTGAGAGACTCTTCGAGATGCTCGGTATGCGATACTACAGCAGCTGGCCCTAGTGCGAATGAGAGATTGTAAGTTGTATGTATGCCCTAGAGGCCAGTATTGTACAGATGATGTATATTATATTGGATGCTTGGGCATATATAGAGATGACTTTCTTGCTCAATATGATAGTATGCTATCTGGTTGCTCTTTATCTTAACATGTATACTTGTCTCTTTATACTGTCTTATAGTTACATGTTGGTAAAGCCCTTAGGATGTGTACTTGACTACCTGGACTATGATGCGGATCATACTAGTGGGGACATGGTAGTCCATAAGTACATCCTTCAAGGTCCTTAGTCGTGGGTGTATCGAGACGGGGCATCGATATATTAGTGTAGACTAGCGTTTACGCTTCTCGACCCATGAGATGGGCGATGGATGATCCCATATCCATTGGTGTTTGACATCAGAGATGGTATACGGGTGCTCAGTGGAGACTGGGTACACTGGACGGACTCGCTGAGAACTCCCAGATGGTATTATACCGCACGTCAGATGGCAGTTCTCAGGTGACACTTGTGCAGGTTAGTCTGTAGACCCGAGATCGTCATAGAATCTTATGTGATTCCCACTGTGCTTTGAATTCCACATTACCACGTCCATGAGGGTGTGCAAAACGGTGGTTTTTGGGTACAGTCCCGAGTCACATGGAGGCAATGAGCGATAGGAGGGGTTTCGTCTATCCCGATATTGGGGGTTGATGTTGCGCTGTGCTCGATTGGCCGTAACAGGGAAGTCCCTGGTCAGGGCTGATTAGAGATTTACTGGTAAGTGTTACCATCAGTTTATCGACCCGTTATGAGCCTCACATCGGTATGACTTATCGGTTATTAGGATCTGACGTTTACCTCCCCTAGACTTGATATGCGACATAGCAGACGAGGAGACCGGACTGCACGGGTAGTGTTGCCGGTTGGCTCGACGGGAGTTGTAGCAGGTTCGCTTGTTTTCTTCTGATCGCTCAATACCCCGGTGGCCGCTACGTTTAGGTGACCGCTACGTTTAGATGACCGCATGCGGCTTGGGGGTGCTTGATATGATCATCACCCACTGCCGGCGTATTGACGAGTCTTAGAGTCCCACAAAGAAGTTACCTAGTCCAGGCGAAACGTTGTGGTGCGCGTATGAGATACCGTACATTAATCGGGCGGCTTGCTTTTGGTTGGGTCGTATGTGATATGGCCGGATTGATAAATCAAGTGTTGATTTATCATTTAAATATTAGATTCTCACTAGAAATCCTTTCTTGTATTTTTGGATGTATGCATGCATGTATGCATTCTTTCTTGATTCATGCACATATGGATGTGCATGCACACATACATACATACATCATCCTTCATGGTTGTATATACAAAGAAAATTTTGGCAATATAAGACTCACACCATGGTTTTATATATATGAATTATTATTGCATTTGATTTAAAACAAAAAGAAAAAGGAAAGGATAATTCATGGTTTTTTTCTACACTCTTCTTTAACCTAACCATGGTCACCCACCATTTAACCATGGATTAACTTTCCTTTTGGGTTTTAACTCAAGTTCAATAATATATTTATTTTTTAACCATGGTTTGAGATGAGAGAAGAAAAATATATATAGATATATTTTCTATTTTCTCATGAGGGTTTTTCTTTTCTCTTGTTCTAAAAGGACACCATCTTCTTCCTCCTTCATCTTTTTCTCTCTAGATTTCTCTAGTGAACAAATTACTCATCAAGTTAGGATTTTGAAGTGAGAAAAGCCACCACAACATCATTCTACACAAGTCTTGCCCACTTGTTTAGAGTGTTAGCATCATTCTCTTCTCTTAATCAAGTGAAGTTGCAAGCTTGGACAAAGTAGACTCCGGGTAGATCATCGTGGACCTAGAGGAGTTCAAGTAGACTTTTTCCAAACTCCAAGTAGCCGAGGAGTCTAGCGTAGGGAGCTACAAAGGTTGTACTCTCAAAACCCTAGCTTTATCTACTTGTGTTGAAGTGTAGTTTTTTAAACCCTAATTTTTCTAGGAATGATTCTTTGTATGTTTACTTAGCACCCTAAAATTTTAATCTTTGGTACATGTGATGCTTCCAAACCCTTCATGAGGTGCCAGGTAAACCCAACTGGAGCAAATGGATCTTGAGAAGATTCTTGGTATAGATGGAAAAGTTGAGACTTTCAAAGTTATACTTAAGTCCATCCGGATTAAAGCATGCATCATGGAATTGGAACATCTGTTTTGATGTGGTAGTCAAAGAGTTTGACTTTCTCAAAAAGGTAGATGAACCTTGTATATACAAGAAGGTTGTAGAAAGTAAGGTTGTCTTCTACGTATTGTACATAGATGACATACTCTTGATAGGAAATGGTTTCCTATGCTACACTCGGTCATGCTCCTCTTATCACGTGGATTCTTAAGAGAAGATCTGGATGATACCTACTACATCTTATGGATAATGATCTATGGTGATAGATCTAAGTGGATGTTGGGAGTGTCCCAAATCCAGGTACATTAACACCGTACTAAAAGGGTTTAGTATGGAAGATTCTAAGCGTGGTGGTTTGCCCACTTACTCAGTAATCACTCTCTCCAAAAAGATGTCTCCCGAGACTGATTTGAAGAGAGCTCGCGTGCAAGGGATACCCTATGCTTTGGCGGTAGGCTCTATCATGTATGCGATGTTTTGTACCGGACTAGATGTAGATGATTCACTAGGTGTAGTGATCAGGAATCAATCGGATCTTGGGAGAATCACTGGACAGCTGTGGAGGACATTCTTAAGTACTTGAGAAGCACTAAAAGAAAGTTCTTGGTTCCAGCTTCCAGAGTGATAAGTTTGACTGAAAGTCAGTCACATGCATTATCTTTATCCTCAGTAGAGGGACGGTATGTTGGAAGAGTTCCAAGCTAGATACCGTGACATACTAGACGATAAAGGCTGAATACATTGCTATCAAGCATGCTGCCAAAGTGGATGTCTGGACATTTCTTGTTCATGAGATGAACAAGGTTCCTACCATTGAGCATCCAATAAGTGTTATTGAGACAACAATGGAGTTGTGTCTTTAGCTTAGGAACACCGGTCCTATCAGCGTTCCATACATATTCTGAGGCAAGTATCACCTGATCAGGGAGATGGTTGATCTCCAAGGGATCGAGGTAAGGAGAGTAGACACGAAAGATAACACAGCGGATCCACTCATAAAGGCCTTACCCCTAGAGAGACTTCTATGGGATGGTTGAATATGGGATACTACAACCACTGCTATATTGTTGGGTATTGGATACTACAACAGATGGCCTTAGTGCAAATGGGAGATTGTTAGTTATATGTATGCCCTAGAGGCCATTACTGTACATGCGATGTATATTGTAGTGGGTGCTTGGACATATATAGGGATGATTTTCTTCCTCGACATGATAGTATGCTATCTGGTTCCTCTTTATCTTAACACGTACATTTATTGTCTCTCTATTACATGTTGATAAAGCCCTTAGGATGAGTACTTGACTACCAGGATTATGATTCGGATCACACTAGTGGGGCAGCGGTAGTCGGTAAGTACATCCTTCAAATGTTCCTAGTCATGGGAGTATCGAGACAGGGCATCGATACTCCAGAGTAGATTAGTGTATACGCTTCTCGACCCATATGATGGGCGATGGATGATCCCATATCCATTAGTGTTTGACATCAGAGAAGGTATACGGGTGCTCAGTGGAGACTGGGTACACTGAACGGACTCGCCGAGAACTCCTAGATGGTATTATACCTATCGTCGGATAGCAGTTCTCTGGTGACACTGGTACAGGTTAGTCTGTAGACCTGAGATCGTCATAGAGTCTTCTGTGATTCCCACTGTGCTTTGATTTCCACCATACCACGGTCAAGAGATCGTGCAAAAAGGTGGTTTTTTGGTACAGTCCCGAGTCACATGGAGGCAATGAGCAATAGGAGGGGTTACGTCTCTCCCGGTATTGGGAGTTGATGTTGCGCTATGCTCGATTGGCCATAACAGGAAATCCTTGGCCAGGGTTGCTGAGATCTACTGGTAAGTGTTATCAGTAGTTTCTCGAACCGTTATGGACCTTGCATCGGCATGACTTATCAGGATTTTAGGGTCTGAAGTTCATACCACCCCTAGGCTGTGATATGCGACATATCAGACGAAGAGACCGGACTGTACGGTAGTGTTACTGATTGGATTCGCAGAAGTATGAGCAGGCTTGCTTGTTGATCTTCTGATCGCTCAATATCCGGGTGGCCGTTACGTTTAGCAGGCCGCTTGCGGCTTGTGGGTTTTTGATATGATCATTACCTACTGCCGGCGTATTAACGAGTCTTTAGAATCCTACATAAATGTTTCCTGGTTCTTACGAAAGGGAGTAAGAGCACATATGTGGTATGTGCGGGACCGAGATTAATGCGAGTATGTGATACCGCATTCTATTCGATATGTGACATTCGTCAGTTATATATGATATAGCCAAGTTATCGGATCAAGTGTTGATTCGATAAGTTGTTACATTTGATATTAGTCGGTTATATGTGATATAGCCGGATTATTAAATCAAGAGTTGATTTAATAATTTAATGTATAATTATATATTTGATATATTAAATTACATTAACTAATATTAGCTCACTTTAGTAATTCTTTTTCTCATATTTGATACACTTTGCATATATGTGATATATGTATTGTTTTCTTTTTACACATAAATATATATGTGATATATATTCATGTGTCATGCTAGGTTACATATGCAACAAGGGTGTATGAGACTTATACCATGCTAGGATTTATGTTATGGTTAATATTTATCATTAAGTTATTACAAATTAGTGGATAATGTTTCAAGCTTGGATGAAGCTTGTAGAGCATTGACCAAGTCCACTTGTTTGTCTTGCTTAAGATATTTGTTAACCCAACCTTAACCACAAGCTATGGTTTATTCTCTATATGAGTTAGGCATGATATTAACTCACCATGGTTGCATTTCTAACCTCATGAGAGTTTCATTATGTAACATTTTAGAAAAATAAAATATTATTTTTGGGAATTTATATAATTAAATAATAAATATTAAGAATATTTTGCTAATGCGGTATAATTAATTTCCGATAAATTGGGAAATATTTGGAAAATTATAGGAATTAATGAAATGAGGGTGTTTTATATGATTTAAGCAAATTATAAGATTTGAGTATTCATAGATTGTTATATGATTAATTATATTCCATTTTAAATGCTAATCGTGATTAAATATCACTAATCATGCATTAAGCTTGATTGTGCACATGACATGCACCATGTCATATTACACTTGTTACATTTTTCCAACATATCTTTTTCTTTATTTCTTCATGCTTGGTTTGGTTTTAAATTGAGAGGAAAAGAAAACAAAAGAAAAGAAAAAGAAAAAGGAAAATGAATAAAGTATTGGGTATGGGCAAGAGAGAGAGAGAGAGGTGAGGGTCAACCTTGGTCATGGCTCCTTGTTTCATTCATCATCTTCATCTTTTCTTCTTCCTCTTCCCTCAAGCTCGGCTGCCCTCTTCCCTCCAACATCTCACTCCTCACAACACACCCAAAACAACATCAAAAGTTCATCTCCACTTCATTAAAAACATGCACATGCTCACTCCAAGCACTTTAGACTAAGAAAAATCGGATTTTGAAGACTTGGGGCAACTCAAGAAAATTCTTGAGTTGCCAAATGTGGTAATTCTTTCACCATTTGCATTGTATATCATTCACTTTAGCTTCCATGTTAGTTTAGAAGTGATTAAGTGATGTTTAGCGAGGTTAGAAAATTCCTAGAAGAGGTTTGAGGGGTTCTTGAGTTGTGAACTGTAATTGAGGTTAGTAGAGACCATACAAACCCTCTAGTGCTAGAATTATAGACTAAACCATAGAATTAAACCCCAAACCCAAAACTTAGAAATCCCCGATATCGTATTTTGTGGAGATTGTGATGTGTTTTGGTGATCTTCTATAACCCGGGTGACTTAAAAATTAATTAGCGATTACTGGGAGTCGTGCAGGCAACCTGGAAGATACCTTAGAGCTTAGAGACCCCTATCAACTTCCTGGCCACAAATCTAATCCCCTGGGCCGCAATTTGCGACCTGGGTACCCCATTTTGGTCTTGTGCTTCGTCTGTTGCTCCAATATCTGTTAATTGGACCTCCCCGATATGCAAAATGTCCCAATTGTCACCTGAGGCAAATCTGGAGCAAGTTTTCAAAGTTTCTGATTTCGTTTTGCGGCTTTTAATGAATTGGGATTTGGTAGTGGTTATTGTTGTTAGTTGTATGTATGCCCTAGAGGCCAGTATTGTACAGATGATGTATATTATATTGGATGCTTGGACATATATAGAGATGACTTTCTTGCTCAATATGATAGTATGCTATCTGGTTGCTCTTTATCTTAACATGTATACTAGTCTCTTTAAACTGTCTTATAGTTACATGTTGATAAAGTCCTTAGGATGTGTACTTGACTACCTGGACTATGATGCAGATCATACTAGTGGGGACATGGTAGTCCATAAGTACATCCTTCAAGGTCCCTAGTCGTGGGTGTATCGAGACGGGGCATCGATATACTAGTGTAGACTAGCGTATACGCCTCTCGACCTATGAGATGGGCGATGGATGATCCCATATCCATTGGTGTTTGACATCAGAGATGGTATACGGGTGCTCAGTGGAGACTGGGTACACTGGACGGACTCGTCGAGAACTCCCAGATGGTATTATACCTCACGTCAGATGGCAGTTCTCAGGTGACACTTGTGCAGGTTAGTCTGTAGACCCGAGATCGTTATAGAGTCTTGTGTGATTCCCACTGTACTTTGATCTCCACCTTACCACATCCATGAGGGCGTGTAAAACGGTGGTTTTTGGGTACAGTCCCGAGTCACATGGAGGCAATGAGCGATAGGAGGGGTTTCGTCTCTCCCGGTATTGGGGGTTGATGTTGCGCCGTGCTCGATTGGCCGTAACAGGGAAGTCCCTGGCCAGGGCTGATTCATAGATTTGCTGATAAGTGTTACCAGTAGTTTCTCGACCCGTTATGAGCCTCACATCGGCACGACTTATCGGTTATTGGGGTCTGACGTTTACCACCCCTAGACTTGATATGCGACATATCAGACGAGGAGACCGGACTGTACGGGAAGTGTTGCCGATCGGCTCGACGGGAGTTGTAGCAGGTTCGCTTGTTCTCTTCTGATCGCTCAATACCCGGGTGGCCGTTACGTTTAGCTGACCGCTTGCGGCTTGGGGGTGCTTGATATGATCATCACCCACTGCCGGCGTATTGACGAGTCTCAGAGTCCCACAATGGAGTTTCCTAATCCAGGCGAAACGTTGTGGTGCGCGTATGCGATATGCGCATGGACCCGATTAAAATGCGCGTATAGGATATCGTATATTGATCTGGTGGCTTGCTTTTGGTAGGGGTCATATGAGATATGGCCGGATTGGTAAATCAAGTGTTGATTTATTATTTAACCATTAGTTGCTCACTAGAAATCCTTTCTTGTGTTGGATGGATATATGAATGCATGTATGTTTTTCTGTCATTCTTTTTTCATGCACATATGGATGTGTATACATACATACATGCATACATACATTTATCATGGTTGGATGTATATGAAAATAGTGGCAATATAAGACTCACACCATGGTATTTTTTATGAATTATTATTTTATTTATGCTAAAAACATAAAAGGAAAGAAAATGTGTATTATTGATTTGTTCTACACACTTCTTTTGACCTAACCATTCTCACCCACCACTTAACCTTAGGTTAAGTTTCCATTAGTGTTTTAACACTAGTACAATAATGATTCAACCATGGTTTGAGATCATAGATTTAAAATATATATTGATATATTTTTCCTTTTAGAAAGAGGTGAGTTGAACTTATCATCTTCTAATGTTGCCATCATCTTCTTCCTCCTCCTTCATAGCTCTGTAGATTTTTGTAGAGAGCTATATAATCAACAAGTTAGGATTTTGATGTGAGAAAGAGAACCACAACACCATTCTACACAAGCCTAGCCCACTTGTTTGGAGTGTTGACTCGATTTCGTTCACTTGATCGGAAAAAGTCGCTAGCTTGGACAAAGCGGACTCCGGGTGGATCATCGGTGACGTCGAGGAGTTCAAGCGGAGTTCTTCCAAACCCTAAGTAGCCGAGGAGTCTAGCGTAGGGAGCTACAAAGGTTGTACTCTCTAAACCCTAGCATTTCTTTCATATGTCGATATGAAAATTTTGAAACCCTAATCGATTCTAGGAACGATTCTATGTTCATTAGCTTAGCACCCTAAAGACTACATATTTGGTTCATGTGATGCTTCCAAACCCTTTATGAGGTGCTATGCTAACCAAACATTGGTATCAGAGCCGACCTAGAAGATTAGGCGACACCTTTACGAAGTTAAAACTCCGATCGAACCGAAAATACGGTTTTACGGGTGCTCTCTGGACTTTTTCCAAAATTTGGTTATTTTCAGAATAAAAAATATGTAAAAATTACAGCAGGAACAACTAAGAATTACGGCATAAAAATTATCCTATGATCCATCTTTCCTGCCGCGGAAACGCGGCCTAAGCTTGCTTAGGCCGCGGATTCGCGGCCGTACTCCTATATCACTGTATAAATTTTATGCCTTAATCTTTAATTCTTCAAGTATAATTTTTAGGGTATTTTTAATCTGTTTTTGGTGCTGAAAAATTCTGGAGATGTTTTTGGACTCGTCGATTCGATCAGAATTTTGATTTCGCGTCTTTTCCGGGTAAATTAGAAAGTAGTGAAGTGTTTGAACGGGTATCATTTGGTTACTTTTCACGGGGTTTAAATCCTTCAGAGATTCGTGCAAGTTTGTTTGTGGTGGACCCTCTAGAAGACAACAAACCTTAACTCGATTATGTGACCGTCTTGAACTGCCTTTTGAACCTTAGGGTTTGGGGCTGTACGGCGTGCCACATGTGAGGCGTTGTCTTGACCCTTCTACGGCTAGACCGCTACCACTGTGTCATACTCCAGGTTTTTGAACTCCGCTCAAGTGTTGAGCTTTAGTGAGTCTTGGGTATTTGATTGTTCGTTCGAAAACTTTAATACTGTCTAATTATCTGGATTGTGATGCAATGTGTGGAATTCATATTATAAGAAATGAAATACGAGGTATGTGATATTTCGCATTTATGATGTCTAAGGATAATGTGGATTCCAGATATTGCAGTTTTACACTTTCTTTTCTGTGACCGTAAGTGTAGTATGTCGATATCGCCGGTTTCGTTGCTATACATCAACGACAATTGGGGTACGCATACTTACTTACGTTGATGATATGTGATATTATGTGTTGCTGAGATATGATGTGCAGGATTGTCGCGATTAAATAGCCGGGGGATTTTATGTGAGATGAGAGTTTTATATTTTCATTCATGTAAATTCAAATGTAATGTAATATTCTTTTATTTGGGGCACTTCCGGGTTGAGGTCGATGCCACCTATGTTGTATATTATTTACTTTTCCGCATTAGGATGGACCCAAGGAGGGGAGCATGGGTGACCGGGTTCTGGGGTTCAGTGGAAGGCCATCTCGAGGAGACGAGATCGGGTCTCCTAAACTCCAGAATTGGTAGGGTCGCTTACCGCTCTCGTAGGGGTCAAGGGTGTGGGCTTGGCTATTCATCGCGACTGTGGAATCCGTATTTTCTATTTTGGCTAAATACTAAATACGGACGTCCTAGTATATCCCACATTATATCTATGTTTCTGCTGCGATATCTGTGATGTGATCATTTGATATGTTCTGATGGATACAGTATATAGTATATATGATATATTATATAGACGTTACTTATGTTTTACACCCGCACTAGCCCTGCCCTGCTCTGTCGTTAGTTACCTAACCTAACGGTGCACGAGGGGACATCGAGGAGAATGCGGATGGCATAAGTGTACGTCGTATTTATCTGTGATGTTTAGGTATATAAATGATGGGACTTCATTAATGTGATTAATGAAAGAAAAGAAACCTAAAAGATGTTGTTGAATCAAATTTTAAACAAAACAGGTAGCTACAGTTCTTGCTTTGCACAGCGATATATATGATATATCCCGCACCTCATTCGACGAGGAAAGGACCGAGATCCCTTCACCGGGAGTGACTCCTTTAGCAATAACTGGCAGATGCTACACACTCGGTTTGTCTTTTGATTGCTTTTGAGAGTTTTTGCTTTGCACAGTGATATATATGATATATCCCGCACCTCATTCGACGAGGAAAGGACCGACGATCCCTTCACCGGGAGTGACTCCTTTAGCAAAACTAGAAAAGCCTCAAAAACACTCCATTTCAAAATTCATTCGATCCTACAACGATATCAAGTTCATTACGCAATAGGCTTTCAGAAATACCTGTCGTAGCCCTCCGTGATTTCAGATAAGTTGCATATAGTATTCGTGCTACATTTGTTGGCTTTCGTCAAGGTGTAGTGTGCGGTAGCTATATGCTGCTTATCTGCTGCATATGATGTGACTGGATTAGGGTAGTCGTACGGCTTTGTTGGCTTTCGTCAAGGGTTGTGTGGGTGGGTTTAATTCAGTCAAGAAATGTACGGGTTGAACTTGACTAGCGGGCTGTGGTTTGTTGGCTTTCGTCAAGGTCATAGCACGCTAGGGGCAAAAGTATTATCGGGAGTTTCAAGTGTTGAAATTTGCAATGAGATTGCATACCTTCTATGAGATAGTTGGATCCCGATACCCACTGCGAGTAAGAGTTACTCCTGGGAGAGTTTTACACATTGCAATTAGCTAATCAAGTAGGTGTCTAGAAAGGTGTCAACGGGGTTACGCCTCTGGGAAAACGAGGTTTACATTAATTAGGTTCGTGCGAAAGCACGGGGGACCTCCCTCAAAGTACCGACACTGGCCTGGCTGAAAGATTGGCAAACTTGTAGTGTGTAATTAATCCCGGCTAGTCTTTCCTTTTAGGGTTTGAAGGAAGATTTGATAAAAACCAGTGGGAGCCATCCTGATTAGATAAGATAATAACCAATCTGATCTTGCACTAGCATACGCTAAAGTGTTTTCTTCTCTCTCTATCCAGGTAGCGACCATGTCATGCCCTAATCAAGATAATAATATGGATGTATTGACCGAACCCGCATGTTATACTGTGCTGGGGAACGTTGGTTCCGTTCTTTCCTATAAGAGTTATAGGAATGAACAGGATATAGGGGAATACCAGGATTCCCATGCCACCCGATTGAAGAAAGTTCGTGTTGATGCATTTTCTTCGGGTGTGTTCGTTACAGAGAACTGTTTCTCCATTTGCTCTACGTCCTAGGTATTAGATACCGGGTCAGGATCCCATATATGTAATCAGTTACATGGGCTTAGGAAAGGTAGAGAACTTGGAGAAGGTGATAAAGATATTAGAGTTGGAAATGGTGCAATTGTTGCAGCTAAGACCGTCGGGGAATATCACCTTGTATTACCATCTGGTAATACATTGGTTCTGAACGAATGCTATTACATGCCGAACCTGATTTGCAACAATATATCGGTTTCTTTGTTGAGTAAAGAAGGATATAATTTTGTATTACAGGATAATGTTATGAACATTTTCCGTAACCAAAAGTTGGTTGGATCAGGCACGTTGTGCAATGGCATTTATGTTCTAAATCAATCTACAGTTCTGAGCATAACAAACACACACAAAAGGAAGAGTTCAGAACTGAACGAATCCTTCTTGTGGCATTGTAGACCGGGTCACATCAATGCGACACGACTGGCTAAGTTACATAAAGATGGATATTTGAAACCATTCGAATTTTCATCTAATGACATTTGCCAGTCATGTCTTAAAGGAAAGATGACCAAAACTCCGTTTACGGGACACGGAGAAAGAGTTACTGAACTCTTGGGACTGATACATAGTGATGTATGCGGTCCCATGTCTACACATGCCAGGGATGGTTCTTCGTACTTCATTACATTCACTGACGATCTCTCAAGATACGGACATGTGTACTTGATAAGACACAAGTCTGAAGATTTTGAGAAATTTAGAGAATATAAACAAGAAGTCGAGAACCAAACCGGAAAAAGTATTAAAATCCTTCGATCTGATCGAGGAGGTGAATACTTGAGCAATGAATTCCTGGACTTCCTAAAAGAGAATGGGATTCTCTCTCAGCTGACTCCTCTATATACACCACAGCACAATGGTGTATCAGAACGGAGGAACCGCACCCTATTAGATATGATGCGCTCTATGATGAGCACAGCTGAGTTACCTATTTCCTTCTGGGGGTATGCGCTTGAGACAGCCATACATCTATTGAATATAGTCCCCACTAAATCTGTGCCTACCACTCCATATGAGATATGGAAAGGAAAGAGACCATATCTTAACTATGTTAAGATATGGGGTTGTCCAGCCTATGTCAAACAACAAAATCAGGACAAACTCGAGGCACGGTCTGTTCTA
Organism: Agapanthus africanus; assembly: GCA_030015575.1. Classification (NCBI taxonomy): domain Eukaryota; kingdom Viridiplantae; phylum Streptophyta; class Magnoliopsida; order Asparagales; family Amaryllidaceae; genus Agapanthus; species Agapanthus africanus. The sequence goes on along the minus strand of CM057339.1, from coordinate 476,444,252 downwards.
TGCAAATTTATAGGATATCCCAAGAATTCTCATAGGTATATCTTCTGTAGGGTTGCTAGGCATGCGCACAAGGGTCTACGAGGCATCAACCATGCCCGAATAAAAATTTAGCCGTGCCGAACAACCCGAATACGGAACTTTAAACTAGAGATTAGGCAAAAAACTACATGCTAAACAATTTAACACTAAGTGAGAGGGATCACAACCTTTGTAGATCCGGTCCTTCACTTCATATGCTCCGTGTTGTGGTCCCTTCGCTGCGATCATCGGGATCCGGACTCTCGAGAGGTTCCACGAAGAGAATGATGCAACCTTTGCTTCCGATCTTCGATACTACGATGATCTACCTCGAAGTTTCTTTAACACAAGCTAACACTCATGAAATGATGTGAACACCCTCATCTAAATGGCAAGGGAAGATGAGGATGATGAAGTAGGAATTTTGCTCTATTTATTTATCTTTTTCTCACTATTATTCATCACCTTTGAAAAACTAGCAAGCTTTTCCATGGAAGAATGAAGGAGGAAGAAGAAGATCAATCCATTTGTGATGAATAGGAAATAATAATATGATAGATTAAAGCAACCATGGTTCACTTAACCTTTGTAGAGAATTGACTAGGGCTAGGGTTTTGGGTAATTAAAAGAATGAGTCATTTGTAAATATCTTACACATGACAAAAAGAAATCCTTCTAGAAACTTCTAGAAAGATTAACCCTAATCCGAACCCTAATCAAGTTTAAACTCCACTAAACGAGTTGCATTAGTTATCATATCATGTTACAATATTATATATCACATATATAATATTTACCGTAACAAAATAAAATAATACATTTAACATATATCGCATATATATCAATGTATTACCCGAGTGAGAAAAAGAATCTTTTAGTGAGCAAATATTAGTTAATGTCATTTAATATATCATATATATTATTATACATTAAATTATCGAATCAACACTTGATCCGACAATCCGGCTATATCGCATATAACCGACTAATATTTATCCGTACCGATTCATCGAATCAACACTTGATCCGATGACCCGGCTGATATCAAATATCGCGAGAATAGAATACGGTATCACATATCGCATTATCCTCGGTCCCGCACATATCACATATGTGCTCCTACTCCGTTTTGCCTGAGTCAAGAAACCTCTGTGTAGGACTCTAAAGAATCGTCAATACGCCGGCAGTAGGTGATGATCATAACAAACACCCACAAGCTGCAAGCGGTCAGCTAAACGTAACAGCTACCCAGGTATTGAGCGCTCAGAAGATCAACAAGCAAGCCTGTAACTTCTCCTGTGAATCCAAACAGTAACACTCCCGTACAGTCCGGTCTCGTCGTCTGATATGTTGCATATCTCGCCTAGGGTTGGTAAACGTCAGACCCCAGTAGCTCGATAAGTCGTGTCGATATGAGATCTATAACAGTTCGAGAAACTACTGATAACACTTACCAGTAAATCTCAGCAACCCTGGCCAGGGATTTCTGGTTATAGCCAATCGAACACAGCACAACATCAACTCCCTATACCGGGAGAGACGAATCCCCTCCTATCGCTCATTGCCTCCATGTGATTCGGGACTGTACCCAAAAGCCACCTTTTTGCACGCCCTCTTGGACGTGGTATGATGGAAATCAAAGCACAGTGGGAACCACACAAGACTCTATGACGATCTCGGGTCAACAGACTACTCTGTACCAGTGTCACCGGAGAACTGCCATCTGACGTATGGTATAATACCATCTGGGAGTTCTCGGCGAGTCCGTCCAGTGTACCCAGTCTCCACTGAGCACCCGTACACCATCCTTGATGTCAAACACCGATGGATATGGGATCATCCATCGCCCATCATATGGGTCAAGATGCGTATACGCTAGTCTACTCTGGTGCATCGATGCCCTGTCTCGATACACCCTCGACTAGGAACAGTTATAGGATGTACTCGTCGACTACCGTGGCCCCACTAGTATGATCTCATCATAGTCCCAGTAGTCGAGTACATATCCTAAGGGCTTTATCGACATGTAACATAGAGACAATCAGAGTACATGTTAAGATAAAGTACAACCAGATAGCATACTATCATGTCGAGCAAGAAAGTCCTCCCTATTTATGTCCTAGCATCCACTACAATATACATCGTATGTACAGTAATGGCCTCTAGGGCATACATATAACTAACAATCTCCCACTTGCACTAGGGCCATCTGTTATGGTATCGCATACCCAACAATTAGCTGCGGTTGTAGTATCTCATACTCAACCATCCCATAATTGTCTCTACTGGGAAAAAAGCCTTTGTGAGTGGATCCGCGCTGTTGTCCTCTGTGTCTACTCTCCTAACCTCGATCTCCCTAGAGATCAACCATCTCCATGATCAGGTGATACTGCCTAAGAATTATATCTGGATTTCTGATGGGACGGTAGTTCCTTGGCTAAAAGCCACAACTCCATTGTCACACAATGGTAGGAACAAAGTTCATCTTATGATATTTATCCAGACTGCCTCTTTGGTAGTATCCTTGGTAACGATGCATCTTGCCTTTAATCGTCTAGTATGTTACGGTATCTAGCTTGGAACTCTTCCAACATACCGTCCCTCCACTGAGGGTAAAGACAATGCCTGCGACTGACATTCAGTCGTCCTTATCAGTCTGGAACCTTTCCAGTGATTCTCCCCAGGATCGATTGATACCATCTCACTACAACTAGTGAGTATCCTAACATCCAATTAGATCTATCTCATAGATCCAAAACCTAGGATTTAGGAGGTATCGCTTTGATCCTATATGGAGAATCCTTGTGATAAGCGGAGATTGACCGAGCGTAGCATAGGAAACTCCTTCCCTATCAAGAGTATGTCATCCACGTACTCTACGAGAATCACCACCATACTCCCTACTACCTTTTTGTATATACAAGGTTCATCTACCATTTTGATGAAGTCAAACTCTTTGACTACCACATCAAAACAGATGTTCCAACTCCGCGATGCCTGTTTTATCATATAAAACATCTTGCACACGTTTCCGCTGCTCCCACTGTCTACGAAGCCCTCTGGCTGTGTACTTATAGACGCTCTCTTCTAAACATCATTTAGAAAAGCAGTCATGACACCCAACCACCAGATATCGTAGTCATGGTATGTAGCCGTGGCAAGTAGGATCTGGATGGACTTAAGCATAGCTTTGAAAGTCTCAACTTTTCCATGTACACCAAGTAATCTTCTCAAGATATACTCGCTCCTGATGGGGATCTAACCCTTCAGATAAAGCAACCAAAGTCCATACTTTGTTGGTGTATAAGGATTCCATCTCAGATCGATAAGCACCCAGCCATTCTTACAGAGTCCCACTCCTGATGGCCAGCTCGAAACTAGTTTGGTCATCATCTCATGATGCAATCCTCGCTCCCACTGTCATAGAGAAACCGAAGTATCTCTCAGGTGGGTGAGGAATCCTACTAGATCGGCGGAGCGGCTGGGGTACGTTAGAAACTATTGAATCCTTTGGTTCTACCAAATCATTAGCTGCATTTTGTATAGCTGGAACATTTCCAGTTCTACATGACAGACCTTGCCTCGAGCTTGTCCGGATTTTGCTTTTAGACATAGGCCGGACAACCCCAAATCTTAACAAACTTAAGATATGGGCTCTTCCCTTTCCATATCATATATGAAGTGGTAGGCAACTGATTTGATTTGAACCCTATTCAATAGGTATGCAGCTTCTCAAGTGCATAACTCCCAAAAGGAAATAAGCAACTCAGTAGTACTCATCATAGAGCACACCATATCACATAGGGTGCTATTGCTCCGCCCCGATACACCGACGTGCTGTGGTGTATACGGAGGAGTAATGCTGAGAGAGAATCTCATTCTCCTTTAGAATAGTCCAGGAATTCCGTGCTCAAGTATTCTCCTCCTTGATCACATCAAAGGACATAATACTTTTACCCGTATTTTGGTTCTCTACTTCTTACTTATATTCTGTGAATATCTCAAAAGGTTCGGACTTGTGTTTCAACAGGAACATATGTCTGAATCTTGAGAGATTCTCAGAGAATGTAATGAAGTAAAAAGAATCGGTCTTGGCATGTGTAGACAGGGGACTTTCATACATCAGCATGTATCAATCCCAAAAGTTCACTAACTCTTTCTCTGTTTCCAATAAACAGAGCTGTGGTCATCTTATCTTTGTGACATGACTGGCAAGTTTCACAAGATGTAAATTCAAACTAATTTAAATATGCATCTTTATGTAACTTCAGGCAGTCGGGTCCCATTGATATGACCTAGTCTACAATGCCTCAAGAAGGATTCGTTCATTTCTGAACTCTTCCTCTTGTGTGTGTTCTGTATACTAAGAACTGTAGTTTGATTTAGAACGTCAATGCTTTTAGATAACGTGCCTGAACCGATCAACTCTTGATATAGAAAATGTTCAAAACATTATCCAACAATACAAAATTATATCCTATCTTTACTAATAAAGAGACTGATATGATTTTGTATATCAGGTTCGGTATGTAATAACATTCATTCAGAATCAATGTATTCTGGTAATACAGGGTGACAGTGACCAACAGACTTGGCTGCAACACTTGCACCGTTTTCTGCCTCATGAAACTTATCACCCGTTCTCAGTTCTCTACCTATCTGTAGCCCATGTAACAGATTACATATGCGGGATCCTGATCCGGTATCTCATACCCAGGACGTAAAGGATATTGAGAAACCGTTCTGTATAAAGAACACACCCGAAGATGATGCATCAGCATGCACTTTCTTCGTTTGGGCGGCACGGGAAATCTGGTATTCCCTAATTTCCTGCTCTGTCTTATAACAATTATAAGTTGGAGCGGAACCAACGTTCCCCAGCTCAGTATAACAAGTGGGTTCGGTCAATATATCCGTTTTATTATCTTGATTAAGGCGTGATATGGTCGCTACCTGGAGAGAGAGAGAAGAAAACACTCAGCGTATGCTCTTGCAAGATTAGATTGGTTATCTAATATATCTAATCAGGATGTCTCCCACTGTTTTAGTCAAATCTTCCTTCAAACCCTAAAAGGAAAGACTAGCCGGGATTAATTACACGCTACAAGTTCGCCAATCTTTCAGCCAGGCCAGTGTCGGTACTTTGAGGGAGGTCCCCCGTGCTTTCGCACGAACCTAATTACAGTAAACCTCGTTTTCCCAGAGGCATAACCCCGTTAACACCTTTCTAGACACCTACTTGATCGGCTAATTGTAATGTGTAAAACTCTCCCAGGAGTAACTCTTACTCGCAGCGGGTATCGGGATCCAACTATCTCATAGAAGGTATGCAATCTCATTGCAAATTTCAACACTTGAAATTCCCGATAATATTTTGCCCCAAGCACCCTATGACCTTGACGGAGGCCAACAAACCATAGGCTACTAGTCAAGTTCAACCCGCCATTTCTTGATCGAATCAAACCCACCCGCACGACCCTTGACGGAGGCCAACAAGGTCGCACGACTACCTTAACTCAATCTGCATCATATGCATAAGCAGATAAATACTGGTTAGCTACCGCACACTGCGCCTTGACGGAGGCCAACAAACACAGCACGAATACTAAACAGCACTTATCTGAAATGACGGAGGGCTACGACGGGTTTTTCAGAAAACCCTTTGCTTAATGAACATGATATCGTTGTAGAATGGAGTGATTTTAAATGGAGTGTTTTTTAGGCTTTTCTAGTTTTGCTAAAGGGGTCACTCCCGGTGAAGGGATCGTCGGCCCTTTCCTCATCGAATAAGGTGCGGGATATATCATATATATCGCTGTGCAAAGCAAGAACTATAGAAGCAATCAAAAGACAAACCGAGTTTGTAGCATCTGCCAGTTATTGCTAAAGGAGTCACTTCCGGTGAAGGGATCTCGGTCCTTTCCTTATCGAATAAGGTGCTGGATGTTCTACAAGGAACACCGCTATGCAAAGCAAGAACTGTAGCTACCAGTTTTATAAACAAGTTTCTACAACATCTTAGGATTCTTTTAATTCATTAATCTCATTAATGAAGTCCCATTTTAATTATGCTTCATAAGCATCACATTTGAAACGAAATCTGCAATATAACATATATCTCATATATATAATATAAACATTCGTCTCAGGCAGTAATATGATCTCATCACAGAACATTGCAGCAGAAGAACATATATGAAATATTGGATATACTAGGACGTCCGTGTTTTCAATACGAGCCTGTATAAAACACGGATTCCACGGTCGCGATGAATAGCCAAACCCACATCCCTAGACCCCTACGAGAGCGGCAAGTAACACTGCCAATTCTAGGGTTAGGACACCCGGTCTCGACTCCTCGAGATGGTCTCCCACTGGACCCTAGAACCCGGTTACTTGTGCTCCCCGCCTTGGGTCTACCTAATGCGGAAAAGTAAATAATATACAACGGTGTCATCTTCCTCTACCTGGAAGTGCCCCAATAAAAGAATATTACATACAAATGAATTTTACATGAATGAAAAAGAAAAACTCTCATCTCACATAAAACCCCCGGCTATTCAAACGCGACGATCCAATACAACATATCACAGCAACACATAATATCTCATATCATCAACGTAAGCAAGTATGCGTATCCCGATTGTCGTTGATGTATAGCAACGAAGCCGGCGATACACCACATACTACGCTTACGGTCACAGAAAAGAAAGTGTAAAACTACAACAGTTGGAATCCGCAACCTCCTTAGACATCGCATGCCTAACCAAATGAATTCCTTAGACATCGCATGCCTAACAATTATAAACCCCGCATTTTAGTCTCATTTATCGAAAACTCTTTTCAATACCAAGTCGGCCAATTCAACAAGATTCCCGACGTCCTGATCGAATGCTCGTCGCAAACTTTAGTAGACGGCCGCACCCCCGATACCGTCGACGAAGTGCACCAAGGCGGAACACCGCTACCGGGAGCACCCGAACGGATGCTTTCGGCGACGGGGTTCTCCTACAGTCACTTGGTCGGGGCTATGGGGCGTAGCTGTCTATTAAGTTTACCCGGCGAGTATCCTCGTACCCTACGTGATTGCGACGGACTTTTGATCACATCAAAATTCCGTGGCAACCGATCATCTGAGACTAAACTCCTATGTTTATAATATTCAAATTAGTTATCTCATAACTACATGTGGATTCCAAATATTGTATCTTATTCCAGATAAATAGAAAAAGTTAAACTTTCCGATCGAATCATCAAGCACCCAAGATTTCCCCAACATATTTCAACACTTGAAAACAGTTTAAAAACATCCATTACATGCCACAGTACCAATGATCCAGCCGTAGAAGGGTCAAGCCAACGCCTCACATGTGGCACGCCGTACTGCCCCAAACCCTAAGGTTCAAAGGGCAGTTCAAGACGGTCACATAATCGAGTTAAGGTTTGTTGTCTTCTAGAGGGTCCACCGAGTTACTTGCATGACTTAGAACATTCTTAAACAGTAGAAAAATCCAACTTTTGAAAAATTTTCCGACAGGGGAAAAAGTGAGTTATTGATATCCGTTCGAACTTTTTAACAGTTTCTATAAGATATCCGGAAAGCCACATAGACAAAATCTAATACTCCGATCGAAACATCGAATCCCCAAAACAACTCCAGAAAACTCAACTGTAGAATAAAAATTAAAACATTCCAGAGAACTCAACACTGTGTAATTGGAATTACTGTGACAAATAGGAGGGGTGACGTCATCAAGTGGCCGCGGAACCGCAGCAGAAGCCAGGCTTCAGTCGCGGTTCCGCCGCACTTTTGACGAATTACCCCCTCGAATTTCACAGTAATTCTAATTAGACCCTGTTGAATTTTTTAGAAACTTTTAATTGACAAAAATCCAAATTTTCAGAAAATTTCCAGAGAGCATTTTTGAGTTTTGTGTTTCGGGTTTTCCGGGTTCGATCGGACTTTAAACTTCGTCTAGACTTTGCCTAAAGCTCTAGCTTGGCTCTGATACCACTGTAGGGTTGCTAGGCACGCGCACAAGGGTCTACGAGGCATCAACCATGCCCGAATAAAAATTTAGCCGTGCCGAACAACCCGAATACGGAACTTTAAACTAGAGATTAGGCGATAACTTGCATGCTAAACAATTTAACACTAAGTGAGAGGGATCACAACCTTTGTAGATCCGGTCCTTCACTTCATATGCTCCGTGTTGTGGTCCCTTCGCTGCGATCATCGGGATCCGGACTCTCGAGAGGTTCCACGAAGAGAATGATGCAACCTTTGCTTCCGATCTTCGATACTACGATGATCTACCTCGAAGTTTCTTTAACACAAGCTAACACTCATGAAATGATGTGAACACCCTCATCTAAATGGCAAGGGAAGATGAGGATGATGAAGTAGGAATTTTGCTCTATTTATTTATCTTTTTCTCACTATTATTCATCACCTTTGAAAAACTAGCAAGCTTTTCCATGGAAGAATGAAGGAGGAAGAAGAAGATCAATCCATTTGTGACGAATAGGAAATAATAATATGATAGATTAAAGCAACCATGGTTCACTTAACCTTTGTATAGAATTGACTAGGGTTAGGGTTTTGGGTAATTAAAAGAATGAGTCATTTGTAAATATCTTACACATGACAAAAAGAAATCCTTCTAGAAACTTCTAGAAAGATTAACCCTAATCCGAACCCTAATCAAGTTTAAACTCCACTAAACGAGTTGCATTAGTTATCATATCATGTTACAATATTATATATCACATATATAATATTTACCGTAACAAAATAAAATAATACATTTAACATATATCGCATATATATCAATGTATTACCCGAGTGAGAAAAAGAATCTTTTAGTGAGCAAATATTAGTTAATGTCATTTAATATATCATATATATTATTATACATTAAATTATCGAATCAACACTTGATCCGACAATCCGGCTATATCGCATATAACCGACTAATATTTATCCGTACCGATTCATCGAATCAACACTTGATCCGATGACCCGGCTGATATCAAATATCGCGAGAATAGAATACGGTATCACATATCGCATTATCCTCTGTCCCGCACATATCACATATGTGCTCCTACTCCGTTTTGCCTGAGTCAAGAAACCTCTGTGTAGGACTCTAAAGAATCGTCAATACGCCGGCAGTAGGTGATGATCATATCAAACACCCACAAGCTGCAAGCGGTCAGCTAAACGTAACAGCTACCCAGGTATTGAGCGCTCAGAAGATCAACAAGCAAGCCTGTAACTTCTCCTGTGAATCCAAACAGTAACACTCCCGTACAGTCCGGTCTCGTCGTCTGATATGTTGCATATCTCGCCTAGGGGTGGTAAACGTCAGACCCCAGTAGCTCGATAAGTCGTGTCGATATGAGGTCTATAACAGTTCGAGAAACTACTGATAACACTTACCAGTAAATCTCAGCAACCCTGGCCAGGGATTTCTGGTTATAGCCAATCGAACACAGCACAACATCAACTCCCTATACCGGGAGAGACGAATCCCCTCCTATCGCTCATTGCCTCCATGTGATTTGGGACTGTACCCAAAAGCCACCTTTTTGCACGCCCTCTTGGACGTGGTATGATGGAAATCAAAGCACAGTGGGAACCACACAAGACTCTATGACGATCTCGGGTCAACAGACTACTCTGTACCAGTGTCACCGGAGAACTGCCATCTGACGTATGGTATAATACCATCTGGGAGTTCTCGGCGAGTCCGTCCAGTGTACCCAGTCTCCACTGAGCACCCGTACACCATCCTTGATGTCAAACACCGATGGATATGGGATCATCCATCGCCCATCATATAGGTCAAGATGCGTATACGCTAGTCTACTCTGGTGCATCGATGCCCTGTCTCGATACACCCTCGACTAGGAACAGTTATAGGATGTACTCGTCGACTACCGTGGCCCCACTAGTATGATCTCATCATAGTCCCAGTAGTCGAGTACATATCCTAAGGGCTTTATCAACATGTAAAATAGAGACAATCAGAGTACATGTTAAGATAAAGTACAACCAGATAGCATACTATCATGTCGAGCAAGAAAGTCCTCCCTATATATGTCCTAGCATCCACTACAATATACATCGTATGTACAGTAATGGCCTCTAGGGCATACATATAACTAACATCTTCTACCACCCTGAGGAACCAAGAGTGTTTGTTTCTCGGCATGCCACCTTTTTAGAAAAGGAATTTCTTGAAAAAGAGATTAGTGGTCATGAGGTAGAACCGGAAGAGGTTCCAGCTACAAAAGCTACAACAGAAGATCTGGTGGAACCAGAGGATTCCGTAGTTCCCGATGAACCCCAGCCTCTCCGCCGATCTAGTAGGGTTTCTCGCCAACCTGACGGATACTACGGTTTTCTCATGGATGGTGGGAGCGAGGATTGCATCATGGAGGATGATGACCCAACTAGCTTCGAGCAGGCCATCACGAGTAGGGACTCAGTGAAATGGCTGGATGCAATGCGGTCCGAGATGGAATCCATGTACACCAACAAAGTATGGACTTTGGAAGTTGCTCCTGAAGGGGTAAAACCCATTGGGAGCAAGTGGATCTTCAAGAAGAAACTTGGTGTAGATGGGAAAGTGGAGACTTTCAAAGCTAGACTTGTTGCAAAGGGTTTTCGTCAAAGACCAGGTGTGGACTATGACGAAACCTTTTCTCCAGTGGCTATGCTTAAATCCATCCGGATCATGCTTGCCATCGCTGCATATCATGATTACGAGCTCTGGCAAATGGATGTTAAGACCGCCTTTCTAAATGGTGATTTAGAAGAGTGCGTGTACATGACTCAGCCAGAGGGCTTCGTAGACAGTGGGAGCAGCGGGAAGGTGTTGAAGCTGCTTAAATCCATTTATGGATTAAAGCAAGCATCGCGGAGTTGGAACATCTGCTTTGACGTCGTTATCAAAGAGTTTGATTTCGTCAAAAACCCAGATGAACCTTGTATCTACAAGATGGTGGCAGAGAGTAAGGTTGTCTTCCTCGTATTGTACGTGGACGACATACTCTTGATAGGAAATGATATTTCTATGCTGCAATCTGTCAAGCTCTTCTTATCACAAAGATTCTCAATGAAAGATCTTGGTGATGCCTCCTGCATATTGGGAATTAGGATCTATAGAGATAGATCCAAACGGATTTTGGGATTGTCCCAATCCAGGTACATTGACACCATACTAAAGAGCTTTAGTATGGAAGAATCCAAGCGTGGGAACTTGCCCACGATTTCTGGAGTCACTCTCTCCAAAGAGATGTCTCCCAAGACTGATTTGGAGAGAGCTCGCATGCAAGGGATACCCTATGCTTCGGCTGTAGGCTCTATCATGTACGCGATGCTATGTACCAGACCCGATGTTGCATACTCACTAAGTATAGTGAGCAGGTATCAAGCTGATCCTGGAGAGAGTCGCTGGACAGCTGTGAAGAGCATTCTCAAGTACTTACGAAGGACTAAAGAGATGCTCTTGGTGTATGGTAATAGAGAACTCCAAGTGGAGTCCTTTACCGATTCGAGCTTCCAGAGTGATAAGAACGACTCTAAGTCGCAGTCGGGATTTGTCTTTACCCTTTACGGAGGGGCGGTTAGCTGGAAGAGTTCCAACCAGGAAACCGTGGCAGACTCGACGATGGAGGCTGAATACATCGCTGCCAACGATGCTGCTAAAGAGGCTGTCTGGATCAAGAAGTTCATTACTGAACTTGGTGTGGCTCCATCCATTGAGCATCCAATACCTTTGTATTGCGATAACAATGGAGCGGTGGCTTTGGCCAAGGAACCCAGGTCCCATCAGCGATCCAGGCATATTCTGAGGCGGTATCACCTGATCCGGGAGATAGTTGATCGCCGGGAGATCGAGGTCAGGAGGGTTGACACGAAGAACAACACGGCGGATCCACCCACGAAGGCCATTCCCCAGATACAGTTTGAGAGACTCTTCGGGATGCTCGGTATGCGATACTACAGCAGCTGGCCCTAGTGCAAGTGGGAGATTGTTAGTTGTATGTATGCCCTAGAGGCCAGTATTGTAAAGATGATGTATATTATATTGGATGCTTGGACATATATAGAGATGACTTTCTTGCTCAATATGATAGTATGCTATCTGGTTGCTCTTTATCTTAACATGTATACTAGTCTCTTTAAACTGTCTTATAGTTACACGTTGATAAAGCCCTTAGGATGTGTACTTGACTACCTGGACTATGATGCAGATCATACTAGTGGGGACATGGTAGTCCATAAGTACATCCTTCAAGGTCCCCAGTCATGGGTGTATCGAGACGGGGCATCGATATACCAGTGTAGACTAGCGTATACGCCTCTCGACCCATGAGATGGGCGATGGATGATCCCATATCCATTGGTGTTTGACATCAGAGATGGTATACGGGTGCTCAGTGGAGACTGGGTACACTGGACGGACTCGTCGAGAACTCCCAGATGGTATTATACCTCACGTCAGATGGCAGTTCTCAGGCGACACTTGTGCAGGTTAGTCTGTAGACCCGAGATCGTCATAGAGTCTTGTGTGATTCCTACTGTACTTTGATCTCCACCTTACCACGTCCATGAGGGCGTGTAAAACGGTGGTTTTTGGGTACAGTCCCGAGTCACATGGAGGCAATGAGCGATAGGAGGGGTTTCGTCTCTCCCTGTATTGGAGGTTGATGTTGCGCTGTGCTCGATTGGCCGTAACAGGGAAGTCCCTGGCCAGGCCTGATTCAGAGATTTGCTGGTAAGTGTTACCAGTAGTTTCTCGACCCGTTATGAGCCTCACATCGGCACGACTTATCGGTTATTGGGGTCTGACGTTTACCACCCCTAGACTTGATATGCGAAATATCAGACGAGGAGACCGGACTATACGGGAAGTGTTGTCGATCGGCTCGACGGGAGTTGTAGCAGGTTCGCTTGTTCTCTTCTGATCGCTCAATACCCCGGTGGTCGTTACGTTTAGCTGACCGCTTGCGGCTTGGGGGTGCTTGATATGATCATCACCCACTGCCGGCGTATTGACGAGTCTCAGAGTCCCACAATGGAGTTTCCTAATCCAGGCGAAACGTTGTGGTGCGCGTATGCGATATGCGCATGGACCCGATTAAAATGCGCGTATAGGATACCGTATATTGATCGGGCGGCTTGCTTTTGGTAGGGGTCATATGAGATATGGCCGGATTGGTAAATCAAGTGTTGATTTATCATTTAACCATTAGTTTCTCACTAGAAATCCTTTCTTGTGTTGGATGGATGTATGAATGCATGTATGTTTTTCTTTCATTCTTGTTTCATGCACATATGGATGTGTATACATGCATACATGCATACATACATTTATCATGGTTGGATGTATATGAAAATGGTGGCAATATAAGACTCAAACCATGGTATTTTTTATGAATTATTATTGTATTTATGCTAAAAACATAAAAGGAAAGAAAAGGTGTATTATTGATTTGTTCTACACACTTCTTTTGACCTAACCATTCTCACCCACCACTTAACCTTAGGTTAAGTTTCCTTTTGTGTTTTAACCCTAGTACAATAATGATTCAACCATGGTTTGAGATGATAGATTTAAAATATATATTGATATATTTTTCCTTTTAGAAAGAGGTGAGTTGAACTTATCATCTTCTAATGTTGCCATCATCTTCTTCCTCCTCCTTCATAGCTCTCTAGATTTTTGAAGAGAGCTATATAATCAACAAGTTAGGATTTTGAAGTGAGAAAGAGAACCACAACACCATTCTACATAAGCCTAGCCCACTTGTTTGGTGTGTTGACTCGATTTTGTTCACTTGATCGGAAAAAATCGCTAGCTTGGACAAAGCGGACTCCGGGTGGATCATCGGTGACGTCGAGGAGTTCAAGCGGAGTTCTTCCAAACCCCAAGTAGCCGAGGAGTCTATCGTAGGAAGCTACAAAGGTTGTACTCTCTAAACCCTAGCATTTCTTTCATATGTCGATATGAAAATTTTGAAACCCTAATCGATTCTAGGAACGATTCTATGTTCATTAGCTTAGCACCCTAAAGACTACATATTTGGTTCATGTGATGCTTCCAAACACTTCATGAGGTGCTATGCTAACCAAACAATTGTGTTCCATTGTGTGGCGTTTGAACGTCAACAACGAAGGTTATTTGGTAGTGTCTTATATGCGAGACTATAGGTTTTAACCTATGCGTAATACGCGTGCCATTTTGGTTTTCGTTCGTGATTTCAGTTTACGAAACTGTGTGTGTATATATGTAGGTACCCTCGAGTGGACATGAACGACAAGGACGAGCATGGCGTCATCGACTTCGGCAAGTAAGGATCAAGGTAAGTAGATATATATCTACGGGGGAAGTTGGGTGGATGGCATATAGCACCCCCGCAGTTTCGTAGTGTAGTATACGAATACGTACATATATACATATATAAATATGTTTATTATGAGATTATTGTTTATCAAGGTAGATTGTAGGTGTTCATGATGTAGTTTTAGTGTAAATAGAGGTAACTTAGTTTAGCTTCTTAGTCGCGAAACCCTAGAGTAAAGATTACACCCATACGCGGACACACACACGCATACATTTTATTACTTATGCGTATATGGGGACACACACACACACAGATATGTATGTGTGTGTGTGTGTGTAGGTATACATATACTTGGATAATGAGGATAGTACATGGTACTTGGAGATAAGTCGATGAGATTGGGCATGATGCCATAAGATCGGTGATGTGATTTGGTTCGTATTATGAGATATGACATGAAGTTATAGCGGGTCTTTAGGCGATGTGTTTTCACACACGCACCTATTTGTGTTGACAGTATCAGTATGTACTAGACTTTAGATCAGTACCCCCAGTTCATGATATATGATGATAAGGATACTAGATGAATAATGAGATAATTGTGATATTCGACCCGTACCCAGATTTGGGATGCCGTACGATGGGTTTACCGTACGAGATATAATTATGATGATTGATCCACACTCTTGATTCGAGGATTTCATAAGATATATTGTATCGTATATGATACTATTGAGGCGGGATCACCGACTATTATATATATATATATTTATATTGACTCAGACTTAGGTCGTTTTCCTTACCCTTTCGATTAGTTTGTTAGTTAGTTATGTAGTTTACTTAGTAGATGTTAGACTGGGCTCGAGTTATACTTATTTCAAAACTAACGAATCGTGAGTATTTTAAAGACAGGCCAAGGGATGCTACGGATATTTCAAAGGACGTATCTTTTCTTAAAAACATCGCAGCCCTTATTTTCTAAACACCATGATTCATGTTATTTCTGTAGGGTTACTATGCACTCTCACAAGGGTCTATAAGGTATCAACCATACTCGATTTAAAATTTAGACGTGTCGAACAACCCTAACCAAGATCTTAGACTAGAGATTAGGCGAAACATATAGCAAGTAAACAACTTTACTTCTAAGAGTTTGGGATTACAGCCTTTGTAGTCCGGTCCTTCACTTCTAAAGCTCCGTGTTGAGGTTCCTTCGCTGCGATCATCGAGTATCCGGACTCTAGAGAGGCTCCACGAAGAGAAAGATGCAAGCTTGTTTCCGATCTTCGATAACTAAGATTATCTACCTTGAAGTTTCTTTAACACAAGCTCTCACTCACTAATCAAGTGAACACCCTAATCTAATTGGCTAGATTAGATGAGGATGATGAAGTAGGATTTATGCTCTTATTTATTTTCTTAATCTCACTCATTTTCATCACTTCATAAAAAGCTAGAAAGCTTTTCATGCAAAGAAAAAGAAGGAAGAAGAAGATCAATTTCTTTTTGTGATGAATAATGAAAGTAATGTGAGGTTAGAAATGCGACCATGGTTCAAGTGAGAATACTGAACCATTGTAGAGAGTTTACCATGGTAAAGGGTTTGGGTTGGGTTAAGGAAAATATCAACAAAATATCAAAACAAATATCTTTGCTTAAAACAAAAGCAAAGTTTCTAGAAGCTACTAGAAAGAATTAACCCAAATCAAACCCTAACCATGTTTAATCTCCACTAATCATGTTGCATTTATAACCAAAACATGTTACAATATTATATATCACATATACAATATTTATTGTAACAAAATAAAATAATACAATTAACATATATCGCATATATATCAGTGTATTACCCGAGTGAGAAAAAGAATCTTTTAGTGAGTTTATATTAGTTAATGTAATTTAATATATCAAATATATAATTATACATTAAATTATCGAATCAACACTTGATCCGATAATTTGGCTATTTCATAAATAACCGACTAATATAATCTGTATCAGTTCATCGAATCAACACTTGATCCGATGACCCAGCTATATCACATATACCCGGCCGATATCTTATATCACGAGAATCTAATACGGTATCACATACCTGTATTGTTCTCGGTCCCGCATATACATATATGTGCTCCTACTCCGTTTTTCCTGTGCCAAGAAACCTCTGTGTAGGACTCTAAAGAATCATCAATACGCCGACAGTAGGTGATGATCATATCAAACACCTACAAGCTGTAAGCGGTCAGCTAAACGTAACAGCCATCCAGGTATTGAGCGATCAGAAGATTAACAAGCAAACCTGTACATTCTCCTGCGAATCCAATCAGTAACACTCCTGTACAGTCCGGTCTCTTCGTCTGATATGTCGCATATCTCGCCTAGGGGTGGTAAATGTCAGACCCCAGTAGCTTGATAAGTCATGTCGATATAAGGTCTATAATAGTTCGAGAAACTACTGATAACACTTACCAGTAAATCTCAGCAACCCTGGTCAGGGATTTCCAGTTATAGCCAATCGAACACAGCGCAACATCAACTCCCTATACCGGGAGAGACGAAACCCCTCCTATCGCTCATTGCCTCCATGTGATTCGGGACTATACCCAAAAGCCACCTTTTTGCACGCCCTCTTGGACGTGGTATGATGGAAATCAAAGCACAGTGGGAATTACACAAGACTCTATGACGATCTCGGGTCTACAGACTAACTTGTACCAGTGTCACTTGAGAACTGCCATTTGACGTGAGGTATAATACCATCTGGGAGTTCTCGGCGAGTACGTCCAGTGTACCCAGTCTCTACTGAGCACCCGTACACCATCCTTGATGTCAAACACCGATGGATATGGGATCATCCATCGCCCATCATATGGGTCAAGATGTGTATACACTAGTCTACTCTGGTGTATCGATGACCTGTCTCGATACACCCTCGACTAGGAACAGTTATAGGATGTACTCGTTGTTAGTTATATGTGTGCCCTAGGGGCCATTACTGTACATTGGATGTATATTGTAGTGGATGCTGGGACATATATAGGTAGGACTTTCTTGCTCGACATGATAGTACACTATCTGGTTGCTCTTTATCTTAACGTGTATACTTTCTGTCTCTCTGTTACATGTTGATAAAGCCCTTAGGATGTGTACTCGACTTCCAGGACTGTGATGCAGATCATACTAGTGGGGCCTGGATAGTCCATGAGTACATCCTTGAATTGTTCAGGGTCGAGGGAATATCGAGACGGGGCATCGATATTCCAGAGTAGACTAGCGTATATCTTCTCGACCCATGCGATGGGCGATGGATGATCCCATATCCATTGGTGTTTGACATCGAAGATGGTATGCGGGTGCTCAGTGGAGACTGGGTACACCGAACGGACTCGCCGAGAACTCCCAGATGGTATTATACCTCACGTCACATGGCAGTTCTCTGGTGACACTAGTACAGCTTAGTCTGTTGACCCGAGATCGTCATAGAGTCATGTATGTCTCCCACTGTGCTTTGATTTCCACCCTACCATGGCTCTACTGAGTTGTGAAAACGGGTGGTTGTTGGGTACAGTCCCGATTCACATGGAGGCAATGAGCGATAGGAGGGGATTCGTCTCTCCCGGTATTGGGGGTTGATGTTGTGCTATGCTCGACTGGCCATAACAGGAAATCCCTGGCCAGGGTTGCAGTGATGTACTGGTAAGAGTTATCAGTAGTTTCACGATTGTTATGGACCTTATATCGGCATGACTTATCGAGCTATTGGGGTCTGACGTTTACCACCCCTAGGCGAGATATGCGACATATCAGACGAACTGACCGGACTGTACGGTAAGTGTTACCGGTTGGATTCATAGGAGTGTGAGTGGGCTTGCTCGTTGATCTTCTGATCGCTCAATACCCGGGTGGCCATTACGTTTAGCAGCCCGCTTGCGGCTTGTGGGTGTTTGATATGATCATCACCCGCTGCCGGCGTATTGACGAGTCTTTAGAGTCCTACACAGAGGTTTCCTGGCTCGAGCAAAACAAAATAGGAGCGCATATGAGATATGTGCGGGACCGAGAATAATACATGTATGTGATACTCTTTTCCATTCTCGCGATATGTAACATTGATCGGTTATATGCGATATAGCCGGGTTATCGGATCAAGTGTTGATTCGATAATTTGTTACTATTCATATTAGTCGGTTATATGTGATATGACCGGATCGTTAAATCAAGTGTTGATTTAATGATTTAATGTATAGTTATATATTTGATATATTACTTTACATTAACTAGTATTGGTTCACTTAAGATAGATTTTCTCACCTGATGTGCACATTGTATATGTGATACATTTTTATGTGCACTTGATTGTATCATGTTTGTTGATACATGCTAACTCGAGTTTGTGTAAAGACCAAACCATGGTTGTGTAATGGTTAGGGTTTTCTTTTTATTATGTATTTATTTATTTGTTATTCCTTTTGGGGGAAAGAATAAAATGGTGGCTAGTTTTTTATATCTTTCATGAAAATTGATGAAGCTTTGAAGCTTGCACCATTTTGTCTCTTGACCTTAACCTAACCATTCAACCCAACCATGGTTTAATCTCTACACCTAACTATGGTTGCCATTATGATAAGTATCATATTTATTTTCCTATTTTAAAAATAACACTTATCATATTCATGCTTCTTCTTCTTCTTCATCAACAAGAAGAAAAGCTTTCTTCCATCAATGGCAACCTTATCAAAAGAGTGAGAAATCCAAATCTAAAGTCAACCCACTTCCTATTTCTTTATCCTCTATCACTTGCCATGTAGTAGAGTGTGTTGTCTTCACAAGTTTCTTGACTTGGCGAAGGCGGAGCTCGAGTTTGAGTTGCCTCGACGTAGATCATCTTTGGCATCGAAGTCAACGACCTAGCCCATTCTTTTCTCCGACGAAACCATCGCCGGAGTCCGGGATCCGATGATCGCAGCGAAGAGACATCGTCATGGAGCTATGGAGGTGGACTACCGGATCTACAAAGGTTGTTTTTCGGTTAACTCTTTAGTTAAGTTGTTAACTAGTTGCTAGTTTCGCCTAATCTCTAGTCAACGATCCGTATAAGGGTTCTTCGGCATACATAATTTTTGAATTGGACATACTTGATCAGTTGTAGAACATCATGGGTGTGCCTAGGAACCCTACAGTGGTATCAGAGACTAGCTAGAGCCTTAGGCGACGGGTAGACGAAGTTAGAGATCCGATCGAATCCCGAAACCCCAATCAAAACGCCTCTCTGTACATTTTTCAAAACTGTTGAATTTTGTGAATTAAAAATATGCAGAAAAATAAGCAGGAAAAACTAAGAATTACTGTGAAGTTTGGTCGACTAATTCAATAATTGGAGCGCGGAACCGCGGCCAAACCAGGGGTTTGGAGGCTCTTCCGCCGCCCAAATTTGGACTTAGTCCCTCAAATTTCATATATTTATTCTTAGGTCCTTTCTTGGCAATTTTTTATGTGAATTTTTAAATTCCACTCAAGTGTTGAGTTTTCTAGGGTTTTATTGGGGATTCGTTAATTTGATCGGATAATTTAACTTCGTTTATGTCTTTTCCGGATATTTTAGAAACTGTTAAAAAGTTCGACCGAATATAAATACCCATTTTTTCCCCTGTCGGAAAATTTCCAAGTGTTGGATTTTTCTGTGGTATAAAGACGTTCTAAGTAGTGCAAGTAACGCGATGGTCCCTCTAAAAGACAACAAACCTTAACTCGATTATGTGACCGTCTTGAATTGCCCTTTGAACCTTCGGGTTTGGGGCAGTATGGCGTGCCACATGTGAGGCGTTGGCTTGACCCTTCTACGGCTGGACCGTTGGTACTGAGGCACGAAGTGAATGTCTTTGAACTTGTTTCATGTGTTGAGCTGTTTCGGGAAAACTTGGGTGTTTGAATGTTCGATCGGAAAGTTTAACATTTTCTATTTATCTGGAATGTGATACAATAATTGGAATTCACAAGTAGTTATGAGATAACTGAATGAATGTTACAAATCAAGCACTTTAGTCTCACTTGATCGGTTGCCACGGAATTTTGATGTGATCAAAAGTCCGTCGCAATCACGTAGCGTACGCGGATACTCGCAGGGTAAACTTAATAGACAACCTCTCTCCATAGCCCCGACCAAGTGACTGTAGGAGAACCCCGTCGCCGAAAGCATCCGTTCGGGTGCTCGCGGCAGCGGTGTTCCGCCTTGGTGCACTTCGTCGACGGTATCGGGGGTGCGGCCGTCTACTAAAGTTTGCGACGAGCATTCGATCAGGATATCGGGAATCTTGTTGAATTTCCCGACTTGATATTGAAAAGTGTTTTCGATAATGAGACTAAAATGCGGGGTTTATAATTGTTAGGCATGCGATGTCTAAGGAATTCATTTGATCAGGCATGCGATGTCTAAAGAATTTGCGAATTCCAACTGTTGTAGTTTTACACTTTCTTTTCTGTGACCGTAAGTGTAGTATGACGATATCGCCGGTTTCGTTGCTATACGTCAACGACAATTGGGGTATGCATACTTACTTACGTTGATGACATGCGATGTTATGTGTTGCTGGATTTGTTATATTGGATCGTCGTGTTTGAATAGCCGGGGTTTTTTTATGTGAGATGAGTGTTTTTCCATTTTCATTCATGTAAAAAACTTGTATGTAATATTCTTTTAATTGGGGCACTTCCATGTTGCGGAAGATGTCACCGTTTGTATATTATTTACTTTTCCGCATTAGGATAGACCCAAGGAGGGGAGCACAAGTAACCGGGTTCTAGGGTCCAGTGGGAGACCATCTCGAGGAGTCGAGTCCGGGTCTCCTAACCCTAGAATTGGTAGGGTTGCTTGCCGCTCTCGTAGGGGTCTAGGGGTGTGGGATTGGCTATTCATCACGACCGTGGAATCCGTGTTTTATACTGGCTCGTATTAAAAACATGGACGTCCTAGTATATCCAATGTTTCATATGATTTCTTCTGCTGTGTTATCTGTGATGTGATCATGTGATTTGTTCAGATAGATATTATATATAGTATATACAATATATTATATAGACGTCACTTATGTTTTACATCCGCGCTAGCCCTGCCCCGCTCTGCCGTTAGTCACCTAACCTAACGGTGCAGACGGGACATCGAGGCGAATGCGGATGACATAAGCGTACGTTATATTTATCTGTGATGTTTAGGTAGACTTAAATGATGGGATAATCATTAATGAGATTAATGAAAGAAAATAAACCTAATTGATGTTGTGGAATCGAATTTCAAAATAAAACAGGTAGCTACAGTTCTTGCTTTGCATCGCGGTGTTCATTGTAGAACATCCTGCACCTTATTCGATAGGGAAAGGACCGAGATCCCTTCACCGGGAGTGACTCCTTTAGCAATAACTGGCAGATGCTACACACTCGGTTTGTCTTTTGATTGCTTCTATAGTTTCTGCTTTGCACAGTGATATATATGATATATCCCGCACCTCATTCGACGAGGAAAGGGCCGACGATCCCTTCACCGGGAGTGACCCCTTTAGCAAAAATAGAAAAGCCTAAAAAACACTCCATTTAAAAACCATTTGATTCCGAAACGAGATCAAGTTCAGAGCGTTAAAGGTTTTCATATAAACCATTCGCAACCCTCCATCATTTTAGGAAGTAGAGTACTTAGTATTCGTGCTGTGTTTGTTGACCATAGTCAAGGCACAGTGTACGGTAGCTAAGTGATATCTTCCTACACCGCATATGATGCGATTAGTTAGGACAGTCGCTTGACTTTGTTGACCTTAGTTAAGGGTCATGTGGGTGGGTATAATTAATCACGAAATGACGGGTAGAACTTGACTAGTACTTATGATTTGTTGACCATAGTTAAGGTCATAGGTGCTAGGGGTAAAAACCCTTTATCGGGAGTTTCAAGTGTTGAAATTTGCAATGAGATTGCATACCTTCTATATGATAGTTGGATCCCGATACCCACTGCGAGTAATTGTTACTCCTGGGTGAGTTTTGCACTCTACAATTAGCCGATCAAGTAGGTGTCTAGAAAGGTGTCAACGGGGTTACGCCTCTGGGAAAACGAGGTTTACTGTAATTAGGTCCGTGCGAAAGCACGGGGAACCTCCCTCAAAGTACCGACACTGGCCTGGCGGAAAGATTGGCGAACTTGTAGAGTGTAATTAATCCCGGCTAGTCTTTCCTTTTAGGGTTTGAAGGAAGATTTGATAAAAACAGTGGGAACCATCCTGATTAGATAAAATAAATAACCAATCTAATCTTGCAAGAGCGCACGCAGAGTGTTTTCTTCTCTCTCTCCCTCCAGGTAGCGACCATATCACGCCTTAATCAAGATAATAATATGGATTATTGACCGAACCCGCTTGTTATACTGAGCTGGGGAACATTGGTCCCGCTCCAACTTATAATTGTTATAAGACAGAGCAGGAAATAGGGGAATACCAGAATTCCTATGCCGCCCAAACGAAGAAAGTGCATATGATGCATCTCCTTCGGGTGTGTTCATTACAAAGAACTGTTTCTCAATATCCTCTGAATCCTGGGTATTTGATACCGGATCAGGATCCCAGATATGTAATCTGTTACATAGGGCTACAGAAAGGTAGAAAAACTGAGAAAGGGTGATAAGTTTCATGAGGCAGAAAACGGGGCAAGTGTTGCAGCCAAGTCTGTTGGTCACTGTCACCCTGTATTACCAATAGATTGATTCTGAACAAATGCTGTTAGATACCGAACCTGATATACAAATTCATATCAGTCTCTTTATTAGTAAAGAAATGATATAATTTTGTATTGTTGGATAATGTTTTGAACATTTCCTATATCAAAAGTTGATCGGTTCAGGCACGTTATCTAAAAGCATTGACATTCTAAATCAAACTACATTTCCTTGTATACTGAACACACACAAGAGGAAGAGTTCAGAAATGAACGAATCATTCTTGAGGCATTGTAGACTAGGTCATATCAATGCGACCCGACTGGCTGAAGTTACATTTTAGATGCATATTTAAATCAGTTTGAATTTACATCTTATGAAACTTGCCAGTCATGTCACAAAGATTAGATGACCATAGCTCCGTTTACTGGAAACAGAGAAAGAGTTAGTAAACTCTTGGGACTGATACATTATGATGTATGTAAGGTCTCCTGTCTACACATGCCAGGACTGGTTCTTTATACTTCATTATATTCTCTGATAATCTCTCAAGATTCAGTCGTATGTTCCTGTTGAAACAAAGTCCAAAGCTTTTGAGGTATTCACAGAATATAAGTTGGAAGTAGAGAACCAAAATACGGGTATAAGTATTATGTCCTTTGATGAGATCAAGGAGGAGAATACTTGTGCATGGAATTCCTGGATTATTCTAAAGGAGAATGAGATTCTCTCTCAGCAATACTCCTCCGAATAACCATAGCACATTGGTGCATCGGGGCAAAGCAATCACACCCTATATGATAAGGTGTGCTCTATGATGAGTACTACTGAGTTACCTATTTCCTTTTTGGGAGTTATGCGCTTGAGAAGCTGCATACCTATTGAATAGGGTTCCAATCAAATCAGTTGCCTACCGCTTCATATGTGATATGGAAAGAGAAGAGCCCATGTCTTAAGCTAGTTAAGATTTGGGGTTGACCGGCCTATGTCTAAAAGCAAAATCCGGACAAGGTCGAGGCAAGGTCTGTAATGTAGAACTGGAAAGGTTCCAGCTATACAAACTACAGCAGATAATTTGGTAGAACCAAAGGATTCAGTAGATTCCAACGAACCTCAGCCTCTCCGCCGATCTAGTAGGGTTCCTCACCCACCTGAGAGATACTTCGGTTTCTCGATGACAGTGGGAGCGAGGATTGCATCATGAGATGATGACCCAACTAGTTTCGAGCTGGCCATCGGGGGTAGAACTCTGTAAGAATGGCTGGATGTTTAGTGATCTGAGATGGAATCCTTATACACCAACAAAGTATGGACTTTGGTTGCTATATCTGAAGGGTTAAATCCCCATCAAGAGCAAGTATATCTTGAGAAGATTACTTGGTGTAGATGGAAAAATTGAGACTTTCAAATCTAGACTTGTTAAAGGTTTTCGTCATCAACCAGGCATGGATAATGATGAAACCTTTTCCAGTACCTATGCTTAAGTCCATCCAGATCCTACTTGTCACGGCTACATACCATGACTACGATATCTGGTGGTTGGGTGTCATGACTGCTTTTCTAAATGATGTTTTAGAAGAGTGCGTCTATAAGTACACAGCCAGAGGGCTTCATAGACAGTGGGAGCAGCGGAAACGTGTGCAAGATACTTTATAGGATAAAGCAGGCATCGCGGAGTTGGAACATCTGTTACATCATCAAAATGGTAGATGAACCTTGTATACACAAAACGGTAGCAGAGAGTAAGGTGGTCATCCTCGTATTGTACGTGGACAACATACTCTTGATAGGAAAAGAGTTTCCTATACTACGATCGGTCGATCTCCTCTTATCACATGGATTCTCCATATAGGATCAAAGTGATACCTCCTAAATCCTGAGTCTTCATCTATGAGATAGATGTAATTAGATGCTAGGATTCTCACTAGATGTAGTGAGATGGTATCAATCGATCCTGGGGAGAATCACTGGAAGAGTTCCAGGATGATAAAGACGACTGAATGTCAGTCACAGGCATTGTCTTTACCCTCAGTAAAGGGACGGTATGTTGGAAGGTTTCCAAGCAAGATACCGTGGCAAACTAGACGATATAGGCTGGTAACATCACTATTGAAGATACTACCAAAGAGGAAGTTTGGGTGTATATTGGTTCATAAGATGAACTAGGTTCCTGCCATTCTATAACAATGGAAGTGTGGCTTTGGCCCTGGAACCCTGGTCCCATCAGTGACCCAGACAAATTCTGAGGCAGCATCACCTGATCATGAAGATAGTTGATCTCCAGGTTGATCGAGCTTAGGAGAGTAGATTCAGAGGACAACACGGCGGATCCACTCACGAAGGCCTTTTTCCCAAAGAGAGACTTTTAGGGGATGGTTGAGTATGTGATACTGTAACCACTGCTACAGATGGCCCTAGTGCAAGTGGGAGATTGTTAGTTATATGTGTGCCCTAGGGGCCATTACTGTACATTGGATGTATATTGTAGTGGATGCTGGGACATATATAGGTAGGACTTTCTTGCTCGACATGATAGTACACTATCTGGTTGCTCTTTATCTTAACGTGTATACTTTCTGTCTCTCTGTTACATGTTGATAAAGCCCTTAGGATGTGTACTCGACTTCCAGGACTGTGATGCAGATCATACTAGTGGGGCCTGGATAGTCCATCAGTACATCCTTGAAATGTTCAGGGTCGAGGGAATATCGAGACGGGGCATCGATATTCCAGAGTAGACTAGCGTATATCTTCTCGACCCATGCGATGGGCGATGGATGATCCTATATCCATTGGTGTTTGACATCGAAGATGGTATGCGGGTGCTCAGTGGAGACTGGGTACACTGAACGGACTCGCCGAGAACTCCCAGATGGTATTATACCTCACGTCACATGGCAGTTCTCTGGTGACACTGGTACAGCTTAGTCTGTTGACCCGAGATCGTCATAGAGTCATGTGTGTCTCCCACTGTGCTTTGATTTCCACCCTACCATGGCTCTACTGAGTTGTGAAAACGGGTGGTTGTTGGGAACGTCCCGATTCACATGGATGCAATGAGCGATAGGAGGGGATTCTTCTCTCCCGGTATTGGGGGTTGATGTTGTGCTATGCTCGACTGGCCATAACAGGAAATCCCTGGCCAGGGTTGCAGTGATGTACTGGTAAGAGTTATCAGTAGTTTCATGATTGTTATGGACCTTATATCGGCATGACTTATCGAGCTATTGGGGTCTGACGTTTACCACCCCTAGGCGAGATATGCCACATATCAGACGAACTGACCGGACTGTACGGTAAGTGTTACCGGTTGGATTCATAGGAGTGTGAGCGGGCTTGCTCGTTGATCTTCTGATCGCTCAATACCCGGGTGGCCGTTATGTTTAGCAGACCGCTTGCGGCGTGTGGGTATTTGATATGATCATCACCCGCTGCCGGCGTATTGACGAGTCTTTAGAGTCCTACACAGAGGTTTCCTGGCTCGAGCAAAACGAAATAGGAGCGCATATGAGATATGTGCGGGACCGAGAATAATACGTGTATGTGATACTGTATTCCATTCTCGCGATATGTAACATTGATCGGTTATATGCGATATAGCCGGGTTATCGGATCAAGTGTTGATTCGATAATTTGTTACTATTCATATTAGTCGGTTATATGTGATATGACCGGATCGTTAAATCAAGTGTTGATTTAATGATTTAATGTATAATTATATATTTGATATATTACTTTACATTAACTAGTATTGGTTCACTTAAGATGGATTTTCTCACCTGATGTGCACATTGTATATGTGATACATTTTTATGTGCACTTGATTGTATCATGTTTGTTGATACATGCTAACTTGAGTTTGTGTAAAGACCAAACCATGGTTGTGTAATGGTTAGGGTTTTCTTTTTATTATCTATTTATTTATTTGTTATTCCTTTTGGGGGAAAGAATAAAATGGTGGCTAGTTTTTTATATCTTTCATGAAAATTGATGAAGCTTTGAAGCTTGCACCATTTTGTCTCTTGACCTTAACCTAACCATTCAACCCAACCATGGTTTAATCTCTACACCTAACTATGGTTGCCATTATGATAAGTATCATATTTATTTTCCTATTTTAAAAATAACACTTATCATATTCATGCTTTTTCTTCTTCTTCATCAACAAGAAAAAAAGCTTTCTTCCATCAATGGCAACCTTATCAAAAGAGTGAGAAATCCAAATCTAAAGTCAACCCACTTCCTATTTCTTCATCCTCTATCACTTGCCATGTAGTAGAGTGTGTTGTCTTCACAAGTTTCTTGACTTGGCGAAGGCGGAGCTCGAGTTTGAGTTGCCTCGACGTAGATCATCTTTGGCATCGAAGTCAACGACCTAGCCCATTCTTTTCTCCGACGAAACCATCGCCGGAGTCCGGGATCCGATGATCGCAGCGAAGAGACATCGTCATGGAGCTATGGAGGTGGACTACCGGATCTACAAAGGTTGTTTTTCGGTTCACTCTTTAGTTAAGTTGTTAACTAGTTGCTAGTTTCACCTAATCTCTAGTCAACGATCCGTATAAGGGTTCTTCGGCATACATAATTTTTGAATTGGACATGCTTGATCAGTTGTAGAACATCATGGGTGTGCCTAGGAACCCTACACTCGTCGACTACCGTGGCCCTACTAGTATGATCTCATCATAGTCCCAGTAGTCGAGTACATATCCTAAGAGCTTTATCAACATGTAACATAGAGATAATCAGAGTACATGTTAAGATAAAGAGCAACCAGATAGCGTACTATCATATCGAGCAAGAAAGTCCTCCCTATATATGTCCAAGCATCCACTACAATATACATCGTATGTACAATAATGGCCTCTAGGGCATACATATAACTAACAATCTCCCACTTGCACTAGGTCCATCTGTTGTGGTATCGCATACCCAACAATCATCTGTGGTTAAAGTATCTCATACTCAACCATCCCATAAAAGTCTCTACTGGGAAATAGGCCTTTGTGAGTGGATCCGCGCTTTTGTCCTCTGTGTCTACTCTCCTAACCTCGATCTCCCTGGAGATTGACCATCTCCATGATCAGGTGATACTGCCCAAGAATTATATCTGGATTTTTGATGGGACGGGGGTTCCTAGGCCAAAGCCATAACTCTATTGACACACAATGGTTGGAACGAAGTTCATCTCATGAACTTATATATATCCAGACTTCCTCTTAGGTAGCATCCTTGGTAATGAGGTATCTTGCCTTTAATCGTCTAGTAAGTCACGGTATCTAGCTTGGAACTCTTCCAACATACCGTCCCTCCATTGAGGGTAAAGACAATGCCTGCGACAGACATTCAGTCGTCCTTATCACCCTGGAACCTTTCCAGTGATTCTCCTCAGGATCGATTGATACCATCTCACTACAACTAGTGAGTATCCTAACATCCAATTAGATCTATCTTATAGATCCAAAACCCAGAATTTAGGAGGTATCGGTTTGATCCTATATGGAGAATCTTTGTGATAAGCGGAGATTGACCGAGCATAGCATAGGAAACTCCTTCCCTATCAAGAGTATGTCATCCACGTACTCTACGAAGATCACCACCATACTCTCTACTACCTTTTTGTATATACAAGGTTCATGTACCATTTTGATGAAGTCAAACTCTTTGACTATCACATCAAAACAGACGTTCCAACTCCGTGATGCCTGTTTTATCGCATAAAACAACTTGCACACATTTCCGCTGCTCCCACTGTCTACGAAGCCCTCTGGCTGTGTACTTATAGACGCTCTCTTCTAAAACATCATTTAGAAAAGCAGTCATGACACCCAACCGCCAGATATCGTAGTCATGGTATGTAGCCGTGGCAAATAGGATCTGGATGGACTTAAGCATAGCTTTGAAAGTCTCAACTTTTCCATGTACACCAAGTAATCTTCTCAAGATATACTTGCTCCTGATGGGGATTTAACCCTTCAGATAAAGCAACCAAAGTCCATATTTTGTTTGTGTATAAGGATTCCATCTCAGATCACTAAGCATCCAGCCATTCTTACAGAGTCCCACTCCTGATGACCTGCTCGAAACTAGTTGGGTCATCATCTCATGATGCAATCCTCGCTCCCACTGTCATAGAGAAACCGAAGTATCTCTCAGGTGGATGAGGAACCCTATTAGATCTGCGGAGAGGCTGAGGTTCGTTGGTTACTATTGAATCCTTCGGTTCTACCAAATCATCTGCTGTAGTTTGTATAGATGGAACTCCTTCCAGTTCTACCTCATGACCACTAATTTTTCACAAGAAATTCCCTTTCATAAAGGTGGTATGCTGAGAAACAAAATATCTTTTGTTCCTCGGTTTGGTAGAAGATATTCCCTTCCGAATGCTTAGGATATCCAACAAACTTCCACAGAACTGACTTTGACTCGAGCTTGTCCAGATTTTTCTTTTTAGACATAGGCCGGACAACCCTAAATCTTAACCTACTTAAGATATGGGCTCTTCCTATTCCATATCACATATGAAGTGGTAGGCAACTGATTTGATTTGAACCCTATTCAATAGGTATGCAGCTTCACAAGTACATAACTCCCAAAAGGAAATAGGAAACTCAGTAGTACTCATCATAGAGCGCACCATATCTAATAGGGTGTGATTGCTCCGCCCCGACACACCGACGTGCTGCGGTGTATACGGAGGAGTGATGCTGAGAAAGAATATCATTCTCCTTTAGAATAGTCCAGGAATCTCCGTGCTCAAGTATTCTCCTCCTTGATCTCATGAAAGGACATAATACTTATACCCCTTTTTGGTTCTCTACTTCTAACTAATATTCATTGAATTTCTCAGAAGGTTCAGACTTGTGTTTCAACATGAACACATGTGCGAATCTTGAGAGACTATCAGTGAATATAATAAAGTACAAAGAACCAGTCTTGGAATGTGTAGGCAGGGGACCTTACATACATCATCATGTATCAATCCCAAAAGTTCACTAACTCTTTCTCTGTTTCCAATAAACAAAGCTATGGTCATCTAATCTTTGTGACATGATCGGCAAGCTTCACAAGATGTAAATTCAAACTAATTTAAATATGCATCTAAATGCAACTTTAGCTAGTCGGGTCACATTGATATGACCTAGTCTAGAATACCTCAAGAAGAATTCGTTCATTTTTGAACTCTTCCTCTTGTGTGCGTTCTGTATACTAAGAACTGTGGTTTGATTTAGAATTTCTATGCTTTTATATAACGTGCCTGAACCGATCAACTCTTGATATAGGAAATGTTCAAAACATTATCCAACAATACAAAATTATATCCTTCTTTACTAATAAAGAGACTGATATGATGTTGTATTTCAGGTTCTGTATCTAATAACATTCGTTTAGAATCAATGTATTTGTTAATACAGGGTGATAACTACCAACAGACTTGGCTGCAACACTTGCACCGTTTCTATCTCATGAAATTTATCACCCGTTCTCAGTTTTCTACCTGTCTGTAGCCCATGTAACAAATTACATATGTGGGATCCTGATCCGGTATCTCATACCCAGGACGTAAAGGATACTGAGAAACAGTTCTTTGTAATGAACACACCCGAAGATGATGCATCAGCATGCACTTTCTTCGTTTGGGCGGCACGGGAATTCTGGTAATTCCCTATTTCCTGCTCTGTCTTATAACAATTATAAGTTGGAGCAGGACCAACGTTCCCCAGCTCAGTATAACAAGTGGGTTCAGTCAATACATCCGTATTATTATCTTGATTAAGGCATGACATGGTCGCTACCTGGAGATAGAGAGAAGAAAACACTCAGCGTGCGCTTTTACAAGATTAGATTGGTTATTAATTTATCTAATCAGGATGGTTCCCACTATTTTAGTCAAATCTTCCTTCCCTAAAAGGAAAGACTAGCCGGGATTAATTACACCCTACAAGTTTGCCAATCTTTCAGCCAGGCAAGTGTCGGTACTTTGAGGAAGGTTCCCCGTGGTTTCGCACCGACCTAATTAAAATAAATCTCGTTTTTCCAGGGCCGTAACCCCGTTGACACCTTTCTAGACAACTACTTGATCGGCTAATTGTAATATGTAAAACTCTCCCAGGAGTAACTCTTACTCGCAGTGGGTATCGGGATCCAACTATCTCATAGAAGGTATGCAATCTCATTGCAAATTTCAACACTTGAAATTCCCAATAATATTTTGCCCCTAGCAACTTATGACCTTAGCTAAGGTCAACAAATCATAAGTGCTAACCAAGTTCAACCCGTCATTTCCCGATTGAATTAAACCCACCCGCACGACCCTTGGCTAAGGTCAACAAAGTCGCACGACTACCCTAATTCAATCGCATCATATGCTTATACAGATAAGCACTAATCAGCTACCGCACACTACGCCTTGGCTAAGGTCAACAAACGTAGCACGAATACTAACCGGTACTTATCTGAAATGACGGAGGGCTACAACAGGTTTTTCTGAAAACCCTTTGCGTAATGAACTTGATATCGTTGTAGAATCGAGTGATTTTAAATGGAGTGTTTTTGAGGATTTTACTAGTTTTGCTAAAGAGGTCACTCCTGGTGAAGGGATCGTCAGCTCTTTCCTCATCGAATAAGGTGCAGGATATTTCACAAATACCACTATGCAAAGCAAAAACTATAGAAGCAATCAAAAAACAAACCGAGTATGCAGCATTTGCTAGTTTCGCTAAAGTGGTCACTCCTGGTGAAGGGATCTCGGCTCTTTCCTTATCGAATAAGGTGCTGGATGTTCTACAAGGAACACCGCTATGGAAAGCAAGAACTAGAGCTACCAGTTTTTAAATAAGTTTCCACAACATTTTTAGGTTTCTTTTATTTCATTAATCTCATTAATGAAGTCCTATTTTATTATGCTTCACAAGCATCAGATATGAAACGAAATCAACAATATATAATATATATCTCATATATACAATATAAACATTCGTCTCAGGCAGTAAGATGATCTCATCACAGAACATTGCAGCAGAAGAACACATATGAAATATTGGATATACTAGGATGTCCGTGTTTTAATACGAGCTTGTATAAAACACGGATTCCACGGTCGCGATGAATAGCCAAACCCACATCCCTACACCCCTACGAGAGCGGCAAGCAACACTGCCAATTCTAGGGTTAGGAGACCCGGTCTCGACTCCTCGAGATGGTCTCCCACTGGAGCCTAGAACCCGGTTACTTGTGCTCCCCGCCTTGGGTCTACCTAATGCAGGAATGTAAATAATATACAATGGTGACATCATCCTCAGCCCGGAAGTGCCCCAATAAAAGAATATTATATACATATGAATTTTACATGAATGAAAATAAAAATCCTTATCTCACATAAAACCCCCGGCTTTTCGAAACGCGACGATCCAATATAACATATCACAGCAACACATAATATCTCATATCATCAACGTAAGTAAATATGCGTATTCCAATTTTCGTTGATATATAGCAACGAAACTGGCGATACACCACATATTACACTTACGGTCACAGAAAAGAAAGTGCAAAACTACAACAGTTGGAATCCGCAACATCCTTAGACATCGCATGTTTAACCAAATGAATTCCTTAGACACTGCATGCCTAATAATTATAAACCCTGCATTTTAGTCTCATTATCGAAAACTCTTTTCAATATCAAGTCGAGCAATTCAACAAGATTCCTGACATCCTGATTGAATGCTCGTCGCAAACTTTAGTAGACGGCCGCACCCCCGGATGCCGTCGATGAAGCACACTAAGGAAGAACACCGCTGCCGCGAGCACCCGAACGGATGCTTTTGGCAATGGGGTTCTCCTACAGTCACTTGGTCGGGGCTTTGGGGCGTGGCTGTCTATGAAGTTTACCCGGCGAGTATCCGCGTACGCTACGTGATTGCGACAGACTTTTGATCACATCAAAATCCCGTGGCAACCGATCAAATGAGACTAAACTGCTAAATTTACAACATTCAAATTAGTTATCTCATAACATTTGTGGATTCTAAATATTGTATCACATTCCAGATAAATAGACAATGTTAAACTTTCCGATCGAAAAATCAAACATCCAAGTTTTCCCTCTCAACACTTGAAATTAGTTTAAAAACATCCATCATATGCCACAGTACCAATGGTCCGGCCGTAGAAGGGTCAAGCCAACGCCTCACATGTGGCAATGCCGTACTGCCACAAACCCTAAGGTTTAGAGGCGGTTCAGACAGTCACATAATCGAGTTAAGTTTTGTTGTCATCTAGAGGGTCCACCGTGTTACTTGCACTACTTAGAACATTCTTAAACTACGGAAAAATCCAACACTTGGAAATTTTCCGGCAGGGGAAAAAGTGAGTTATTGATATCCGATCGAACTTTTTAACACGTTCTAAATTATCCGGAAAAAAACTTAAACGAAGTTAAACTTTCCGATTGAATCAACGAGTTCCCAATACAACCTAGAAAACTCAACAATTGAGTAAAATTAAAAATTCCCAGAAACATGCAAAAGTACCTACGGAGCAACTGTAGCAAAATCTAACCCTCAATCCCTAAGACCTGCCGCAGAACCGCCGTCAATACCCTGGTTTGGCCGCGGTTCCGCGGCACTTTGATGGATTTAGGGTGTCGTTTTTCACACGTATCCATAAAATTACCTGCTGAATTTTCTGAGCATTTTTAATATGAAAAATGTTAACTTTTGAAAAATTTCCCAGAAACTAGGTTTTATCGGGTATTCGGAGTTCGATCGGACTTTAAACTTCGCTTAGACTTCGCCTAAAGCTCTACCGTGGCTCTGATACCACTGTAGGGTTACTAGGCACTCTCACAAGGGTCTATATGGCATCAACCATGCCCGATTTAAAATTTATACGTGCCGAACAACCCTAACCAAGATCTTAGACTAGAGATTAGGCGAAACATATAGCAAGTAAACAACTTTACTTCTAAGTGTTTGGGATTACAACCTTTGTAGTTCGGTTCTTCACTTCTAAAGCTCCGTGTTGAGGTCCCTTCGCTGCAATCATCGAGTATCCGGATTCTAGAGAGGCTCCACGAAGAGAAAGATACAAGCTTGCTTCCGATCTTCGATAACTAAGATGATCTACCTTGAAGTTTCTTTAACACAAGCTCTCACTCACTAATCAAGTGAACACCCTAATCTAATTGGCTAGATTAGATTAGGATAATGAAGTAGGATTTATGCTCTCATTTATTTTCTTAATCTCACTCATTTTCATCACTTCATAAAAAGCTAGAAAGCTTTTCATGCAAAGAAAAAGAAGGAAGAAGAAGATCAATTTCTTTTTGTGATGAATAATGAAAGTAATGTGAGGTTAGAAATGCAACCATGGTTCAAGTGAGAATACTTAACCATTGTAGAGAGTTTACCATGGTAAAGGATTTGGGTTGGGTTAAAGAAAATATCAACAAAATATCAAAACAAATATCTTTGCTTAAAACAAAAGCAAAGCTTCTAGAAGCTACTTAAAAGAATTAACCTAAATCAAACCCTAACCATGTTTAATCTCCACTAATCATGTTGCATTTATAACCATAACATGTTACAATATTATATATCACATATACAATATTTATTGTAACAAAATAAAATAATACAATTAACATATATCGCATATATATCAATGTATTACCCGAGTGAGAAAAAGAATCTTTTAGTGAGTTTATATTAGTTAATGTAATTTAATATATCAAATATATAATTATACATTAAATTATCGAATCAATACTTGATCCGATAATCCGGCTATTTCACAAATAACCGACTAATACAATCTGTATCAGTTCATCGAATCAACACTTGATCCGATGACCCGGCTATATCACATATACCCGGCCGATATCTCATATCGCGAGAATCTAATACGGTATCACATACCTGTATTGTTCTCGGTCCCGCACATATCATATATGTGCTCCTGCTCCGTTTTGCCTGAGCCAAGAAACCTCTGTGTAGGACTTTAAAGAATCGTCAATACGCCGGCAGTAGGTGATGATCATATCAAATATCTACAAGCTGTAAGCGGTCAGCTAAATGTAACAGCTACCCAGGTATTGAGAGATCAGAAGATCAACAAGCAAGCCTATATATTCTCCTGCGAATCCAATCAGTAACACTCCCGTACAGTCCGGTCTCTTCGTCTGATATGTCGCATATCTCGCCTAGGGGTGGTAAATGTCAGACCCCAGTAGCTTGATAAGTCATATCGATATAAGGTCTATAACAGTTCAAGAAACTACTGATAACACTTACCAGTAAATCTCAGCAACCCTGGTCAGGGATTTCCAGTTATAGCCAATTGAACACAGCGCAACATCAACTCCCTATACCGAGAGAGACGAAACCCCTCCTATCGCTTATTGCCTCCATGTGATTCAGGACTATACCCAAAAGCCACCTTTTTGCACGCCCTCTTGGACGTGGTATGATGGAAATCAAAGCACAGTAGGAATCACACAAGACTCTATGACGATCTCGGGTCTACAGACTAACCTGTACCAGTGTCACCGAGAACTGCCATCTTACGTGAGGTATAATACCATCTGGGAGTTCTCGGCGAGTGCGTCCAGTGTACCCAGTCTCTACTGAGCACCCGTACACCATCCTTGATGTCAAACACCGATGGATATGGGATCATCCATCGCCTATCATATGGGTCAAGATGCGTATACGCTAGTCTACTCTGGTGTATCGATGCCCTGTCTCGATACACCCTCGACTAGGAACAGTTATAGGATGTGTTGCGCCACGGCAGAGCCCCGGCCTGTTGCTCGAGGCCAAAATGCGGAATAAAAAATTTTCCTTACTCGGAAACCGGCGCTACCGCGGACAATGAAAACCCGGATCGTTTACCATTAACCTAAAGCTAGCATTCAAGAGATAGGGTGAGAAGTATACTGACTGATCCGAGTCCTCCGGTCTTCATCTCCATCGTCCCGATCTCCCGCGGAAAGTGTTGCCTCCACATCGTCGCCTCCTCGCCGGAAAGGGCACCACATCGCCTTATTCTTTTACGGGCTCCCGCCTCAATACCGAGGCAACTCGCGCATGAAGCCGGCAACTCGACATGTTCAAGATATGCTGTAGAATGTGTGGTGTAGTGTCTCACTTGGGTTTTGGTTGCCTTGATGGAGGAAATGAGATAAGAAAAATGGTGCTTGCATTTTTCTAGCATGAATGAGATCAAGAAGATGAAACACTCAAGAATGAAGAACTCTCTCCTTCTTCTTCTCTCGTTCTTTTTCTTCTTCTCTCTTTTCTAATGAAAAACTTATCATGCAAAATGAGAATGGTGGAGGAGGTAATATCAAGCAAGAAGGGAGGTGAGTGTAGGGTAAAGCAAGTGGTGACTATATCCTAAACATCATGATAACAATCTCACATCACTTCTAATCAAGAATCAAATCCTTTCTCATCAACAAAAAGCAAATGATAAGAAAGGTATCAAAAGATGCTTTCATAATAAAACATCTTACAAATAAAACCTCCACCAAATGTAATTTGCAAAACTGCAAATTACCCCCTCCATCAGAAAAGTCCGGCCGGGAAAGAACAAAGGAAAACCGGCCGGAACGGAATGCAAACTGGCAACTCCATAAAACTGGTCCCGTAATAAATTACATGAAAACCCCGATACTGTGCATACACACCCGCATCTGTATTCCGACCAGATACAAATGCAATGAGACAAAATCTACACTATACTAAACTAGGACCGGCTTAAACCAAAGCCGGCTAGTAAAATCCGTTCGATCCTGATCCGTGCAATACCGCACGTATCAGATCGAACCCTGCCATATAACTATACGGCTACTAGTACAAAACTGTCCGATCCTGATCCGTGCAATACCGCACGTATCTGATCGGACCCTGCCATATCTCCATACGGCCTCTACAGCGTTTCGCCCGAAAGCTTGAGTAACTGTAAGTGTGGTGGACTCTAAAGACTCGTCAATACTATGGCTGTGGATTTAACCACTAGCACGTCAGAGGTATCAGCCAATACGTGACGGGCCACCAGCTATTGACCAAAAGGGACGTCGATGAGGAAGCTCACCCCGACACCCAACTGAGCCTATCAGTGACAATATCCGTACAGTCCGGTCCGTTCGTCTATGTGCATCGCATGTCGGGCCTAGGGGGTTGGTAAAAGTCAGACCCCCAAAAGCGGTACAAGTCGTGTCGGAGTGTAGCCCAGAACGCCCTGAGATACTACTGAAATACCTACCAGTAAATCTCCTGCCTCGGCCGAGGGCTTTGCGTAATGGCTCTCCTGGACACTGCGCGACCTCACCCCCAATACCGGGAGAGACGAACCCCTGAAGATCCGCTCACTGCCTCCATGTGGCTCGGGACTGTACCCAACTAAAACCTGTTTGCACGACTCCTTTGAGCCGTGGTAGGGTAGTAATCAAAGCACAGTGGGAACTCACACGAGACAAATGACGATCCTCAGGTCGATGAACTAACCTGTACACATGTCACCAGGGAACTGCTATCTGACGTCAGGTATAAGACCAACTATCATGTTCCCGGCGAGTCCTGTCCGGTGTACTCATAACCCAATGAGCACCTGTATACATCTTAGGTGAACCAACTGACACCAGTGGCTTGTGAGACCGGCCACCGCCCCTCGTCGGGGTCTCGACTGTATACACTAGTCTACTCTGGAGAATCGATGCCCTGTCTCGAAACTCCTACGACTAGGGACCTTTTAAGGATGTGCTTATAGACTACCAGCTCCCACGTATATGATCGCCATCATACTGCCGGCAGTCAAGCAAGAATCCTAGGGGCTCTATCAACGTGTAATAGCGACATGCCAGGTCACCTAAAGCAGTACACGATGATAAAGATAAACCAGATAGCATACTATCATCTCGAGTAAGATTTTCCTACCGGGATAGGTCCTCCCTCAATCATTGCAATCACGTGCCTGTGATCCAATAATTGACTCTGAGGGCACTATCTCCAACAATCTCCCACTTGCACTCAAGGCTAATTATTGCGATGCCGCATACTCACAGCCCGTGTGATACCGAACACCCAACTCCTCTACTAGTCAGTCTCACAAAGCTCGTTTGCGAAACTATTGCGTTCGAGGAATAGCCTCAGTGAGTGGATCCGCTGTGATGCTTCTTTCTATGTCTCTCTATATCTCAAGTTCGCGGAGAAAGCCATCTCCCGAAATGAGCAATACCTGTCTTAGAATGTCTGGATGTCTGATGGGACCTAGCTCATAAATGAACTCCAAATCCAAACTTCTTAGACTGTATCGTCAACTGAATTTAATCAGTATCCTGCGCCATGCCACCCTCAGTATTGCCTTGGACCACCTGTCCAAAATACTGCCCCTCGTCAGAAGGAAAACTATAACTCTGACAACCTCCTTGTCGTCCATGTCACCTTGGAAGCCTGGAATGATAACTGTCTCCCAAATGAGGCTGTCGTTATCATATCCCTAGAACATCCACTTATGTTCTAAAACTGCTTCCGACTGTTTCTCCAGGATTGGATCAATATCAACTTATTGCATCTACTGCAAGAACAACATCTGGTGTGGTACTTGACATCTCATGATTGACTCAATTGCCTAAGCAAGTGATCTGTCAATCATGCGTATCCCTCTCCCGTTTAGTCTGTAAGACACCTTTAGAGAGGGTGACTCCAATACTTGCAGGTGTACTACCGTGCCAGGAGTCGTCCATTCTAAATACTCATAGAATGCTGTCAAGGTACCCAGATTGGGAAACTACCCAAATCTAGATCTAAAACCATAGATCTAGTAACCAGAATGTCTGATATAATATCCAAGTCCTATGTGGAGAAAACACTGTGTGACGACCAAAGTATAACCGATCGTAGTATAGGAATATCACTTCCTACTACCTTCTCAACAGATCCACCCCTTATTCTGATGACGTCAAACCTATGACTGTCACATCAGAAATAGATGATCTATCTCCGCTATATCTGCTTTAGTCTATAAATAGGCATAAGCCTGATGTCCACCAATGCTTCCGCTGCTCCCACTGACTACGACAACCCTCTGGCAGAGTCATATAGACGTGCACTTCTAAAGCTAGTTTAGAACGACGCTATACTCATCCTCCTGCCGGGTCTCGCAGCCTGGAACAACAACAATGGCAAGTGTGGGTAAACAAGAACTTCCCTGTCACCGTCCTTGAGGCTACCGGAGTACCTCTCGGGTGCCTGAAGTTACCCACCGTATCTGCGGAGTGGCCAATGGAATGTCAAACCAGATTGAATCTTTAGGTTGCTTATCAAATCTTCAGTAATCGTTTGTGGTTCTGGAATCACTTCCAGTTCTACCATACTCCCACTACTTTTTCCGAAGAAATCCATTTTTAATAAAAACTGTGGCGAGTCTAGAACAATATTGCTATTGTTCATCCAGATGGTAGAAAGTCAACCCTCGTCATAGCCTGGGTCAACCCACAAACAGCCATTACAGAAACGTGCCTTGAGTTGTCCAGTGTCTGGTTTTAAGCATAAGCCGGACAACTCCCCGTACCTTAACAACGTTAAGATATGAACTGTTCTATATCCAATATAGAACCAGAGGCACTGATTTAATTGAACCAGATTCAAATCATGCAGCTGTCCCCAGTGCATGTCAACTAAATGGAAGGAGGCCGATCAGCGTTACTCAACTTAGGAATGCTTCCAATTATGAGTAACCTGAAAGAGAAGCAATTTCTCTTTATCATTACTATCAACTGAACACCATACACAAGTATCTACATCTTCGATCTCTTTGAAGAATCCCGATACTTGCAATACCTGGTTCTCTACTTTATCCAAATACCTGTAACTTCTCAAAATTCGGACCCTGTGTTTCTACGAAACACTTGTCTAAAAACTAGAGAAGTCATAAGTAAACCGAATATAGTACGAGGACCAACCCCTCTGTCCTGATGGACCCTGGACAACATACAATACTCTGTATAAGTCCCTTGAGTTTGATAACTCATTCACTGTGTGTCATAGGTTGAAAACTGTACTTATGGTTAAGAAGAATTACACCGCTGTTTAATGCTCCTTACCTAACCATCCACTGATATAGGTAAATGTCATTGACATAATATCAAAAGGTATATCTCACTCTATGAAAATAGACGTACAGATATATCAATTTGAAATTGGTGCACAACAGCGGATATTCAAAACCAAATAATTGCCGTCCGGCAAACAACCCAGGTGACTTCCTCAAGTAATGAGGATGATCACCTAATTCACAATAACTTACTCCCACTCATCATCTGTAAAACCATACAGATGTGAGAATCATACCTGGTAAATACATACCCTGGAGTAAGTGTCTAATCAGGAAATCAGTTTTCCATTAACAGTACACAGTGAAACTGAAACATTGAAATGTTTCGTTGGGGTATCCTGGTATTCCTAGTAATGCCTCTTCCATCATCCAGATTCACAACTGTAACCGTATATCTCTTTTCCATCTGTCCAAATCCCTTTATATGTCTTTAGTCATTACCGTCTGCACACCCCTTTAGGCCAAATGGTTTTCTTCCTTCCCTACCGTTCGGCACCAGCCTATGGTTTGGAAGAAGACTATCCAAAAAGCATAAAGGGTGTACTGTCCTAATCCTAGGAACACTCGCAACGCGAGAGAAGGTGAAGATAAAAGACACCTGAATGTACTTTATTCCTATTTCTCCTGAACCAGAATCCATCCCCGAACTGGAACAAGTTCCTTTCGAGTTCGTATATAACCATACGATGGATTATCCAATAAAATGGGATCTTCGTAGTGATACGGAGTGTCCTGGAGAAATACAAAGGTGATTTAGGATTGGCGAAGAAATACTTGGTTTGGTCGTGAATATCTGTCGCAATTTACTTTGCCCTCCTTCTAATCCCTTGCTTTGTCTTAACTTAATACCTTCTGTACACCGTTTAGGCAAACTGGTTTTCTTCATTCCCTACCGGTCGGCACCAGCCTAAGGTTTGGAAGAAGACTATCCAATTTGCGTAATAGGTGTACTATCTCCTAAACCAAGGAGTACTCGTAATGAGAGAAGGTGAAAAGAAAAGACAACTGAATAATCCTATCCGTTTTCTCCAGAAACAGAAACCATCCTCGAAGTCCTTTGAGTTCGTATCTAACCATACGATGGTTTTGTCCAATGGAAGTGGACGTTCGCAGTAATACGGGGTGTCCTGGAGAAAAGGGTAAAAGTAGGAGTGGCAATGAGGTCTGCAACTCTGACAATCCAAAAGCCAGTATTAAGAAGGTTCGGTCAACTTGGTCACTGAGTCATAGTCCAGGGTCAGGTCAATGGTCGCTGCCAAAGAGAGAGAGAAAAGAAACACTCAGCGTGCACTCTAACCTAGATCAGAATGGTTATCACTTTGTCTAATCAGGAAACCTCCCACTGTACCTCAAATTCTCCTCCAAACCTAAAAGAAGAATTAGTCGGGATCACCCGAGGAGTAAACCAACTCATCAGTGGGAATCGGGATCCAACTATCATCGCATGATAACTTGACGGAATCCACTCAAGTCACCACACTCCAGAAGGTATGCGCATGCTTGGCAAGTTTCAGTTCTTTTGAAACTCCCGATGTGATTTTTACCCCTAGGACTCAAGTGACCTTGACGGAGTCAACAAATCAAAGAGTCCTAGTCAAGTTCATCCCGTCATTATCTGGATTGCATTAAACCCACCCGTACGTGCCCTTGACGGAGTCAACAAGGCCGCACGACTGTCCTAACCAATCCCATTTATGCAACAAACAAGCACCACTTAGCTACCGTACACTACGCCTTGACGGAGTCAACAAACGCAGCACGAATACTAAATAATACTCAAAAGAAATGACGGAGGGCTACGAATGGTTTTTGGCGAAAAACCTTTAACGTAATGAACTTGATATCGTTGAAGGAACTGCATAGCTTTTTATAAATATAGTGACGAAAACTTTTACTAAAGAGGTCACTCCCGGTGAAGGGATCTCGGCTCTTTCCCCGTAGAATGAGGTGCAGGATATTCCATCTGAATACCACGATGCAAAGTAAAAGTAATCGGCTATAGTGAAGTTAATGCCCTGACGCAAACTTCTGTCCAAGGGGTCACTCCCGGTGAAGGGATCTCGGCCCTTGCCTCGTCGACTGAGGAGCAGGATATTCCAAATGAATACCACGATGCAAAACAAAAGTGAACGTCCTTGCAATAACAGCTTTTTGAAAAATGTTCCAACAACATCAGAATAGGTTTGTTTATAACTTGCGTTGATCCGAATCAACGCAGTCCCATCAATTGATCACACCACAAAGAACGAAAATATACTGATGTACGTATATGCCATCCGCATTCGCCACTGGGTCCCGTCATCACCCGTTAGGTTAGCTTACTAACGACAGAGCGGGGACTGGACTAGCGCGGATGTAAAACATATACAACATCTACTAATATATATACCAATATATTATATTCGCTCAAGGCGTGATAAGAATGCAACATCACAGAAATGTATAGCATCACAGAACAATACAGATATCTGGAAGCCCCGGGTTTCACAGAGCCGCTGCTGAAACCCGACGTTCCCATGGTCGTGTGGATAGCCTGTGCAATGAAATCCTAGACCCCTACGGGCGCGGCAAGTCACCCGCCAAAACCTGAAGCGAGGCAGCCCCCTCCAGCACCGCGAATGGACCACCCAGCACTTCACGGAATCCGGTAACTTGGGCACCCCTCCTGGGTCAACCTGTACCCCCTACGAGTGCGGAGAATAGCCCGCCAATCCTAGAGTGAAGCCCCCTCCGTCTCAATGCCATGAGATGCGGGCCCGTTGCCCTCTAGAACCCGGCTATCCGTGCACCCCTCCGCGGGGTAATCCTAGTTCAGAAAGTAAAATATACATACACCGGGTACATCGACCGCAACCAGGTCGTGCCCCAAAAGAATAATACAAACAGGCAGTGACGGCAGTCCACATGTCGGACGCTCGCCCCGCAATATCAAATGTACATAATACAACAACACAGTACTAGCATTGCATCCAGGCTATCCCCCACGACCGATCCGCAACATCACAGCATAAACATAGAACATCAACGTGAAGGTCACGTTCGCAAATCCGTCTAACCGGGCTATAGCAGTTAGACCGGATTTACCGATCGAGTGACATTCACGGTCGCAGATATAATGTAAATACTGTGAAATAATGTGTTTAAAAATATCCGATCGATCAAACAATTAACAAGTGGGCCCCAAGAAAAACTGTAGCAGTTATAGAAAACCTGGGCCCAAATTTAATATTCCAAAACCCACAAAATTAGTCCAGAAGCCCACTGGGAAAATTCGATGGAGTGAACCTACCAGACTGCGGCGGAAGCGCGGCCAAAAGGGGCTTATAGCCGCCCTTCCGCGGTCGTACGGAGGAGTCGTGTCACCAAATTTTTCCAGTGTTCTTACAACTCCCTGCACATCATTCTGAGACCACCTGAAAAATTTTTAGACTCCAAAAAATTTCGACAGAAACTGATGTCAAGGAAAAATACGGTTTTTGGAATTTCGGTCGATCGGAACTGAAAAACACATTAGAACAAGCTAGGAAAGGTTAATGGCGTGGCTCTGATACCATGTTGCGCCACGGCAGCGCCCCGGCCTCTTGCTCGAGGCCAAAATGCGGAATAAAAAATTTTCCTTACTCGGAAACCGGCGCTACCGCGGACAATGAAAAACCGGATCATTTACCATTAACCTAAAGCTAGCATTCAAGAGATAGGGTGAGAAGTGTACCGACTGATCCGAGTCCTCCGGTCTTCATCTCCATCGTCCCGATCTCCCGCGGAAAGTGTTGCCTCCACATCGTCGCCTCCTCGCCGGAAAGGGCACTACATCGCCCTCTTCTTTTACGGGCTCCCGCCTCAATACCGAGGCAACTCGCGCATGAAGCCGGCAACTCGACATGCTCAAGATATGCTGTAGAATGTGTGGTGTAGTGTCTCACTTGGGTTTTGGTTGCCTTGATGGAGGAAATGAGATAAGAAAAATGGTGCTTGCATTTTTCTAGCATGAATGAGATCAAGAAGATGAAACACTCAAGAATGAAGAACTCTCTCCTTCTTCTTCTCTCTTTCTTTTTCTTCTTCTCTCTTTTCTAATGAAAAACTTATCATGCAAAATGAGAATGGTGGAGGAGGTAATATCAAGCAAGAAGGGAGGTGAGTGTAGGGTAAAGCAAGTGGTGACTATATCCTAAACATCATGATAACAATCTCACATCACTTCTAATCAAGAATCAAATCCTTTCTCATCAACAAAAAGCAAATGATAAGAAAGGTATCAAAAGATGCTTTCATAATAAAACATCTTACAAATAAAACCTCCACCAAATGTAATTTGCAAAACTGCAAATTACCCCCTCCATCAGAAAAGTCCGGCCGGGAAAGAACAAAGGAAAACCGGCCGGAACGGAATGCAAACTGGCAACTCCAGAAAACTGGTCCCGTAATAAATTACAGGAAAACCCCGATACTGTGCATACACACCCGCATCTGTATTCCGACCGGATACAAATGCAATGAGAAAAAATCTACACTGTACTAAACTAGGACCGGCTTAAACCAAAGCCGGGTAGTAAAATCCGTTCGATCCTGATCCGTGCAATACCGCACGTATCAGATCGAACCCTGCCATATAACTATACGGCTACTAGTACAAAACTGTCCGATCCTGATCCGTGCAATACCGCACGTATCTGATCGGACCCTGCCATATCTCCATACGGCCTCTACAGCGTTTCGCCCGAAAGCTTGAGTAACTGTAAGTGTTGTGGACTCTAAAGACTCG
Source organism: Agapanthus africanus (assembly GCA_030015575.1). Taxonomy (NCBI): domain Eukaryota; kingdom Viridiplantae; phylum Streptophyta; class Magnoliopsida; order Asparagales; family Amaryllidaceae; genus Agapanthus; species Agapanthus africanus. The sequence goes on along the minus strand of CM057339.1, from coordinate 476,399,295 downwards.
TCAATACTATGGCTGTGGATTTAACCACTAGCACGTCAGAGGTATCAGCCAATACGTGACGGGCCACCAGCTATTGACCAAAAGGGACGTCGATGAGGAAGCTCACCCGGACACCCAACTGAGCCTGTCAGTGACAATATCCGTACAGTCCGGTCCGTTCGTCTATGAGCATCGCATGTCGGGCCTAGGGGGTTGGTAAAAGTCAGACCCCCAAAAGCGGTACAAGTCGTGTCGGAGTGTAGCCCAGAACGCCCTGAGATACTACTGGAATACCTACCAGTAAATCTCCTGCCTCGGCCGAGGGCTTTGCGTAATGGCTCTCCTGGACACTGCGCGACCTCACCCCCAATACCGGGAGAGACGAACCCCTGAAGATCCGCTCACTGCCTCCATGTGGCTCGGGACTGTACCCAACTAAAACCTGTTTGCACGACTCCTTTGAGCCGTGGTAGGGTAGTAATCAAAGCACAGTGGGAACTCACACGAGACAAATGACGATCCTCAGGTCGACGAACTAACCTGTACACATGTCACCAGGGAACTGCTATCTGACGTCAGGTATAAGACCAACTAGCATGTTCCCGGCGAGTCCTGTCCGGTGTACTCATAACCCAATGAGCACCTGTATACATCTTAGGTGAACCAACTGACACCAATGGCTTGTGAGACCGGCCACCGCCCCTCGTCGGGGTCTCGACTGTATACACTAGTCTACTCTGGAGAATCGATGCCCTGTCTCGAAACTCCTACGACTAGGGACCTTTTAAGGATGTGCTTATAGACTACCAGCTCCCACGTATATGATCGCCATCATACTGCCGGCAGTCAAGCAAGAATCCTAGGGGCTCTATCAACGTGTAATAGCGACATGCCTGGTCACCTAAAGCAGTACACGATGATAAAGATAAACCAGATAGCATACTATCATCTCGAGTAAGATTTTCCTACCGGGATAGGTCCTCCCTCAATCATTGCAATCACGTGCCTGTGATCCAATAATTGACTCTGAGGGCACTATCTCCAACAGGATGTACTCGTCGACTACCATGGCCCCACTAGTATGATCTCATCATAGTCCCAGTAGTCGAGTACATATCCTAAGGGCTTTATCAACATGTAACATAGAGACAATCAGAGTACATGTTATGATAAAGAGCAACCAGATAGCGTACTATCATGTCGAGCAAGAAAGTCCTCCCTATATATGTCCAAGAATCCACTACAATATACATCGTATGTACAGTAATGGCCTCTAGGGCATACATATAACTAACAATTTCAAATGTCAAAACTGTATGACTCGGTTATATAAATGTATATTCCTTATTTTTGCGTTTACTATTCATTTTCCGCATGTTCATACTATTCGCATCGCATCGCATGCTTATTTGTGTTTTCGTAATTATATTGAAACCAATGCTGTCAGGACACCAGCACCATTATCGTTGATGCGTATGCTCCACATACACCTGCTTGCCGGCTCACACACATCATCATCAGTAATTGACATGTGACTTACACATTAGAAAACACTATTCATTAGTATAAATTGTTAGCTGATAGTTTCGACATGATACTAATGCGCTTGCTTTTATATGATAGCTTAGACATCACATTTATTACTGTGATTTTCATGTGTATTTTTATATTCATTGCTGTAACACCTTAGAATTTGTTCTGTGACTGATTATATTTTAATATATGGTTTTTAATAAAAAGTTTACCAATTTGGGTTTTAAATATTTTATCCTATTTAATGAGTATTTTATTAGAATTTTGTTAGGCACACACACACTTGTGCATGATAACTAGGGTTTTTTTTTGGGTTAAACATGATTAGCAATCATGGTTAACTAACCATTTATCTTAAGTTAGTTTTATGATTAGTTTAAGAGTTATGGTTGTATTTATTCATGATGGTTTTTAAAATGAAAATGAATTTGGAAAAGGTTTTAATATTGGTGTGATTGTTGACTTTGTGTGTGAGAGGGGGCATGGGAAGCATGGTGTGAGCCATGCCTCATTATGAAGGAAGAGAGAGAGAGAGGGGGGTCATGGCTTTGTTCTCTCATTTCTCCTCTCATTTTCTCTTTCTCTCATTCTCTCTCATAAACACACACACACACACATACACACACTCATCAGCATCAGCAGCAAGCTGCCCCAGCAGCACCAAACAACAACAACAAAAACAACAGCAGAGCAGCATCAGCAGCAGCAGCAACTTTTGCAACAGCAACATTAGGAGCTCCAGCAACTGCAGCAGCCATCATCTCCTCCACACACTTCTTCTCTTGCTTCCTTGGGTTCCTTAGGGTATAACTCTGAGCTCTTTTCCTAGTTTTCCTAGCTTTTGAATCGATTAGCTTCGATTAGTGTTAATTAGCTAGTTTAGTGCTAATTATGATGTTTTGTGTGGGTTTTTTGATAATTGATGATTGTGTTAGATAACCTAGCCTATTTTAGTGTTAATAGGGTCACTTCAACTGAGAAATAGCCCAGATTACACTAAAATACCATAGGGTTTGCTTTTGTGCTAAATTGTCGTTTTTATACGATATATTGGATATCTATGATCTGCTTTTGACCCGGTGCCTTCAGGTTAAATTTGGGAATATTGGAGCATGCTCACTAGGTCTAGATACCACCACCAGAACACGAGCCCCTCATTCAAAATCCTGGCCGCAGATTTAATCTTATTGGCCGCAAATTGCGGCCAGGGTAGGGTGTTGGGTCTTGAGGTTTTGGGTAGGGTAGTCTGCAGTGTATTGTAGTGTTTTGGCATGTATAGTTTTGTAAGTTTTGACGTGTAGGAAAATCTGGGACTGTATATCGTATTTGATGTTCGTTGTGTTTGAGCAATACGCGCGATACGTGAGTGGGTTATGCGATCCAGCGTTTCGCGGCGTGTCGCGATGGTTTTAGACGCGTACACACACGTTTTAGCGTATCGTGCACACGCGCGTTTAGTTCGCGACGCGGGTTTCTCGTTTTGGTTCGATATCGCGTTTTGCGGAATATTTGGCTTATATATGAATTCCATGTCTTATTTGCAGGGTTGCAGGCAGGGACTACGGACACGGCTACAGGAGGGAGCAGATGGTAGGATTCACCTAGCGTGGAGCGCAGGTGAGTAGATTTAACATCTACAGGGGAATCGCCCGCATGGCGTTATCCGTCTGGGCTAGGATTCAATATTTGTCGCATATTCTACGTCATTGTTAGAATTGCGCCTTTAGTTATTTCCTTGATATAGCTGTACTGTGACTAGCAGCCGTAGGACACTGCATATATTATTGACGGTTCTTGTTGCACGAGCACGGATTGTATGCTACACACACACCGTCAATAATTGCCATGTCACACACAACCCCTTATAGATACTTTATTGCTTATCAGACTTGACATCTAGCTTATCGGTATACCTATAGTGTATCTTACCATTAGTGATAAGTACATCCATTACTTGCGATACAGCTACAGGTATACCTTGTACATATTTTACTTATACCCAGGGGGTATCCTTCACATTCTACTTATACCCAGTGGGGTATACCATATCATTTGCTTATAGGTAGACACCTATACTTAGCTGTACCTTTTTGATTTCGCATACATCTGGTTTCAGCTACATATTTTCATTCATATGCTTGCATTTCGGATATATCGCACATATTGTTCCTGGATTTGCGCATTTATTTATTTGGATTTTACATGGTGATTTCGGGATTTGGGAACCGTGGGAGTTCATGAAATTATGCATACATTGAAAAACCCGGTTTCCTTGATATGATATTTGCACGTCCACCATGTGTTTTATCGGTGCTGATTATATACTCCATACGAGGTGTTGTTGCCGTATGAGGGTACATGGTGGGGCCCGGTATGGTTCCCCTCGGCAAGAAGATCGATGGATTTTGCCGATTGAGCCTGGAGGCGGGCGAGTACCTACCAGTGACAGTACCCATGACTCGGCGGGGGATCACGGAGACACCGCTGGGAGTCATGTACGTATGCATACGTCGAAAGGCGTGGGTCAGAGCTTAGACACTCGTGCTTTCGGGATAGCGTATGATATGTGGTCAGGATTTCTGTGTCGATGCTTGGCATATTGGTTTTCATGATATTTCTTTTAATATCTTTGTATATATAACAGGGGATTTAGCCGTTGTTATATATACCCTTACACCAATATTAGTGGAATGGGACGCTAATATATGTGTATTGCCCCCATCATATTTATTTCTATATATATATACCTTTAGGATGTTAGATTCTTACTGGAGATTTCACTTGGGTTATTAGGTGATTCATTGAGATTGGATACTGGACATACCTATGTGATTGTTGATTTGTACATTCGGGATATAGGAGATTACTCGATATTGTACATTGAGGAGATGTGAGACTTATATGATGTGAGAGCCCAGTTGGGGGCCGATTTGAGGATTTGTGGATTTGAGTGTCTTGATGGATTGTGATCCTACCACGATGTCAGGTTTCCGTGGAAATGACATATTCCACCCTATACCTCACACTTATCTATTTTATGCACAGATTCATATATTGGTAGTACCTGTTAGTGTACCCTTATGATAGTTGCATATTTACATTCTCATATCCCTATTGCAAGGTTATTGCATATTATTGTCATGTTACTGTTGCTTCACATATTGATTGTACCTACTAGTGTACTTACCTTTATTCAGCATTTGCATGACATGTTATTACAGTAATCGCATATCTTAGATTCATGCTGTACGTGCATTCCTGCGATTACCTGCATATGTTATCTACTATTCACGAGTTGGCAACTCACCCCCGTTGTGCCACAGGTGTTTCAGGTTGTTCTTCAGAGTAGTCGAGGCAGGCTATTCAGTACCCATCTATCATCTTTTGCTACAGATACCGCATCAGCTCACAGTACTATTTTGCTTAGGTGGGTTAGATAATTATCTTTATTTCATATTGTATATTCATTGTATTTTGTACTCTCCATCTACTATTGTATTGTTGACTTAGAGACTTGGTGAGGACGTTGTTGTGTATTATCGTGGATTTGATGTCTTTTATATACAGCTTTCTCTCTATTGTCTTTATTTCTTCGCTACGGCGTCGTATATTTCCATCGTATTCATCTTGGCTAGTTTTTACAAAAAGGGGGTGTTGCCAAAATTTTAAAGAAAGAAAGTAAGACTTTTAAAGAATTTGGGTTGCGATTTCAAATGTTTCAAAAACTATACTATCTTTTCTGTATTTTCTTGGTTTAGATTTCTGGGTTTTGGCTTTCTTTTACTGTGTTACGTCTTTTGGCGTTGCGTAGTATTAGGGCCGTCATGGGCCAATTTTGGGTCGTGACAATTGCCATGATATTATGGACCAGTCCGGATTGCCGGAGCCCAATATTTTGGAATTCATTTTTTATTTACTCTTAAGATTGGGATTTCGGATTTCCATGAGATTTGTGGATTTAGAGAAACCACAAGGATTTTATAAACTAATTATCATTTTAAAATGAAAGTTGCGGTTTTCTCATGATATGATTTGAAAGGAGTCTACCATGAGTTTTCTCGGCTCTTGAGAGATATGATACACCCGATTCGAGGAGGAGGAGGAACCATCTATGGGTGAATGGTGGACCCGGTGCAGTACCCCGGGGCGAGAAGGTCGCAGATGATGGTGTTGAGCTCGGTAGGGGAGCAGTACCGACCGGTGATTTTATTGTGACTTGACGGATATCTGGAGGATACCGATCGGAGTATAGGCCAGTCTGGATTGCCGGAGCCTGAGGTATTGAGAATTGATGATACGGGCCAGTCCGGATTGCCGGAGCCCCAGATTTTGAGATAGAGAGATATACATATTTTGTGTCGATGCTAGACACTGATTTTCCGTTGATTTTATTGATGATACTTCGGTTTTATATAGAAATTTCTTTGAGATAAGAAAACAATTTTCTCATTTAGATATATTCTGTTTTCATGCATTCATACATCATACATATGATATGTTGCTACTTGAGGTACTGACACGAGCACTTGGTATTACACTTGTATAGATATTTACCTTGCCACTATTTAGATGCTTCAGGCTTATTATTTGAGGATATATTATGATCGTATGACCTAGGATTGAGTCATACATACGATTTCTGCTCTGTGATGTTTTCTACTCACAAGTTGGCAACTCACCCCCGTTGTGCCACGGTTTCTTGCAGGTTTTTCCGTACAGGTTTCCTTGGCGGCTTTGCTGGCACACTGCTTCTTTTCGGGTGATTGCTTTGGTAGGTGAACTCACTTGCATCGTGTCCACCATTGCATATTTATTTATTTCAGTTATATCTAGTAAACTCCATCAACCAGACTTGTATATTTATTAGACTTAGAAGACCAGTGTATATTCTTTTGACCTTAGAGTCGCGCTTGTATTATTATGGTTTTCTTGATGATTTTGAGTTTCCTTTTGAGCTTTGATCCTCGCCCTTCGGCGTTATATATTATATTGCTTGCGTGGTTGTGACCGTTAATTGACGAAGAGCCAGCTCCCACTTGGGATGCCTTTATTCATATTATGCATGGTGTACCCGTTTGGGGCCAGTATTTAGAAAGGAAACTCTGCCGAATTTTTCATAAAAGACTTAATGTTTTAAAAAGAATATTTCGGCTTATTTTAATAAAACACTTTCTTTAAAATGGTTTAGATTTCTGGGTTTTGGTTTACTTGAATTAGATGGGGTTCTATAGACTTCATATGATTCAAGTACCAGTCACGTGCCATTTCGAGTCGTGACATATTCTCTTCATCTTTTCAACACTTGAATTTCATCTTCATCTTCTTCATGAGCTTGAAAAGCTTTCTAGGGTTTGGAGATGAGAAGAAATATTGTGAGAAAAATAAATCTAAAGTGAGCCCACTTCCTATTTCATCATCCTCAACTATTAGCCATTTAGTTTAGGGTGCTTGCTTCACTAATCTACAATTAGTGAAGAGGTAGAATGAGCTTGAGTCTTCTCGACATAGATCATCTTTGGCCTCGAAGACATTGAGCAAGGTTGTTCTTTTCTTCAAGTGAACCCTTACCAGAGTCTGGGTCTTCACAACTGCCAGCAAAGGGACTACGACATAGAGCATTTGAAGTGAAGGACCGGTTTACAAAGATTGTATTCCTTTATTCACATAGATGTAAAGCGTTTACATTTAGTATCATCGGAATTTCTAGCAAAGATTCTAGGTTTAGGGTTAGCTAGAATGGCAAATTTTTGAAAACGGTATGGACGATGCCTCTCGAAACCCTGCTGCCGCGCTAGACAACCCAACACTTCCCACGTCAAAGACAGTCCACCCGCGAATGTCGATTCAAGCGATAGCTTCAACCGAAACAACTAAAGATCGAGTCTTGCTAGGATAAGATGCTCAGGAGGGTGTAGTTTGTGAAACAAGATTCTCTTTTTTAATCCTCAAAACTCAAGAAAAGAAAGTGAGGAAGAAGAAGATGAGGATGGCTACTAGAGAAAAAATGTCTTTCACAAGATAAACATCAATCTCTCTCAAACTCACACTTAACTCTTCATATACTTTATAAAATAAAGTAATCAAAAAGAGTGACTAGGCTTGTGACTCACTAGTGTGAGTCACAAGCCTACACTCTTCTTGTAAACCATAGAAGAGATGAGTGTAGAGAATGGCCAGCTCACCATAGTATACATATACTTACTAAAACTTGTATGTATATAATCAAGTATACCGAACCCGTATTTATAATAAATACGTATACCGTATTTCTACTAAAATACGAATACCGTATTTATATCAAAAATACAAAAAACGCGCATTCATATTTAGAAAGAAATACATGCATTTTTATCAAAGCACAAATACCCGTATTTATACAAATACGCGTATTCGTATAAATACCATATTTGTGTTAGAATAGAAATACCCAAAAGAAAGCAATATAATATTAGCCTCAAAACTGATTGTCTTTCAAACCTGCGAGTACTAGTAAACTGTCCGATTAAAGTATGTGTATAAATATACGTGTTCAATTGAACACCCGAGCGTATCATTATACGCAAACTACACCATTTCGCCTGAACGGGGAAACCCTCTGTATGGGACTCTAAAAACTCGACAATATGTTAGCAGTGGGTTTAACCACAAGCACATCAGTGGCACTAGCTACACATAACGGCTACCTAGGTATCTTTCGAAAGTAAGATTGACAAGAGAACTTTCCGAACCCTTACCGAGCCTATAGGTGACATTCTCCGTACATTCTGATCTGTTCGTTAAAGAGTATCGCATATCGGGCCTAGGGGGTGGTAAACGTCAGACCCATAATAGCGGGACAAGTCATGTCGGTGTGGATCCCCATACAACCTGAGAAACTACTAGTGCATCTACCACTAAATCTTACTTGCCTTGGCTAGGAACCTTTAGTATCGGTCAACCGTACACATCGCAGTATCAACTCCTAATACTGGTAGAGACGAATCCCTTCTATCCCCTACAGCCTTTAAGTGCTTGGGGACTGCATCCAACTATTATCTGTTTGCATGACATATTAGAGCCATGGTAGGGTAGTAATCTAAGTACAGTGGGAACACACTCGAGACGAATAGTGATGTCAAGTCAACGGACTAACCAGTGAAAGTGTGTCTTAGCACCTCTACTAGGTTTCCACATGTATCAAGTATGCAATTTAAAAAAATCTAGAGGTCTAAGCTACACTATGTCACGACCCGAAATAACACGTGACTGGCCCTTGAATCATATGAAGTCTATAGGACCTCATCTAATTCAAGTAAGCCAAAAGCCCAAAAATCTATAACCATTTTAAATAATAAATGAAGGAAAACTAGTTTTAAAGAAGTGAAGAAAACATGTTTAAAAAAACAAGGTTTTTAAATAAGTAATCCGAATATGCATTTTTAAAATCCCAAGTTTTTTCTAAAAATTTCGGCAGAGTTTCCTTTGTAAAAACTGGCCCCAAACGGGGTACAACATGAATAATATATACACAATGATAAAAGACATCCCCAAGCGGGAGCTAGCTCTTCGTCAATCGACGGTCACAACCACGCAAGAAATATAATATACAACTTCGAAGGGCGAGGATCAAAACTCAAAAGGAAACTCAAAATCATCAAGAAAACCATAATACTACAACGCGCGACTCTAAGATTGAAATAATACACAACTGGTTTTCTAAGTCTGAAATAAATATACAAGTTTGGTTGATGGAATTACTAGATACTACTGATTAAAATAAATACAAGGGTGGTCACGATGCGAGTGAACCCACTACCAAAGCAATCACCCAGAAAAGAAGCAGTGTGCCAGAAAGCCGCAATGAAACCTGTACGGCAAAACCTGCAAGAACTGTGGCACAACGGGGGTGAGTTGTCAACTCGTGAGTAGAAAACATCTAAGTGTAGAAATCATATGTATGACTCAATCCCAGGTCAAACGATCAGTAATATATATCCTCAATATGATAAAGTCTGAAGTATGATAAGGTGGCAAGGGTAAACATCTATACTTCAGTGTAATACCAAGTGCTCATGTCAGTTCCTCAGGTAGCAACATATCATAAATATGAGGTATGATCAATATAATCAACATGAATCAGTGTCAACTATATCATGAAGTTTATAAGTATGTGGATATCATCCAACTATGTAATCAATGTCTGTATATATGGGGATATCATCCACATGCCAACCAATGACACAAAACATCATGTATGTAAATATCATAAAGCATATCATGAAGTCTATAAGTATATGGATATCATTCAACTATATAATCAATGTCTGTATGTACGTGGATCTCGTCCACGTGTCAACCAATTACACGAAACATCATGCATGTAAATATCATAAAGCATATCATGAGGTCTATAAGTATGTGGATATCATCCAACTATGTAATCAATGTCTGTATATATGTGGATCTCGTCCACGTATCAACCAATGACACAAAACTTCATGCATGTAAATATCATAAAGCATATGCATGGAAGTATGAGGATATAAATCAATGTGTGTCCCTTGCGACACATCAAAATCATGGAACCTGAGTGTCCAGCATCGACACTCGAAAACATCATGAAACCTGTGCCCAGCATTGGCATGTAAATCCTCATATATATAGGGCTCCATCAGTCCGGATCGGCCCACGGGCTCCGTCAGTCCGGATCGGCCCGTATCATCTCTCAACTCCGGTCGGTGTCCTCCGGATATCCGCCGAGCTCAAATACAATCACCGGTAGGTAGTAGTCCCTCTGCCACGCTCACCGTCTTTATACACAGCACCGTTTCTTGCCCCGGGGTACCATACCGGGTCAACCATGTACCCGCAATCAGCCTCATCCAGCTCCTCGAATCGGGTTTCACATGTCACACGTCTCAGAACCGAGAAAACGTATGGTGGATGCGCTGAAATATCATATCAAGAGAAACCGGGTTTTTAAACAATGCATACTTTCTTTTAAAATGACCACGGTTCTCAAATCCAGAAATCTCATGAAAACGACATATCTCAATGTGTAAAATCATAAAGCATGATGTATGTGACATATGATAGAAATGTAAGCATATCCGTATATCATGGAACATAAAACATTAATATGCACACATCCAGGGGAAACCGCTCTTTTAAATAAATGCAGTTTTAAAATATATCTTGCGGTTCCCAAATCTCCAAAATAAGCCAGAATCATCATGTATGTGCAAATACGTATGTATGCAAGTATGGGTGTACAATATGTGTATGCAAGTATGAGTGTACAATATGTCTGTGCTCCAATATAGATGTACAAGTAGGTATATACGGAAGTATGAGTGTACAATATGCCTGTGCGCCAATATGGATGTACAAGTAGGTATATACGCAAGTATAAGTGTACAATATGTATGTATGCTAGTATGGATGTACAAGTAGGTATATACGCAAGTATAAGAGTACAATATGTATGTATGCCAGTATAGATGTACAATTAGTGATATCCTGATGCAACAATCCTACTGTGTAGTGACATGGAAATTAACGATGATGAAGTGTGTGAGCCGGCAAGTAGGTGTACGTGGAACATACACATCATCGATAATGGTGCTGGTGTCCTGATAGCATGGGTTTAATATACAATAAACACATTTACACATGCAATGTGATGCGAATAGCAAGAATATGTGGAAAATGAATAATAAACACACCAGGAAAGAATCTATATCAATATATATATATATATATATCATACAGTTTTGCTATTTGAAATAACACGAATCGTGGTGTTTAGAAAAATAAGGGCTACAGTGTTTTTAAAAAAAGAAGCGTCTTTTGAAAATATTCGTAGAATCTCTTGGCCTGTCTTTAAAATACTCACGATTCGTTAGTTTTGAAATAGGTATGACTCGGGTCTAGTCTAACATCTATTAAGTAAACTACAGTTCTAACTAACAAGCTAATCGAAAGGGTACGGAAACCACCTAAATCTGAGTCGATATATATATATATATATATATATATATATATAATAGTCGGTGATCTCGCCTCAATAGTACCGCGTACGATACAATATATCATATGACATTCTCGAGTCAAGAGTGCGGATCTATCATCAATATAAAGCTCGTATGTAAATCCGTCGTACGACATCCCAAATCTGGGTACGGGTCGAATCTCACATTTATCTCATCAATTATCTGGTATCCTTATCATCATATCTCATGATTTGGGGTACTGATATAAGTCTAGTACAACTGATACCATATATATATATATATGTGTGTGTGTGTGTGTGTACATGTATGAAAACACACGTCCAAAGGCCCGCTAAAATCTCATGTCGTATCTCATAATATGAACCACATCATATCACCGATCTCATGGCACCATGCCCAATCTCATCGACTCATCTCCAAATATCATATACAATCCTCATCATCCATGTATAAGTATACATATATATATATATATACCTAGTCTAATACCTATGTGTGTGTGTATATATATACGTTGCCCCATATATACATAAGTATAACAAAGTAAGCATGCGTGTGCGTGTGGGTGTAAACCTTATTCTAAGGTTCGCGACTAAGAAGCTAAACTAATTTACTTTTAACTATCCTAAACTAAACCATGAACACAAATCTTATCTTGATAATCATCCATGTAACATAAACACATATATAACCATATATATATATAGCTATACTACAAACTGCGGAGGTGCTATACGCCGTCCACCCGACTTCCCCCGTAGATATAATATACTCACTTGATCTTCGTTTGCCGATGCCGACGTCGCCACGCACTTGCTTGTCATCTCAAAGTCTTTGTGAGGGTACCTACACATCATAACGTATTGTATCGCATTAAAAACTAAATCAAAACCAAAACGACACGCGGAACTCACATAGGTCAAAATCTATGGTTTGCCCTCGCAACCTAACAAAATAACACCCGATAGAGACGTACAAACGTCAAGTGATCGATGTTAAACATGAAAACACAAATCCGGAATTATAATACGCAAAGCCATAACTCGAATCAAAATAGCAAATCAAGTATTTATTCCTAGATTTTGTATAGGGTGAAAACAATGTGAGCAAACAACACTAGGGTGATATATAGGGTGTATGTGACCTACAGAAGAAACCTGGACCTACCCCCTTACCAAGAGGCCGAGCCCCTCCCCCTAAATTCCGAGCTCGCCGGCTCTGCATGCTCCAGTGGGGTTCATCTTGCTAAAGGGGGTTCCTAGGGTCAATTCTATTCCACTAGGTTTGTTTGCTCATCTCGTAATCAACCCTGATAATCCCAGATTTCTCTGCACACAGCAATACCTCACAAACCGACATATTATGTTTCTGTAAATCCGTATTTTGGGTTTCAGTAGGGTTGGTCTGGGTTTCTATCAATAGGGAGGGGTTTAAGGTCACCACAAGGGTTCATTTACACAATCTCTATTCCAATCACACCCTAAAACCTAACTAGAATTTTCAAAGTTCACCCAAACACCACTTAAACGATTTTAAACTTGAATAGAAGCTTAAGCAAAAGAAATACTACACTAATTGTGAAGGAATTTACCTCATTTGGCACTCATGAATCCCTTACAGCGCCAAAATGCAAATTTTGTTGGTCCAAAGTGTAGCTTGTGAGCTTGTGCACCATTTTTCTGAAGTGGGGATGGAGTTTTGGGGTGTTTTTGATGATGAAGTGGGAGTTTTGAAGAGAAGGAGGAGAGGTTCTGCCATGGAGAGAGGAGAAGAGATAAGGATGAAAAAAATAGAATGAAGGAAGAAGAGCCCATGGTCAACTTGACCCCTCACCTCTCTCTCTCTCTCATACCTATCCCTCTCACTATTCTATTCATTATCTTTTCTTTTCTTTTCTTTTCTTTTATTTCCTTCTTTTTGCAATAGTAAACCCAAAACAATAACCATACACCCAAAAATCATGTAGGAAAAATATAACAAGTGTTAAAATGACATGTGCATGTCATGTGCACAAAACACGCTTAAAGCCCGATTAGCGATTTTTAATCGCGATTAGCACAAAATTAGTGTATAATAAATCGTAAAATTTCTTAATTTGATAAAGCACCCTCTTTTTAGTAATTTCCATAATTTTCCAAATTTTTCCCAATTTTTCGGTATTTAATTATGTTAGTGTATATGCCCTAAAGGCCATTACTGTATCATACTAGTTTGTATATTACTTAATGGAAGCTTGGGATATTCACCTTTTACAAACAATCTTGCTCAATATAGTAGTATGCTACTTGGTTTGTTTCTACTTCAATGTGTACATGTGTTTATTTTGCGATATCACTTATACGCATTAGTGGAGCCCTTAGGATCTTTGCTTGATTACCAGCGTTGTGATGGCAGTCACACTAGTGGGGGCTGGGTAATCTATAAGCACATCCTTATACAAGTCCCTAGTCGCAGGACTATCGAGACAGGGCATCGATACTCCGGAGTAGACTAGCGTATGCGCTTCTCATCCCAGTGTGGGAGATGGTCTGTCCCACAGCCATCAGTACGTCGTACTAGAGATAGTATACGGGTGCTCGTTGGGTTACGAGTATACTGGACAGGACTCGTCGGGAACTGACATGTTGGTATTATACCTATCGTCAGTTATCAGTTCCCAGGTGACATGAGTACAACTTAGTCCGCTGACTTGACACTGGCACTTCGCCTCAAGTGTGTTCCCACTGTACTTTGACTACTACCCTACCACGGCTTAAAGGAGTCGTGCAAACAGATGGTAGTTGGGTGCAGTCCCGAAGTACTTGGAGGCAGTGACGGTTAGACAGGATTCGTCTCTCCCGGTATTGGGGGTTGACATCGCGCTGTGTCTAGGAGAGCCATTACACGAGTAGTCCCTGGCCAGGGCAGGCGAGATATACTGGTAGGCTTCCAATGTTATCTTAGGGTGTTTTGGGCTTCACTCCGACACGACTTGTACCGCTATTAGGGGACTGACGTTTTACCGCCCCCTAGGCCCGACATGCGATGTATTAGACGAACAGACCGGACTGTACGGAGACTGTCGCATTCAGACTCAGTAGGAGTTCAGATGGGGTTCACCTCGTCAGCCTTCTTGTCGGCATCTACCTGGGGACCGTTACGCACAGCTGGTGCCGCTTGCGGTCTGTGGTTAAACCCACTGCCAGCGTAGTTTCGAGTCTTTAGAGTCCCACACAGAGGGTATTCGCCTCTGGGCAAAACAGAGTAGAGGTCGCATGGTTTTGCGACAGGGTTCGTTCTCATCCGCGCATTTGTGCACGTTTGGAGTCCGGACGGATTTTACTGGCTGGCTCTGGATTGAGTCAGATACTGGTATATGTTTTGGGGTTGCTTTTATCTCTCAGTATTCATGTTCCTCGGAACGAGAATGCAGGTGTGTATGCACAGTTGTTTGAGGCGGAGGAAGAGGACTTTCATTAGGGTTTCGGAACGGGTGCGTATGCACAGTTGACAGTCGTCTTTTTCCAAACCCTAATGGATTTATGAAATATCAATTAATAATAGTAATTAAATGAAATTGTGTCATGGTTGATTTTGTTGACTTGTTGACCATGGTTGAATGTTTGACCATCATCATTGCTTTGCAAGGATACTCCTTGATTCTAGCTTACATTCATTTAATGAAGTGATGATAATGGTCATTCCAAATACAACCATCGAATATTTCATTTGAATTATTATTATTAATTAGATAATTCTTTTTCTTTTGTTATGGTTGCAAAAGGAAAAGATAGCTCATTCTATCATATTTCATTCTCTCTCTTCATTTCATCTTCTTCTTCCTCAAGCTCAAGAAGAATCCTTCTCATGTGTTGAGAATCCCTCTCCTTGAAAAGAAAACACCCCTTAGACACTCTCTACTCATTCTAGTATCAAAGGTTTGGCAAGCCGGAGATTCTAGTTCTCTCAAAGTTCGAGAAAGAGCCCGAAGGTTGAACCCTCAGGTGGATCCATCTTCGACGGAAGAAGGCGACGAGGAGAGAACCATCAACCTCTACTAGGTTTCAAGAAGAAGGAGTTCGAGTTAGGTATAACCACTTTGCCGAGTAGTTAACTCTCCTTTGCATGTTTGCAAGTTTAGTTTAGACACGATCCCGACCTTGTTTAGTCCATGTTGCCCCATGCGCCAAAAATTTGATTTTTATACCGTTTTCGTCTCCCCGTAAGAACCGGGGGCCTAACTAAACTTAAACTAGCTTGGTAGCGAAGTGTATGGAAGTTCGAAACGGAAAAATCGCAAAACCGGAAAAACAAAAACCCTAAGTTTCTGTTGAAATTTTTTCTGCTCTAAATGTAAATCGTTTTACTCCTAAAATCGGCTCAGGGTTTTGTGAAAACACCCACGAAATACGGTCTCATGATTCATTTAAACCGCCGCGGTTCCGCGGCCATAGGTGGCTTAGGCCGCGGAACCGCCGCCGTTTTGTCTCTTCTTGCGATGGTGTTTTGTGCAGTGTTCTTCTGGTAGGGTTTTGGGATTTTTAAGATATGTCATTTGTGCCCAGATTTTCCAGAAAAGAAATTTACTTTTGGGGTCCTATAAATCTGTATTTTTTTCGAACTTCGCTACACTTTGGCTATATTGGTTATATCTGTGATGTTTGAATGTATTGAACGTCGGCTAATCGCTATATGTCGATTAGTCGGGGTTATACATCTCTGTGATCTGTGTTTGATATTGGAATGTGTATATGAATCTGTTGGACTGTCGCGGGTGAATAGCCGGGGTGGATGTGAGATGAGCTTTTGTTTTTCTTTCATTCATTTGTAAATGTAAATTGATGTAATATTATTATTTGTATGGCCGCACAACCGGGTTGGGGTTATAGCCGTCATTGTATAATTCTTTTTACTGTTTTTGCTCCTAGGATAGACCCATGGAGGGGTGCACAAACTACCGGGTACTTGGCGAGTAGTTTGCCGCACCCGTAGGGGTCTTGGGTAGGGTTTTGGCTATTCACCGCGACCGTGTAATCCGCTTTTCGTTGCAGGCTCGAACGGATTGTGGATTCCTAGTATATCCAATGTATTCATCTGTGATCTGTAATGTCTATCATTGCTTTATATTTAGGCGTTGCTTATGTTTTACAGCCGCGCTAGCCCAGCCCCCGCTCTGTCGTTAGTTAAGTAACTTAACGGGTGATGACGGGACCCCGTGGCGAATGCGAAAGGCATAAGCGTACGTCATATTTTGGTTGTTTTCTGCAATGGTAGGATTAAATGATGGGACGCATTAAAAGAACTAATGCAAGAATATCACGCATTAAAAGAACTAATGCAAGATAATAAACCAAGTTAAAGTCATTGGAACACTTTCGAAAAACCACTCGGTTCTTTTCAAAACTAACTTTTAAATGCGGAGCTTGAGCCACTCCTTCTAAAAGCTATCTCGTTCCATCGATTATATCAAGTTCACTACGTTCACGGTTTTACCAAAACCATTCGTAGCCCTCCGTCGTTTCGCATGAATAGGCAATAGTATTCAAGCTATGTATTTTGGCCAAAGTCAAGACATAGTGATTGGTAGCTATTGGGTGTTCATGTGTAGCAAAGATAGATGCGTTGGTTTGGGACAGTCGTGCTGCCATTTTGGCCAAAGTCAAGGGTATGTACGGATAGATCCAAATTAACCTGGAAAGTGACGGGTATAACTTGACATGTGACTTATGATATTTTGGCCAAATTCAAGGTCATAAGAGCATGGGGCAAAAATCCATATCGGGAGTTTCATAAGTACTGAAACTTGCTAGATTTGCATACCATTTGGAGTGTGATGATTCTGGTAGGATTCCTTCAGTTTCGTCACGCGATGATATTTGGATCCCGATCCTACTGTGAGTATACGCTACTCCTCGGGAAATTTCTCACTAAACGATCAATGCTATAAACCTAGTAGGTGCCTAGAAAGGTGTTAGCGGGGCTACGCCCCCAGGGAAAAGAGGTTCTTAAATTAAGGAACTTCGCGAAAGCGTTGGAAAACCTCCCTCGAAGTACCGACACTGGCCTGGCTGAACGGTTAAGCAAGTATTGTGCGGTGGGATTGATCCCGGCTAATTCTTCCTTTGTGGTTTGAGGAGGGATTCGAGAGACAGTGGGAGCTATCCTGTTTAGGAAAATTAAAAACCACTCTAAACTTGAAAGAGCATCATGCTAAAGTGTTTCTTCTCTCCCCCTGCAGCGACCAAATCGAAATGACAGGACTTAAGTTACTTCTAGATAAAAACATACTGACAGGGCCAAACTACAAAGATTGGCTCAGGTATGTCAAAATGGCAATCACTTACGACAAGCTGGGGTATCTTCTTACCACCAAAGCTCCCCCCGTCCCAGGTCCCACCTCCAGCGTCGCGGATAAGGAAATCTGTAAGACTTGGGAGATTGATTGCACGAAGGCCAGGTGCCTCGTGCTTTCCTCTATGGACAACGAACATCAGAGGAGGCACGAGAATATGGACTTAGAATCCATATTTCTTCATACAAAAGAACTGTATGGAGAGCAGTCTCGTATCGCAAGATACGAAGTGTCGAAGAAGTTATTTTCGGCAAAGTTGGCCGTCGGATCATCGGTAGCGGACCACGTGCTTAAGATGATTGGCTACACTGAGGAGCTCGCAGAACTTGGGACCACGTTGGACAGTGAACTCTATACGGATTTAATTCTCCAGTCCCTTCCATCCACTTACGCCCAGTTTATACTGAACTTCAACTTACAAGAAAAGGAAGTTGAACTTTCAGAACTCCTCAACATGCTGAGGAGCGCAGAGAGCACCCTACAGAAGGGTAGGGAAACACCCGCTTTGTTTGTAGGAGGATCCTCTTCCTCTAGGTCCAAGGCGAAAGCCAAGGAAAAGAGGAAGAAAGCCCCCGCCAAACCAAGAGGCGGTGTTAGTAAAGTGGGTACGAAGGGAAAGGAAAAGGCAACAAAGATTACGGGGAAGCTTGTGGGAAAGGAAGAATGCTTCTATTGTCATAAGAGTGGACAGTGGAAGAAAGATTGCAGGGCTTGGAAGGCCAGGACACAGGAACTGAAGCAGGTTGCGGCTTCAGCTTCAGGTGTGTATGTTATTGAAAACTGTCTTTCTATAAACTCTACTTCCTGGGTATTGGATACCGGATCAGGATCTCATATCTGTAATTCTTTGCAGGCGTTGAGAAACTGTAGGGTTTTGAAGGCAGGTGACATGACCCTCAGAGTTGCGAACGGAGCTAGCATGGATGCTAAAGCCGTGGGGGACTATCACCTGGGAATGTCAGATGGGCATGTTTTGGTTTTGCGTAATTGTTTTTTTGTACCCAACGCAACTTGTAATATCATTTCTGTGTCTTTGGTTTCTAAAGAAGGTTATGAATTTGCGTTTGTAAGTAATGTTGTAAACATTCACCTTAATCAAGTTCTGATTGGGTCAAGTACATTGAGCAATGGTATATACGTATTAAACCAACCACAAATTTTCAATGTCCAGAATACACACAAAAGAAAGTCTCCAGAAATCAATCAGACTTTCTTATGGAATTGTAGACTGGGTCACATCAATGAGAGAAGGTTGACTAAGTTACATACAGAAGGATATTTGGATCCGTTCGAATATCAATCATATGCCACTTGTCAATCCTGTCTCAAAGGAAAGATGACAAAGACTCCGTTCACTGGACACGGAGTAAGAGCGAGCGAGCTCTTGGGACTCGTACACAGCGACGTATGCGGTCCGATGTCTGCACATGCGTGAAGCGGTTATTCTTACTTCGTTACTTTTACATATGATTTTTCAAGGTACGGTTATGTCTTCTTAATGAAACATAAGTCCGAAGCCTTTGAAAAATTCCAGGAATATAAGAATGAAGTAGAAAAACAAACCGGCAAAAGTATCAAGATTCTAAGATCGGATCGAGGTGGAGAATACTTAAGTGTCGAGTTCCTGAATTACTTAAAAGAGAATGGGATTCTCTCTCATCTTACTCCTCCATACACTCCGCAACATAACGGTGTATCGGAGAGACGGAACCGAATCCTATTGGATATGGTACGGTCCATGATGAGTAACGCTGAGTTACCGCGATCATTCTGGGGTTATGCGCTAGAATCAGCTGCGTACCTTTTGAACCGAGTTCCTACTAAGACTGTGCCTACTACACCATATGAGATGTGGTGTGGGAAGAGGCCCCATCTCAGTCACATAAAGACTTGGGGAAGTCCAGCTTTTGTTAAAAAGCAGCATGCGGACAAGCTCGAGGCGCGCTCAGTACTGTGTAAGTTTGTGGGATATCCAAAGAATTCCAAGGGATATCTCTTCTACTACGAAGAGGAACAAAAAGTTCTTGTTTCTCATCATGTCCACTTTCTAGAACACCAGTTCTTAGAAAAAGAATTAAGTGGGAGTGCAGTAGAACTGGAAGAAATTCCAGAACCACAGACTATTACTGAAAGCTTATTGGAACCAGAGGGTTTAAATGAACAGGACATTCCTACGCCGCTCCGCAGGAGTAGTAGGCAGTCTCATCCGCCCGAGAGATACTACGGTTTTCTCATAGACGGGGATAGAGAGGATTGCATCATAGATTATGATGAGCTTACTAGCTTCCAACAGGCCGTTCAGAGCGTTGACTCGGTAAAATGGCTGGATGCAATGCGGACCGAAATGGAGTCCATGTACACCAACAAAGTATGGACGTTGAACATTGCTCCAGATGGGGTAAAACCCGTAGGATGCAAGTGGATCTTCAAAAGGAAGATTGGTGTAGATGGACAGGTTGAGACCTATAAAGCTAGACTTGTAGCAAAGGATTTCCGTCAAAGACCTGGCTTGGACTATGACGAAACCTTTTCTCCAGTGGCTATGCTGAAATCCATTCGGATCCTTCTTGCCATTGCTGCCTTCCACGATTATGAGATTTGGCAGATGGATGTAAAAACCACTTTTCTAAATGGAAATTTAGAGGAGTGTGTCTATATGGATCAGCCAGAGGGTTTCATTCAGAGTGGGAGCAGCGGAAAGGTGTGCAAGTTGCTTAAGTCCATCTATGGACTAATGTAGGCATCGCGGAGTTGGAACATCTGCTTTGATGAGACGGTCAAGGAATTTGGCTTTATCAAAAATCCAGATGAACCATGCATCTATAGTAGATTTGTAGCGAGAACTGTAGTATTCCTCGTTTTATACGTGGATGACATTCTCTTAATAGGAAATGACATTCCTATGCTACAATCTGTCAAGGGGTTCTTGTCACAAAGGTTCTCCATGAAAGACCTGGGTGATGCCTCATACATCCTGGGGATCCGGATCCATCGTGATAGATCCAAGAGGATATTAGGACTTTCACAGTCCAGGTACATCGACACCGTACTGAAAAGATTCAGTATGGAAGATTCCAAGCGCGGTAACCTACCGGCTTGTCACGGGATCGCCCTCTCTAAAGAGATGTCTCCCAAGACTGATTTGGAGAGGGATCACATGTCTATTATACCCTACGCTTCTGCGGTAGGCTCTATAATGTATGCGATGTTGTGTACCAGACCGGATGTAGCTTATGCACTGAGTGTAGTAAGCCGGTATCAGTCAAACCCTGGGGAGAAACACTGGATAGCAGTAAAGAACATTCTCAAGTACCTGAGGAGGACTAAGGAGATGTTCTTGGTGTATGGCAGAAAAGACCTCCAGATCGAGGCCTTTGCTGACTCCAGCTTCCAGAGTGACAAGGATGATTTCAAGTCCATGTTGGGTTTTGTCTTTACCCTCAATGGAGGGGCGGTGTGTTGGAAGAGTTCCAAACAGGAAACCGTTGCACACTCGACTATGGAAGCGGAATACATCGCTGCATCTGATACCGCAAAAGAAGCTGTCTGGATGAGGAAGTTCTTGAAAGAACTTCAGGTGGTTCCGTCCATTGTTGACCCAATACCTCTGTATTGCGACAACAACGGGGCTATAGCTTTAGCGAAGGAACCCAGGTCCCATCAGAGATCCAGGAACATCTTGAGGCGGTATCACCTGATCAGGGAGATCGTGGATCGCAAGGAGATCGAGGTTCGGAGGGTTGCTTCAGAAGAAAACACTGCAGATCAATTCACCAAGGCACTGCCCCAGACTCAGTTCGAGCGGCTGATCGAGATGATAGGTCTTCGATACGCCAGTACATGGCCTTAGTGCAAGTGGGAGATTGTTAGTGTATATGCCCTAGAGGCCATTACTGTATCATACTAGTTTGTATATTACTTAATGGAAGCTTGGGATATTCACCTTGTATAAACAATCTTGCTAAATATAGTAGTATGCTACTTGGTTTGTTTCTACTTCAATGTGTACATGTGTTTATTTTGCGATATCACCTATACGCATTAGTGGAGCCCTTAGGATCCTTGCTTGATTACCAGCGTTGTGATGGCAGTCACACTAGTGGGGGCTGGGTAATCTATAAGCACATCCTTATACAAGTCCCTAGTCGCAGGACTATCGAGACAGGGCATCGATACTCTGGAGTAGACTGGCGTATGCGCTTCTCATCCCAGTGTGGGAGATGGTCTGTCCCACAGCCATCAGTACGTCGTACTGAGATAGTATACGGGTGCTCGTTGGGTTACGAGTACACTGGACAGGACTCGTCGGGAACTGACATGTTGGTATTATACCTATCGTCAGTTATCAGTTCCCATGTGACATGAGTACAGCTTAGTCCGCTGACTTGACACTGGCACTTCGCCTCAAGTGTGTTCCCACTGTACTTTGACTACTACCCTACCACGGCTCAAAGGAGTCGTGCAAACAGATGGTAGTTGGGTGCAGTCCCGAAGCACTTGGAGGCAGTGATGGTTAGACAGGATTCGTCTCTCCCGGTATTGGGGGTTGACATCGCGCTGTGTCTAGGAGAGCCATTACACGAGTAGTCCCTGGCCAGGGCAAGCGAGATATACTGGTAGGCTTCCAGTGTTTTCTCAGGGTGTTTTGGGCTTCACTCCGACACGACTTGTACCGTTATTAGGGGACTGACGTTTTACCGCCCCCTAGGCCCAACATGCGATGTATTAGACGAACAGACCGGACTGTACGGAGACTGTCGCATTCAGACTCAGTAGGAGTTCAGATGGGGTTCACCTCGTCAGCCTTCTTGTCGGCATCTACCTGGGGACCGTTACGCACAGCTGGTGCCGCTTGCGGTCTGTGGTTAAACCCACTGCCAGCGTAGTGTCGAGTCTTTAGAGTCCCACACAGAGGGTATTCGCCTCTGTGCAAAACAGAGTAGAGGTCGCATGGTTTTGCGACAGGGTTCGTTCTCATCCGCGCATTTGTGCACGTTTGGAGTCCGGAAGGATTTTACTGGCTGGCTCTGGTTTGAGTCAGATACTGGTATATGTTTTGGGGTTGCTTTTATCTCTCAGTATTCATGTTCCTCGGAACGAGATTGCAGGTGTGTATGCACAGTTGTTTGAGGCGGAGGAAGAGGACTTTCATTAGGGTTTCGGAACGGGTGCGTATGCACAGTTGACAGTCGTCTTTTTCCAAACCCTAATGGATTTATGAAATATCAATTAATAATAGTAATTAAATGAAATTGTGTCATGGTTGATTTTGTTGACTTGTTGACCATGGTTGACTTGTTGACCATGGTTGAATGTTTGACCATCATCATTGCTTTGCAAGGATACTCCTTGATTCTAGCTTACATTCATTTAATGAAGTGATGATAATGGTCATTCCAAATACAACCATCAACTATTTCATTTGAATTATTACTATTAATTAGATAATTCTTTTTCTTTTGTTATGGTTGCAAAAGGAAAAGATAGCTCATTCTATCATATTTCATTCTCTCTCTTCATTTCATCTTCTTCTTCCTCAAGCTCAAGGAGAGTCCTTCTCATGTGTTGAGAATCCCTCTCCTTGAAAAGAAAACACCCCTTAGACACTCTCTACTCATTCTAGTATCAAAGGTTTGGCAAGCCGGAGATTCTAGTTCTCTCAAAGTTCGAGAAAGAGCCCGAAGGTTGAACCCTCAGGTGGATCCATCTTCGACGGAAGAAGGCGACGAGGAGAGAACCATCAACCTCTACTAGGTTTCAAGAAGAAGGAGTTCAAGTTAGGTATAACCACTTTGCCGAGTAGTTAACTCTCCTTTGCATGTTTGCTAGTTTAGTTTAGACACGATCCCGACCTTGTTTAGTCCATGTTTCCCCATGCGCCAAAAATTTGATTTTTATACCGTTTCCGCCTCCCCGTAAGAACTGGTGGTCGCAACGTGGACTTACAAATTATACCGCATTATTAAAATATTCAATATTTTATTATTTAATTATAAAAATTCCCAAAAATAATATTTTAGTTTTTTGAAATGTTACAATCTTCCCCCCTTAAAGAAATTCGATCCCCGAATTTAAATGTAAATCCCTCAATACTAAAACATTTCAGTAAAAAGTCCAAGTCGTCGGGGCTCCGAAATCATCAATACATAAAACGCATCATAGCGCAATGCATGCGCATGAACAATGAGCAGATAACTCAAAAACAAAACTCTTTCAATCATCCCGCAATCATCGGAGTCATGGGAAAGACATCAATGTCTAAATCCAATACGAAAACCAATATGATATACATCAACACTATACATATGAACACCTGAAGGAAATGCATGCCAAATCGTCTTAAGTCGCTGCACAATGCGCATAACACTGCACAATGGCGGACGTCTCTAGTAAGAAAATAACTCTCTATATATATCCTTTATTTAGATGCACGTACCGCCATTTTAAAAACAATTTAGAAGGGTTTCCTTGTTTTAAACGTTTCGTGTCATATCAGACAGTAGGTAAATACCAAGACTATAGCTCCTTTTTTTGGAAATCGCTTCGACAACTATCAATGCATGCGAAATATATCCAGGTACCGTCCTCTGATTAGTCCTGCTCAGTACGAAAACAAATAGCAAATATCATAAAAACGTACTGCTCCATAAGAAATAAATCCCAAAATGTATATAAGAATACCCTATGCGTCTGGTGCACACGGAAATCGAAATCAACAAATGTGCCCTATGTGGGCACAAAACAAAAATCTAAGTGCAACGGGTGTGCATGAAACAAGCGTCAAAGGCAACGGGTGTGCCTGACAACAATATCAGGTGCATTTGATATGCACGAAGAATCCCGACTTAGTGCATCTCATAACATGCACCTAACATGTGCGAAAATCCAAATCAGGTGCATCCATCATGCATGAAATCACAAAATCCAATATCAAGCGCCGAACATGCGCAAAATCCAATCCAAGCGTGGCAAATATGCGCAAGAATCCAAATCAAATGCACAGAGTGCACGAAATCAACATCAATATCAGAATCGAAATCGATGGTATACAATACAACTCAATCCAAATCAGGTATACCGCGGTATATAATCTCACAACCATGTGCATCAGCGTGCACAAATTAAGTCAAACAACTAAAAGTGCATGAAAACTATGCCGAAAGCATAAGTCAAATCACATGCATAACATAGGCTTGAAATCCAAAATCAAAATATCGAATGACATCAAACCGAAGTCAGGTGCAACCGTGGTGCACAAAATGTAAATCCAGTGTAACAAACGCACGAAATATAAATCCGGTGCAACAACTGCACGAAATATAAATCTTGTGCGAAAAACGCACGAAACGAAAATCTAGTGCAGCAACTGCATGGAACACAAATCCGGTGCATCCTGTGCAAGAAATACAAATACAGTGCATCCTGTGTACAAAATACAAATCCAGTGCATTTAGTGCACAAAATACCAATACTCTGCATCCTGTGCACAAAATACCAATCCAGTGCATCTAGTGCACAAAATATCAATACAGTGCATCCTGTGCATAAAATACCAAACAATAACTCAAATACGTAAATAGCAACACCGAGTGTACCAAGGTGTAAAATCATAAACGTGTGCAACTGCGTGCACAAAACACATATCAATACACTACAAGCACGTATAAGCTATACCGAGTGCAAGTACTAAATCATGTGCATACCATGTGCACAAAATAAACCCAACTATATGAAATCCATGAAATCATAAACATGTGCGACCAAGGCACAAAACGATATTAAGTGCAATCACTGTGCACAAATCATAAATCAACACAACGGTATATAAAGCATATCTCAAGGGTAATAACTATGCACAAAATATGAATACCCAGTAGGTGCAACCATGGTGCACGAAAACAATTATCATGAAACTCAGTCATCAAGACCAAATCATGCGAATAGATCGCCCAAAATACCAAAATCCAAGGTGACGGATGTGTGATAATCGAATCACCAAATCACAAATCATAAATACCGCCGTCGATATTTCCTCCTTCAAAGTCGAGAAGGTGTCGGCGCATCCAATGCTAGCAGAGCAAGATATCTACTTGCCTCCTATTCATGGTATGATGCCTGGTGCTTTTAGGCTCTTGTCTCTCACTGTGCATTGCTAGATATATAGCCCCTCGGCTTAACGGCCCAATATGGAATGACGACGGAAACAGTCCCGCTCTGGCACATCCTCTACAGATCTCTGGCCAACTATCTCGTTGACGATGCCGAACTCCGGCCTGATGGGTGTACGTAATATGACCTCTCCTGGGTCCAAGTCTTCTCGTATATTATTCCAGAAACGTCCTTTCGAGGTTTCTCTCAAATCTCGTTTCTACCGAACTGTCCGGAAGTTATCACCCTTCACTAAAATCTGTTTCTTGTTCCGGAACGGCTGCATACTCATCGCGACTCTTTCTGGAAGATATATCCATATACAATGCCTCTGCATGCGTATCACATCTCTGATGTCGGCGGAGTGGAACATCATCTCATCAAGATCTCGTACGAACCTCTTACTCCACCTTTCTCTGCTGTCGAGTGCTTCGGATTCGTCTCATCATGGCTGCATGGACTGTGCTCCAACGGCTATACTCGTATCTGGAGTCTCCCAAGCAATGCATCCCATCACATGATATCCGAAAGATGTCGAACGTTTCGATCGATTCGTTAAGGTTCCATAATTCCCCCAAGAGCTAAACATCTTCGGTACAGTTTAATAGTACTCCAGTACATGCCACAGCACCTGTAGACCAACCATAGAAGGGAAACCTCAAGCCTCACAAATGGCACCGCTAAACTGCCGCAAACCCTAAGGTTCAAAGGCGTTCCAAGGTCATTACGTCGAGTTGGGGTTTCATTCTTCTAGAGGGTCCATAGCATTACTTGCATTTTTCTCTGAATACTTTAAACTTGGAAAATAGGCTCCTGACATTCGATCGTCTCCATAGACTCTCAACGTATCTGCATGAAGTCGTCTCTAGCTGGAATCAACCTATCTGATGACCTCGCATCGGGGTAAGCGAACGAACCACATGTCCTAGTCATTCATCCTCTGGTGACTAGGGACCTTCTATCATATCTCTAAGTACAACTCGTACTGCAATAGCTCCAACATCTGGGGCAATATCTCGTCGTTCGCAGCAGCAACTGGCTCATTTGTCCGCACGCTCAACAGTGATTCAATCATCAGGAATAAGTGATACATCAATGGTCATCACATTCTTGCTGGCCTCCATCAGTGGCTCAATCCTCTGGGGAAAATCTGCATGCCCGAGAAATATCGTAAAAGCAATCCATCAACGCTTATGGCGCGAAAACACAATAAAACGATGCTTCTATATACAATCGTATGTCTCTGGAATCATGCCCTGGTCAGTTCTCATCTGTGACGAGCTCGCTCTCTGCCCGTCATCGTGGCAGCAAAACCATAAACTGGTACCGATGAGGATAGATCATAGGAATGAATATAATACTGTGCAAGGAAATGTACATCCTAAGGCTCCTTAAGCGGAGTGGCGTATCATAAGTATGCCGCAGAATATACACACGGTATGTCTCTCTCCTTAGGTCACTTACTCCATCAACCAAGGTCAACCTATGCGACGAAAGTTCGGATCTAATACCCCCTTGACTAAGTTTATGTTCCGTAAGGTCAAGCCTAAGTTCCGAATATATATAAACGCTCTAGGCTCCGCATAGTCAAACTGAGACTCGAACCAAGGTTAACCTAGCGCTCTGATACCAACTTTTTCACGACCTGAAATAGCACGTGACTGGCCCTTGGATCATATGAAGTCTATAAGACCTCATCTAATTCAAGTAAGCCAAAAGCCCAGAAATCTAAAACCATTTTAAATAATAAATGAAGGAAAACTAGTTTTAAAGAAGTGAAGAAAATATGTTTAAAAAAAGAAGGTTTTTAAATAAGTAAGCCGAATATGCATTTTTAAAACCCCAAGTCTTTTCTAAAAATTTCGACAGAGTTTCCTTTGTAAAAACTGTTAGTTGTATGTATGCCCTAGAGGCCAGTATTGTACAGATGATGTATATTATATTGGATGCTTGGACATATATAGAGATGAATTTCTTGCTCGATATGATAGTATGTTATCTGGTTGCTCTTTATCTTAACATGTAGACTTGTCTCTTTATACTGTCTTAAAGTCACGTGTTGGTAAAGCCCTTAAGATGTGTACTTGACTACCTGGACTATGATGCAGATCATACTAGTGGGGACATGGTAGTCCACAAGTACATCCTTCAAGGTCCCTAGTCGTGGGTGTATCGAGACGGGGCATCGATATACCAGTGTAGACTAGCGTATACGCTTCTTGACCCATGAGATGGGCGATGGATGATCCCATATCTATTGGTGTTTGACATCAGAGATGGTATACGGGTGCTTAGTGGAGACTGGGTACACTGGACAGACTCGCCGAGAACTCCCAGATGGTATTATACCTCACGTCAGATGGCAGTTCTCTGGTGACACTTGTGTAGGTTAGTTTGTAGACCCGAGATCGTCATAGAGTCTTGTGTGATTCCCACTGTGCTTTGATTTCCACCTTACCACGTCCATGAGGGCGTGCAAAACGGTGGTTTTTGGGTACAGTCCCGAGTAACATGGAGGCAATGAGCGATAGGAGGGGTTTCGTCTCTCCCGGTATTGGGGGTTGACGTTGCGCTGTGCTCGATTGGCCGTAACAGGGAAGTCCCTGGCCAGGGCTGATTAGAGATTTACTGGTAAGTTTTACCAGTAGTTTCTTGACCCGTTATGAGCCTCACGTCGACACGACTTATCGGTTATTGGGGTCTGACGTTAACCACCCCTAGACTTGATATGCGACATATCAGACGAGGAGACCGGACTGCACGGGTAGTGTTGCCGGTTGGCTCGACAGGAGTTGTAGCAGGTTCGCTTGTTTTCTTCTGATCGCTTAATACCCGGGTGGCCGTTACGTTTAGCTGACCTCTTGCGGCTTGGGGGTGCTTGATATGATCATCACCCACTGCCAGCGTATTGACGAGTCTTAGAGTCCCACAAAGGAGTTACCTAGTCCAGGCGAAACGTTGTGGTGCGCGTATGCGATATGCGCATGGACCCGGTTAAAATACGCGTATAAGATACCGTATATTAATCGGGCGGCTTGCTTTTGGTTAGGTCGTATGTGATATGGCCGGAATTATAAATCAAGTGTTGATTTATCATTTAACCATTAGTTTCTCACTAGAAATCCTTTCTTGTATTTTTTGGTTGTATGCATGTGTGTATGCATTATTTCTTGATTCATGTACATATGGATGTGCATGCACACATACATACATGCATCATCCTTCATGGTTGTATATATATAGAAGATGGTGGCAATATAAGACTCACACCTTGGTTAAATAATATGAATTATTATTGCATTTGTTTTAAAACAAAATGAAAAAGGAAAGGATAATTCATGGTTTACTTTCTACACTCTTCTTTGACCTAACCATTCTCACCCACCATTTAACCATGGATCAACTTTCCTTTTGTGTTTTAACTCTAGTTCAATAATATCATTATTGTTTAACCATGGTTTGATATGAGAAGTGGAAAATATATATTCATATATTTTCTATTTTTCAAAAATGGGATTATCTTTTCTCTTCTTCTTAAAAGCCATCATCTTCTTAAACCTTGCTCTTTTGCTCTCTAGATCTTTCAAGTGAGCAAAATACTCAACAAGATAGGGTTTTGAAGTGAGAAAAAGAACCACAACACCATTCTACACAAGTCTTGCCCACTTGTTTAGAGTGTTAGCATCATTTCATTCTCTTGATAAAGTGAAGTTGCAAGCTTGGACAAAGCAGACTCCGGGTGGATCATCGTGGACCTAGAGGAGTTCAAGCGGACTTTTTCCAAACCCCAAGTAGCCGAGGAGTCTAGCGTAGGGAGCTACAAAGGTTGTACTCGCTAAACCCTATCTTAACCTATTTGTGATGAAGTGTTATGTTAGAAACCCTAATTTTCTAGGATTGATTCTTTGTATGCTTACTTAGCACCCTAAAATTTTAATCTTTGGTACATGTGATACTTCCAATCCCTTCATGAGGTGCTAGGTAAACCCAACATTGGTATCAGAGCCGACCTAGAACAATAGGCGACACTTTAGCGAATTTAAAACCCCCATCGAAACAAAATACGGCTTTTTGGGACACTCTGTGGACATTTTTTCAAAACATTGATTTTTCAGTATTAAAAATATGTAAAAATATCAGCAGGGAAATCTAAGACAAACAGCAAAACCCGATGCAGTGAACAGTCATTATCGCCGCGGAAACGCGGCCAAATCTTGCTTGGGCAGCAGAGCCGCGGCCGTACAGATGAGTCAACGCATAATTTTTGCACAGTAATACTTATAACAGCATGCTGATATTTTTGGGTATTTTTAATCTGGCCTTAGTATTATTTTTTCTGGAGATTGCTTTGAGTTCAATGATTCGATCAGAATTTTAACTTCATGTTTTTCCGGATAATTAGAAAGTATTGAATTTTTCGAACGAGTGTCATTTGCTCACTTTTCACGGGGTTTAAATCTTTCGGAATTACGTGCAAGTTTTGTGGTGGACCCTCTAGAAGACAACAAACCTTAACTCGATTATGTGACCGTCTTGAACTGCCTTTTGAACCTTAGGGTTTGGGGCAGTACGGCGTACCACATGTGAGGCGTTGGCTTGACCCTTCTACGGCTGGACCGCTACTACTGTGTTACACTCCGGGTTTTTTGAACTCCGCTCAAGTGTTGAGCTATAGCGAATTTTGGGTATTTGATCATTCGTTCGAAAACTTTAATACCGTCTATTTATCTGGAATGTGATGCAATGTGTGGAATTCATATAGCTAGATATGAAATACGAAATATGTGATATTTCGCATTTACGATGTCTAAAGAGAATGTGGATTCCAGATATTGCAGTTTTACACTCTCTTTTCTGTGACCGTAAGTGTAGTACATATTTACCGATTGTCGTTGTTATACATCGACGACGATCAGTGTATGCATACTTACTTACGTTGATGATATGAGATATTATGTATTGCTCAGATATGATGTGCAGGATTGTCGCGATTGAAAAGCCGGGGGGTTTTATGTAAGATGAGAGTTTTATATTTTCATTCATGTAAATTCAAATGTAATGTAATAATCTTTTATTTGGGGCACTTCCGGGTTGAGGTCGATGCCACCAGTGTTGTATATTATTTACTTTTCCGCATTAGGATGGACCCAAGGAGGGGAGCACAGGTGACCGGATTCTGGGGTTTAGTGGGAGGCAATCTCGAGGAGTCGAGACCGGGTCTCCTAAACTCCAGAATTGGTAGGGTCACTTGCCGCTCTCGTAGGGGTCCAAGGTGTGGGCTTGGCTATTCATCGCGACTGTGGAATCTGTATTTTCTATTGTTGGCTAAATACTAAATACGGACGTCCTAGTATATCCCACATTATATCTATGTTTCTGCTGCGATATCTGTGATGTGATCATTTGATATGTTCTGATGGATACAGTATATAGTATATATGATATATTATATAGACATTACTTATGTTTTACACCCGCACAAGCCCTGCCCTGCCCTGTCGTTAGTTACCAAACCTAACGGTGCACGAGGAGACATCGAGGAAAATGCGGATGGCATATGTGTACGTCGTATTTATCTGTGATGTTTAGGTGACTTAAATGATGGGACTTCATTAATGTGATTAATGAAAGAAAAGAAACCTAAAAGATGTTGTAGAATCAAAAAAATTTCAAAAAGGGTAGCTACAGTCTTGCTTTGCATAGCGGTATATATGATATACCCTGCACCTTATTCGATGGGGAAAGAGCCGAGATCCCTTCACCGGGAGTGACCTCTTTAGCAAAACTGGCAGATGCTATAAAACTCGGTTTGGTTTTTGATTGCTTTTGGAGTTTTGCTTTGCACAGTGATATATATGATATATCCCGCACCTTATTCGATGAGGAAAGAGCCGAGATCCCTTCACCGGGAATGATCTCTTTAGCAAAACTAATAAAAGCCTCAAAATCACTCCATTTCAAAATTCACATGATTCTACAACGATATCAAGTTCATTACGCAATAGGTTTTCAGAAAAACCTGTCGTAGCCCTCCGTCATTTCAGATAAGTTGTATAGTATTCGTGCTACATTTGTTGGCTTTCATCAAGGTGTAGTGAGCGGTAGCTATATGCTGCTTATCTGCTGCATATGATGCGACTGGATTAGGATAGTCGTACGGCTTTGTTGGCTTTCGTCAAGGGTAGTGCGGGTGGGTTTAATTCAGTCAAGAAATGTATGGGTTGAACTTGACTAGCGGGCTATGGTTTGTTGGCTTTCGTCAAGGTCATAGCATGTTAGGGGCAAAATATTATCGGGAATTTCAAGTGTTGAAATTTGCAATGAGATTGCATACCTTCTATGAGATATTTGGATCCCGATACCCACTGCGAGTAATTGTTACTCCCGGGAGAGTTTTACACAGGACAATTAGCTGATCAAGTAGGTGTCTAGAAAGGTGTCAACGGGGTTACGCCTCTGGGAAAACGAGGTTTACTTTAATTAGGTCCGTGCGAAAGCACGGGGAACCTCCCTCAAAGTACCGACACTGGCCTGGCTGAAAGATCGGCGAAGATGTAGGGTGTAATTAATCCCGTCTAGTCTTTCCTTTTAGGGTTTGAAGGAAGATTTGATAAAAACAGTGGGAGCCATCCTGATTAGATAAGATATTAACCAATCTGATCTTGCAAGAGCATACGCTAAAGTGTTTTTCTTCTCTCTCTCTCCAGGTAGCGACCATGTCATGCCTTAATCAAGATAATAATATGGATGTATTGACCGAACCCGCATGTTATATTGTGCTGGGGAACATTTGTTCCGTTCTTTCTTATAAGAGTTATAGGATTGAACAGGACATAGAGGAATACCAGGATTCCCATGCCACCCGAATGAACAAAGTACATGATGATGCATTTTCTTCGGGTGTGTTCGTTACAGAAAACTGTTTCTCCATTTGCCCTACGTCCTGGGTATTAGATACCGGGTCAGGATCCCATGTATGTAATCAGTTACATGGGCTTAAGAAAGGTAGAGAACTTGGAGAAGGTGATAAAAACATAAGGGTTGGAAATGGTGCAATTGTTGCAGCTAAAACCGTCGGGGAATATCACCTTGTATTGCCAACCGGTAATACATTGATTCTTAATGAATGCTATTACATGACGAACCTGATATGCAACATTATATCGGTTTCTTTGTTGAGTAAAGAGGGATATAATTTTGTATTACAGGATAATGTTATGAACATTTTCCTTAACCAAAAGTTGGTTGGATCAGGCACGTTGTGCAATGGCATTTATGTTCTAAATTAATCAACCGTTCTGAGCATAACAAACACACACAAGAAGAAGAGTTCAGAACTGAACGAATCCTTTTTGTGGTATTGTAGACTAGGTCACATCAATGCGACACGACTAGCTAAGTTGCATAAGGATGGATATTTGAAACCGTTA
The DNA here is from genome assembly GCA_030015575.1 of Agapanthus africanus. Lineage (NCBI taxonomy): Eukaryota > Viridiplantae > Streptophyta > Magnoliopsida > Asparagales > Amaryllidaceae > Agapanthus > Agapanthus africanus. The sequence goes on along the minus strand of CM057339.1, from coordinate 476,365,882 downwards.
GAATTTTCATCTTATGACACTTGCCAGTCATGTCTCAAAGGCAAGATGACCAAAACTCCGTTTACGGGACACGGAGAAAGAGTTACCGAACTCTTGGGACTGATACATAGTGATGTATGCGGTCCCATGTCTTCGCATGCCAGGGATGGTTCTTCGTACTTCATTACATTCACTGACGATCTCTCAAGATACAGACATGTGTTCTTGATAAGACACAAGTCTGAAGCTTTTGAGAAATTTAGAGAATATAAACAAGAAGTCGAGAACCAAACCGGAAAAAGTATTAAAATCCTATGATCTGATCGAGGAAGTGAATACTTGAGCAATGAATTCCTGGACTTCCTAAAAGAGAATGGGATTCTCTCTCAGCTGACTCCTCCATATACACCACAGCACAACGGTGTATTAGAACGGAGGAACCGCACCCTATTAGATATGGTGCGCTTTATGATGAGCACAGCTGAGTTACCTATTTCCTTCTGGGGTATGCGCTAGAGACAGCCATACATCTATTGAATATGGTCCCCACCAAATCTGTGCCTACCACTCCATATGAGATATGGAAAGGGAAGAGACCATGTCTTAACTATGTTAAGATATGGGGTTGTCCAGCCTATGTCAAATGACAAAATCCGGACAAACTCGAGGCACGGTCTGTTCTATGGAAATTTGTAGGATATCCCAAGAATTCACAAGGGTATATCTTCTACCACACTACAGAACAAAGAGTATTTGTTTCTCGACATGCCACCTTTTTAGAAAAGGAATTTCTTGCAAAAGAGATTAGTGGACATGAGGTAGAACTGGAAGAGGTTCCAGCTACAAAAGCTGCAACAGAAGATCTGGTGGAACCAGAGGATTCCGTAGTTCCCGATGAAACCCAACCACTCCGCCGATCTAGTAGGGTTTCTCACCCACCTGAGAGATACTACGGTTTTCTCATGGATGTTGGGAGCGAGGATTGCATCATGGAGGACGATGACCCAACTAGCTTCGAGCAGGCCATCATGATTGGGGACTCAGTGAAATGGCTGGATGCAATGCGGTTCGAGATGGAATCCATGTACACCAACAAAGTATGGACTTTGGAAGTTGCTCCTGAAACGGTAAAACCCATTGGGAGCAAGTGGATCTTCAAGAAAAAATTTGGTGTAGATAGGAAAGTGGAGACTTTCAAAGCTAGACTTGTTGCAAAGGGTTTTCATCAAAGACCAGGTGTGGACTATGACGAAACCTTTTCTCCAGTGGCTATGCTTAAATCCATCCGGATCATGCTTGCCATCGCTGCATATCATGATTACGAAATCTGGCAAATGGATGTTAAGACCGCCTTTCTAAACGGTGATTTAGAAGAGTGCGTGTACATGACTCAGCCAGAGGACTTCGTAGATAGTAGGAGCAGCGGGAAGGTGTGCAAGCTGCTTAAATCCATTTATGGATTAAAGCAAGCATCGCGGAGCTGGAACATCTACTTTGACGTCGTTATCAAAGAGTTTGATTTTGTCAAAAACGTAGATGAACCGTGTATCTACAAGAAGGTGGCGGAGAGTAAGGTTGTCTTCCTCGTATTGTACGTAGACGACATACTCTTGATAGGAAATGACATTTCTATGCTGCAATCGGTCAAGCTCCTCTTATCACAAAGATTCTCAATGAAAGATCTTGGTGATGCCTCCTGCATATTGGGAATTAGGATCTATAGAGATAGATCCAAACGGATATTGGGATTGTCCCAATCCAGATACATTGACACCATACTAAAGAGGTTTAGTATGGAAGAATCCAAGCGTGGGAACTTACCCACGATCTTTGGAGTCACTCTCTCTAAAGAGATGTCTCCCAAGACTGATTTGGAGAGAGCTCGCATGCAAGGGATAGCCTATGCTTCAGCTGTAGGCTCTATCATGTACGTGATGCTATGTACCAGACCCGATGTAGCATACTCACTAAGTGTAGTGAGCAGGAATCAAGCTGATCCTGGAGAGAGTCACTGGACAGCTGTGAAGAGCATTCTCAAGTACTTACGAAGGGCTAAAGAGATGCTCTTTGTGTATGGTAACGGAGAAATCCAAGTGGAGTCCTTTACTGATTCGAGCTTCCAGAGTGATAAGGACGACTCTAAGTCGCAGTCGGGATTTTTCTTTACCCTTTACGGAGGGGCGGTTAGCTGGAAGAGTTCCAAGTAGGAAACCGTGGCAGACTCGACGATGGAGGATGAATACATCGTTGCCAACGATGCTGCCAAAGAGGCTGTCTGGATCAAGAAGTTCATTACTGAACTTGTAGTGGTTCCATCCATTGAGCATCCAATACCTTTGTATTGTGATAACAATGGAGCGGTGGCTTTGGCCAAGGAACCCAGGTCCCATCAGCGATCCAAGCATATTCTGAGGTGGTATCACCTGATCCGGGAGATAGTTGATCGCCGGGAGATCGAGGTCAGGAGGGTTGACACGAAGAATAACACGGCGGATCTACTCACGAAGGCCATTCCCCAGATACAATTTGAGAGACTCTTCGGGATGCTCGGTATGCGATACTACATCAGCTGGCCCTAATGCAAGTGAGAGATTGTTAGTTGTATGTATGCCCTAGAGGCCAATATTGTACAGATGATGTATATTATATTGGATGCTTGGATATATATAGAGATGACTTTCTAGATCGATATGATAGTATGCTATCTGGTTGCTCTTTATCTTAACATGTAGACTTGTCTCTTTATACTGTTTTAAAGTTACATGTCGGTAAAGCCCTTAGGATGTGTACTTGACTACCTGGACTATGATGCGGATCATACTAGTGGGGACATGGTAGTCCATAAGTACATCCTTCAAGGTCCCAATTCGTGGGTGTATCGAGACGGGGCATCGATATACCAGTGTAGACTAGCGTATACGCTTCTCGACCCATGAGATGGGCGATGGATGATCCCATATCCATTGGTGTTTGACATCAGAGATGGTATACGGGTGCTCAGTGGAGACTGGGTACACTGGACGGACTCGCCGAGAACTCCCAGATGGTATTATACCTCACGTCAGATAGCAGTTCTCTGGTGACACTTGTGCAGGTTAGTCTGTAGACCCGAGATCCTTATAGAGTCTTGTGTGATTCCCACTGTGCTTTGATTTCCACCTTACCACGTCTACGGAGGCGTGCAAAATGGTGGTTTTTGGGTACAGTCCCGAGTCACATGAGGCAATGAGCGATAGGAGGGGTTTCGTCTCTCCCAGTATTGGGGGCTGATGTTGCGCTGTGCTCGATTGGCCGTAACAGAGAAGTCCCTGGCCAGGGCTGATTAGAGATTTACTGGTAAATGTTACCAGTAGTTTCTCGACCCGTTATGAGCCTCACATCGGCACGACTTATCGGTTATTGGGGTCTGACGTTAACCACCCCTAGACTTAATATGCGACATATCAGATGAGGAGACCAGACTGCACGGGTAGTGTTGCCGGTTGGCTCGACGGGAGTTGTAGCAGATTCGCTTGTTTTCTTCTGATCGCTCAATACCCGGGTGGCCGTTACGTTTAGCTGACCGTTTGCGGTTTGGGGGTGCTTGATATGATCATCACCCACTGCCGGCGTATTGACGAGTCTTAGAGTCCCACAAAGGAGTTACCTAGTCCTGGCGAAACGTTGTGGTGCGCGTATGCGATATGCGCATGGACCCGGTTAAAATACGCGTATAAGATACCGTATATTAATCGGGCGGCTTGCTTTTGGTTAGATCGTATGTGATATGTCCGGATTGATAAATCAAGTGTTGATTTATCATTTAACCATTAGTTTCTCACTAGAAATCCTTTCTTGTATTTTTTGGATGTATGCATGCATGTATGCATTCTTTCTTGATTCATGCACATATGGATGTGCATGCACACATACATGCATACATCATCCTTCATGGTTGTATATACATAGAAGATGGTGGCAATACAAGACTCAAACCTTGGTTAAATAATATGAATTATTATTGCATTTGTTTTAAAACAAAATGAAAAAGGAAAAGATAATTCATTGTTCACTTTCTACACTCTTCTTTGATCTAACCATTCTCACCCACCATTTAACCATGGATCAACTTTCATTTTGTGTTTCAAATTAAGTTCAATAATATCATTATTGTTTAACCATAGTTTGAGATGAGAAGTGGAAAATATATATTCATATATTTTCTATTTTTCAAAAATGGTATTATCTTTTCTCTTCTTCTTAAAAAGCCATCATCTTCTTCAACCTTGCTCTTTTACTCTCTAGATCTTTCAAGTGAGCAAAATACTCAACAAGGTAGGATTTTAAAGTGAGAAAAAGAACCACAACACCATTCTACATAAGTCTTGCCCACTTGTTTAGAGTGTTAGGTTCATTCATTCTCTTGATAAAGTGAAGTTGCAAGCTTGGACAAAGCAGACTCCGGGTGGATCATCGTGGACCTAGAGGAGTTCAAGCGGACTTTTTCCAAACCCCAAGTAGCCGAGGAGTCTAGCGTAGGGAGCTACAAAGGTTGTACTCACTAAACCCTAGCTTAACCTACTTGTGATGAAGTGTTATGTTAGAAACCCTAATTTTCTAGGATTGATTCTTTGTATGCTTACTTAGCACCCTAAAATTTTAATCTTTGGTACATGTGATGCTTCTAAACCCTTCATGAGGTGCTAAGTAAACCCTACAAAAACTGGCCCTAAACGGGGTACAACATGAATAATATATGCACAATGATAAAAGGCATCCCCAAGCGGGAGCTAGCTCTTCGTCAATCGACGGTTACAACCACGCAAGCAATATAATATACAACGCCGAAGGGTGAGGATCAAAACTCAAAAGGAAACTCAAAATCATCAAGAAAACCATAATACTACAACGCGCGACTCTAAGGTCGAAATAATACACAACTGGTTTTCTTTGTCTGAAATAAATATACAAGTCTGGTTGATGGAATTACTAGATACAACTGATTAAAATAAATACAAGGGTTGTCACGATGCGAGTGAACCCACCTACCAAAGCAATCACCCAGAAAGGAAGCAGTGTGCCAGAAAGCTGCAACGAAACTTATACGGCAAAACCTGCAAAACTGTCGCACAACAGGGGTGAGTTGCCAACTCGTGAGTAGAAAACATCACAGAGCAGAAATCGTATATATGACTCAATCCTAGGTCAAACGATCGGTAATATATATCCTCAATATGGTAAAGTCTGAAGCAAGATAAGGTGGCAAGGGTAAACATCTATACATCAGTGTAATACCAAGTGCTCGTGTCAGTGCCTCAGGTAGCAACATGTCATAAATATGAGGTATGGTCAATGTAATCAACATGAATCAGTGTCAACTATATCATGAAGTCAATAAGTACGTGGATATCATCCAACTATGTAATCAATGTCTGTATGTATATGGATCTCGTCCACGTATCAACCAATGAAACAAAACATCATGCATGTAAATATCATAAAGCATATCATGAAGTCTATAAGTATGTGGATATCATCCAACTATGTAATCAATGTCTGTATGTATGTGGATCTCGTCCACGTGTCAACCAATGACACAAAACATCATGCATGTAAATATCACAAAGCGTATCATGAAGTCTATAAGTATGCGGATATCATCTAACTATGTAAGCAATGTCTGTATGTATGTGGATCTCGTCCACGTGTCAACCAATGATACTAAACATCATGCATGTAAATATCATAAAGCATATACATGGATGTATGAGGATATAAATCAACGCGTGTCCCTCGCGACACACCAAAATCATCGAACCTGAGTGTCCAGCATCGACACTCGAAAACATCATGAAACCTATGCCCAGCATCGGCACGTAAATCCTCATATATATAGGGCTCCGTCAGTCCGGATCGGCCCACGGGCTCCGTCATTCCGGATCGGCCTGTATCTGTTAGTGTGATATGCCCTAGAGGTCATTATTGTATAATACTAGTTTGTATATTACATTTTGGAAGCTTGGGATATATACAGATTTATAACAGTCTTGCTCAATATGGTAGTATGCTCCTTGGTTTGTATCTATCTTAATATGTGTATATGTTTCTTTTGATATATCGCTAATACATATTGATAGAGCCCTTAGGATCTTTGCTTGACTACCTGCGTTGTGATGGCAGACACACTTGTAGGGTTTGGGTAGTCTACAAGCACATCCTTATACAGGTCCCCAGTCGCAGGATTATCAAGATAGGGCATCGACACTCCGAAGTAGACTGGTGTGTACGCTTCTCATCCCAGCATGGGAGATGGTCTGTCCCATAGCCATCAGTACGTCGTACTGGAGATAGCATGCAGGTGCTCATTAGGTTATGAGTACACTTGACATGACTCATCGGGAACTGTTGGTTGGTACTATACCTAACGTCAGATAACAGTTCCCAGGTGACATGAGTACAGCTTAGTCCGTTGACTTGGCATTGCCACTTCGCCTCGAGTGTGTTCCTACTGCTCTTAGATTACTACCCTACCATGGCTTTATTGAGTTGTACAAATAGGTAGTGGTTGGGTGCAGTCCCGAAGCACTTGGAGGCAGTGACGGTTAGACAGGATTCGTCTCTCCCAGTATTGGGGGTTGATATCGCACTGTGTCTAGGAGAAACATTACACAAAGTCCCTGGCCAGGGAAAGCGAGATTTACTGGTAGTGTTTCCAGTAGTTTCTCAGGATGTTCTGGGCAACACTCCGACACGACTTGTACCGCTATTAGGGGTCTGACGTTTACCGCCCCTAGGCCCGACATGCGAACTCTTAGATGAACAGACCGGACTGTACGGAGATTGTCACATTCAGGCTCACTAGGAGTCCGGATGGGTTCACCTCATCGGTCTTCTTATCGACATTGTAACATTTCAAAAAAATAAAATATTATTTTTGGGAATTTTTATAATTTAATAATATTATATTGAAGATTTTAATAAGACGGTATAATTAAATACCGATAAATTTTGGAAAATTATGGAAATCACTAAAAAAGGGTGTTTTATGTGAATTATGCAAATTTTAACTTTTTATAATTAATTATACGCTATTTTAGTGCTAATCGTGATTAAAAATCGCTAATCACGGATTAAGCGTATTTTGTGTAAAACATGCACCATATCTTTTCACATTTGTGTTACATTTTCCTACATGGCTTTATCATCATTTTTCATTCTTTGCTTTGGGTTCACTATTGAGGAGGAGAAGGAAAATAGAAAAGAAAAGAATAGAATAAGGGAAAACATTATTAATTTGGGCATGGGCATGAGTGAGAAAGGTGAGGGGGTTATTTGACCTTGACCATTATGTTTTCCCTTCATCTTTCGTCACCTTTATCCTCTCCCCTCTTTATTGCTGCTGTTGCCCTATTCCCTCCCCTTCTCTACCTCCTCAAATCACCGTAATAAACACCTTAAAACCTAATACCCATTTCAATAAAAAGATGCACAAGCTCAAGGGAAGCACATTGGACCAAGAAAAATCAAATTTTGGACACTTGGGGCAACTCAAGAATTTTCTTGAGTTGCCTAATGAAGTATTTTCTGAACCTTTAGCTTAGTATTTCCTTTGCTTTTACCCCCATGTTATATTAGAACCGATATTGTGTGGTTTGGGTGAACATTGAAAATTCTAGTTAAGGTTAATGGAAATTGAGAGTTGTGATGTGAAATTGAGCTCAGTAGAAGCTACACAAACCCCCTAGTGCTAGAATTCAGACCTAAAACAGAGACTAACCCTGGAATATGGATTTAGAAAACCCGATAACGGAAAATCATGGATTCTGTGGATGTAAAATGAAATCTGCTAATACCCGGAGCCTCTGAAAATTATTTTGCAAGGACAGTGATACATGCAGATGATTTAGAACATACCCTAAAGACCCCAGCCCCTACACCCTCTACTTGGCCGTAAATAAAAGCTTTCTGGCAGCAAATTGAGGCCAGACCTGGGCCATTTGGTCCCGTTCTTGTTCTATAGTTCCTACATCTGTAAACCAGACCCTTGGTATATGCAGATTTGACCAATTTGACCTAGGGTAAAATCTGGGACCATTTTCAAGAGTTGCTGTTTTGATTCGGGGTTTCGTTTTGCGTATTTTATATTCTAGATTTTTGTATCTGTGTTGTACCTCGATCATCCGACGTTTGTACGAACATATCGAGGGTTGTTGGTGATTTTGATGACGTGGTCCATAGGTTCTAACCTACAGGCCTTTAGCGTGCCGTTTTCATTATCCGATGTGATTTTAATACGCTTTGCGATACGTTATGATGTGTAGGTACCCCCACGAAGACTTTGAGAGGACAAGCAAGCGCGTGGCAGCGTCGGTAATGGAAAGCGAAAGCAAGGTGAATAGATTATATCCACGGGGTAAGTCGGGTGGATGGCGTATATCACCTCCGCAGTTCGATGTTTAGTATACTATATATATATATATAGCGTTAGGTGTGACATGGATATTCAAGATGTGTTTAGGTGTACTATGGTTAGATTAGGGTTTAGAAGTAAACTAGTATAGTTTCATAGTTGCAAACCCTAGAATATATTTACACCCGCATGCACACACATGCTTATTTGTTATTATACTTATACCTGGATGATGAGTATAATGGATGATATTTGGAGATGAGTCGATGAGATTGGGCATAGTGCCATGAGATCGGTGGTATGATGTGGTTCGTATTTGGAATACGACATGAGATTTTAGCGGGCCTTCGGATGTGTGTTTTACACACGCATTTATATTTACATAGATGGTATCGGTTTGTACTAGACTTAGCTCAGTACCCCAGTTCATGAGATATGATGATAAAGATACCAGTTAATAGATGAGATAAATGTGGTATTGACCCATACCCAGATTTGGGATGCCGTACGATGATTTGCCATACGAGCTCTATTTGGTGATAAGATCCACACTCATGACTCGAGGATATTATATGATATTGTATCGTACGCGGTACCATTGAGGCGGGATCACCAACTATTATATGTATATATATGTATCGACTCAGATTTATGTGGTTTCCATACCTCTTCCATTAGCTTATTAGTTAGATCTGTAGTTACCTTGTAGATGTTAGACTAGATCCGAGTCATACCTATTTCAAAAACTAACAAATCGTGAGTATTTTAAAGACAGGCAAAGGGATTCTACGGATAAAAGACGCATCTTTTCTTAAAAACACCGTAGCCCTTATTTTCCTAAAAAGCCCGATTCGTCTTCGTTCAAATGGCAAAACAGTATGACATAGATACATTGATGTAGATTCTGCACTGTTGTGTTTATTATTCATTTGCCGCATATTCTTATTGTTCGCATCGCATTGCTTGTTTAAACATGTTTATTCTTATATTAAAACCATGCAGTCAGGACACCAGCACCATTATCGATGATGCGTATGTTCCACGTACATCTGCTTGCCGGCTCACACACTTCATCATCGATAATTGCCATGTCACTACATTGTAGGACTGTTGCATTCAGGATATGACCCCTTGCATGACACATTTGTGTACATACATATTGTACACTCACATTTGCGTACATACACATTGCACACTCATATTTGCGTACACACATATTGTACACCCATACCTGCATACATATGTATTTGCACATACATAGATGATTCTGTCTTGATTTGGGATTTGGGAACCGCAAGATATATCTTAAAACTGCATTCATTTTAAAGGAGTGGTTTCCCTCAATTTATGCATATTAATATTCCTTGTAGCATAATATACTGATATGCTTACATTTCTTTTTTATGTCGCATACATCATGCTTTATGATTATACGCATTGAGATATGTTGTTTCCATGATATTTCTAGATTTGGGATCCGTTGGTATTTCAAAAGAGAGTATGTATTGTTTTAAAAACCCGGTTACCCTTGATATGATATTTCAGTGCGTCCACCATGTGTTTTCTCGGTTCTGAGAGTGACATGTGAAACCCGATTCGAGGAGGCGGATGAGGCCGATTGCGGGTACATAGTGGACCCGGTATGGTACCTCGGGGCGAGAACGGATCGCTGTGTTGCGGACGATGAACCTGGCAGAGGGACTACTACCTACCAGTGATTGTATTTGAGCTCGGCGGATATCCGGAGGATACCGACCGGAGTTGAGAGATGATACGGGCCGATCGGGACTGACAGAGCCCGATATTTGAGGATTTACGTGCCGATGCTTGGCACATGTTTCATGATGTTTTCGAGTTTCGATGCTGAACACTAGGTTCCATGATTTTGATGTGTCGCGAGGGACACACGTTGATTTATATCCTCTTACTTCCATGCATATGCTTTACGATATTTACATACATGATGTTTTGTGTCATTGGGTGACGCATGGATGAGATCCACATACATACATACATTGATTACATAGTTGGACGATATCCACATACTATTAGGCGTCATGATATAGTTGACACTGATTCATGTTGATTACATTGATCACACCTCATAGTTATGTTATGTTGCTACCTGAGGCACCGACACGAGCATTTGGTACTACACTTATGTATAGATGTTTACCCTTGCCACCTTATCATGCTTCAGACTTATTCATATTGAGGATATTATTATTACTGATCGTATTGACCTAGGATTGTGTCATACATATGATTTCTGCTCTGCAATGTTTTTTCTATTCACGAGTTGGCAACTCACCCCCGTTGTGCCACAGTTCTTGCAGGTTTTGCTGTACAGGTTTAATTGCGGTTTTTCTGGCACACTGCTTCCTTTCTGGGTGATTGCTTCAGTAGGAGGGTTCACTCGCAACGTAACCACCCTTGTATTTATTTTAATCAGTTGTACCTAGATATTCCATCAACTAGACATGTATTTATTTCAGACTTAGAAACTAGAGTTGTTTATTCTTTTGACCTTAGAGTCGCACGTTGTATTATTATGGATTTCATGCTGTTTTGAGTTTCCTTTTCAGTTTTGATCCCCACCCTTCGGCGCTGTATATTATATTACTTGCGTGGTTGTGACCGTCGATTGACGAAGAGCTAGCTCCCGCTTGGGGATGCCTTTTATCATTGTATATATACTCTTCATGTTGTACCCTGTTTGGGGCCAGTTTTTACAAAGGAAACTCTGCCAAAATTTTCAAAAAAGACTATAGATTTTAAAAATTCATATTCGGCTTACTTATTTAAAAACCTTGTTTTTTTTAAAACATGTTTTCTTTACTTCTTAAAAAACTAGTTTTCTTTATTTACTCCTTAAAATGGTTTTAGATTTCTGGGCTTTTGGCTTACTTGAATTAGATGAGGTCCTATAGACTTCATATGATTCAAGGGCCAGTCACGTGCTATTTCGGGTCATGACAAAGTTGGTATCAGAGCGCTAGGTTAACCTTGGTTCGAGTCTAAGTTTGACTATGCGGAGCTTACAGCGTTTATATATATAGGGAACTTAGGCTTGACCTTACGGAACTTAGACTTAGTCGAGTGGGTATTAGACCTGAACTTTCGTCGTGTAGGTTGACCTTGGTTGATGGAGTAGGTGACTTGAGGAGAGTGACGTACTGTGTGTATGTTCCGCGGTATACTTACGATACGCCACTCCACTTAAGGAGCCTTAGGATGTACATTTCCTTGCACAATATTATATTCATTCCTATGATCTATCCTCATCGATATTGGTTATGATTTTGCTACCACGATTACACGGGAAGAGAGAGCTACGGCTAGAGTTGCGTTAGCACGAGCTCGTCACGGACGAGGACAGACCTGGGCATGATTCCAGAGACGTACGATTGCATAAAGGTGTCGTTTTATTGTGTTTTCGCTCCACGAGCGTTGGACAGATCGTTTTTATGGGATTTCTCAGATATGCAGATCGGCACCAGAGGATCTGGCTACTGCTAGAGGCCAGCCAGAATGTGATGATCATTGATATATCGCTTATTCATGATGATTGAGGCACTGTTCAGAGTGCGGATGAATGAGCCAGTTGTTGCTGCGAACGATGAGATATTGCCCCAGATGTTGGAGCTATTGCAGTACGAGTTGTACTTAGAGATGTGATGGAAGGTCGCTATTCACCCGAGGATGAATGACTAGGACATGTGGTTCGTTCGCTTACCCCGATGCGAGATCATCAGGTAGATTGATTCCATGCTAGAGACGACTTCACGCAGGTACGTTGATCGTCGATGGAGACGATCGAATGTAAAGAACCCATTTCCAAGTTTAAAGTATTCGGAAGACAATGCAAGTAATGCTATGGACCCTCTAGAAAAATGAAACCCTAACTCGACGTAATGACCATGGAACGCCTTCAAACCTTAGGGTTTGTGGCAGTTTAGCGGTGCCATTTGTGAGGCTTGGGTTTGCCCTTCTACGGTTGGTCCACAGGTGCTGTGGCATGTACTGGAATACTATTAAATTGTACTCAAGGTGTTGATCTCTTGGGGGATCATAAGGTTTTGACAAATCGATCGGATGGTTCGACATCATTTAGATATCATGTGATGGGATACATTGCTTGGGAGACTCCAGATACGAGTATAACCATTGGAGAGCAGTCTATGCAACCATGAGAAGATGAGTCTGAATCCTTCGACATTGGAACAGAGTGGAGTAAAGGGTTCGTACGAGATCTTGATGAGATGACGTTCCACTCCGCTGACATCAGAGTTGTGATATGTCTACAGAGGCGTTGGGATGCGACCTATTTTCAAGAAAATGTTGTGCTGAGGACGCAGATGTCCAGAGAGCGAGAAAAGATTATGCAAGAGTACCAGCCTCCATACAGTTCGGCATAGGCGAGATCAGAAGAGACCTTGAGCAAGATTCCTTCCAGGACACTGCTGCGATAAGATTTTCACCCAGGATCAGATGTGTGATGTGTATTCAGAGGACCAGAGGTCGGCACCAGTGACGTGCTGCTTTACGAGTGGTCATGAGGATTGACCGAGAGATGACCAGAGAAGTGCCAGGATGGAATCGTCCCCGTTAGCACACCTGATAGGGCCGATGAGCCGATGGATTGCGACTGGTAATCCACAGAGAAGATAAGGGCCCAAAGACAGAGGACGCCAGACCGTGAGCAGAAGACAAATAGATATCTTGCGCTGCTAGCATTGGATGCACCGACACCTGCTCGACTTTGAAGGAGGATATATCGACGACGGTATTTATGATTTATGATTTGGTGATCCGATTATCGCGTATCTGTCACCTTGGATTTCGGTATTTTGGGCGATCTATTTGCATGATTTAGTCTTGATGACTGAGTTTCATGATATTTGTTTTCGTGCGCCATAGTTGCACCTACTGGATATTTATATTTTACGCATAGTTATTACACTTGAGATATGCTTTATACACCGTTGTGTTGATTTATGATTTGTGCACAGTTATTGAACCTGATATCGTTTTTGTGCCTTGGCTGCACATGCTTATGACTTCATGGATTTCATACAGTTGAGTTGATTTTATGCATATGATACGCACACGATTTGGTTTTTGCACTCGGTATAGTTCACATATGCTTGCAGTGCATTGATACATTTTTGTGAACCACAGTTGCACCTGACTTCGGTTTGATGTCATTCGATAAGTTGATTTTGATTTCATGCCTATATTATGCATGTGATTTAACTTATGCTTTCGGCATAGTTTTCATGCACTTTTAATGTTTTGATTTGGTTTGTGCATGCTGATACATATGGTTGTGAGATTATATACCACTGTATACCTGATTTGGATTGAGCCGTATTGTATACCGTCGATTTTGATTCTGATATTGATGTTGATTCCTTGCACTCCATGCATTTGATTTGGATTTTGCGCATGTTCGATGCTTGATATTGGATTTCGTGATTTCATGCATGTTGGATGCGGATGATTTAGATTTTATTCGTGCATGATGGATGCACCTGATATGGATTTTTGCACGTATTGAGCGCATGTTTTGAGATGCGATTTTGGTGCACACCCAATACACTAAATCGGGATTCTTCGTGCATGTCAGATGCACCTGATGTTGCTGTCAGGCACGCCCGTTGCCCTTGGCAGATGTTTCGTGCACACCCGTTACACTTAAATGTTGTTTCTGCGCACATGTATGGCGCATATTTGGATTTTGATTTCCGTGCGCACCAGACGCACGTATCATTCATATGCACATTTTGGGATTGATTTCTTAGGGAGCAGTACGTTTTTATGATATTTGCTATTTATTTTCATACTGAGCCGGACTAGTCAGAGGACAATACCTGAATATATTTTGCATGCATTGATAGTTATTGAAGGGATTTTCAAAAAGGGAGCTATAGTCTTAGTATATACCTATGTGTCTGGTATGACACGAAGCGTTTAAAATAAGGAAACCCTTCTAAATTGTTTTCAAAACGGCGGAACGCACATATTAAACAAAAGATATATACATATATGGTTATTTTCTTATAATAGACGTCTGCCACTATGCAGTGTTATGCGCATCGCACAACGACTTAAAATGTTTGGCATGTATTTCCTTCAGATATTTACATGTATAGTTCTGATTTATATCATATTGGTTTTGTTTTAGATTTGACATTATGTCTTTACCATGAGTCTGATGATTGCGGGATGCTTGACGGAGTTTTGTTTTTGAGTTATCTGCTCATTGTTCATGCGCATGCATTGTGCTATGATGCGTCTTATGTATTGATAATTTCGGAGCCCCGACGACTTGGACTTTTACTGAAATGTTTTAATATTTGAGGGGTTAAATTTAAATTCGGGGACCCAATTTTTTTAAGGGGGGAAGATTGTAACATTTCAAAAAAATAAAATATTATTTTTGGGAATTTTTATAATTTAATTATATTATATTGAAGATTTTAATAGGACGGTATAATTAAATACCGATAAATTTGGGAAAAATTTGGAAAATTATGGAAATCAATAAAAAGAGGGTGTTTTATGTGAATTATGCAAATTTTAAGTTTTTATAATTACTTATACGCTATTTTAGTGCTAGTCGCGATTAAAAATCGCTAATCACGGATTAAGCGTATTTTGTGCAAAACATGCACCATATCTTTTCACACTTGTGTTACATTTTCCTACATAGCTTTATCATCATTTTTCATTCTTTGCTTTGGGTTCACTATTGAGGAGAGAAGGAAAATAGAAAAGAATAGAATAGAATAAGGGAAAACATTATTAATTTTGGCATTGGCATGAGAGAGAAAGTTGAGGGGGTTATTTGACCTTGACCATTCTCTTTTCCCTTCATCTCTTTTCACCTTTATCCTCTCGCTTCTTTGTTGCTGTTGCTGACCCATTCCCTTCCCCTCTCTACCTCCTCAAATCACCACAATAAACACCTCAAAACCCAATACCTATTTCATTAAAAGATGCACAAGCTCAAGGGAAGCACATTGGACCAAGAAAAATCAAATTTTGGACACTTAGGGCAACTCAAGAATTTTCTTAAGTTGCCAAATGAGATATTTTCTGAACTTTTAGCTTAGTATTTCCTTTGATTTTACCCCTACGTTAGATTAGAATCGATATTGTGTGGTTTGGGTGAGCTTTGAAAATTCTAGTCAAGGTTAATGGAAATTGAGAGTTGTGATGTGAAATCGAGCTCAGTAAAGGCCACACAAACCCCTTAATGCTAGAATTCAGACCTAAACCAGAGACTAGAACCTCGGAATACGGATTTAGAAAACCCGATATCGGAAAATCATGGATTCTGTGGATGTAAAATGAAATCTGCTAATACCCGGAGCCTTTGAAAATTATTTTGCAAGGACAGTAATACCAGCAGGTGATTTAGAACATACCTTAAAGACCCCAGTCCTTACACCCTCTACTTGGCCGCAAATAAAAGCTTTCTGGCCGCAAATTGCGGCCAGACCTGGGCCATTTGGTCTCGTTCTTGTTCTGTAGTTCCTACATCTGTAAACTAGACCCTTGGTATATGCAGATTTGACAAATTTGACCTAGGGTAAAATCTGGGACCATTTTCAAGAGTTGCTGTTTTGATTCGGGGTTTCGTGTTGCGTATTTTATATTCTAGATTTTTGTATCTATGTTGTACCTCGATCATCCGACGTTTGTACAACGATGTCGAGGGTTGTTGGTGATTTTGATGACGTGGTCCATAGGTTCTAACCTACAGGCCTTTAGCATGCCGTTTTGATTTTTCGATGTGATTTTAATATGCTTTGCGATACGTTATGATGTGTAGGTACCCCACGAAGACTTTGAGACGACAAGCAATCGCGTGGCGGCGTCGGCAACGGAAAGCGAAAGCAAGGTGAATAGATTATATCTACAGGGGAAGTCGGGTGGATGGCGTATAGCACCCCCGCAGTTCGATGTTTAGTATACTATATATATATATATATATATATATATATATATATATATATATATATATATATATATGATAGCGTTAGGTGTGACATGGATATTCATGATGTGTTTAGGTGTACTATGGTTAGATTAGGGTTTAGAAGTAAACTAGTATAGTTTCCTAGTTGCGAACCCTAGAATAGATATACACCCACACCCACACACATGCTTATTTGTTATACTTATACCTGGATAATGAGGATAGTGGATGATATTTGGAGATGAGTCGATTAGATTGGGCATAGTGCCATGAGATCGGTGGTATGATGTGGTTCGTATTTGGAATACGATATGAGATTTTTGCGGGCCTTCGGACGCGTGTTTTACACACGCATTTATGTTTACATAGACTGTATCGGTTTGTACTAGACTTAGCTCAGTACCCGAGTTCATGAGATATGATGATAAAGATGCCAGTTAATTGATAAGATAAATGTGATATTGACCCGTACCCAGATTTGGGATGCCGTACGATGATTTTCCGTACGAGCTCTATTTGATGATAAGATCTGCACTCATGACTCGAGGATGTCATATGATATTGTATCATACGCGGTACCATTGAGGCGGGATCACCGACTATTATATGTATATATATATATATATATATATCAACTCAGATTTAGGTGGTTTCCATACCCCTTCCATTAGCTTATTAGTTAGATCTATAGTTACCTTGTAGATGTTAGACTAGACCCGAGTTATACCTATTTCAAAAACTAACGAATCACGAGTATTTTAAAGACTGGCAAAAGGATTCTACGGATATTTTCAAAAGATGCATCTTTTCTTAAAAACACTGTAGCCCTTATTTTCCTAAAGACCCCGATTCGCCTTCTTTCAAATGGCAAAATAGTATGACATATATACATTGATGTAGATTCTGCACTGTTGTGTTTATTATTCATTTGCCGCATATTCTTGTTGTTCGCATCGCATCGCATGTTTAAATATGTTTATTGTTATATTAAAACCATGCTGTCAGGACACCAGTACCATTATCGATGATGCGTATGTTCCACGTACACCTGCTTGCCGGCTCACACACTTCATCATCGATAATTGCCATGTCACTACACTGTAGGATTGTTGCATTCAGGATATGACCCTTTGCATGACACATTTGTGTACATAC
Organism: Agapanthus africanus; assembly: GCA_030015575.1. Classification (NCBI taxonomy): domain Eukaryota; kingdom Viridiplantae; phylum Streptophyta; class Magnoliopsida; order Asparagales; family Amaryllidaceae; genus Agapanthus; species Agapanthus africanus. Next base: position 476,348,372 of record CM057339.1, on the reverse strand, counting down.
ATATTGTACACTCACATTTGCATACATACATATTGTACACTCATATTTGCGTACACACATATTGTACACCCATACTTGCATACATATGTATTTGCACATACATAGATGATTCTGTCTTGATTTGGGATTTGGGAACCACAAGATATATCTTAAAACTATATTCATTTTAAAGGAGCGGTTTCCCTCAATATGTGCATATTACTATTCCTTGTAGCATGATATACTGATATACTTACATTTCTTTTATATGTCGCATACATCATGCTTTATGATTATACGCCTTGAGATATGTTGTTTCCATGATATTTCTGGATTTGGGAACCATGGGTATTTCAAAAGAGAGTATATATTATTTTAAAAACCCGGTTACCCTTGATATGATATTTCAGTGCGTCCATAATGTGTTTTCTCGGTTCCGAGAGCGACATGTGAAACCCGATTCGAGGAGGCGGATGAGGCCGATTGCGGGTACATGGTGGACCCGGTATGGTACCCCAGGGCGAGAACGGATCACTGTGTTGCAGAAAGTGAGCCTGGCAGAGTGACTACTACCTACCGGTGATTGTATTTGAGCTCGGCTGATATCCGAAGGATACCGACCGGAGTTGAGTGATGTTACGGGCCGATCCGTACTGACAGAGCCCGTGGGACGATCCGGACTGAAGGAGCCCAATATTTGAGGATTTACGTGCCGATGCTGGGCACAGGTTTCATGATGTTTTCGAGTGTCGATGCTGGACACTCAGGTTCCATGATTTTGATGTGTCGCGAGGGACACACGTTGATTTATATTCTCTTACTTCCATGCAAATGCTTTACGATATTTACATGCATGATGTTTTTGTAGGGTTGCTAGGCACACGTACAAGGGTCTACGAGGCATCAACCATGCCCGATTAAAAAAATTAGCTGTGCCGAACAACCCGAAGCCGGATCTTTAAACTAGAGATTAGGCGAAAACTAACATGCTAAACATTTTAACACTAAGTGAGAGGGATTACAACCTTTGTAGATCCGGTCCTTCACTTCTAAAGCTCTGTGTTGAAGTCCCTTCGCTGCGATCATCGGGTTCCGGACTCTCGAGAGGTTCCACGAAGAGAAAGATGCAGTCTTGCTTCCGATCTTCGATACAAACATGATCTATCTTGAAGTTTCATTAACACAAGCTAACACTCACTAAAATTGAGTGAACACTTTCATCTAAAGGGTAAGGGAAGATGAGGATGACGAAGTAGGATTTTTTGCTCTCTTTATTTATCTTTTTCTCACATATTTTCATCACAAAAATCAAAACAAGAAAGCTTTGCATGAAGAACTCAATGAAGAAGAAGAATAGTGATCCATTTCTTTTGTGATGAATAATGAAAAGAATTATATGATGAATAATGCAACCATGGTTGACTAAACCATTGTAGAGAATTAACCTAGGGCTAGGATTTGGGTTGGGTTAAGTATGAGTCATAGATAAAAATCTACACAAATATCTTTATCATGACAAAAGAAAAGCTTCTAGAATCAACTAGAAGTGTTAACCCTAATCCAAACCCTAATAATGTTTAAACTCCACTAAACAAGTTGCATTAGTTATCATATCATGTTACAATATTATATATCACATATATAATATTTATCGTAACAAAATAAAATAATACATTTAACATATATCGCATATATATCAATGTATTACCCGAGTGAGAAAAAGAATCTTTTAGTGAGCTAATATTAGTTAATGTAATTTAATATATCATATATATTATTATACATTAAATTATCGAATCAACACTTGATCCGACAATCCGGCTATATCGCATATAACCGACTAATATTTATCCGTACCGATTCATCGAATCAACACTTGATCCGATGACGCGGCTGATATCAAATATCGCGAGAATAGAATACGGTATCTAATATCGTATTATCCTCGGTCCCGCACATGTCACATATGTGCTCCTACTCCGTTTTGCCTGAGCCAAGAAACCTCTGTGTAGGACTCTAAAGAATCGTCAATACGCCGGCAGTAGGTGATGATCATATCAAACACCCACAAGCTGCAAGCGGTCAGCTAAACGTAACAGCCACCCAGGTATTGAGCGCTCAGAAGATCAACAAGCAAGCCTGTACATTCTCCTGTGAATCCAAACAGTAACACTCCCGTACAGTCCTGTCTCGTCGTCTGATATGTCGCATATCTCGCCTAGGGGTGGTAAACGTCAGACCCCAGTAGCTTGATAAGTCATGTCGATATGAGGTCTATAACGGTTCGAAAAACTACTGATAACACTTACCAGTAAATCTCAGCAACCCTGGCCAGGGATTTCCGGTTATAGCCAATCGAACACAGCACAACATCAACTCCCTATACCGGGAAAGATGAATCCCCTCCTATCGCTCATTGCCTCCATGTGATTCGGGACTGTACCCAAAAGCCACCTTTTTGCACGCCCTCTTGGACGTGGTATGATGGAAATCAAAGCACAGTGGGAATCACACAAGACTCTATGACGATCTCGGGTCAACAGACTACTCTGTACCAGTGTCACCGGAGAACTGCCATCTGACGTGAGGTATAATACCATCTGGGAGTTCTCAGCGAGTCCGTCCAATGTACCCAGTCTCTAATGAGCACCCATACACCATCCTTGATGTCAAACACCGATGGATATGGGATCATCCATCGCCCATCATATGGGTCAAGATGCGTATACGCTAGTCTACACTGGTGCATCGATGCCCTGTCTCGATACACCCTCAACTAGGAACAGTTATAGAATATACTCGTCGACTACCGTGGCCCCACTAGTATGATCTCAGCATAGTCCCAGTAGTCGAGTACATATCCTAAGGGCTTTATCAACATGTAATATAGAGACAATCAGAGTACATGTTAAGATAAAATACAACCAGATAGCATACTATCATGTCGAGCAAGAAAATCCTCCTTATATATGTCCCAGCATCCACCACAATATACATCGTATGTACAGTAATGGCATCTAGGGCATACATATAACTAACAATCTCCCACTTGCACCAGGGCCATCTGTTGTGGTATCATATACCCAACATTTAGCTGCGGTTGAAGTATCTCATACTCAACCATCCCATAAAAGTCTCTACTGGGAAAAAGGCCTTTTGAGTGGATCCGCGCTGTTGTCCTCTGTGTCTACTCTCCTAACCTCGATCTTCCTGGAGATCAACCGTCTCCTTGATCCAGAGATACTGCCTAAGAATTATATCTGGATTTCAGATGGGACGGTAGTTCCTTGGCTAAAGCCACAACTCCATTGTCACACAATGGTAGGAACGAAGTTCATCTCATGAACCTATATGTATCCAGACTGCCTCTTTGGTAGCATCCTTGGTAACGATGTATCTTGCCTTTAATCGTCTAGTATGTCACGGTATCTACCTTGGAACTCTTCCAACATACCGTCCTTCCACTGAGGGTAAAGACAATGCCTGCGACTGAAATTCAGTCGTCCTTATCACTCTGGAACCTTTCCAGTGATTCTCCCCAGGATCGATTGATAGTATCTCACTACAACTAGTGAGTATCCTAACATCCAATTAGATCTATCTCATAGATCCAAAACCCAGGATTTAGGAGGTATCACTTTGATCCTATATGGAGAATCCTTGTGCTAAGCGGAGATTGACCGAGCGTAGCATAGGAAACTCCTTCCCTATCAAGAGTATGTCATCCACGTACTCTACGAGGATCACCACCATACTCTCTACTACCTTTTTGCATATACAAGGTTCATCTACCATTTTGATGAAGTCAAACTCTTTGTTTAGCACAGCAAAACAGATGTTCCAACTCCGCGATGCCTGTTTTATCACATAAAACATCTTGCGCACGTTTCCGTTGCTCCCACTGTCTACGAAGCCCTATGGCTGTGTACTTATAGACGCTCTCTTCTAAAACATCATTTAGAAAAGCAGTCATGACACCCAACCACCAGATATCGTAGTCATGGTATGTAGCCGTGGCAAGTAGGATCTGGATGGACTTAAGCATAGCTTTGAAAGTCTCAACTTTTCCATGTACACCAAGTAATCTTCTCAAGATATACTCGCTCCTGATGGGGATTTAACCCTTCAGATAAAGCAACCAAAGTCCATACTTTGTTGGTGTATAAGGATTCCATCTCAGATCGATAAGCATCCAGCCATTCTTACAGAGTCCCACTCCTGAAGGCCAGCTCGAAACTAGTTGGGTCATCATCTCATGATGCAATCCCCGCTCCCACTGTCATAGAGAAACCGAAGTATCTCTCAGGTGGGTGAGGAACCCTGCTAGATCGGCGGAGAGGCTGCGGTTCGTTGGAAACTATTGAATCCTTTGGTTCTACCAAATCATCAGCTGCAGTTTGTATAGCTGGAACCATTCCAGTTCTACATAACAGACCTTGCCATGAGCTTGTCCGGATTTTGGTTTTAGACATTGGCCAGACAACCCTAAATCTTAACTAACTTAATATATGGGATCTTCCCATTCCATATTACATATGAAGTGGTAGGCAACTGATTTGATTTGAACCCTATTCAATAGGTATGCAGCTTCTCAAGTGCTTAACTCCCAAAAGGAAATAGGAAACTCAGTAGTACTCATCATAGAGCACACCATATCACATAGGGTGCTATTGCTCTGCCCCGATACACCGACGTGCTGTGGTGTATACGGAGGAGTAATGCTGAGAGAGAATCTTATTCTCCTTTAGAATAGTCCAGGAATTCCGTGCTCAAGTATTCTCCTCCTTGATCACATCAAAGGACATAATACTTTTACCCGTATTTTTGGTTCTCTACTTCTAACTTATATTCCGTGAATATCTCAAAAGCTTCGGACTTGTGTTTCAACAGGAACATATGTCTGAATCTTGAGAGATCATCAGAGAATGTAATGAAGTACAAAGAACCAGTCTTGGCATGTGTAGACAGGGGGCTTTCATACATCAGCATGTATCTATCCCAAGAGTTTACCAACTCTTTCTCTGTTTCCAATAAACAGAGCTGTGGTCATTTTATCTTTGTGACATGACTGGAAAGTTTCACAAGATGTAAATTCAAACAAATTTAAATATGCATCTAAATGTAACTTTGCTAGTCGGGTCGCACTGATATGACCTAGTCTACAATGCCTCAAGAAGTATCCGTTCATATCTGAACTCTTCCTCTCGTGTATGTTCTGTATACTAAGAACTGTAGTTTGATTTTGAACGTCAATGCTTTTAGATAACGTGCCTGAACCGATCAACTCTTGATATAGGAAATGTTCAAAACATTATCCAACAATACAAAATTATATCCTTCTTTATTAATAAAGAGACTGATATGATGTTGTATATCAGGTTCGATATTTAATAACATTTGTTCAGAATCAATGTATTCTGGTAATACAGGGTGATAGTGACCAACAGACTTGGCTGCAACACTTGCACCGTTTTCTGTCTCACGAAACTTATCACCCGTTCTCAGTTCTCTACCTATCTGTAGCCCATGTAACAGATTACATATGCGGGATCCTGATCAGGTATCACATACTCAGGACGTAAAGGATACTGAGAAACTGTTCTCTATAATGAACACACCCGAAGAAGATGCATCAGCATGCACTTTCTTCGTTTGGGCGGCACGGGAAATCTGGTATTCCCTAATTTCCTGCTCTGTCATATAACAATTATAAGTTGGAGCGGGACCAACGTTCCCCAGCTCAGTATAACAAGCGGGTTCGGTCAATATATCCGTTTTATTATCTTGATTAACGCGTGATATAGTCGCTACCTGGAGAGAGAGAGAAGAAAACAATCAGCGTATGCTCTTGCAAGATTAGATTGGTTATATAATATATCTAATCAGGATGTCTCCCACTGTTTTAATCAAATCTTCCTTCAAACCCTGAAAGGAAAGACTAGCCGGGATTAATTACACGCCACAAGTTCGCCAATCTTTCAGCCAGGCCAGTGTCGGTACTTTGAGGGAGGTCCCCCGTGCTTTCGCACGAACCTAATTAAAGTAAACCTCGTTTTCCCAGGGGTGTAACCCCGTTAACACCTTTCTAGACACCTACTTGATCGGTTAATTATAATGTGTAAAACTCTCTCAAGAGTAACTCTTACTCGCAGCGGGTATCGGGATCCAACTATCTCATAGAAGGTATGCAATCTCATTGCAAATTTCAAGACTTGAAATTCCCAATAATATTTTGCCCCTAGCGATCTATGACCTTAACTAAGTCAACAAACCATAAATTGCAAGTTAAGTTCAACCCGTACATTTCCCGATTGAATTAAACCCACCCGTACGATCCTTAACTGAGTCAACAAGGCCAAACGAATACCCTAATCCAATCACATCTCATGTTTTAGCAGATAAACATTATTTAGCTACCGTACACTATGCCTTAACTAAGTCAACAAATATAGCACGTGTTAGTTATATGTATGCCCTAGAGGCCATTACTGTACATACGATGTATATTGTAGTGGATGCTAGGACATATATAGGGAGGATTTTCTTGCTCGACATGATAGTATGCTATCTGGTTGTACTTTATCTTAACATGTACTCTGATTGTCTCTATATTACATGTTGATAATGTTAGTGTTTATGCCCTAGAAGGCCATTACTGTATCATACTAGCTTGTATATTACTTAATGGAAGCTTGGGATATTCATATGTATATAACAGTCTTGCTAAACATGGTAGTATGCTACTTGGTTTTTCTATCTTAATATGTGAGTGTACGTATTGATAGAGCTCTTAGGATCTTGCTTGTCTACCAGCGTTGTGATGGCAGTCACACTAGTGGGGGCTGGGTAGTCTACAAGCACATCCTTATTCAGGTCCCTGGTCGTTGGATTATCGAGACAGAGCATCGATACTCCGGAGTAGACTGGTGTGTACGCTTCTCATCCCAGTTGGGGAGATGGTCTGTCCCACAGCCGTCAGTACGTCGTACTGGAGATAGTATACAGGTGCTCGTTAGGTTACGGGTACACCGGACAGGACTCACAGGGAACTGTTGGTTGGTTTGATACCAGTCGTCAGTGAACAGTTCCCAGGTGACATGAGTACAGCGTAGTCCGTAGACTTGACACTGCTACTTCGCCTCGAGTGTGTCCCACTGTTCTTAGATTGCTACCCTACCACGGCTCAAAGGAGTCGTGCAAACAGGTAGCAGTTGGGTGCAGTCCCGAGCACTTGGAGGCAGTGGCGGTTAGACAGGATTCGTCCCTCCCGGTATTGGGAGTAGATATCGTGCTGTGTCAGAGAGCCATTACGCAAAGTCCCTGGCCAGGGCAAGCGAGATTTGCTGGTAGGTTCCAGTAGTTTCTCAGGGTGTAATGGGCTTCACTCCGACACGACTTATACCGCTATTAGGGGACTGACGCTTGCCGCCCCCTAGGCCCGATATGCGATAGTCTTGGACGAACGGACCGGACTGTATGGAGATTGTCACATCAGACTCAGTAGGAGTTCGGATGGGTTTTCTCATCGGCCTTCTTATCGACAACTACCTGGGGACCGTTACGTACAGCTAGTGCCGCTTGCGGTCTGTGGTTAAACCCACTGCCAGCGTAGTAGTCGAGTCTCTAGAGTCCCACACAGAGAGTTTCCTACTCCAGGCGAAACGATATAGAGGTTGCATGGTTTTGCGACAAAGGGTTCGGACGCATACGTGCGTTTACGCACGTACGACTTTCGGACAGTTTTTACCAGTCGGCTTTGGTTTAAGCCAGTTACTGGTATCCGGTTATTGGATTTTTACAGTCTAAAGTTTTTCCGTATTTTTGCGGATCGGAGGGGCGTTCTCGTAATTGTACGAGAAGCTTCTAGAAGATGTGACTAAGGAGGTTACTTTGGATGAGGTTGTGAGTCATGGTGGTGATTCATTCATTTCATTAATGCACATTTATTTCTTAATGACTCATGCTAATGAATCACCACTAGATATTTTATGAAGCATGCTTATTCATTTCTTTTATTCATTATTCTTAAAAAAGAATGCTTCATAATATATTATGATACACTCTCTCTCTTCTCTCATTATCTTATCTCATATTCTCTTTCCTCAAGCTCTCATCTTCAAACCCTAATCCTTACACCTCATGAGTTGAGATCAAAGGATTAGTTAGACTAAACAATCCATAACCTTCACTCTACATCATCCTTTCATCTTTGATTAGCAATCAAAGTTGATTAGTTACCTCAAGTTAGAGGTTTAGCTTGGAGTTTCGCTCTCGGGTGGATCGTCTACTACCTAGAGAAGGCCGAGGAGAACAAAGGAGGACACAAAGATGAAGGACTAGTTTCGATAGGTATAATCCCTAATCACAAGTGATAAGAAAATCTTTGGGTACGGTTATTTATAGTTTAGCTTCGATTTAAGCGGTTAGTCGATGTTCGTTCTTTAAACTTGATTGTTTTTGAAAATTCCGCCTCCCCATAAGTACTGGGGTGTACTACATCGACTTACAGTGGTATCAGAGCCTCGCTAAACACTAAATAATTTGATTGCAAATTTGTACGAATTTCGAACGAAAAATCAAAGCCGGAAAACCCTAAAAATTGCAAGTTTCTGTCGAATTTAAAACGATGTCAGAAAATTTTTCTGGTGTGTTCAGAAAGCTATAAAGGAGTCCAGGAGAACACCCAAGAAATTCGAGCCCATGAATCGGCAACTCGGCCGCGGAAGCGCGGCGGATCGGTGGGATCCGCCGCCCTTCCGCGGCGCTTTGGCCGAGTCATGGACTCATCTTTCTTGTGTGGGTCCCCTGTAAGTTTTGGGGTTTTCTGGAATATTTAATAATTGCTCAGGTTACTGTTTAACAGAGCAGATTTTGGAGCAATATTGATGTTGTTTAGTCGATCGAAATTTTACAGTATTTGCATATTGGATTATATCTGTGATTGTTTAATGTGTTCGTAAACCTCCCCCAACTGCTAGTATGTCGGTTGGCAGGGGGTTGCACATTTCTGAAATGGTTATATCTGTTTGTGCATATAAACTGTATTGGACTGTTGTGGTGTATAGCCGGGGTTAGCAATGGGTTATTGTTTAATTCATTTGTTGTAAATGTAATTTGTTGTAATATTATTTTCACGGGGCACTTCCAGGTTGTGGTCATAGCCACCGTTGTATTATTTCATTTTACTGTTTTTTGCTCCTAGGACTGACCCAAGGTGGGGTACACAGACTGCCGGGTGGGTAGTTTGCCGTACCCGTAGGGGTCGAGGGTGGGGTAACGGCTATTCATCACAACTGTGTAATCTGTCTTTTCTTGCAGGCTCAAAAGAAATACAGATTGCTTGCAAATCCAATATTGTTTATCTGTGTTCTGGAATGTATATCATTGCGTCAGACGAATGTAAAATATCTATATTTATTGTAGCTATTTAGACGTCACTTATGTTTTACACCCGCGCTAGCCCAGCCCCCGCTCTGTTGTTAGTTAAGTAACATAACGGGTGATGACGGGACCCAGTGGCGAATGCGGATGGCATAAGAGGACGTTGTATTTTCGTTGTTTTCTGCAATGATAGGTTAATGATGGGACGCATTATCTATAATGCAAAGTAAAACAAACCAAAGTTTAAATCGTTGGAACAATTTAAAAGAAACCACTCGGTTATTTTTAAAAACAGATATTTTTAAATGCGGAGCTTTAACCACTCCTTTTAAAAGCTATCAGGTTCCTTCGGTTATATCAAGTTCACTACGTTCACGGTTTCGCCAAAACCAGTCGTAGCCCTCCGTCATTTCATTTGGGTATTCAGTAGTATTCAAGCTATGCAGTTTTGGCCAACGTCATGGCATAGTGTTTGGTAACTGCTGGGTATTCATTTGTTGCATAGATAGATGAGTTGATTTGGGACAGTCGTATTATCATTTGGCCAACGTCAGGGATATATACGGATGGGTTCAAATTAACAAGATAATGATGGGTAGAACTTGACATGTGACTTATGACATTTTGACCAACGCCAAGGTCATAAGAGCATGGGGCAAAAATCCATATCGGGAATTTCTAAAGAAACTGAAATTTGCAAAGAGATGCATACCATTTTGAGTTTGATGAATGTTGGTAGCATTCCTACAACATTATCAGACGATGATATTTGGATCCCGATCCTACTGTGAGTATATGCTACTTATCAGGATATTCGTCACTTAACGATCAATGCTATAAACCTAGTAGGTGTCCAGAAAAGTGTCAGCGGGGTTACGCCCCCAGAGAAAAGAGGTTATTTAATTAAGGAACTTCGCGAAAGCGTTGGAAAACCTCCCTCGAAGTATCGACACCGGCCTGGCTGAACGGTTAAGCAAGTATTGTACGGTGAGAATAGTCTTGGCTAATTCTTCTTTTATGGTTTGAGGAAGTATTCGAGAAACAGTGGGAGCCATCCAGTTTAGATAAACTAAAAACCACTCTAAAACTTGCAAGAGCATCATGCTAAAGAGTTTTCTTCTCTCTCTCCTAATTGCAGCGACCCTGAAAATGACTGGACTTAAGTTACTTTTAGAGAAAAATATACTGACGGGGCCAAACTATAAAGATTGGCTGCGGAATGTCAAGATGGCTTTGACCTATGACAAACTGGGGTACGTCCTCACCGCTACGGCACCTGCTGTCCCTGGTCCCAAATCCAGTAATGCGGATAAGGAAATCCGCAAAACCTGGGATTTAGATTGCGCGAGAGCCAAGTGCATCGTGCTTGCCTCGATGAACAATGAACATCAGAGGAGGCACGAGGATATGTCCCTTGATGGCATATTTCTCCATACAAAGGAACTTTATGGAGAGCAATCTCGTATAGCAAGATACGAGACCTCTAAGAAATTGTTTCGAGCGAGGTTGGCTGTCGGATCATCGGTAGGTGAACATGTCCTACAGATGATTGGCTATATAGAAGAGCTCGCAGACCTTGGGACGACTTTGGATAATGAGCTCTATACAGACCTTGTTCTCCAGTCCCTTCCTCCCACCTACGCCCAGTTTATCCTCAACTTCAATCTTCAAGGAAAAGAAGTTGAACTTGCGGAACTCCTGAACATGTTAAGGAGTGCGGAGGGCACCTTGCAGAAGGCAAGGGAAACACCCGCTATGTTTGTTGGCGGTTCATCTTCTTCCGGGTCCAAGGCAAGGGCCAAAGGAAGGAAGAAGAAGGCCGCACCCAGACCTAGAGGAGGTGTTAGTAAGGTGGGAGGGAAGGGAAAGAAAAAGAAAGCAGTACCGATAGTTGGCCAGGATGAGTGCTTCCATTGTCACAGGAAAAGGGCACTGGAAGAAGGATTGCAAGGCGTGGAACGCCAAGAACCAGGAACCGAAGCAAGCTGTGGCTTCGACTTCAGGTGTGTTTGTAATTGAGAATTGTCTGTCGATCAACTCTACTTCCTGGGTATTGGATACCGGGTCAGGATCTCATATTTGCAATTCATTGCAGGCACTGAGAAACCGTAGAGTGCTGAAGGAAGGTGATATGATCCTCAGGGTTGCTAACGGAGCTAGCGTGGGAGCTGCGTCCATCAGGGATTATCACCTAGGATTGACGAGTGGACACATTTTGGTTTTACATAACTGTTATTTTGTACCCAGCTTAACGTGTAATATCATATCAGTTTCCTTGTTATCAAATAAAGGTTATGATTTCACGTTTGTAAGAGATGTTGTCAACATCCACCTTAATCATGGTTTGATTGGGTCCGGTACTCTAAATAACGGCATATATGTTTTAAACCAACTCCAAATTTTCAAAGTCCAAAACACACTAAAAAGAAAGTCTCCAGATTTGAATAAAGCTTTCTTATGGCATTGTAGACTGGGTCACATCAATGAGAGAAGGTTGACTAAGTTGCATAGAGAAGGATATTTGGACACGTTCGAATATCAAACTTATGACACTTGTCAATCTTGTCTCAAAGGAAAGATGACAAAGACTCCATTTACTGGACATGGAGTAAGAGCGAGCGAGCTCTTAGGACTCATACACAGTGATGTATGTGGTCCAATGTCTACACATGCGAGAGGTGGTTATTCCTACTTCATTACTTTTACAGATGATTTCTCTAGGTATGGATATGTTTTCTTAATGAAGCATAAATCAGAGGCCTTTGAGAAATTCCTGGAATTCAAGAGTGAAGCGGAAAACCAAACAGGCAAAAGTATTAAGACACTGAGATCTGATCGAGGTGGAGAATACTTAAGTGCCGAGTTCCTAGGTTACCTAAAAGAGAAAGGAATTCTCTCTCAGCTTACTCCTCCATACACTCCACAGCACAACGGTGTATCGGAGAGACGGAATCGAACCCTATTGGATATGGTACGATCCATGATAAGTAATGCTGAGTTACCGCGATCTTTCTGGGGATATGCGCTAGAATCAGCGACATATATTTTGAACAGAGTTCCAACCAAAACTGTGCCTACCACACCATATCAGATGTGGAGTGGGAAGAAACCCTATCTTCAGTATATAAGGATTTGTGGATGTCCAGCTTTTGTAAAAAAGCAGCATGTGGACAAGCTCGAGGCACGATCAGTACTGTGTAAGCTTGTAGGATATCCAAAGAACTCTAAGGGATATTGCTTCTATTACGCAGAGGAACAAAAGGTTTTTGTTTCTCGTAATGCCCATTTTCTAGAACAACAAGTTTTAGAAAAGGATACAAATGGGAGCGAAATAGAACTGGAAGAAATTCCAGAACCACAAGCTGCTACTGAAAGTTTGGTAGAACCAGAGGTTCAAGAAGAACAGAACATTCCCGCACCCCTCCGCAGGAGTAGTAGGCCGTCTCATCCGCCTGAGAGATACTACGGTTTTCTCATAGACGGGGATAGAGAGGATTGCATCATAGATGATGATGAACCTACTGACTTCCAGCAGGCCATCCAGAGCGGCGACTCGGTACGATGGCTAGATGCAATGCGGACCGAAATGGAGTCCATGTACACCAACAAAGTATGGACTTTGGACTTTGCTCCAGATGGGGTAAAACCCATAGGATGCAAATGGATCTTCAAGAAAAAGATTGGTGTAGATGGACAGGTGGAAACCTATAAGGCTAGACTTGTTGCAAAGGGTTTTCGTCAAAGACCTGGTTTGGACTATGACGAAACTTTTTCTCCAGTGGCTATGCTCAAATCCATTCGGGTCCTTCTTGCTATTGCTGCCTTCCATGATTATGAAATCTGGCAGATGGACGTAAAGACGGCTTTTCTGAATGGAAATTTAGAAGAGAGCGTCTATATGGATCAGCCAGAGGGTTTCAATCAGAGTGGGAGCAGCGGGAAAGTATGCAAGCTGCTTAAGTCTATTTATGGACTAAAGCAGGCATCGCGGAGTTGGAACATCTGTTTTGATGAGACAGTCAAAGAATATGACTTTATCAAAAATCCAGATGAGCCGTGCATATATAGTAAAGTTGTGGCCAGAAGTGTCGTATTCCTCGTCTTGTACGTGGATGACATTCTATTGATAGGAAATGACATTCCTATGCTACAATCTGTCAAAGGATTCTTGTCACACAGGTTCTCCATGAAAGACCTGGGTGATGCCTCTTACATTCTGGGGATCCGGATCTATCGTGATAGATCCAAGAGGATGTTGGGACTTTCGCAGTCCAGGTATATCGACACTGTACTGAAAAGATTCAGTATGGAAGATTCTAAGCGCGGTAATCTACCGGCTTGTCACGGAATCACCCTCTCCAAAGAGATGTCTCCCAAGACTGATTTGGAAAGGGAACGCATGTCAATTATACCCTACGCTTCTGCGGTAGGCTCTATAATGTATGCGATGTTGTGTACCAGACCAGATGTAGCTTACGCACTGAGCGTGGTAAGCCGGTATCAGTCAGACCCAGGGGAGAAACACTGGATAGCAGTAAAGAACGTTCTCAAGTACCTGAGGAGGACTAAGGAGATGTTCTTGGTTTACGGCGGAAAAGACCTCAGGTTGGAGGCCTTTGCTGATTCCGGCTTCCAGAGTGACAAGGACGATTCCAAGTCCATGTCGGGTTATGTCTTTACCCTCAATGGAGGGGCGGTGTGCTGGAGGAGCTCCAAGCAGGACACCGTTGCTGACTCGACGATGGAAGCGGAGTATATAGCTGCTTGCGATGCCGCAAAAGAAGCAGTCTGGATGAAGAAGTTCCTAACAGAACTTCAGGTGGTTCCTACCATAGTTGATCCAATACCTCTGTATTGCGACAACAACGGAGCTATAGCTTTAGCGAAGGAACCAAGGTCCCATCAGAAGTCCAGACACATCTTGAGGCGGTATCACCTGATCAGGGAGATCATTGATCGTCAGGAGATCGAGGTTCGGAGAGTTGCTTCAGAAGAGAACATTGCTGATCCATTCACGAAGGCCCTTCCTCAGATTCAGTTCGAGAGGCTACTCGAGATCATTGGTCTACGATATGCCAGTACATGGCCCTAGTGCAAGTGGGAGATTGTTAGTGTTTATGCCCTAGAAGGCCATTACTGTATCATACTAGCTTGTATATTACTTAATGGAAGCTTGGGATATTCACATGTATATAACAGTCTTGCTAAACATGGTAGTATGCTACTTGGTTTTTCTATCTTAATATGCGAGTGTACGTATTGATAGAGCTCTTAGGATCTTGCTTGTCTACCAGCGTTGTGATGGCAGTCACACTAGTGGGGGCTGGGTAGTCTACAAGCACATCCTTATTCAGGTCCCTGGTCGTTGGATTATCGAGACAGAGCATCGATACTCCGGAGTAGACTGGTGTGTACGCTTCTCATCCCAGTTGGGGAGATGGTCTGTCCCACAGCCGTCAGTACGTCGTACTGGAGATAGTATACAGGTGCTCGTTAGGTTACGGGTACACCGGACAGGACTCACAAGGAACTGTTGGTTGGTTTGATACCAGTCGTCAGTGAACAGTTCCCAGGTGACATGAGTACAGCGTAGTCCGCAGACTTGACACTGCTACTTCGCCTCGAGTGTGTCCCACTGTTCTTAGATTGCTACCCTACCACGGCTCAAAGGAGTCGTGCAAACAGGTAGCAGTTGGGTGCAGTCCCGAGCACTTGGAGGCAGTGGCGGTTAGACAGGATTCGTCCCTCCCGGTATTGGGAGTAGATATCGTGCTGTGTCAGAGAGCCATTACGCAAAGTCCCTGGCTAGGGCAAGCGAGATTTGCTGGTAGGTTCCAGTAGTTTCTCAGGGTGTAATGGGCTTCACTCCGACACGACTTATACCGCTATTAGGGGACTGACGCTTGCCGCCCCCCTAGGCCCGATATGCGATAGTCTTGGACGAACGGACCGGACTGTATGGAGATTGTCACATCAGACTCAGTAGGAGTTCGGATGGGTTTTCTCATCGGCCTTCTTATCGACAACTACCTGGGGACCGTTACGTACAGCTAGTGCCGCTTGCGGTCTGTGGTTAAACCCACTGCCAGCGTAGTAGTCGAGTCTCTAGAGTCCCACACAGAGAGTTTCCTACTCCAGGCGAAACGATATAGAGGTTGCATGGTTTTGCGACAAAGGGTTCGGACGCATACGTGCGTTTACGCACGTACGACTTTCGGACAGTTTTTACCAGTCGGCTTTGGTTTAAGCCAGTTACTGGTATCCGGTTATTGGATTTTTACAGTCTAAAGTTTTTCCGTATTTTTGCGGATCGGAGGGGCGTTCTCGTAATTGTACGAGAAGCTTCTAGAAGATGTGACTAAGGAGGTTACTTTGGATGAGGTTGTGAGTCATGGTGGTGATTCATTCATTTCATTAATGCACATTTATTGCTTAATGACTCATGCTATTGAATCACCACTAGATATTTTATGAAGCATGCTTATTCATTTCTTTTATTCATTATTCTTAAAAAAGAATGCTTCATAATATATTATGATACACTCTCTCTCTTCTCTCATTATCTTATCTCATATTCTCTCTCCTCAAGCTCTCATCTTCAAACCCTAATCCTTACACCTCATGAGTTGAGATCAAAGGATTAGTTAGAATAAACAATCCATAACCTTCACTCTACATCATCCTTTCATCTTTGATTAGCAATCAAAGTTGATTAGTTACCTCAAGTTAGAGGTTTAGCTTGGAGTTTCGCTCTCGGGTGGATCGTCTACTACCTAGAGAAGGCCGAGGAGAACAAAGGAGGACACAAAGACGAAGGACTAGTTTCGATAGATATAATCCCTAATCACAAGTGATAAGAAAATCTTTGTGTACGGTTATTTATAGTTTAGCTTCGATTTAAGCGGTTAGTCGATGTTCGTTCTTTAAACTTGATTGTTTTTGAAAATTCCGCCTCCCCATAAGTACTGGGGTGTACTACATCGACTTACAGATAAAGCCCTTCGGATATGTACTCGACTACTGGGACTATGATGAGATCATACTAGTGGGGCCACGGTAGTCGACGAGTACATCCTATAACTGTTCCTAGTCGAGGGTGTATCGAGACAGGGCATCGATACACCAGAGTAGACTAGCGTATACGCATCTTGATCTATATGATGGGCGATGGATGATCCCATATCCATCGGTGTTTGACATCAAGGATGGTGTACGGGTGCTCAGTGGAGACTGGGTACACTGGACGGACTCGCCGAGAACTCCCAGATGGTATTATACCTCACGTCAGATGGCAGTTCTCCGGTGACACTGGTACAGAGTAGTCTGTTGACCCGAGATCGTCATAGAGTCTTATGTGATTCCCACTGTGCTTTGATTTCCATCATACCACGTCCAAGAGGCCGTGCAAAAAGGTGGCTTTTGGGTACAGTCCCGAATCACATGGAGGCAATGAGCGATAGAAGGGGATTCGTCTCTCCCGGTATAGGGAGTTGATGTTGTGCTGTGTTCGATTGGCTATAACCGGAAATCCCTGGCCAGGGTTGCTGAGATTTACTGCTAAGTGTTATCAGTAGTTTCTCGAACCGTTATAGACCTCATATCGACACGACTTATCGAGCTACTGGGGTCTGACGTTCACCACCCCTAGGCGAGATATGCGACATATCAGACGACGAGACCGGACTGTATGGGAGTGTTACTGTTTGGATTCATAGGAGAATGTACAGGCTTGCTTGTTGATCTTCTGAGCGCTCAATACCTGGGAAGCTGTTAGCTGACCGCTTGCAGCTTGTGGGTGTTTGATACGATCATCACCTACTACCGGCGTATTGACGATTCTTTAGAGTCCTACACAGAGGTTTCTTGGCTCAAGCAAAACGGAGTAGGAGCACATATGTGATATGTGCGGGACCGAGGATAATACGATATGAGATACCGTATTCTATTCTCGCGATATTTGATATCAGCCGGGTCATCGGATCAAGTGTTGATTCGATGAATCGGTATGGATAAATATTAGTCGGTTATATGCGATATAGCCGGATTGTTGGATCAAGTGTTGATTCGATAATTTAATGTATAATAATATATATGATATATTAAATGACATTAACTAATATTAGCTCACTAAAAGATTCTTTTTCTCACTCGGATAATACATTGATATATATGCGATATATGTTAATTGTATTATTTTATTTGGTTACAATAAATATTATATATGTGATATATAATATTGTAACATGATATGATAACTAATGCAACATGTTTAGTAAAGATTAGGGTTTGATTTGGGTTAATGAATTCTAGTAGATTCTAGAAGGTTTTCCTTTATGTTTTGGAAAAGATATTTTCAAGTGACTCATTCTTAACTCAACCCAAACCCTAACCCTTGGTTAATTCTCTACAATGGTTAAGTTGACCATGGTTGCATTATTCATTATATTATTTCTTTTTCTATTCATCACAAAAGGATTCTTATGATATTGTTCATCTTCTTCCTTCATTCTTTCATGAAAAAGCTTACTAGCTTTTTCCAAGTGATGAATAAATATGAGAAAAAGATAAATAAAGAGAGCAAAAATCCTACTTCATCATCCTCATCTTCCCTTGCCATTTAGATGAGGGTGTTCACATCATTTCATGAGTGTTAGCTTGTGTTAACGAAACTTCAAGGTAGATCATCTTAGTATCGAAGATCGGAAGCAAAGGTTGCATCTTTCTCTTCGTGGAACCTCTCGAGAGTCCGGAACCCGATGATCGCAGCGAAGGGACCACAACACGGAGCATATGAAGTGAAGGACCGGATCTATAAAGGTTGTAATCCCTTTCACTTAGTGTTAAATTTGTTAACATGTTAGTTTTCGCCTAATATCTAGTTTAAAGATCCGTATTCGGGTTGTTCGGCACGGCTAAATTTTAAATCAGGCATGGTTGATGCCTCGTAGACTCTTGTGCGCGTGCCTAGCAACCCTACAGTAGTATCAGAGCTACTAGGCATTGGATGTCGACCTATGGGGGGTTCTCACTGTGTGACAGTGTGGCGAAGAATAGGCTCTTACCCTCAGGGTGTCCCGAGACCGGAAGGTGTTCCGGCGGGTTGTAGACCTCGCGAGGGGGCATGCGTAAAAAGTAGTGGCTGAGGGACCCGTTGGTGCCACGGCGACCCCATTGGATGGGGTGGCTGCCTGACCTACAGTGGTATCAGAGCCAAGCTAGAGCTTTAGGCGAAGTCTAGACGAAGTTTAAAGTCCGATCGAACCTGGAAAACCCGATATACCCTAGTTTCTGGAAAAATTTTCAAAACTGTGATTTTTTCCAAATTAAAAATGCTCAAAAAAATCAGCATGGAAATATAAGAGTTACTACGAAGCACGTGCGCCTGATTCCACCAAAGCGCGGCGGAACCGCGGCACAAGCATGGCTTGAGCGGCGGTTCCGCGGCACTTTAGTCACTTCACTGTTTGAAATTTGCACAGTAATTCTTGTCTTTTAGTGCTGTATTTTCTGGGAATTTTTAATATTTATTCAACTGTTGAATTTTCTGGGTTGTATTGGGGATTCGATGATTCGATCGGGAACTTTAACTGCGTCTTTTGTGTTTAGTCCGGATAACTTTTAGAAACTGTTAAAAAGTTCGAACGGATATCAATAACTCACTTTTTCCCCTGTCGGAAAATTTTTCAAAAGTTGGATTTTTTCTCGTGCTTAAGAACGTTCTAAGTCGTGCAAGTAACGCGGTGGACCCTCTAGAAGACAACAAACCTTAACTCGATTATGTGACCGTCTTGAACTGCCTTTTGAACCTTAGGGTTTGGGGCAGTACGGTATGCCACATGTGAGGCGTTGGCTTGACCCTTCTACGGCTGGACCATTGGTACTGTGGCATGTGATGGATGTTTTTAAACTGATTTCAAGTGTTGAGATATATTGGGGAAATCTTGGGTGTTTGATGATTCGATCGGAAAGTTTAACTTTGTCTATTTATCTGGAATGTGATACAATATTTGGAATCCACAGGTAGTTACGAGATAACTGATTTGAATATTATAGACATAGCAGTTTAGTCTCAGATGATCGGTTGCCACAGAATTTTGATATGATCAAAAGTCCGTCGCAATCACGTAGTGTACGCGGATACTCGCCGGGTAAACTTAATAGACAGCTACGCCCCATAGCCCCGACCAAGTGACTGTAGGAGAACCCCGTCACCGAAAGCATCCGTTCGGGTGCTCGCGGTAGCGGTGTTCCGCCTTGGTGCACTTCGTCGACGGTATCGGGGGTGCGGCCGTCTACTAAAGTTTGCGACGAGCACTCGATCAGTTTTTCGGGAATCTTGTTGAATTGCCCGACTTGATATTGAAAAGAGTTTTCGATAATGAGACTAAAATGCGGGGTTTATAATTGTTAGGCATGAGATGTCTAAGGAATTCATTTGGTTAGGCATGCGATGTCTAAAGAGGTTGCGGATTCCAACTGTTGTAGTTTTACACTTTCTTTTCTGTAACCGTAAGTGTAGTATGTGGTGTATCGCCGGCTTCGTTGCTATACATCAACGACAATCGGGATACGCATACTTTCTTACGTTGATTATATGAGATATTATGTGTTGCTGTGATGTGTTGTATTGGATCGTCGCTTTTGAATAGCCGGGGTTTTATGTGAGATGAGAGTTTTTTCTTTTTCATTCATGTAAAATTCATTTGTATATAATATTCTTTTATTGGGGCACTTCCAGGTTGCGGAAGATGTCACCGTTGTATATTATTTACTTTTCCGCATTAGGTAGACCCAAGGCGGGGAGCACAAGTAACCGGGTTCTAAGGTCCAGTGGGAGACCATCTCGAGGAGTCGAGACCCGGTCTCCTAACCCTAGAATTGGCAGTGTTACTTGCCGCTCTCGTAGGGGTCTAGGGATGTGTGTTTGGCTATTCATCGCGACCGTGGAATCCGTGTTTTATACAGGCTTGTATTGAAAACACGGACGTCCTAGTATATCCAATATTTCATATATGTTCTTCTGCTGCAATGTTCTGTGATGAGATCATATTACTGCCTGAGACGAATGTTTATATTATATATATGAGACATATGTTATATTGCAGATTTCGTTTCAAAAGAGATGCTTATGAAGCATATTAAAATGGGACTTCATTAATGAGATTAATGAAATAAAAGAAACCTAAAATGTTGTAGAAACTTGTTTATAAAAACTGGTAGCTCTAGTTGTTGCTTTGCATAGCGGTGTTCCTTGTAGAACATCCAGCACCTTATTCGATAAGGAAAGGACCGAGATCCCTTCACCGGGAGTGACTCCCTTAGCAATAACTGGCAGATGCTACAAACTCGGTTTGTCTTTTGATTGCTTCTATAGTTCTTGCTTTGCACAGCGGTATATATGATATATCCGGCACCTTATTCGATGAGGAAAGGGCCGACGATCCCTTCACCGGGAGTGACCCCTTTAGCAAAACTAGAAAAGCCTCCAAAACATTCCATTTAAAATCACTCGATTCTACAACGATATCAAGTTCATTACGCAAAGGGTTTTCTTAAAAACCTGTCGTAGCCCTCCGACATTTCAGATAAGTTGTATATAGTATTCGTGCTACATTTGTTGGCTTTCGTCAAGGTGTAGTGTGCGGTAGCTATATGCTGCTTATCTGCTGCATACGATGTGATTGGATGAGGATAGTCGTGCGGCTTTGTTGGCTTTCGTCAAGGGTCGTGCGGGTGGGTTTAATTCAATCAAGAAATGTACGGGTTGAACTTGACTAGCGGGCTATGGTTTGTTGGCTTTCGTCAAGGTCATAGCACGTTAGGGGCAAAATTATCGGGAATTTCAAGTGTTGAAATTTGCAATGAGATTGCATACATTCTATGAGATAGTTGGATCCCGATACCCGCTGCGAGTAAGAGTTACTCCTGGGAGAGTTTTACACATTACAATTAGCCGATCAAGTAGGTGTCTAGAAAGGTGTTAACGGGGTTACGCCCCTGGGAAAATGAGGTTTACTTTAATTAGGTTCGTGCGAATGCACGGGGGACCTCCCTCAAAGTACCGACACTGGCCTGGCTGAAAGATTGGGGAACTTGTAGCGTGTAATTAATCCCGGCTAGTCTTTCCTTTTAGGGTTTGAAGGAAGATTTGATTAAAACAGTGGGAGACATCCTGATTAGATATATTAGATAACCAATCTAATCTTGCAAGAGCATACGCTGAGTGTTTTCTTCTCTCTCTCTCCAGGTAGCGACTATATCACGCCTTAATCAAGATAATAAAATGGATATATTGACCGAACCCGCTTGTTATACTGAGCTGGGGAACGTTGGTCCCGCTCCAACTTATAATTGTTATAAGACAGAGCAGGAAATTGGGGAATACCAGATTTCCCGTGCCGCCCAAACGAAGTACATGTTGATGCATCATCTTCGGGTGTGAGTTCATTACACAGAACTGTTTCTCAGTATCCTTTACGTCCTGGGTGTAGGGTTCCTAGGCATCCTATAGAGGTCTCACAAGGCATCAACCATGCCATTTTACAAAAATATGGTGCCGAGAAACCCTAGTTAACGGATCGTTGCTAGAAATCTAGGCGAAAAAGTAAACTAGTTAACACTTAACTACTAGAATACGGAAATTACAACCTTTGTAGATCCGGATATCCACCTCCACGGCTCCGCAACGAAGTCTCCTCGCTGTCTAAGTCGAACCCCGGGCTCTAGCGTCGGCTTCATCGGAGAATGAACGGGCTTGGTCATCGACGACAATGCCGAAGATGATCTACGTCGAGGCATCGCTAGATCAAGCTCCCACTTCACAAAGTGATGAAACTGTGAAGAAAACACACTCTACTACTTGGCAAGAGGTAGAGGATGAAGAAATAGGAGGTGGGTTCTCTTTAGAATTGGATTTCTCACTCTTAAGCTCAAGTTGCCATTGATGGCCTCAAGGTTTCAAACTTGAAGATGAGCTAGAATTATGATAAATCTTTTTCAATAATGAAATAAAATTAATACTTATCATAATATAACTAAGGTTAAGTGTAGAGAGCAAACCATGGTAAGTGGGAATAGTTAGGGTTTAGCATGAAGACAAAATGGTCTTTGAGTCAAACCTTCATGAAGCTTCATCAAGCTTCATGACAAAAAGGAAAACCATTTTGTTTTCATAAAATTATTTAAATAAATAAGAATGGATAAATAAATGAGAGAGTAAAACAAAACCCTAATTATCTACTTAACCATGGTTTTATTCTTTACACTTAACCATTTAAACATGCATCATCAAACATGATACAAACAAGTGCACAAAAGTATATCACATATACATCATGCACATCAAGTTAGAAAATCCATATAAAGTGAACCAATACTAGCTAATGCAAAGTAATATATCAAATATATAATTATGCATTAAATCATTAAATCAACATTTGATTCAATGATCCGGTCATGTCGCACATAACCGACTAGAATCCAATGTATCGATTTATCGAATCAATGATTCGATAACTAGGTCATATCGAATATAACCAATCGAAACATATATCACGAGAATGAAATGCGGTATCACATACACGCATTATTCTCGGTCCTGCACATATGTCATATGCGCTCCTATTTCGTTTCGCTTGAGCCAGGAAACCTCTGTGTAGGACTCTAAAGACTCGTCAATACGCCGGTAGCAGATGATGATCATATCAAGCATCCACAAGCCGCAAGCGGTCTGCTAAACGTAACGGCCACCCGGGTATTGAGCGATCAGAAGATCGACGAGCTAGCCCGCTCACACTCCTGTGAATCCAACCAGTAACACTTACCGTACAGTCCGGTCTGTTCGTCTGATACGTCGCATATCAAGTCTAGGGGTGGTAAACGTCAGACCCCAATACTCGATAAGTCGTGCCTATGTGAGGCTCATAACGTGTCGAGAAACTACTGGTAACACTTACCAGCAAATCTTTGATCAGCCCTGGCCAGGGACTTCCCTGTTACGGCCAATCGAGCACAGCGCAACATCAACCCCCAATACCGGGAGAGACGAAACCCCTCCTATCGCTCATTGCCTCCATGTGACTCGGGACTGTACCCAAAGACCACCGTTTTGCACGCCCTCATGGACGTGGTAAGGTGGAGATCAAAGCACAGTGGGAATCACACAAGACTCTATGACGATCTCGGGTCTACAGACTAACCTGTACAAATGTCACCTGAGAACTGCCATCTGACGTGAGGTATAATACCATCTGGGAGTTCTCGGCGAGTCCGTCCAGTGTACCCAGTCTCCACTGAGCACCCGTACACCATCTCTGATGTCAAACACCAATGGATATGGGATCATCCATCGCCCATCTCATGGGTCGAGAAGCGTATACGCTAGTCTACTCTGGTATATCGATGCCCCGTCTCGATATACCCACGACTAGGGACCTTGAAGGATGTACTTATGGACTACCATGTCCCCACTAGTATGATCTGCATCATAGTCCAGGTAGTCAAGTACACATCCTAAGGGCTTTACCAACATGTAACCATAAGACAGTTTAAAGAGACTAGTGTACATGTTAAGATAAAAAGTAACCAGATAGCATACTATCATATCGAGCAAGAAAGTCATCTCTATATATGTCCAAGCATCCAGTATAATATACATCATCTGTACAATACTGGCCTCTAGAGCATACATACAACTAACAATCTCCCACTTGCACTAGGGCCAGCTGCTGTAGTATCGCATACCGAGCATCCCGAAGAGTCTCTCAAACTGTATCTGGGGAATGGCCTTCGTGAGTGGATCCGCCGTGTTGTTCTTCGTGTCAACCCTCCTGACCTCGATCTCCCGGCGATCAACTATCTCCCGGATCTGGTGATACCGCCTCAGAATATGCCTGGATCGCTGATGGGACCTGGGTTCCTTGGCCAAAGCCACCGCTCCATTGTTATCGCAATACAAAGGTATTGGATGCTCAATGGATGGAACCACTCCAAGTTCAGTAATGAACTTCTTGATCCAGACAGCCTCTTTGGCAGCATCGTTGGCAGCGATGTATTCAGCCTCCATCGTCGAGTCTGCCACGGTTTCCTGCTTGGAACTCTTCCAGCTAACCGCCCCTCCGTAAAGGGTAAAGACAAAGCCCGACTGCGACTTAGAGTCGTCCTTATCACTCTGGAAGCTCGAATCGGTAAAGGACTCCACTTGGAGCTCTCCGTTACCATACACCAAGAACATATCTCTAGTCCTTCGCAAGTACTTGAGAATGCTCTTCACAGCTGTCCAGTGACTCTCTCCAGGATCAGCTTGATACCTGCTCACTACACTTAGTGAGTATGCTACATCGGGTCTGGTACATAGCATCGCATACATGATACAGCCTACTGCCGAAGTATAGGGTATCCCTTGCATGCGAGCTCTCTCCAAATCAGTCTTGGGAGACATCTCTTTGGAGAGAGTGACTCCAGAGATCGTGGGCAAGTTCCCACGCTTGGACTCTTCCATACTAAACCTCTTTAGTATGGTGTCAATGTAGCTGGATTGGGACAATCCCAAAATCCGTTTGGATCTATCTCTATAGATCCTGATTCCCAATATGCAGGAGGCATCACCAAGATCTTTCATTGAGAATCTTTGTGACAAGAAGAGCTTGACCGATTGCAGCATAGGAATATCATTTCCTATCAAGAGTATGTCGTCTATGTACAATACGAGGAAGACAACCTTACTCTCTGCCACCTTCTTGTAGATACAAGGTTCATCTGGATTTTTGACGAAATCAAACTCTTTGATAACGACGTCAAAGCAGATGTTCCAACTCCGCGATGCTTGCTTTAATCCATAAATGGATTTAAGCAGCTTGCACACCTTTCCGCTGCTCCCACTGTCTACGAAGCCCTCTGGCTGAGTCATGTACACGCACTCTTCTAAATCACCGTTTAGAAAGGCGGTCTTAACATCCATTTGCCA
Source organism: Agapanthus africanus (assembly GCA_030015575.1). Lineage (NCBI taxonomy): Eukaryota > Viridiplantae > Streptophyta > Magnoliopsida > Asparagales > Amaryllidaceae > Agapanthus > Agapanthus africanus. The sequence goes on along the minus strand of CM057339.1, from coordinate 476,323,048 downwards.
GATTTCGTAATCATGATATGCAGCGATGGCAAGCATGATCCGGATGGATTTAAGCATAGCCATTGGAGAAAAGGTCTCGTCATAGTCCACACCTGGTCTTTGACGAAAACCCTTTGCTACAAGTCTAGCTTTGAAAGTCTCCACTTTCCTATCTACACCAAGTTTCTTCTTAAAGATCCACTTGCTCCCAATGGGTTTTATCCCTTCAGGAGCAACGTCCAAAGTCCATACTTTGTTGGTGTACATGGATTCCATCTCGGACCGCATAGCATCCAGCCATTTCACTGAGTCCCCACTCGTGATGGCCTGCTCGAAGCTAGTTGGGTCATCATCCTCCATGATGCAATCTTCGCTCCCACCGTCCATGAGAAAATCGTAGTATCTCTCAGGTTGGCGAGGAACCCTACTAGATCGGCGGAGTGGCTGGGGTTCATCGGGAACTACGGAATCCTCTGGTTCCACCAGATCTTCTGTTGTAGTTTCTGCAGCTGGAACCTCTTCCAGTTCTACCTCATGATCACTAATCTCTTTTTCAAGATATTCCTTTTCTAAAAAGGTGACATGCCGAGAAACAAACACTCTTTGTTCCTCAGGGTGGTAGAAGATATACCCTCGCGAATGTTTGGGATATCCAATAAACTTACACAGAATGGACCTTGCCGCGAGTTTGTCCGGATTTTGCATTTTTACATAGGCCGGACAACCCCATATCTTAACATAATTAAGACATGGTCTCTTTCCTTTCCATATCTCATATGGAGTGGTCGGCACGGTTTTGGTGGGAACCATATTCAATAGGTCTGCAGCTGTTTCCAGTGCATATCCCTAGAAGGAAATAGGTAACTCAACTGTGCTCATCATAGAGCGCACCATATCCAATAGGGTGCGGTTCCTCCGTTCTGATACACCGTTGTGCTGTGGTGTATATGGAGGAGTCAGCTAAGAGAGAATCCCATTCTCTTTTAGGGAGTCTAGGAATTCATTGCTTAAGTATTCTCCTCCTCGATCAGATCGCAGGATTTTAATACTTTTTCCGGTTTGGTTCTCAACTTCTTGTTTATATTCCCTAAATTTCTCAAAAGCTTCTGATTTGTGTTTCATCAGGAACACATATCCGAATCTAGAGAGATCGTCAGTGAATGTAATGAAGTATGAAGAACCATCCTTAGCATGTGTAGACATGGGACCGCATACATCACTATGTATCAGTCCCAAGAGTTCGGTAACTCTTTCTCCGTGTCCCGTAAACGGAGTTTTAGTCATCTTGCCTTTGAAACATGACTGGCAAGTGTCATAAGATGAAAATTCAAACGGATTTAAATATCCATCTTTATGCAACTTAGCTAGTCGTGTCGCATTGATGTGACCCAGTCTACAATGCCACAAGAAGGATTCGTTGAGTTCAGAACTCTTCCTCTTGTGTGTGTTCGTTATGCTCAGAACTGTTGATTGATTTAGAACATAAATGCCATTGCATAACGTGCCTGATCCAACCAACTTTTGGTTACGGAAAATGTTCATAACATTGTCCTGTAATACAAAATTATATCCTTCTTTGCTTAATAAAGAAACCGATTTAATGTTGCATATCAGGTTCGGCATGTAATAGCATTCGTTCAGAACCAATGTATTACCAGTTGGTAATACAAGGTGATATTCTCCGACAGTCTTAGCTGCAACAATTGCACCATTTCCAACTCTTATGTCTTTATCACCTTCTCCAAGTTCTCTACCTTTCCTTAGCCCATGTAACTGATTACATATATGGGATCCTGACCCGGTATCTAATACCCAGGACGTAGAGCAAATGGAGAAACAGTTCTCTGTAACGAACACACCCGAAGAAAATGCATCAACATGTACTTTCTTCATTCGGGTGGCATGGGAATCCTGGTATTCCCCTATATCCTGTTCATTCCTATAACTCTTATAAGAAAGAACGGAACCAATGTTCCCCAGCACAGTATAACATGCGGGTTCGATCAATACATCCATATTATTATCTTCATTAGGGCATGAAATGGTCGCTACCTGGAAAGAGGGAGAAGAAAACACTTTAGCGTATGCTCGTGCAAGATCAGATTGGTTATTATCTTATCTAATCAGGATGGCTCCCACTGCTTTTTATCAAATCTTCCTTCAAACCCTAAAAGGAAAGTCTTGCCGGGATTAATTACACACTACAAGTTCGCCAATCTTTCAGCCAGGCCAGTGTCGGTACTTTGAGGGAGGTCCCCCGTGCTTTCGCACGAACCTAATTAATGTAAACATCGTTTTCCCAGAGGCGTAACCTCGTTGACACCTTTCTAGACACCTACTTGATCGGCTAATTGTAATGTGTAAAACTCTCCCAGGAGTAACTCTTACTCGCAGTGGGTATCGGGATCCAACTATCTCATAGAAGGTATGCAATCTCATTGCAAATTTCAACACTTGAAATTCCCGATAATATTTTGCCCCTAGTGTCCTATGACCTTGACGCAGGCCAACAAAGCATAGTGCGCTAGTCAAGTTCAACCCGTCATTTCCTGATTGAATTAAACCCACCCGTACGACCCTTGACGCAGGCCAACAAAGTCGCACGACTACCCTAATCCAATCTGCATCATATTCATAAGCAGATAAATACTAGTTAGCTACCGCACACTACGCCTTGACGCAGGCCAACAAACGTAGCACGAATACTAACTACTACTCATCTGAAATGACGGAGGGCTATGCCAGGTTTTTCTGAAAACCATAAGCGTAATGAACTTGATATCATTGTAGAATCAAATGAAGTTTTGAAATGGAGTGATTTTGAGGCTTTTCTAGTTTTGCTAAAGGAGTCACTCCCGGCGAAGGGATCTCGGTCCTTTCCTCGTCGAATGAGGTGCGGGATATATCATATATATCGCTGTGCAAAGCAAAAACCCAAAAGCAGTCAAAAGCAAACCGAGTGTGTAGCATCTTCCAGTTATTGCTAAAGGAGTCACTCCCGGTGAAGGGATCTCGGTCCTTTCCTCATCGAATAAGGTGCGGGATATATCATATATATCGCTGTGCAAAGCAAGAACTGTAGCTACCCTTTTTATTTAAAATTTTGATTCTACAACATCTTAGGTTTCTTTTCTTTCATTAATCACATTAATGAAGTCCCATCATTTAAGTACCTAAACATCACAGATAGATATGACGTGCACTTATGCCATCCGCATTCGCCTCGATGTCCCCTCGTGCACCGTTAGGTTAGGTAACTAACGACAGAGCAGGGCAGGGCTAGCGCGGGTGTAAAACATAAGTAACGTCTATATAATATATCATATTTACTATATACTAAATCCATCACAGAATCACATCACAGATATCGCAGCAGAATAAACATATGAAATATTAGATATACTAGGACGTCCGTGTTTTCAATACGAGCCAGTATAAAACACGGATTCCACGGTCGTGATGAATAGCCAATCCCACACCCCTAGACCCCTACGAGAGCGGCAAGCAACCCTGCCAATTCTAGGGTTAGGAGACCCGGACTCGACTCCTCGAGTTGGTCTCCCACTGGACCCCAGAACCCGGTTACTTGTGCTCCCCTTCTTGGGTCTATCCTAATGCGGAAAAGTAAATAATATACAAAGGGTGACAACTTCCGATACCTGGAAGTGCCCCAAATAAAAGAATATTACATACAAGTTTTTACATGAATAAAAATGAAAAACACTCATCTCACATAAAAATCCCCGGCTATTCAAACACGACGATCCAATATAACATATCCAGCAACACATAACATCACATGTCATCAACGTAAGTAAGTATGCATACCCCAATTGTCGTTGACGTATAGCAACGAAACCGGCGATATGAACATACTACACTTACGGTCACAGAAAAGAAAGTGTAAAACTACAACAATTGGAATCCGCAACTTCTTTAGACATCACATGCCTAATCCAATGAATATCTTAGACATCACATGCCTAATTATTATAAATCCCGCATTTTAGTCTCATTATCGAAAACTCTTTTCAATATCAAATGAAACTAAACCGCTAGATTTATATCATTCATTCAGTTATCACATAACTGTTTGTGAATTCCAATTATTGTATCCCATTCTAGATAAATAGAATATATTAAACTTTCCGATCGAACATTCGAACACCCAAGTTTTCCCGAAACCATCCAACACATGAAATAGGTTCAAAGACATTCGTTTCATGCCTCAGTACCAACGGTCCAGCCGTAGAAGGGTCAAGCCAACGCCTCACATGTGGCACGCCGTACTGCCCCAAACCCGAAGGTTCAAAGGGCAGTTCAAGACGGTCACATAATCGAGTTAAGGTTTGTTGTCTTCTAGAGGGACCATCGCGTTACTTGCACTACTCAGAACGTCCTTAAACCACACAATAATCCAACACTTGGATATTTTTGGCAGGGGAAAGATTGGGTATTTATATCCGGTCGAACTTTTTAACATATTCAAAAAAATTATCCGGAAAACACTTAGACAAAGTTCGATAATCCGATCGAATCGTCGATTCCCTATACAACCCCAGAATACTCAACTCTGGAGTCAAATTAAAATTCCCAGAAAACTCAGAACAATTAATCAGGAATTACTGTGCAAAAACGAAGGGCTGACGTCACTATTTAGCCGCGGAACCGCCGCAGAAGCCTAGCTTCTGCCGCGATTCCGCCGCACTTTGTACTGTTCACTGGAAACGTTTTGCACAGTAATTCTTAGATTTTATTGCTGAATTTTTTAAGCATTTTTAATTGACAAAAAACCACAAATTTGAAAAATTTCCAGAGAGCTATTTTGGGGTTGGGTTTTCGGTTCGTCCGGGTTTCAAACTCTGTCTAGACTTCGCCTAAGGCTCTAGCTTGGCTCTGATACCATTGTAGGGTTCCTAGGCATCCTATAGAGGTCTCACAAGGCATCAACCATGCCATTTTACAAAAATATGGTGCCGAGAAACCCTAGTTAACGGATCGTTGCTAGAAATCTAGGCGAAAAAGTAAACTAGTTAACACTTAACTACTAGAATACGGAAATTACAACCTTTGTAGATCCGGATATCCACCTCCACGGCTCCGCAACGAAGTCTCCTCGCTGTCCAAGTCAAACCCCGGGCTCTAGCGTCGGCTTCATCGGAGAATGAACGGGCTTGGTCATCGACGACGATGCCGAAGATGATCTACGTCGAGGCATCGCTAGATCATGCTCCCACTTCACAAAGTGATGAAACTTGTGAAGAAAACACACTCTACTACTTGGCAAGAGGTAGAGGATGAAGAAATAGGAGGTGGGTTCTCTTTAGAATTGGATTTCTCACTCTTAAGCTCAAGTTGCCATTGATGGCCTCAAGGTTTCAAACTTGAAGATGAAGAAGAAGATGAGCTAGAATTATGATAAGTCTTTTTCAATAATGAAATAAAATTAATACTTATCATAATATAACTAAGGTTAAGTGTAGAGAGCAAACCATGGTAAGTGGGAATAGTTAGGGTTTAGCATGAAGACAAAATGGTCTTTGAGTCAAACCTTCATGAAGTTTCATCAAGCTTCATGACAAAAAGGAAAACCATTTTGTTTTCATAAAATTATTTAAATAAATAAGAATGGATAAATAAATGAGAGAGTAAAACAAAACCCTAATTATCTACTTAACCATGGTTTTATTCTTTACACTTAACCATTTAAACATGCATCATCAAACATGATACAAACAAGTGCACAAAAGTATATCACATATACATCATGCACATCAAGTGAGAAAATCCATATAAAGTGAACCAATACTAGCTAATGCAAAGTAATATATCAAATATATAATTATGCATTAAATCATTAAATCAACATTTGATTCAATGATCCGGTCATGTCGGACATAACCGACTAGAATCCAATGTATCGATTTATCGAATCAATGATTCGATAACTAGGTCATATCGAATATAACCAATCGAAACATATATCGCGAGAATGAAATGCGGTATCACATACACGCATTATTCTCGGTCCTGCACATATCTCATATGCGCTCCTATTTCGTTTCGCTTGAGCCAGGAAACCTCTGTGTAGGACTCTAAAGACTCGTCAATACGCCGGTAGCAGATGATGATCATATCAAGCATCCACAAGCCGCAAGCGGTCTGCTAAACGTAACGGCCACCTGGGTATTGAGCGATCAGAAGATCGATGAGCTAGCCCGCTCACACTCCTGTGAATCCAACCAGTAACACTTACCGTACAGTCCGGTCTGTTCGTCTGATACGTCGCATATCAAGTCTAGGGGTGGTAAACGTCAGACCCCAATACTCGATAAGTCGTGCCGATATGAGGCTCATAACGGGTCGGGAAACTACTGGTAACACTTACCAGCAAATCTATGATCAGCCCTGTCCAGGGACTTCCCTGTTACGGCCAATCGAGCACAGCGCAACATCAACCCCCAATACCGGGAGAGACGAAACCCCTCCTATCGCTCATTGCCTCCATGTGACTCGGGACTCTACCCAAAGACCACCGTTTTGCACGCCCTCATGGACGTGGTAAGGTGGAGATCAAAGCACAGTGGGAATCACACAAGACTCTATGATGATCTCGGGTCTACAGACTAACCTGTACAAGTGTCACCTGAGAACTGCCATCTGACGTGAGGTATAATACCATCTGGGAGTTCTCGGCGAGTCCGTACAGTGTACCCAGTCTCCACTGAGCACCGGTACACCATCTCTGATGTCAAACACCAATGGATATGGGATCATCCATCGCCCATCTCATGGGTCGAGAAGCGTATACGCTAGTCTACTCTGGTATATCGATGCCCCATCTCGATATACCCACGACTAGGGACCTTGAAGGATGTACTTATGGACTACCATGTCCCCACTAGTATGATCTGCATCATAGTCCAGGTAGTCAAGTACACATCCTAAGGGCTTTACCAACATGTAACCATAAGACAACTTAAAGAGACTAGTGTACATGTTAAGATAAAGAGTAACCAGATAGCATAATATCATATCGAGCAAGAAAGTCATCTCTATATATGTCCAAGCATCCAATATAATATACAACATCTGTACAATACTGGCCTCTAGGGCATACATACAACTAACACTGGGTATGTGATACCAGATCAGGATCCTACATATGTAATCTATTACATGGGCTACAGAAAGGTAAAGAACTGAGAACGGGTGATAAGTTTCATGAGGCAGAAAACGGTGCAAGTGTTGCAGCCAAGTCTGTTGGTCACTGTCACCCTGTATTACCGGAATACATTGATTCTGAACAAATGTTATTAGATACCGAACCTGATATACAAAATCATATCAGTCTCTTTATTAGTAAAGAAAGGATATAATTTTGTATTGTTGGATAATGTTTTGAACATTTCCTATATCAAGAGTTGATCGGTTCAGGCACGTTATCTAAAAGTATTGACGTTCTAAATCAAACTACAATTCTTAGTATAAGAAACATACACAAGAGGAAGAGTTCAGAAATGAATGAATCCTTCTTGAGGTATTGTAGACTAGGTCATATCAATGCGACCCGACTGGCTGAAGTTACGTGTAGATGCATATTTAAATTAGTTTGAATTTACATCTTGTGAAACTTGCCGGTCATGTCACAAAGATAAGATGACCACAACTCTGTTTGTTGGAAACAGAGAAAGAGTTAGTGAACTCTTGGGAATTGATACATGCTGATGTATGAATGTCTCCTGTCTACACATGCCAAGACCGGTTCTTTGTACTTCATTACATTCTCTGATGATCTCTCAAGATTCAGACATATGTTCCTGTTGAAACAAAAGTCCGAACCTTTTGAGATATTCACAGAATATAAGTTAGAAGTAGAGAACCAAATACGGGTATACGTATTATGTCCTTTAATGAGATCAAGGAGGAGAATACTTGAGCACGGAATTCCTGGACTATTCTAAAGGAGAATGAGATTCTCTCTCAGCATTACTCCTCCGTATACACCATAGCACGATGGTATATCAGGGCGGAGCAATAGAACCCTATGTGATATGGTGTGCTCTATGATGAGTACTACTGAGTTTCCTATTTCCTTTTGGGAGTTATGCACTTGAGAAGCTGCATACCTATTGAATAGGGTTCAAATCAAATCAGTTGCCTACCACTTCATATGTGATATGGAAAGGGAGGAGCCCATATCTTATGTTTGTTAAGATTTGGGGTTGTCCGGCCTATGTCTAAAAGCAAAATCCGGACAAGCTCGAGGCAAGGTCTGTTATGTAGAACTGGAAATGTTCCAGCTATACAAACTGCAGTTGAGGATTTGGTAGAACCAAAGGATTCAATAGTTTCCAACGAACCTCAGCCTCTCCACCGATCTAGTAGGGTTGCTCACCTACCTGAGAGATACTTCGGTTTCTCTATGACAGTGGGCGCGAGGATTACATCATAAGATGATGACCCAACTAGTTTCGAGCTGGCCATCAGGAGTGGGACTCTGTATGAATGGCTGGATGCTTATCGATCTGAGATGGAACCTTATACACCAACAAAGTATGGACTTTGGCTGCTTATCTGAAGGGTTAAATCCCCATCAGGAGCGAGTATATCTTGAGAAGATTACTTGGTGTACATGGAAAAGTTGAGACATTCAAAGCTATGCTTAAGTCCATCCAGATCCTACTTGCCACAGCTATATATCATGACTACGATATCTGGTGGTTGGGTGTCATGACTGCTTTTCTAAATGATGTTTTAGAAGATAACATTTATAAGTACACAGCCAGAGGGCTTCGTAGACAATGGGAGCAGCGGAAACGTGTGCAAGATGTTTTATATGATAAAGCAGGTATCGTGGAGTTGGAACATCTGTTTTGATGTGGTAGTCAAAGAGTTTGACTTCATCAAAATGGTAGATGAACCTTGTATACACGAAAAGGTAGTAGAGAGTATGGTGGTGATCCTCGTAGAATACGTGGATGACATACTCTTGATAGGGAAGGAGTTTCCTATGCTATGCTCGGTCAATCTCCACTTATCACAAGGATTCTCCATATAGGATCAATGTGATACCTCCTAAATCCTGGGTTTTGGATCTATGAGATAGATCTAATTGGATGTTTGGACACTCACTAGTTGTAGTGAGATGGTATCAATCGATCCTGGGGAGAATCACTGGAATGGTTCAAGGGTGATAAGGACCACTGAATGTCAGTCGCAGGCATTGTCTTTACCCTCAGTGAAGCGACGGTATGTTGGAAGAGTTCCAAGCTAGATATCGTGACTTACTAGACGATTAAAGGCAAGGTACATCGTTACCAAGGATACTACCAAAGAGGCAGTCTGGATATATATAAGTTCATGAGATGAACTTCGTTCCTACCATTGTGTGACAATGGAGTTGTGGCTTATGCCAAGAAGCTACCGTCCCATCCGAAATCCAGATATAATTCTTAGGCAGTATCACCTGATCATGGAGATGGTTGATCTCCAGGGAGATCGAGGTTAGGAGAGTAGACACAGAGGACAACAGCGCGGATCCACTCACGAAGGCCTTTTTCCCAGTAGAGACTTTTATGGGATGGTTGTGTATGAGATACTTCAACTGCAGCTAATTGTTGGGTATGTGATACCATAACAGATGGCCCTAGTGCAAGTGGGAGATTGTTAGTTATATGTATGCCCTAGAGGCCATTACTGTACATACGATGTATATTATAGTGGATGCTAGGACATATATAGGGAGGACTTTCTTGCTTGACATGATAGAATGCTATCTTATTGTACTTTATCTTAACATGTACTCTGATTGTCTCTATGTTACATGTTGATAAAGCCCTTAGGATATGTACTCGACTACTGGGACTATGATGAGATCATACTAGTGGGGCCACGGTAGTCGACGAGTACATCCTATAACTGTTCCTGGTCAAGGGTGTATCGAGACAGGGCATCGATACACCAGAGTAGACTAGCGTATACGCATCTTGATCCATATGATGGGCGATGGATGATCCCATATCCATCGGTGTTTGACATCAAGGATGGTGTATGGGTGCTCAGTGGAGACTGGGTACATTGGACGGACTCGCCGAGAACTCCCAGAAGGTATTATACCTCACGTCAGATGGCAGTTCTCCGGTGACACTGGTACAGAGTAGTCTGTAGACCCGAGATCGTCATAGAGTCTTGTGTGATTCCCACTGTGCTTTAATTTCCATCATACCACGTCCAAGAGGGCGTGCAAAAAGGTGGCTTTTGGGTACAGTCCCGAATCACATGGAGGCAATGAGCGATAGGAGGGGATTCGTCTCTCCCGGTATAGGGAGTTGATGTTGTGCTGTGTTCGATTGGCTATAACCGGAAATCCCTGGCCAGGGTTGCTGAGATTTACTGGTAAGTGTTATCAGTAGTTTTTCGAACCGTTATAGACCTCATATCGACACGACTTATCGAGCTACTGGGGTCTGACGTTCACCACCCCTATGCGAGATATGCGACATATCAGACGACGAGACCGGACTGTACGGGAGTGTTACTGTTTGGATTCACAGGAGAATGTACAGGCTTGCTTGTTGATCTTCTGAGCGCTCAATACCTGGGTAGCTGTTACGTTTAGCTGACCGCTTGCAGCTTGTGGGTGTTTGATATGATCATCACCTACGGCCGGCGTATTGACGATTCTTTAGAGTCTTACACAGAGGTTTCTTGGCTCAGGCAAAACGGAGTAGGAGCACATATGTGATATGTGCGGGACCGAGGATAATACGATATGAGATACCGTATTCTATTCTCGCGATATTTGATATCAGCCGGGTCATCGGATCAAGTGTTGATTCGATGAATCGGTACGGATAAATATTAGTCGGTTATATGCGATATAGCCTGTTAGGTCCACGTTACCTCTCCCGGTACTTTCGGGGTTGCGGAAACGGTAAAACAAAATTTTTTCTGGACTTGGTAACATGGACCGTAAAAGCCGGATCTTTGCTAAACAATACACTAGCATCCTAACTTGAGATTTTATCTACTCGGTTAGGGGTTATACCTCAACTTGAACTCCTTCTCTTCTTGTTGTTCTTCAATTCTTGTTGTTCTTCTCTTCTTGTTGTTCTTCTCTTTGCTTGCTCAATAGTTGATCCGGACTTTGGTCACCTCCACGGCCTCCTTAAGTCGAAGACGATCCACCCGAGAGATGTACACCGAGCTCCACCTCGAGCCGAGGTAACTAGGGCAAGGAGATTGCTAATCTAGAAGCCCTAGGTTGTGTAGAAGTGGTAGATGAATGGTTTTGTCTTTGTGGATCTTTATCTCTCAACACATGAGATCAAAAGATAAATCAAGAGGAGGAAGAAGGAGGAGCTAGCTAGCAACCATGGAGCTTCTCATTTCAAGAGAGAGAATGAGAATGAGCAAATGAAAACTTAACCAAGAGAAAAACACAACTATGGTTGCAATAATACCAAAACATTATCATTACTAATCACATCAAGATAAAGGTGATGGCTACAAATGATATGACCATTATCATAACAAAAGAAAAAGAAAACCAAAGAATACTTTAGATCTTTCAAGAAGATCCTAGTCAACTTTGGTCAAATGGTCAACAAAGTCAAGATGGTCAAATGGTCAATGTAATTAGCCATAACATAATTATCAATGAAAGGATTAGTAAATAATGTCCCCGGCTCATAATGGTTTTGACCAAACGAACTGTCAAAACCCTAATGAGTCCGCCTCAAAATGGTTTTGACCGAATCAACTGTCAAAACCCTAATGAGGCAAATCCTCCTTCATCACTCCGGAAAACTGTGCATACACACCTGCATCCGCATTCCGCAGAATGCGGGTGCGCAGAAGACAAAACAAATCCATCCGTGCAATACTAGGATCCGGCTTAAACCAAAGCCCACTAGTACTGCCTGCCCGAACACCATGCGCACACAAGTGTACGTAAGTGATCGCAGCCCTGCCGTAAAACCATACGGCCTCTACACGTTTCGCTCAGTGCAGGGAAACTCTCTGTGTGGGACTCTAAAGACTCAACACTACGCTGGCAGTGGGTTTAACCACAGACCGCAAGCGGCACTAGCTGTACGTAACGGTCCCCAGGTAGATGTCGATAAGAAGGCCGATGAGGTAAACCCATCCGAACTCCTACTGAGCCTGTATGTGACAATCTTCGTACAGTCCAGTCTGTTCGTCAGATACATCGAATGTCAGGCCTAGGGGGGAGGCAAGCGTCAGACCCCTAATAGCGGTACAAGTCGTGTCGGAGTGAAGCCCAGAACACCCTGAGATAACACTGGAACCTACCAGTATATCTCGCTTGCCCTGGCCAAGGACTACTTGTGTAATGGCTCTCCTAGACACAGCGCGATGTCAACCCCCAATATCGGGAGAGACGAATCCTGTCTAACCGTCACTGCCTCCAAGTGCTTCGGGACTGCTCCCAACTACTACCTGTTTGCACGACTCGGTAGAGCCGTGGTAGGGTAGCAATCAAAGAACAGTGGGAACACACTCGAGGCGAAGTGACAGTGTCAAGTCAGCGGACTAAGCTGTATTCATGTCACCTGGGAACTGATAACTGACGATAGGTATAATACCAACCATCAGTTCCCGACGAGTCCTGTCCAGTGTACTCGTAACCCAACGAGCACCGGCATACTATCTCAAGTACGACATACCGACGGCTGTGGGACAGACCGTCTCCCGTGCTGGGATGAGAAGCGCATACGCTAGTCTACTCCGGAGTATCGATGCCCTATCTCGATACTCCCATGACTAGGGACGTGTATAAGGATGTGCTTGTAGATTACCCAGCCCCCACGAGTGTGATCGCCATCACAACGCCGGTAATCAAGCAAAGATCCAAAGGGCTCTACTAATGCGTATAGGTGATATAATAAATAAACACATAAGTAAACATTAAAGCAGAGACAAACCAAGTAGCATACTACTATATTGAGCAAGATTGTCTGTACAACTGTGAATATCCCAAGCTTCCATCAAGTAATATACATACTAGTATGATACAGTAATGGCCTCTAAGGCATATACACTAACAATCTCCCACTTGCACTGAGGCCATGTACTGGCGTATCGAAGACCTATCATCTCGATCAGCCGCTCGAACTGAGTCTGGGGTAAAGCCTTCGTGAATGGGTCCGCAGTGTTGTCCTTTGTGTCCACTCTCTGCACCTCGATCTCCTGGCGATCAATGATCTCCCTGATCAGGTGATACCGCCTTAAGATGTGCCTGGATTTCTGATGGGACCTTGGTTCCTTCTCTAAGGCTATAGCCCCATTGTTATCGCAATACAAAGGTATTGGGTCAACAATGGACGGAACCACCTGAAGTTCACTAATGAACTTCTTTATCCAGACCGCCTCATTTGCGGCATCGCTTGCAGCAATGTATTCAGCCTCCATCGTCGAGTCTGCGACGGTATCCTGCTTGGAACTCCTCCAACATACCGCCCCTCCGTTGAGGGTAAACACAAAACCCGAGACAGACTTGCTGTCATCTTTGTCACTCTGGAAGCTTGAATCGGTAAAGGACTCGACCCTGAGGTCTCCATTACCGTAAACCAGGAACATCTCCTTAGTCCTTCTTAGGTACTTGAGAATGTTCTTCACTGCTGCCCAGTGGTCCTCTCCTGGGTCTGACAGATACCGGCTTACCGCGCTCAACGCGTAAGCTACATCTGGTCTTGTACATAGCATCGCATACATTATAGATCCTACCGCCGAAGCGTAGGGTATAGTGCTCATGCGAACCCTCTCCTCGTCAGTCTTAGGAGACATCTTCTTGGAGAGGGTAATTCCGTGCAATGCGGGTATGTTACCGCGCTTGGAACCCTCCATACTAAATCTCTTTAGTACGGTCTCTATGTACCTGGACTGTGAAAGTCCCAATAGTTTCTTGGATCTATCTCTATGGATCTTGATCCCCAGAATGTACGAGGCATCACCCAGGTCCTTCATGGAGAACCTTTGTGACAAAAATAGCTTGACCGATTGTAGCATAGGAATGTCATTTCCTATCAAAAGAATGTCGTCCACGTACAAGACTAGGAATACGACAGTTTGTCCTACAATCTTCTTATATACACAGGGCTCATCTTCATTCTTGATGAAATCAAATTCCTTGATTGCCTCATCAAAACAGATGTTCCAGCTCCGCGATGCCTGCTTTAATCCATAAATGGATTTAAGCAACTTGCACACCTTTCCGCTGCTCTCACTGTCTACGAAACCTTCTGGTTGATCCATGTAAACGCACTCTTCCAAACAACCGTTTAGGAAAGCCGTTTTAACATCCATCTGCCAGATTTCATAGTCATGGAAGTCAGCAATGGCAAGTAGGATCAGAATGGATTTGAGCATAGCCACCGGAGAAAAAGTTTCATCATAGTCCAAACCAGGTCTTTGACGAAAACCTTTTGCAACGAGTCTAGCTTTATAGGTTTCCACCTGCCCATCTACACCAAGTTTCCTTTTGTAGATCCATTTGCATCCAACGGTTTTTACCCCAGGTGGAGCAATATCCAAGGTCCACACTTTATTGGCGTACATGGACTCTATTTCGGATTGCATTGCTTCCTGCCACTTATCAGAGTCCCTACTGATAATGGCCTGCCTGAAACTGGTAGGGTTATCTTCTTCCAAGATGCAATCCTCTCGATCCCCGTCTATGAGAAAACCGTAGTATCTCTCGGGGCGGATGAGAAATCCTACCAGATCTGCGGAGTGGCTGAGGTTCATTTGGGGTCACTGAATTTTTTGGTTCTGCTAAATCCTCAGTTTGAGTTTATGGAACAGATATTTCATCCAGTTCTACCGTGCTCCCACTTATTTCTTTTGCATGAAATTGCCACTCTAAAAAGGTGGCGCGGCGAGCAACGAAAACCTTCTGTTCCTCAGTGTGGTAGAACAGATATCCCAGAGAATTTCTAGGATATCCCACAAACTTACATAAAACTGACCGTGCCTCAAGCTTGTCTGGTTTTTGTACTTTTACATAGGCCGGACAACCCCATATCTTAATTCGTTCTAGATATGGTTTCTTACCACTCCATATTTCATATGGAGTCTTAGGAACGGATTTAGACGGAACCTGATTCAGTAAGTATGCCGCTGTATCTAGCACAAGTCCCCAGAATGAAAGAGGTAACTCAGCATCACTCATCATGGATCGAACCATATCCAATAGGGTACGATTCCTTCTCTCCGATACACCGTTGTGCTGTGGTGTATAAGGAGGAGTAAGCTAAGAGAGAATACCATTCTCTTTTAAGTAATCTCGGAATTCCGTGCTTAAGTACTCCCCTCCTCTATCAGACCGGAGGATCTTGATACTTTTGCCTGTCTGGTTCTCTACTTCGTTTCTGAATTCCTTGAATTTCTCAAAAGTTTCAGATTTGTGTTTCATCAGATACACATATCCGAACCTAGAGAGATCGTAAGTGAATGTGATGAAGTACGAGAACCCACCCCTTGCAAGTATAGACATCGGACCACACACATCACTGTGTATGAGTCCCAAGAGCTCTGTTGCTCTTTCTCCATGTCCGATGAACGGAGATTTGGTCATCTTTCCTTTGATACAAGACTGACAAGTTTCATAAGATGAAAACTCGAACGCATTCAAGAGTCCATCTTTATGCAACTTACTCAGTCTTTTCTCTCCGATATGACCAAGTCTACAATGCCACAGGTAGGATTCATTCATATCTGAATTCTTCCTCTTGCGTGTGTTTTGTATATTGAGAACTGTATTCTGATTTAGAACGTAGATACCATTACACAGTGTACCCTCTGCAACCAGTAACTTATGAAGGTAAATGTTCATGATATTCTTTTCAAGAACAAAGTTATATCCATCTTTATCGAGTAAAGAAACTGATATGATGTTGCAAACCATGGAGGGTACATAGTAGCAATCGTTCAAAATCATAGTCTTGCCATTTGGCAATACTAGGTGATATTCACCGACGGCTGCCGCATTAACTTATGCTCCGTTCGCTACTCTGAGCGACATATCACCCGGTGCAACTTTCCTACTTTTTCTCAGTCCCTGCAATAAATTACAGATATGAGATCCTGATCCGGTCAAGTACCCAGGAGGTAGGGCTGACCGTAAAACAGTTCTCAATTACAAGAACACCTGAAGTAGATGCAAAACCATGCATCTTCTTCAACTGGGTATCCTGGAAATCCATACAATCCCCTTTCCCATTCTCATACTTATGACTGTTGTCACAAGTTAGAGCTGAACCAACTTTCCCCAGTCCCGAATAAGAATTCGGATCGGTCAAGCGATACATTTTATTATCTTGATTAGGGCGTGAAAAGGTTGCTGTCTGTAGAGAGAGAAAAGAAACACTTAGCGTATGCTCTTGCAAGATTAGATTGGTTTATTAATTTATCTAACCAGGATGTCTCCCACTGTTTCCTCAAATTCTTCTTAAAACCTTTTAAAAGAAGAACTAGCCGGGATTTAATTCACGTCACAATACTTGCTTAACCTTTCAGCCAGGCCAGTGTCGGTACTTCGAGGGAGGTTTTCCAACGCTTTCGCGAAGTTTCTTAATTTAAGAACCTCTTTTCCCTTGGGGCGTAGCCCCGCAAACACCTTTCTAGACACCTACTAGGTTTGTAGCATTGATCGTTAAGTGAAAGTAATCTCCCGAGAGTAATCTAACTCATCAGTGGGATCGGGATCCAACTGTCATTGTGTGATGACCTAGATGGAATCCACTCTAGCCACCACACTCCAGAAGGTATGCTAAATCTGCAAGTTTCAGTTCTTTTGAAACTCCCGATGTGGTTTTTGCCCCGAACGATTCATGACCTTGACAATGCCAACATATCATGAACCGTTAGTCAAGTTCGGCCAGTCATTATCTTGATTAACTTAGACCCACCTGCGTAACTCTTGACAATGCCAACATAGCTATGCGACTGTCCTAAATAATCTGAAAAAAATAAGGCTACAAACAAGCAATACTTAGCTACCGATCACTACGCCTTGACAATGCCAAAATACGTAGCTCGAATACTGAGTAGTACTTGTAGGAAATGACGGAGGGCTACGACTGGGTTTTTGGCGAAAAACCCGTTAACGTAATGAACTTGATGTCGTTGAAAGAACCTGGTAATCTTTTTGGAAAAATATAGTAGCGAAAACTTTTGCTAAAGAGGTCACTCCTGTGAAGGGATCTCGGCTCTTTCCTCGTCGAATGAGGTGCAGGATATTCCAAACTGAATACCTCGATGTGAAGCAATAATAATCGACTATAGTGAAGTTATTACCCTGACGCAAACTTTTGTCCAAGGGGTCACTCCCGATGAAGGGATCTCGGCCCTTGCCTCGTCGAGTGAGGTGCTGGGCATTCACAACCGAATACCGCGATGCAAAACAAAAATGAACGTCCTTGCAATAACAGCTTTTTGAAAAATTGTTCCAACAACGTCTTTTAGGTTTATTTTCTTGCATTAGTTCTTTTAACGCGTCCCATCATTTAAATCCTACCATTGCAGAAAACAACCAAAATATGACGTACGCTTATGCCATTTGCATTCGCCACTGGGCACCGTCATCACCCGTTAGGTTACTTAACTAACGACAGAGCGGGGGCTGGGCTAGCGCGGCTGTAAAACATAAGCAACGCCTAAATAGTTATTATATATAGATATACTGCAATGATAGCCAATCCAGATCACAGATGAACACTTTGGATATACTAGGAACCCGCGATTCGTTCAAGCCTGCAACGAAAAGCGGATTACACGGTCGCGATGAATAGCCAAAACCCCACCCAAGACCCCTACGGGTGCGGCAAACTACCCGCCAAGTACCCGAAGCGAAGCAACCTCCCTCAACGCCGTGAGTAGGCCACTCGGCACTTCGAGATACCCGGTAGTTTGTGCACCCCCTCCATGGGTCTATCCTAGGAGCAAAAACAGTAAAAAGAATTATACAATGACGGCTACAACCCCGACCCGGTTGTGCGGCCAAACAAATAATATTACATCAATTTACAAATTTATTACATGAATGAAAGAAAAAGAAACTCTCATCTCACATCCACCCCGGCTATTCATCCGCAACAATCCAACGAGTTCATATACACAAACCATCAACAACATAGATCACAGATATGTATAACCCACACTAATCGACGTATAGCGATTAGTATACGTTCAATACACATATACCATCACAGATATAACCTTCATAGTCAAAGTATATTGAAGTTCGGAAAAATACGGATTTATAGGCCCCCAAAAACAAATTTCTGTTCTGAAAAATCTGGGCACATATAAACCATCTTAAAAATCCTAAAACCAAGTCAGAAATACACTGCACCAAAATCGACCCAGTGACTCACCAAGATGGCCGCGGAAACGCGGCTCTTTGGTCGAGTTGCTGTCTCGTTTTTGGTGGCTTTCTTCTAAAAACCCTGAGATGATTTTTGGAGTATGACAAATTTTGTTTTGACCAGAAAAAAATTTAACAGAAACTCAGGGTTTTCGTAACTCGGTTTTTCGATTTTTCCGTTTCGAACTTCGATACACTTCACTACCTAGCTAGTTTATGTATAGTTAGGCTCTGATACCACTGTTAGGTCCACGTTACCTCTCCCGGTACTTTCGGGGTTGCGGAAACGGTAAAACAAAAATTTTTCTGGACTTGGTAACATGGACCGTAAAAGCCGGATCTTTGCTAAACAATACACTAGCATCCTAACTTGAGATGTTATCTACTCGGTTAGGGGTTATACCTCAACTTGAACTCCTTCTCTTCTTGTTGTTCTTCACTTCTTGTTGTTCTTCTCTTCTTGTTGTTCTTCTCTTTGCTTGCTCAATGGTCGATCCGGACTTTGGTCACCTCCGCGGCCTCCTTAAGTCGAAGACGATCCACCCGAAAGATGTACACCGAGCACCACCTCGAGCCGAGGTAACTAGGGCAAGGAGATTGCTAATCTAGAAGCCCTAGGTTGTGTAGAAGTGGTAGATGAATGGTTTTGTCTTTGTCGATCTTTATCTCTCAACACATGAGATCAAAAGATAAATCAAGAGGAGGAAGAAGGAGGAGCTAGCTAGCAACCATGGAGCTTCTCATTTCAAGAGAGAGAATGAGAATGAGCAAATGAAAACTTAACCAAGAGAAAAACACAACCATGGTTGCAATAATACCAAAACATTATCATTACTAATCACATCAAGATAAAGGTGATGGCTACAAATGACATGACCATTATCATAACAAAAGAAAAAGAAAACCAAAGAATACTTTAGATCTTTCAAGAAGATCCTAGTCAACTTTGTTCAAATGGTCAACAAAGTCAAGATGGTCAAATGGTCAATGTAATTAGCCATAACATAATTATCAATGAAAGGATTAGTAAATAATATCCCCGGCTCATAATGGTTTTGACCAAACGAACTGTCAAAACCCTAATGAGTCCGCCTCAAAATGGTTTTGACCGAATCAACTGTCAAAACCCTAATGAGGCACCTCCTCCTTCATCACTCCGGAAAACTGTGCATACACACCTGCATCCGCATTCCGCAGAATGCGGATGCGCAGAAGACAAAACAAATCCATCCGTTCAATACTAGGATCCGGCTTAAACCAAAGCCCACTAGTACTGCCTGCCCGAACACCATACGCACACAAGTGTACGTAAGTGATCGCAGCCCTGCCGTAAAACCATACGGCCACTACACGTTTCGCTCAGTGCAGGGAAACTCTCTGTGTGGGACTCTAAAGATTCGACACTACGCTGGCAGTGGGTTTAACCACAGACCGCAAGCGGCACTAGCTGTACGTAACGGTCCCCAGGTAGATGTCGATAAGAAGGCCGATGAGGTAAATCCATCCGAACTCCTACTGAGCCTGTATGTGACAATCTCCGTACAGTCCGGTCTGTTCGTCAGATACATCGCATGTCGGGCCTAGGGGGGAGGCAAGCGTCAGACCCCTAATAGCGGTACAAGTCGTGTCGGAGTGAAGCCCAGAACACCCTGAGATAACACTGGAACCTACCAGTATATCTCGCTTGCCCTGGCCAGGGACTACTTGTGTAATGGCTCTCCTAGACACAGCGCGATGTCAACCCCCAATACCGGGAGAGACGAATCCTGTCTAACCGTCACTGTCTCCAAGTGCTTCGGGACTGCTCCCAACTACTACCTGTTTGCACGACTCGGTAGAGCCGTGGTAGGGTAGCAATCAAAGAACAGTGGGAACACACTCAAGGCGAAGTGACAGTGTCAAGTCAGCGGACTAAGCTGTACTCATGTCACCTGGGAACTGATAACTGACGATAGGTATAATACCAACCATCAGTTCCCGACGAGTCCTGTCCAGTGTACTCGTAACCCAACGAGCACCCGCATACTATCTCAAGTACGACGTACCGACGGCTGTGGGACAGACCGTCTCTCGTGCTGGGATGAGAAGCGCATACGCTATTCTACTCCGGAGTATCGATGCCCTATCTCGATACTCCCACGACTAGGGACGTGTATAAGGATGTGCTTGTAGATTACCCAGCCCCCACGAGTGTGATCGCTATCACAACGCCGGTAATCAAGCAAAGATCCAAAGGGCTCTACTAATGCGTATAGGTGATATAATAAATAAACACATAAGTACACATTAAAGCATAGACAAACCAAGTAGCATACTACTATATTGAGCAAGATTGTCTGTACAACTGTGAATATCCCAAGCTTCCATCAAGTAATATACATACTAGTATGATACAGTAATGGCCTCTAGGGCATATACACTAACATAGCCGGATTGTCGGGTCAAGTGTTGATTCGATAATTTAATGTATAATAATATATATGATATATTAAATGACATTAACTAATATTAGCTCACTAAAAGATTCTTTTTCTCACTAGGATATACATTGATATATATGCGATATATGTTAATTGTATTATTTTATTTGGTTACAATAAATATTATATATGTGATATATAATATTTTAACATGATATGATAACTAATGCAACATGTTTAGTAAAGATTAATCAAGATTAGGGTTTGATTTGGGTTAATGACTTCTAGTAGATTCTAGAAGGTTTTCTTTTTTGTTTTGGAAAAGATATTTTCAAGCGACTCATTCTTAACTCAACCCAAACCCTAACCCTTGGTTAATTCTCTACAATGGTTAAGTTGACCATGGTTGCATTATTCATCATATTATTTCTTTTTCTATTCATCACAAAAGGATTCTTATGATATTGTTCATCTTCTTCCTTCATTCTTTCATGAAAAAGTTTACTAGCTTTTTCCAAGTGATGAATAAATATGAGAAAAAGATAAATAAAGAGAGCAAAAATCCTATTTCATCATCCTCATCTTCCCTTGCCATTTAGATGAGGGTGTTCACATCATTTCATGAGTGTTAGCTTGTGTTAACGAAACTTCCAGGTAGATCATCTTAGTATCGAAGATCGAAAGCAAAGGTTGCATCTTTCTCTTCGTGGAACCTCTCGAGAGTCCGGAACCCGATGATCGCAGCGAAGGGACCACAACACGGAGCATATGAAGTGAAGGACCGGATCTACAAAGGTTGTAATCCCTCTCACTTAGTGTTAAAGTTGTTAACATGTTAGTTTTCGCCTAATCTCTAGTTTAAAGATCCGTATTCGGGTTGTTCGGCACGGCTAAATTTTAAATCGGGCATGGTTGATGCCTCGTAGACCCTTGTGCGCGTGCCTAGCAACCCTACAGCACGAATACTAAATAATATCTATCTGAAATGACGGAGGGCTACGCAGGTTTTTCAGAAAACCCTGAGCGTAATGAACATGATATCGTCGTACAATCGAGTGATTTTAAATCGAGTGTTTTTTAGGCTTTTCTAGTTTTGCTAAAGGGGTCACTCCTGGTGAAGGGATCGTCGGCCCTTTCCTCATCGAATAAGGTGCAGGATATTTTACAAATATCACTATGCAAAGCAAGAACTATAGAAGCAATCAAAAGACAAACCGAGTTTGTAGCATCTGCCAGTTATTGCTAAAGGAGTCACTCCCGGTGAAGGGATCTGTTAGTAATATGTATGCCCTAAAGGCCATTATATGGATAGTGGAAATTTGGACATAAAATCTATGGAGATAGATGACTTTCTTGCTCAACATGATAGTACGCTATCTGGTTTACTTTATCTGTACATGTAGATTTAATCATTTACACATGTTGATAAAGCCCAAAGGATATTTGCTTGACTACTGTGATTATGATGCGGATCATACTAGTGGGGCACATGTAGTCTATAAGCATATCCTTGAACTGTTTCTAGTCGAGGGTGTATCGAGACAGGGCATCGATATTCCAGAGTAGACTAGCGTATACTATTCTTGTCCCATATGATGGGCGATGGATGATCCCACATCCATCTGGCGAGGAGACACCAAAGATTGTATGCGGGAGCTCAGTGGAGACTGGGTACACTGAACGGACTCACCGAGAACTCCTATGTGGTATTATATCTATCGTCGGATAGCAGTTCTCAGGGAACACTGGTACAGGTTAGTCTGTAGACCCGAGATCGTCATAGATTCTTGTGTGTCCTCCCACTATACTTTGATCTCCACCCTACCACGGTTCTACTGAGTCGTGCAAACAGGTGGTCTTTGGGTACAGTCTCGAGGCGCATGGAGGCAATGAGCGATAGGAGGGGTTTCGTCTCTCCCGGTATTGGGGGTTGATGTTGTGCTATGCTCGATTGGCTATAACATGAAGTCCCTGGCCAGGGCTGCTGAGATTTACTGATAAGAGTTATCAGTAGTTTCTCGATCTGTTATGAGCCATACACCAGCATGACTTATTGAGTTACTGGGGTCGACGATACCATCCCTAGACTCGATATGCAGCATATCTGACGAAGAGACCGGACTGTAAGGTAAGTGTTGCCAGTTGGCTCGACGGGAGTTTTTACAGCTTCGCTGGTTTTCTTCTGATCGTTTCAATACCCGGGTGGCCGTTACGTTTAGCTGACCTCTTGCGGCTTGTAGATGTTTGATATGATCATCATCTACTGCTGGCGTATTGACGAGTCTTAGAGTCCCACAATAAAGTTTCCTCGCTCAGGCAAAAAGATGTGGTGTGCATATGAGATATGCGCGGGACCCGATTAAATACGGTTATGTGATAACGTATATTAATCGGGCATTTCTATTTGTCCGATCGTATGAGATATGACCGGTTTGCTAAATCAAGTGTTGGTTTAACTAATTACATTTAGATAAATTCTTTAAGTAAATCCTTTTGTATGCATGCATGTATGCACATGATGATGTGCATGGACACATACATGCATACATAGTATCATGGTTGTTGATACAATAATGGTGGCAATATAAGACTTATATTGAAGCTTTTAATTTGTATTTATCATTTTAAGTTAATGTAAAGAATATCCACTCATGCTCCTTTATTCTTTAGTGGGTAAGCTTTACTTAACTTAATGAAAAGAATTTCCACCCATACTTAATTCTTTAGGAAAAGAATTTCCACTCACAATTATGGTGGTAATGGAATAATGGTGATTATTCCTTCTTATCACTATAAATAGCTTCATATGTGATATGAAACATACAATGAAAAACCAAGAGAAAAATTGTGAACAAGGGTGTGAAAACAAGTTATCATATGTGATATGATAGAAAGCTCAAGCCACCATTATCTTCTTCTTCCTCTCTTGATTTCTCTCCTGAGTGAAGATTGATAAAAGAAAAGGATTTCAATTGAAGAACATAAACCACATTATCATACTACACACATCTAGCCGATTTGTGTAGGGTGTTTGCTCTACTTCGTTTGCGAAACAAGTTAGGCAAGGAGCTTTGGGCAAAGGGACTTCGGGTGGATCATCGTGGATAAGGAAGGTTTCCATCGATCCGTTTCAAACTCTTATAGTGCCAAGGAGTCACCGAGGGAGATCTACAAAGGTTGTAATCTCTACTCTTAGTGATAGTTTTACAATTGCATGTGATGCTTAGTTGTATGAATCCCTAAAACTTCTAGTTTCGATTCTTGTCGAGTTAACTTAGCACCTCTAAAATTTTGATTATGGCATGTGTGATGCTACCGAACCCTTGACGAGGTGCTAGGCCAGCCCTTCAGTGGTATCAGAGCCAAGCTAGAGCTTTAGGCGATGCGTAGGCGATGTTAAACGTCCGATCGAACCACGAAACACCAATTTGGACCGCTCTCTGGAAATTTTTTGAAAATTGGATTTTTCCAAATTAAAAGGTCTTAAAAAATTCAGCAGGAATTTTTAAGAGTTTCTGTAAAACAAATTTTTATTGATCACTCTAAAGAGCCGCGGAAGCGCGGCCAAAGTATGGCTTTGGCCGCGGATCCGCGGCCGTACAAGAGGTTCAGAAAAAAAAAATTTATGCACAGGACCTGATTTAATATATACATTCCTCTGAAATATTTGAAACTTACTCAAGTGTTGAGTATTCTGGAGATATATTGTATTTGGTGATTCGATTGGAAAAGTTTAACTTCGTTCAGATTTTCAGATTTTTAGAATGTGTTAAAATGTTTGAACGAATATTAGAAACACAATTTTTCCCGTATTGGAAAAATTCCAAGTGTTGGATTTTTCCCTAGTTCGAAACCTTTCGAAAAACATGCAAGCGTATTTGTGGACACTCTAGAAGAACATAACCTTAACTCGATTATGTGACCGTCAAAACTATCACTGAACCTTAGGGTTTGTGGTAGTTTAGCGTTGCCATATGTGAGGCGTTGGTTTGGTCCTTCTACGGTCGGTCCATAAGGGGCTGTGGCATGTTCTAGAAATTTTTGAACTCGGCTCAAGTGTTGTGCAGTTTGGGAAATCTTGGGTGTTTGTTTATTCGATCGAAAAGTTTAACATTGTCTATTTATCTGAAATGTGATACAATATGTGGAATTCATATAGTTAGGCATGAAATACGAAGTATGTGATATTTCGAATTTATGATGTCTAAGGTGATTGTGGATTCCAAATGTTGTAGTTTTTCATTTTATTTTCTGCGACCGTAAGTGTAGTATGTGGTGTATCGCCGTTTTCGTTGCTATACGTCAACGACAATCGGGATACGCATACTTACTTACGTTGATGATATGAGATATTATGTGTTGCTGAGATATGATGAGTAGGATTGTCGCGACTGAATAGCCGGGGGTTTTTATGTGAGATGAGAGTTTTATTTTCATTCATGTATAAATCAATTGTATATTATTTACTTTTCCGCATTAGGATAGACCCAAGGAGGGGAGCACAAGTGACCGGGTTCTAGGGTTTAGTGGGAGGCCATCTCGAGGAGTCGAGACCGGGTCTCCTAAACTTTAGAATTGGCGGGATCACTTGCCGCTCTCGTAGGGGTCTAGGGGTGTGGGCTTGGCTATTCATCACGACCGTGGAATCCGTAGTTTCTATTGTTGGCTCGATACAAAATACGAACAACCTAGATATCCTTTTATATGCTTCTGCTGTTGATATTCTGTAATGTGATTACTTAGTATCTGAGACGAATGGATTATTATTATATATATGATATATAATAAACGTTGCTTATATTTTACACCCGCGCTAGTCCCGTCCCGCTATGCCGTTAGTTAAGTAACCTAACGGTGCATAACGGGACACTGTGGCGAATGCGGATGGTATAAGTATACGTTCTATTCTGTGATGGCTTAGGAACTTAAATGATGGGATCACATTAATGAGATTAATGTAAAGAAAAGAAACCTAATGATGTTGCAGAATCGGATTTGAAACAAACTCGGCTTTTTATGAAAATGCAAGTTTCAAGAAGATGCGGGGCTTAAGCCATTCTTTTTCTTAACTATTTTGATTCTACAACGAGATCAAGTTCAAAGCGTTAAAGGTTTTCTTAAAAACCATCCGCAACCCTCCGTCATTTTAGGAAGCAGAGTACTTAGTATTCGTGCTGCGTATGTTGATTATAGTCAAGGCGTAGTGTACGGTAGCTAAGTGATGTCTTCCTACAAAGCATATGATGCGATTAGTTAGGACATTCATGTGATTATGTTGATCATAGTCAAGGGTCATATGGGTGGGTCTAATTAATCACGAAATGACGGTTAGAATTTGACTAGTACTTATGATATGTTGACCATAGCCAAGGTCATAAGTGACTAGGGGTAAAAACCATATCGGGAATTTCAAGAGTTGAAATTTGCAATGAGATTGCATACCATCTATATGATAGTTGGATCTCGATCTCACTGTGAGTAAGTGTTACTTCCAGGAAAATTATTCCTGGCTAGTTTTCTTTTCAGGTTTTGAAAGAAAATTTGATTAAAAGAAGTGGGAGACATCGATTAGATAAAATAATAACCAATCTAATTCTTTGCAAGAGCAATTCGCTAAGTGTATCCTTTTCTCTCTCCGAATGGCAGTTACAGATGTCAGGACTTAAGCTACTACTTGAGAAAAATAAACTGACAGGACCAAATTATAAAGAATGGTTGAGGAACTTGGACATTGCACTTTCATATGATAAGGTATCATATGTTCTCAATACCGAAGCCCCACCCGTCCCAGGACCTGAATCATCTGTCACGGATAGGGAGATCCGAAAAACTTAGGAAAATGACTGCAACACGGCCAAGTTCCTCGCGCTCGCTTCCATGGACAATGTCCATCAGAAGCAACACGAGAATATGGATGTGCAATCCATCTTTCTTCACACAAAGGAGTTGTATGAAGAGCAATCTCGTACTTTGAGATACGAGGCATCTAGAAAGCTGTTTCAGATGCGAATGGCCGCTGGTGCATCAGTTGGAGACCATGTTTTGAAGATGATTGGTCTTATTGAATAATTTGAGGGACTGGGATGGACTATGGAAAATGAGCAATATACGGATATTGTTCTACAGTCTCTCCCCCCTGCCTTTGCTCCGTTCATAGTAAATTTCAATATTAATGGTTTGGAGAAATCATTCCCTGAACTTCTCAATATGTTGAGAAGTGCAGAGAACAGGTTGAAAACGGCAAGGACTCCCGCTCTGCTTGCTGGGCCGTCTTCCTCTTCATTCCCAAAAGCTAAGGCCAAGGGAAAGAAGAAGAAGAAGTCTATCACACAGAAAGGTGGAGTTAGAAAGGCAAAGGGGAAAGACAAAGCCGGGGCTGTGGGAAGCAGGAAAGGAGAATGTTTTTACTGTAAAAAGTCAGGACATTGGAAACGCAACTGTGCTGAATATCTTGCTGATCTCAAGAAGAAGAAGCATGCTGATGCTTCCACTTCAGGTGTGTTTGTAACTGAAAACTGCTTTTCTTTAAACTCTGCATCCTGGGTATTGGATACCGGTTCTGGTTCTCACATCTGCAATTGTATGCAGGGATTGAGAAATAATAGAGTTTTAAAGATTGGAGATCATACTCTGCGGGTTGGAAATGGTTCCAATATACATGCTGTATCCGTGGGAGAGTATCATCTAGGGTTGCCTTCAGGAAGTATTTTGGTTTTGAACCCTTGTTATTTTGTACCAAGTATGCTGTGTAACATAATATCCGTTTCTTTGTTGGACAATGAAGGATATCATTTTATATTGCAAAATAATGTTATGAACATTAACCTGAATCAAGAGTTGATTGGGTATGGTACACTAAATAACGGTATTTACGTCCTGAACCAACACACAGTTTTCAATATACAACATACTAGTAAAAGAAAGTTTTCAGATATAAATGAAGCTTTTCTTTGGCATTGTAGACTTGGTCATATTAATGAAACAAGACTAAACAAGCTACATAAAGATGGATATTTGAATCCGTTTGAATATAAATCTTATGCGACTTGCCAGTCTTGTATCAAAGGTAAAATGACCAAAACTCCGTTTAGTGGACACGGAGAGAGAGCTGGTGAACTCTTAGGCCTCATACATAGTGATGTATGCGGACCAATGTCTACACTTGCAAGAGGTGGTTTTTCATACTTCATCACTTTTACTGATGATTTCTCAAGATTCGGACACGTGTTTTTGATAAAGCACAAATCTGAAGCTTTTGAGAAATTCAAGGAGTATAAACTTGAAGTAGAGAAGCAAACAGGCTTGAGCATCAAGAAACTTCGATCGGATCGAGGTGGAGAGTATTTAAGTACAGAGTTTCTAGACTTCTTAAAAGAGAATGGGATTCTCTCTCAGCTCACTCCGCCTTACACACCGCAGCACAATTGTGTGTCAGAACGGAGGAATCGTACCTTATTGGATATGGTACGATCCATGATGTGTGATGCTGAGTTACCGCTTTCCTTTTGGGGACATGCATTGGAGACAGCAATATATCTATTGAACAGGGTTCCAACCAAGACCGTGTCTACCACTCCATATGAGATGTGGAATGGAAAGAGACCATCTCTTAAAAGGTTTAGGATTTGGGGTTCTCCGGCTTTTGTTAAAAAGCAGAATCCAGAAAAACTCGAGACACGATCGGTCATGTGCAAATTTGTGGGGTATCCAAAACATTCGTATGGATATCTATTCTACCACAAAGAGGAACAAAAGGTGTTTGTTGCTCAGCATGCCACATTTTTGGAAAATGAGTTCTTTACGGAAAGTACTAATGGCAATGTGGTAGAACTAGAAGAGGTTCTAGAGACACAAATTACTCAGGAGGAATTGGTTGAAACTGATGTTGCAGTGGAACTTCAAGAACCTCAGCCGCTCAGGAGGTCTAGTAGAACTTCTCACCCACCAGAAAGATACTATGGGTTTGTCATAGATGGTGATAGAGAAGATTGCATCATGGATGATGATGACCCTACTAGTTTTCAGCAAGCTATCATGAGTGGTGACTCAGTGAAATGGCTGGAAGCAATGAGATCCGAAATGGAGTCAATGTACACCAAAAAAAGTATGGACTTTGGACGTTGCGCCTCCTGGGATAAAACCCGTTGGGTGCAAATGGATCTTTAAGAGAAAGATTGGTGTAGATGGACAGGTGGAGACCTATAAAGCAAGGCTTGTAGCGAAAGGTTTTCGTCAAAGACCGGGCTTGGACTATGATGAAACTTTCTCTCCGGTAGCAATGCTTAAATCCATTAGGATCCTACTTGCTATTGCTGCTCACTATGATTATGAAATCTGGCAGATGGACGTGAAAACTGCATTTCTAAATGGTGATTTAGAAGAATGCGTTTTTATGGATCAGCCAGAGGGCTTCATTGATAGTGGGAGCAGCGGGAAAGCATGTAGATTGCTTAAATCCATTTATGGATTAAAGCAGGCCTCAAGGAGCTGGAACATCTGCTTTGATGATACAATCAAAGAGTTTGATTTTGTCAGAAATGAAGATGAACCATGTATTTATAAGAAGATTGTAGGGAGTGCTGTCACATTCCTCGTATTGTACGTAGATGACATTCTCCTGATAGGAAATGATGTTCCTATGCTACAATCGGTCAAACTATTCTTATCACAAAGGTTCTCCATGAAGGACCTGGGTGATGCCTCCCGCATTTTGGGCATTAGGATCTATAGAGATAGATCCAAGAGGTTATTGGGACTGTCCCAATCAAAGTACATAGACACCATTCTAAAGAGGTTTAGTATGGAAGATTCCAAGCGTGGTGCCTTGCCTGCTAGTCATGGAATCACTCTCTCTAAAGACTTCTGTCCGAAGACTGATGAAGAGAGAGCTCGCATGAGCGTTATACCCTACGCTTCAGCCGTGGGATCTATAATGTATGCAATGTTGTGTACTCGCCCTAATGTGGCTTATGCACTGGCTGTAGTAAGCAGGTATCAATCCAACCCAGGGGAGAAACATTGGATAGCAGTGAAGAACATTCTTCAGTACTTGCGAAGGACTAAAGAATTGTTCTTGGTGTATGGTAATGGGGATCTCCAGATGGAGGCCTTTACCGATTCAAGCTTCCAAAGTGACAAGGATGACAGTAAATCAATCTCAGGGTTTGTATTTACCCTAAATGGAGGAGCGGTTAGTTGGAAGAGTTCCAAACAGGACACCGTTGCAGACTCCACGATGGAAGCTGAGTATATTGCTGCAAGTGATGCTGCTAAGGAAGCCGTCTGGATGAAGAAGTTCATTGCGGAACTAGGAGTAGTTCCAACCATTGTTGATCCAATACCATTGTATTGTGATAATAATGGAGCTATAGCATTAGCTAAAGAACCAAGGTCCCATCAGAAGTCCAGACACATCCTAAGGAGATATCATCTGATCCGGGAGATAGTAGATCGCCAGGAGATCGAGATTCGGAGAGTAGATACAAAAGATAACACAGCGGATCCATTCACCAAGGCACTTCCACAGCCGCAGCATGAGCGACTGTTTGAAATGTTGGGTATGAGATACGCCAATAACTGGCCTTAGTGCAAGTGGGAGATTGTTAGTAATATGTATGCCCTAAAGGCCATTATATGGATAGTGGAAATTTGGACATATAATCTATGGAGATAGATGACTTTCATGCTCAACATGATAGTACGCTATCTGGTTTACTTTATCTGTACATGTAGATTTAATCATTTACACATGTTGATAAAGCCCAAAGGATATTTGCTTGACTACTGTGATTATGATGCAGATCATACTAGTGGGGCACATGTAGTCTATAAGCATATCCTTGAACTGTTCCTAGTCGAGGGTGTATCGAAACAGGGCATCGATATTCCAGAGTAGACTAGCGTATACTATTCTTGTCCCATATGATGGGCGATGGATGATCCCATATCCATCTGGTGAGGAGACACCAAAGATTGTATGCGGGTGCTCAGTGGAGACTGGGTATACTGAACGGACTCACCGAGAACTCCTATGTGGTATTATATCTATCGTCGGATAGCAGTTCTCAGGGAACACTGGTACAGGTTAGTCTGTAGACCCGAGATTGTCATAGAGTCTTGTGTGTCCTCCCACTATACTTTGATCTCCACCCTACCACGGCTCTACTGAGTCATGCAAACAGGTGGTCTTTGGGTACAGTCTCGAGGCGCATGGAGGCAATGAGCGATAGGAGGGGTTTCGTCTCTCCCGGTATTGGGGGTTGATGTTGTGCTATGCTCGATTGGCTATAACAAGAAGTCTCTGGCCAGGGCTGCTGAGATTTACTGATAAGAGTTATCAGTAGTTTCTCGATCTGTTATGAGCCATACACCAGCATGACTTATTGAGTTACTGGTGTCTACGATACCATCCCTAGACTCGAAATGCAGCATATCTGACGAAGAGACCAGACTGTACGGTAAGTGTTGCCAGTTGGCTCAACGGGAGTTTTTACAGCTTCGCTGGTTTTCTTCTGATCGTTTCAATACCCGGGTGGCCGTTACGTTTAGCTGACCTCTTGCGGCTTGTAGATGTTTGATATGATCATCATCTACTGCTGGCGTATTGACGAGTCTTAGAGTCCCACAATGAAGTTTCCTCGCTCAGGCAAAAAGATGTGGTGTGCATATGAGATATGCGCGGGACCCGATTAAATACGGTTATGTGATAACGTATTTTAATCGGGCATTTTCTATTTGTCCGATCGTATGAGATATGACCGGTTTGCTAAATCAAGTGTTGGTTTAACTAATTACATTTAGATTAATTCTTTAAGTAAATCCTTTTGTATGCATGCATGTATGCACATGATGATGTGCATGGACACATACATGCATACATAGTATCATGGTTGTTGATACAAGAATGGTGGCAATATAAGACTTATATTGAAGCTTTTAATTTGTATTTATCATTTTAAGTTAATGTAAAGAATATCCACTCATGCTCCTTTATTCTTTAGTGGGTAAGCTTTACTTAACTTAATGAAAAGAATTTCCACCCATGCTTAATTCTTTAGGAAAAGAATTTCCACTCACAATTATGGTGGTAATGGAATAATGGTGATTATTCCTTCTTATCACTATAAATAGCTTCATATGTGATATGAAACATACAATGAAAAACCAAGAGAAAAATTGTGAACAAGGGTGTGAAAACAAGTTATCATATGTGATATGATAGAAAGCTCAAGCCACCATTATCTTCTTCTTCCTCTCTTGATTTCTCTCTTGAGTGAAGATTGATAAAAGAAAAGGATTTCAATTGAAGAACATAAACCACATTATCATACTACACACATCTAGCCGATTTGTGTAGGGTGTTTGCTCTACTTCGTTTGCGAAACAAGTTAGGCAAGGAGCTTTGGGCAAAGGGACTTCGGGTGGATCATCGTGGACAAGGAAGGTTTCCATCGATCCGTTTCAAACTCTCATAGTGCCAAGGAGTCACCGAGGGAGATCTACAAAGGTTGTAATCTCTACTCTTAGTGATAGTTTTACAATTGCATGTGATGCTTAGTTGTATGAATCCCTAAAACTTCTAGTTTCGATTCTTGTCGAGTTAACTTAGCACCTCTAAAATTTTGATTATGGCATGTGTGATTCTACCGAACCCTTGACGAGGTGCTAGGCCAGCCCAACAGGATCTCGGTCCTTTCCTTATCGAATAAGGTGCAGGATGTTCTACAAGGAACACCGCGATGCAAAGCAAGAACTAGAGCTACCAGTTTTTAATTTAAACAAGTTTCTACAACATCTTAGGTTTCTTTTATTTCATTAATCTCATTAATGAAGTCCCATTTTAATTATGCTTCACAAGCATCTCTTTTTGAAACGAAATCTGCAATATAACATATATCTGTAAGTGCACGGCGGCGCCCCGGCCGTCAATCCGACGCCGGAATGCGGAAGCGGTGATAAACTTAAATTTTGCGGACTTAGCAAACCGGCACCACCGCGCACTAAACATCCGGATCGTAACCATTAACAAGTCTAAGCAACAAACAAGATAGGGATGAGAAGTATACCGACAGATCCGAGTCCTCCGGTCTTCTCGTCGTCGTCCCGACCTCCTGCGGAATGTCCCGTCTCCTCCTCGTCGCCGGAAGTGCACCACATCGCCTACATCATTTACGGGCTCCCACCTCAATGCCGAGGCAACTCGGGCACGAAGCCGGCTACTCGACGTGCCCAAGATATGCTGTAGAATATCTAGAGAAGAAGTCTCATTTGGGGTTTTTGGAGTTTTGCCATTTTGTGGAGGAAGAAGAACTTGGAGAGAGGTGAAGGGAAAAATGTAGCATCCAAAAGAATGAGAGTATCATCCTTTTTCCACACTCAAAAGAGAAGCATTTTTTTTTCTCATCTTGCCAAAGTGGCCGGCCCCCCATTTCCCTTTGTGATTGGAGAGAGAAAAACCAAGTCAAGGGGGTGGTTGGAACAATGATACAAAAAGGGATCATGAAAGAACATGATAACAAATACCAAAACCACACTCAACACACTAATCATCAACAACCATGATGCTTACAAAGTCAAGCCATCATGAAGTGATCAAGTCAAAAAGGTCAAGGTATGGTGCTCATCATGAAAGCCATCATGATGCAACAAGATGCAAAGAACCCCCTCCACTAATGCCTATTTGCAACAATGCAAATAAACCCTCCTCCACCAAACTTCGGCCAATGAACGGAACAATGGAAATTGGCCGAAACGGAAAGCAAACTGGCAACTCCAAAAAACTGGTCCCATAATAAATTACAGGAAAACCCCGATACTGTGCATACACACCTGCATCTGTATTTCGACCGAAATACAAATGCAATGAGACAAAATCTCCACTGTACTATACTAGAATCCGGCTTATACCAAAACCGGCCAGTAATATCTGTTCGATCCTGATCCGTGCAATACCGCATGTATCTGATCGAACCCTGCCATATAACCATACGGCCTATAGTACAAACTGTCCAATCCTGATCCGTGCAATACCGCACGTATCTGATCGGACCTTGCCATATCTCCATACGGCATCTACAACCTTTCGCTCGAAAGCTGAGTAACTGAATGTGGGGGACTCTAAAGACTCGTCAACACCTTGGTTGTGGATTTAACCACTAGCACGTCAGAGGTATAAGCCAATACGTGACGGGCCACCAGCTATTGACCAAAAGGGACGTCGATGAGCGAACTCATCCTGACACCCTACTGAGCCTGTCAGTGACAATATCCGTACAGTCCGGTCCGTTCGTCTATGAGCATCGCATGGCGGGCCTAGGGGGTTGGTAAAAGTCAGACCCCCAAAAGCGGTATAAGTCGTGTCGGAGTGTAGCCCAGAACACCCTGAGATACTACTGGAATACCTACCAGTAAATCTCCTTGCCTTGGCCAAGGACTTCGTGTAATGGCTCTCCTAGACACAGCACGACCTCACCCCCAATACCGGGAGAGACGAACCCCTGAAGATACGCTCACTGCCTCCATGTGGCTCGGGACTGTACCCAACTAAAACCTGTTTGCACGACTCCTTTGAGCCATGGTAGGGTAGTAATCAAAGTACAGTGGGAACTCACACGAGACAAATGACGATCCCCAGGTCGATGAACTAACCTGCACACATGTCACCAGGGAACTGCCATCTAACGTCTGGTATATGACCAACTAGCATGTTCCCGGCGAGTCCTGTCCGGTGTACTCATAACCCAATGAGCACCTGTATACATCTTAGGTGATCCAACTGACACCAGTGGCTTGTGAGACCGGCCACCACCCCTCGTCGGGGTCTCGACTGTATACACTAGTCTACTATGGAGTATCGATGCCCTGTCTCGAAACTCACACGACTAGGGACCATTTAAGGATTTGCTTATAGACTACCAGCTCCCACGTATATGATCGCCCTCATACTGCTGGTGGTCAAGCAAGAATCCTAGGGGCTCTATCAACGTGTAATAGCAACTTGTCAGGTCACCTAAAACAGTACACGATGATAAAGGTAAACCAGATAGCATACTATCATCTCGAGTAAGACTGTCCTACCGGGATAGGTCCTCCCTCAATCACCGCAATCACGTGCCTGTGATCCAATAATTGACTCTGAGGGCATTATCTCCAACAATATCTCATATATATAGTATAAACATTCGTCTCAGGCAGTAATATGATCTCATCACAGAACATTGCAACAGAAGAACATATATGAAATATTGGATATACTAGGATGTCCGTGTTTTCAATACGAGCCTGTATAAAACACGGATTCCACGGTCGCGATGAATAGCCAAACCCACATCCCTAGACCCCTACGAGAGCAGCAAGCAACACTGCCAATTCTAGGGTTAGGAGACCCGGTCTCGACTCCTCGAGATGGTCTCCCACTGGACCCTAGAACCCGGTTACTTGTGCTCCCCGCCTTGAGTCTATCCTAATGCGGAAAAGTAAATAATATACAATGGTGACATCTTCCGCAACCTGGAAGTTCCCCAATAAAAGAATATTACATACAAATGTATTTTACATGAATGAAAAAGAAAAACTCTCATCTCACATAAAACCCCCGGCTATTCAAAATGCGACAATCCAATATAACATATCACAGCAACATATAATACCTTATATCATCAACGTAAGCAAGTATGCGTATCCCGATTATCGTTGATGTATAGCAACGAAGCCGGCGATACACCACATACTACGCTTACAGTCACAGAAAAGAAAGTGTAAAACTACAACAGTTGGAATCCGCTACCTCCTTAGACATCGCATGCCTAACCAAATGAATTCCTTAGACATCGCATGCCTAACTATTATAAACCCCGCATTTTAGTCTCATTATCGAAAACTCTTTTCAATATCAAGTCGGGGAATTCAACAAGATTCCTGATATTCTAATCGAATGCTCGTCGCAAACTTTAGTAGACGGCCGCACCCCTAGATGCCGTCGACAAAGTGCACTAAGGCGGAACACCACTGCCGCGAGCACCCGAACGGATGCTTTCGGCGACGGGGTTCTCCTACAGTCACTTGGTCGGGGCTATGGGGCATAGCTGTCTATTAAGTTTACCCGGCGAGTATCCGCGTACGCTACGTGATTGCGACGGACTTTTGATCACATCAAAATTCCGTGGCAAACGATCAATTTGAGACTAAACTGCTAGATTTATAACATTCAAAATAGTTATCTCATAACTACCTGTGGATTCCAAATATTGTATCACATTCCAGATAAATAGACAAAGTTAAACTTTCCGATCGAATCATCAAACACCCAAGATTTCCCCAATATATCTCAACACTTGAAATCAGTTTAAAACATCCATCACATGCTACAGTACCAATGGTCCAGCCGTAGAAGGGTCAAGCCAACGCCTCACATGTGGCACGCCGTACTGCCCCAAAGCCTAAGGTTCAAAAGGCAGTTCAAGACGGTTACATAATCGAGTTAAGGTTTGTTGTCTTCTAGAGGGTCCACCGTGTTACTTGCATGACTTAGAACGTTCTTAAACACGAGGAAAAATCTAACTTTTGAAAAAATTTCCGACAGGGGAAAAAGTGAGTTATCGATATCCGCCCGAACATTTTAACAGTTTCTAAAAATTATCCGGACAAAACTAAACAAAGTTAAATTATCCGATCGAATCAACGATTCCCCAATACAACCCTTGAAAACTCAACACTTAAGTATTATTAAAAATCCCCAGAAGAATCAGGAATTAGCTACGAAGATTACTGTGCATACCCTATCCAGCAATCCTTCCTTCTTGCCGCGGAACCGCCGCCAATATCAGGGTTTGGCCGCGGTTCCGTGGCGCTTTGGCCGATTTAGGGGGTCGGGTTTCACAGTAATTCCTAAAATACCCTGCTGAATTTTTTGGGTATTTTTAATATGAAAAAAATCACAGTTTTGAAAAATTTCCAGAAACTAGGGTATATCGGGTTTTCCGGGTTCAATCGGACTTTAAACTTCGTCTAGACTTCGCCTAAAGCTCTAGCTTGGCTCTGATACCACTGTAGGGTTGCTAGGCACGCGCACAAGGGTCTACGAGGCATCAACCATGCCCGATTAAAAAAATTAGCCGTGCCGAACAACCCGAAGCCGGATCTTTAAACTAGAGATTAGGCGAAAACTAACATGCAAAACATTTTAACACTAAGTGAGAGGGATTACAACCATTGTAGATCCGGTCCTTCACTTCTAAAGCTCCGTGTTGAAGCCCCTTCGCTGCGATCATCGGGTTCCAGACTCTCGAGAGGTTCCACGAAGAGAAAGATGCAGTCTTGCTTCCGATCTTCGATACAAAGATGATCTACCTTGAAGTTTCATTAACACAAGCTAACACTCACTAAAATTGAGTGAACACTCTCATCTAAAGGACAAGGGAAGATGAGGATGATGAAGTAGGATTTTTTGCTCTCTTTATTTATCTTTTTCTCATATATTTTCATCACAAAAATCAAAACAAGAAAGCTTTGCATGAAGAACTCAATGAAGAAGAAGAATAGTGATCCATTTCTTTTGTGATGAATAATGAAAAGAATTATATGATGAATAATCCAACCATGGTTGACTAAACCATTGTAGAGAATTAACCAAGGGCTAGGGTTTGGGTTGGGTTAAGTATGAGTCATAGATAAAAATCTACACAAATATCTTTATCATGACAAAAGAAAAGCTTCTAGAATCAACTAGAAGTGTCAACCCTAATTATGTTTAAACTCCACTAAACAAGTTGCATTAGTTATCATATCATGTTATAATATTATATATCACATATATAATATTTATCGTAACAAAATAAAATAATACATTTAACATATATCGCATATATATCAATGTATTACCCGAGTGAGAAAAAGAATCTTTTAGTGAGCTAATATTAGTTAATGTAATTTAATATATCATATATATTATTATACATTAAATTATCGAATCAACACTTGATCCGACAATCCGGCTATATCGCATATAACCGACTAATATTTATCCGTACCGATTCATCGAATCAACACTTGATCCGATGACGCGGCTGATATCAAATATCGCGAGAATAGAATACGGTATCTCATATCGTATTATCCTCGGTCCCGCACATATCACATATGTACTCCTACCCCGTTTTGCCTGAGCCAAGAAACCTCTGTGTAGGACTCTAAAGAATCGTCAATACGCCAGCAGTAGGTGATGATCATATCAAACATCCACAAGCTGCAAGCGGTCAGCTAAACGTAATAGCCACCCAGGTATTGAGCGCTCAGAAGATCAACAAGCAAGCCTGTACATTCTCCTGTGAATCCAAACAGTAACACTCCCGTACAGTCCGGTCTCGTCGTCTGATATGTCGCATATCTCGCCTAGGGGTGGTAAACGTCAGACCCCAGTAGCTTGATAAGTCGTGTCGATATGAGGTCTATAACGGTTCGAGAAACAACTGATAACACTTACCAGTAAATCTCAGCAACCCTGGCCAGGGATTTCCGGTTATAGCCAATCGAACACAGCACAATATCAACTCCCTATACCGGGAGAGACGAATCCTCTCCTATCGCTCATTGCCTCCATGTGATTCGGGACTGTACCCAAAAGCCACCTTTTTGCACGCCCTCTTGGACGTGATATGATGGAAATCAAAGCACAGTGGGAATCACACAAGACTCTATGACGATCTCGGGTCAACAGACTACTCTGTACCAGTGTCACCGGAGAACTGCCATCTGACGTGAGGTATAATACCATCTGGGAGTTCTCGGCGAGTCCGTCCAATGTACCCAGTCTGTACTGAGCACCCGTACACCATCCATGATGTCAAACACCGATGGATATGGGATCATCCATCGCCCATCATATGGGTCAAGATGCGTATACGCTAGTCTACACTGGTGCATCGATGCCCTGTCTCGATACACCCTCGACTAGGAACAGTTATAGAATATACTCGTCGACTAACGTGGCCCCACTAGTATGATCTCATCATAGTCCCAGTAGTCGAGTACATATCCTGAGGGCTTTATCAACATGTAATATAGAGACAATCAGAGTACATGTTAAGATAAAGTACAACCAGATAGCATACTATCATGTCGAGCAAGAAAGTCCTCCCTATATATGTCCTAGCATCCACTACAATATACATCATATGTACAGTAATGGCCTCTAGGGCATACATATAACTAACAGTTTTGTGTCATTGGGTGACGCGTGGACGAGATCCATATAAATATAGACATTGATTACACAGTTGGACGATATCCACATACTGTCAGGCGTCATGATATAGTTGACACTGATTCATGTTGATTACATTGATCACACCTCATAGTTATGTTATGTTGCTACCTGAGGCACCGACACGAGAATTTGGTACTACACTTATGTATAGATGTTTACCCTTGCCACCTTATCATGCTTCAGACTTATTCATATTGAGGATATTATTATTACTGATCGTATTGACCTAGGATTGTGTCATACATACGATTTCTGCTCTGCGATGTTTTCTATTCATGAGTTGGCAACTCACCCCATTGTGCCACGGTTCCTGCAGGTTTTGCTGTACAGGTTTAATTACGGCTTTTTTGGCACGCTGCTTCCTTTCTAGGTGATTGCTTCGGTAGGTGGGTTCACTCGCATCGTGACCACCCTTGTATTTATTTTAATCAGTTGTATCTAGAAATTCCATCAACCAGACATGTATTTATTTCAGACTTAGAAACTAGAGTTGTTTATTCTTTCGACCTTAGAGTCGCGCGTTGTATTATTATGGGTTTCATGCTGTTTTGAGTTAACTTTTCAGTTTTGATCCTCGCCCTTCGGTGTTGTATATTATATTGCTTGTATGGTTGTGAGCGTCGATTGATGAAGAGCTAGCTCTCGCTTAGGGATGCCTTTTATTATTGTATATATACTATTCATGTTGTACCCCGTTTGGGGCTAGTATTTACAAAGGAAACTCTGCCGAAATTTTCAGAAAATACTATAGATTTTAAAAATACATATTCGGCTTACATATTTAAAAACCTTGTTTTTTTTAAAACATATTTTCTTTACTTCTTAAAAAACTAGTTTTCTTTATTTACTCCATAAAATGGTTTTAGATTTCTGGGCTTTTGGCTTACTTGAATTAGATGAGGTCCTATAGAATTCATATGATTCAAGAGCCAGTCACGTACTATTTCGGGTCGTGACAGACATCTACCTGGGGACCGTTACGTACATCTTGTACCGCTTGCGGCCTGTGGTTAAATCCATTGCCAGCGTAGTAACAGGTCTTTAGAGTCCCACACAGAGGGTTGTTCACCTTTGGGCAGAATGTAGTAGATGTCGTATGGTTTTACGACGGGGGTTCGTTCATATACGCGCACTTGTGCACGTTTGGTGTTCGGGCAGTTGATACTAGTGGGCTTTGGTTTAAGCCAGATCCTAGTATTTGTTTTGGGATTTTTCTAGTCTCATTGTATTCATATTTTTATGGAACATGGATGCGGGTATGTATGTACAGTTGACAGGGGCGGAGAGGGAGACACCTCATTAGGGTTTTGACCA
Source organism: Agapanthus africanus (assembly GCA_030015575.1). NCBI lineage: Eukaryota > Viridiplantae > Streptophyta > Magnoliopsida > Asparagales > Amaryllidaceae > Agapanthus > Agapanthus africanus. The sequence goes on along the minus strand of CM057339.1, from coordinate 476,282,682 downwards.
TTGACATGATCAAAACCATAATGAGAAGGAGGAATATGATTAATAGTTTTAATTAAGGATAATTGTATCATAGTTAGAGTTGGTTTGACCATTTTACTTGTTGACTCACATTGACTTAGATATTTTCTTTTGTTGTTTTGTTAAGCATGAGATATTTTTTGAAGCATGCTTAGCATTAATTATGAAATGATAATGGTCAAATCAACTCAACATCACAATTTTCTTTATTATTATTATTATTATCATATATTTCTTATATGAGAGCATTGTTCTCTCATTCTCTCATTACCTTTCTCTCTCATGGTTTGCTCTCCTTCTTCCTCTCTCAAAAAGCTTATGTGTTTCATGTGTTGAAAATCAAAGCTTTGAGACTAAACCAACATAATACTTCTCTACTTACTCTAGGGTTCTGTAGGGTTCCTAGGCACTCTTGTGAAGGTTCATAAGGCATTAAACATGCCCGGATAAAATTTTAGACGTGCCGAACAACCCAAAGACGGGATCTTTGCTAGATTATTAGGGTTTAGCATGCAAGATAACATCTTTTTATCTAAGTGTGAGGGATTACAACCTTTGTAGTCCGCTCCTTCGCTTCTCAAGCTCCGAGTAGAAGTCCCTTCGCCGCAATACATGATCTCCCGGACTCAAGAGAGGCTCCACGACTCAAACGATCCATGCTAGCTTGAAGTGTTCCGATTCTCCGATGATCTACGTCGAAGTTTCTTTAACCCAAGGTTTCTCACTCTATAGAGATGAACACCCTAATCTCATGGGCTAGATGAGATGAGGATGAGGTAGTAGTATTTATGCTTTCTTTTTAATTCACTTTCTCATAAGAAATCATCACACAAGAATTAACTAGTAAGCATTTTCTTTTTAGAACTCAAGAGAGAAGAAGATGATAATGGAAAAGATAATCCTTTTGTGATGAATAGAAAAGAAATCTATATGATTGATCTATCAACCATGGTCAAGGATGAGTGGCTAAGAAGTTGTAGAGAATAAAGTAGAGTTAGAGTTTGGTTAGGTTAAGGATAAGTATCAACCATAATATCTTAAACAAGACAAAAGGAAAAGCTTCTAGAATGTGCAAGAAGAAGCTAACCCTAATCAAACCCTAATCCCATTTAATCATCCTTAAACATGTTTAATAATAAATCATATCATGTCACAATAATATATATGACATATATATTATATATTTGCAACAAAAGAAAATAATACATTTAACATATATCGCATATATATCAATGTATTAATCCAGTGAGAAAATTAAATAATAAAGTGAGCCAATATTAGATAATGTAATACAATATATCATATATATTATTATACATTAAATCATCTAATCAACACTTGATCCAACGATCCGGCTATATCAAATATAACCGACTAATATATCATGTACCGATTCATCGAATCAACACTTGATCCGATGTCCCGATTCATATCTAAATATCACGAGAATATAATACGGTATCTCATATCGCATTATCCACGGTCCTGCACATATCATATATGTCCCTCTACTCCGTTTCGCCTGAGCCAAGAAACCTCTGTGTAGGACTCTAAAGAATCGTCAATACGCCGGTAGCAGGTGATGATCATATCAAACACCCACAAGCTGCAAGCGGTCAGCTAAACATAATAGCCACCCAGGTATTGAGCGATCAGAAGATCAACAAGCAATCCTGTGCGTTCTCCTGTGAATCCAATCAGTAACACTCCTGTACAGTCCGGTCTGTTCGTCTGATATGTCGCATATCAGGTCTAGGGGTGGTATACGTCAGACCCCAGTAACCGATAAGTCGTATCGATGTGAGGCTCATAACAGGTCGAGAAACTACTGGTAACACTTACCAGTATATCTCTATATCAGCCCTGGCCAGGGACTTCCAGTTATAGCCAATCGAACACAGCACAACATCAACTCCCTATACCGGGAGAGACGAATCCCCTCCTATCGCTTATTGCCTCCATGTGATTTGGGACTGTACCCAAAAGCCACCGTTTTGCATGCCCTCTTGGACGTGGTAAAGTGGAAATCAACGCACAGCGGGAATCACACAAGACTCTATGACGATCTCGGGTCTACAGACTACCCTGTACCAGTGTCACCGGAGAACTGCCATCTGACGTGTGGTATATCACGAACTGGGAGTTCTCGGCGAGTCCGTCCAGTGTACCCAGTCTCCACTCAGCACCCGTACACCATCCTTGATTTCAAACACCGATGGATATGGGATCATCCATCGCCCATCAAATGGGTCAAGATGCGTATACGCTAGTCTACTCTGGTGTATCGATGCCCTGTCTCGATATACCCTCGACTAGGAACTTTTATAGGATGTACTCATCGACTACCGTGGTCCCACTAGTATGATTCATCATAATCCCAGTAGTCGAGTACAGATCCTAAGGGATTTATCAACATGTGAGAGAAAGACAGTAAACCAATACAAGCCAACATGTTAAGATAAAGTGAAACCAAATAGCATACTATCATGACGAGCAAGAAAGCCCTCTCTGTATATATCTAAGCATCCATCATAATATACATCAAATGTACAACAATGGCCTCTAGGGCATATACATAACTAAAAATCTCCCACTTGCACTAAGGCCAGCTGCTGTAGTATCTCATACCTAGCATCCCGAATAATCTCTCAAACTGTATCTGGGGAATGGCCTTCGTGAGTGGATCCGCAGTGTTGTCCTTTGTATCTACTCTCTTGACCTCGATCTCCCGGCGATCAACTATCTCCCTGATCAGGTGATACCGCATAAGAATATGTCTGGATTTCTGATGGGATCTGGGTTTCTTAGCTAAAGCGACAGCTCCATTGTTATCGCAATAAAGAGGTATTGGATGTACAATGGATGGAACCACACCAAGTTCCGTGATGAACTTCTTCATCCAGACAGCCTCTTTGGCAGCATCGTTGGCAGCGATGTATTCAGCCTCCATCGTCGAGTCTGCAACGGTATCCTGTTTGGAACTTTTCCAACATATCGCCCCTCCATTGAAGGTAAAGACAAATCCCGAGTGCGACTTAGAATCGTCCTTATCACTTTGGAAACTGGAATCGGTAAAGGACTCCACCCGGAGTTCTCCGTTACCATACACCAAGAACATGTCTCTAGTCCTTCGCAAGTACTTAAGAATGTTCTTCACAGCCGTCCAGTGACTCTCTCCAGGATCTGCTTGATACCGACTCACTACACTTAGTATGCAACATCGGGTCTGGTACATAGCATCGCATACATGATAGACCCTACCGCCGAAGCATAGGGTATCCCTTGCATGCGAGCTCTCTCCAAATCAGTCTTGGGAGACATCTCTTTGGAGAGAGTGAGTCCAAAGATCGTGGGTTGGTTCCCACGCTTGGATTCTTCCATACTAAATCTCTTTAGTATGGTGTCAATGTACCTGGATTGGGATAATCCCAGTATCCGTTTGGATCTATCTCTATAGATCCTAATTCCCAATATACAGGAGGCATCACCTAGATCTTTCATTGAGAATCTCTGTGATAAGAAGAGCTTGACTGATTGCAGCATAGGAATATCATTTCCTATCAAGAGTATGTCATCCACGTACAATACGAGGAAGAAAACCTTACTCTCTGCTACCTTCTTATAGATACAAGGTTCATCTATGTTTTCGATGAAGTCAAACTCTTTGACTACTACATCAAAACAGATGTTCCAACTCCGCGATGCTTGCTTTAACCCATAAATGGATTTAAGCAGCTTGCACACCTTTCCACTGCTCCCACTATCTACGAAGCCCTCTGGCTGAGTCATGTACACGCACTCTTCTAAATCACCATTTAGAAAGGCGGTCTTAACATCCATTTGCCAGATTTCGTAGTCATGGTATGCAGCAATGGCAAGTAAGATCCGGATGGACTTAAGCATAGCCACTGGAGAAAAGGTTTCGTCATAATCCACACCTGGTTGTTGACGAAATCCCCTTGCTACAAGTCTAGCTTTGAAAGTCTCAACTTTTCCATCCACACCAAATTTCTTTTTAAAAATCCACTTGCTCCCAATGGGTTTTACCCCTTCAGGAGCATTTTCTAAAATCCATACTTTATTGGTGTACATGGATTCCATCTCAGATCGCATTGCATCCAGCCATTTCACAGAGTCACCACTCGTGATGGCCTGCTCGAAACTATTCGGGTCATCATCTTCCATGATGCAATCCTCGCTTCCACCATCAATGAGAAAACCGTAGTATCTCTCAGGTGGACGAGAAACCCTTCTAGATCGGCGGAGTGGCTGGGGTTCATCAGGTACTACCGAATCCTCTGGTTCCACTAAATCTTCAGTTACAGTTTGTGTTGCTGGAACTTCTTCCAGTTCTACCTCAGAGCCACTAATCTCTTTTTCAAGAAATTCCTTTTCTAAAAAGGTAGCATGTTGAGCTATAAACACCTTTTGTTGTTCACTGTGGTAGAAAAAATATCCATTTGAATGTTCAGGATATCCCATAAACTTATATAGAACTGACCGTGCCTCGAGTTTGTCTGGATTTTGCCTTTTGACATAGGCCAGACAACCCCATATCTTAACTCGTTTAAGACATGGTCTCTTCCCACTCCATATCTCATATGGTGTGGTAGGTACAGATTTAGTTGGAACTTGATTCAGTAGGTATGCTGCTGTCTCAAGCGCATACCCCCAGAAGGAAATAGGTAACTCAGCTGTACTCATCATAGAGCGCACCATATCTAATAGGGTGCGATTCCTCCGCTCCGATACACCGTTGTGCTGTGGTGTATAAGGAGGAGTAAGCTGAGAGAGAATCCCATTCTCTTTTAGATAATCTAGGAACTCATTGCTTAAGTATTCTCCTCCTCGATCAGATCGAAGGATCTTAATACTTTTGCCCGTTTGTTTCTCTACTTCGTGCTTATATTCTCTGAATTTCTCAAAAGCTTCAGACTTGTGTTTCATCAGGAACACATGTCCGAAACTAGAGAGATCGTCAGTGAATGTAATGAAGTAGGAAGAATCGTTCCTGGCATGCGTAGACATGGGACCACATACATCACTATGTATCAGTCCTAAGAGTTCATTAACTCTTTCTCCGTGTCCACTAAATGGAGCTTTGGTCATTTTTCCTTTGAGACATGAATGGCAAGTATCATAAGATGATAATTCGAATGAATTCAAATAACCATCCTTATGTAACTTAGCCAGTCGTGTCGCATTGATATGACCAAGTCTACAATGCCACAAGTAGGATTCGTTCATTTCTGAACTTTTTCTCTTGTGTGTGTTTTGTATATTGAGGACTGTATTCTGATTTAGAATGAATATGCCATTATGTAACGAGCCTGATGCAATCAACTTTTGATCTTGGAATATGTTCATAACATTATCCTTTACTACAAAATTATATCCTTCTTTACTTAATAAAGAAACTGATATAATGTTGCACATCATGTTCGGTATATAATAGCACTCATTTAGAATCAGTGTATTACGACTTGGTAATACAAGGTGATATTCGCCAACTGCTTTTGCTGCAATACTTGCACCGTTCCCTACTTGAACGGAATGATCACCTTTTCCCAGTGGGATCGGGATCCAACTGTCATTGTGTGATAACCTAGATGGAATCCACTCTAGTCACCACACTCCAGAAGGTATGCTAGATCTGCAAGTTTCAGTTCTTTTGAAACTCCCGATGTGATTTTTGCCCCTAGGACCCAAGTGATCTTGACACAGTCAACAAATCAAAAAGTCCTAGTCAAGTTCATCCCGTCGTTGTCTTGATTGCATTAAACCCACCTGCATAACCCTTGACACAGTCAACAAGGTTACACAAATGTCCTAACCAATCACATTGTATCCAGCAAATAAGCAACACTTAGCTACCGTTCACTGCGCCTTGACACAGTCAACAAACGCAGCACGAATACTAAGTATAACTTATAAGAAACGACGGAGGGCTACGGCTGGGTTTTTGGCGAAAAACCCGTTAACGTAATGAACTTGATATCGTTGAAGGAACATGATACAGGTTTTTTTGAAAAATATAGTGGCGAAAACTTTTTGCTAAAGAGGTCACTCCCTGCGAAGGGATCTCGGCTCTTTCCTCGTCGAATGAGGTGCAGGATATTCCAAACTGAATACCTCGATGCAAAGCAAGAATAATCGACTATAGTGAAGTTACTACTCTGACGCAAATTTTTGTCCAAGGGGTCACTCCCGGTGAAGGGATCTCGGCCCTTGCCTCGTCGACTGAGGTGCTGGGCATTCACAACCGAATACCGCGAAGCAAAACAAAAATGAACGTCCTTGCAATAACAGCTTTTTGAAAAATTGTTCCAACAACGTCTTTTAGGTTTATTTTCTTGCATTAGTTCTTTTAATGCGTCCCATCATTTAAATCCTACCATTGCAGAAAACAACCAAAATATGACGTACGCTTATGCCATTCGCATTCGCCACGGGGCCCCGTCATCACCCGTTAGGTTACTTAACTAACGACAGAGCGGGGGCTGGGCTAGCGCGGCTGTAAAACATAAGCAACGCCTAAATAGTTATAAATATAGCAATGATAGACATTACAGATCACAGATGAACACTTTGGATATACTAGGAACCCGCGATTCGTTCGAGCCTGCAACGAAAAGCGGATTACACGGTCGCGATGAATAGCCAATACCCCACCCAAGACCCCTACGGGTGCGGCAAACTACCCGCCAAGTACCCGAAGCGAAGCAACCTCCCTCAATGCCATGAGTAGGCCACTCGGCACTTCGAGCTACCCGGTAGTTTGTGCACCCTCTCCATGGGTCTATCCTCGGAGCAAAAACAGTAAAAAGAATTATAAAATGACGGCTACAACCCCGACCCGGTTGTGCGGCTATACAAATAATATTACATCAATTTACAAATTTATTACATGAATGAAAGAAAAAGAAACTCTCATCTCACATCCACCCCGGCTATTCATCCGCGACAATCCAACGAGTTCATATACACAAACCATCAAGAACAATCACAGATCACAGATATGTATAACCCCGACTAATCGACATATAGCGATTAGCCGACGTTCAATACATAAGAACATCACAGATATAACCGATATAGTTAAAATGTAGTGAAGTTCCGAAAAAATACGGATTTATAGGCCCCCAAAAGTAAATTTTATTTCTGGAAAATCTGGGCACATTTAACATATCCTAAAAATCCAAAAACCAATACAGAAACACTCTGCACCAAAATCGAAGCAGAGAGGGGACCAGACGGCCGCGCTTCCGCGGCAAGAGCTTCCTCTTGCCGCGGATCCGCGCTCCTCTGATCGCTTCTCTGGTTCGTATTTGGTGGTTTTCTATACAAAATCCTGAGATAATTTTTGGTGTATAACAAATGTCATTTTGACCAGAAAAAAAATTAACAGAAACTAGGGTTTTGCAAAGTTTGGTTTTTGGATTTTCCGGTATCGAAACTTCGTTACACTTCACTACCTAGCTAGTTTAAGTTTAGTTAGGCTCTGATACCACTGTTAGGTCCACGTTACCTCTCCCGGTACTTTCGGGGTTGCGGAAACGGTAAATCAAAATTTTTCTAAACTTTGTAACATGGACCGTAAGAGCCGGATCTTTGCTAAACTAAACTAGCATACTTGCAAAGAAGAGTTAACTACTCGGCAAAGTGGTTATACCTCAACTTGAACTCCTTCACTTCTTGTTGTTGTTCTTCTTTGATGTTCTTCTCTTCTTGTTGTTCTTCTCATTGCTTGCTCAATGGTTGATCCGGACTTCGGTCACCTCCGCGGCCTCCTTGAGTCGAAGACGATCCACCCGAGAGATGTACACCGAGTTCCACCTCAAGCCGAGGTAACTAGGGCAAGGAGATTGCTAATCTAGAAGCCCTAAGTTGTGTAGAGAAGATGTATGGATGTGTTTGTCAAGTAGAATCCTTTTTCTCTCAACACATGAGATCAAAGGAGAAATCAAGAGGAGGAAGAAGAAGGAGATTTTCTAGCAACCATGGAGCTTCTCATTTCAAGAGAGAGAATGAGAATAATATTATGAACAAAAGAAAAACAACCATGGTTGCAAATAATGCACAAACATTATCATTACTAATCCCATCAAGATAAAGGTGATGGCTACAAATGACATGACCATTATCATAACTAAATAAAAAGAAAACCAAAGAATACTTTAGATCTTCTAAGAAGATCCAAGTCAACTTTGGTCAAATGGTCAACAAAGTCAAGATGGTCAAATGGTCAATGTAATTAGCCATAACAAAATTATCAATGAAAGGATTAGTAAATAATGTCCCCGGCTCATAACGGTTTCGACCAAACGAACTGTCGAGACCCTAATGAGTCGGCCTCAAAATGGTTTTGACCGAATCAACTGTCAAAACCCTAATGAGCCTGCCTCATAGCGGTTTTGGCCGAACCAACTGCCAAAACCCTAATGAGGCACCTCCTCCTTCATCGCTCCGGAAAACTGTGCATACACACCTGCATCCGTATTCCGTAGAATGCGGATGCGCAGAAGACAAAACAAATCCATCCGTGCAATACTAGGATCTGGCTTAAACCAAAGCCCACTAGTACTGCCTGCCCGAACATCATACGCACACAAGTGTACGTAAGTGATCGCTGCCCTGCCGTAAAACCATACGGCCTCTACACGTTTCGCTCAGTGCAGGGAAACTCTCTGTGTGGGACTCTAAAGACTCGACACTACGCTGGCAGTGGGTTTAACCACAGACCGCAAGCGGCACTAGCTGTACGTAACGGTCCCCAGGTAGATGTCGATAAGAAGGCCGATGAGGTAAACCCATCCGAACTCCTACTGAGTCTGTATGTGACAATCTCCGTACAGTCCGGTCTGTTCGTCTGATACATCGCATGGCGGGCCTAAGGGGGGCGGTAAACGTCAGTCCCCTAATAGCGGTACAAGTCGTGTCGGAGTGAAGCCCAGAACACCCTGAGATAACACTGGAACCTACCAGTATATCTCGCTTGCCCTGGCCAGGGACTACTCGTGTAATGGCTCTCCTAGACACAGCGCGATGTCAACCCCCAATACCGGGAGAGACGAATCCTGTCTAACCGTCACTGCCTCCAAGTGCTCCGGGACTGCTCCCAACTACTACCTGTTTGCACGACTCAGTAGAGCCGTGGTAGGGTAGTAATCAAAGAACAGTGGGAACACACTCGAGGCGAAGTGACAGTGTCAAGTCAGCGGACTAAGCTGTACTCATGTCACCTGGGAACTGATAACTGACGATAGGTATAATACCAACCATCAGTTCCCGACGAGTCCTATCCAGTGTACTCGTAACCTAACGAGCACCCGCATACTATCTCAAGTACGACGTACCGACGGCTGTGGGACAGACCGTCTCCCGTGCTGGGATGAGAAGCGCATACGCTAGTCTACTCCGGAGCATCGATGCCCTATCTCGATACTCCCACGACTAGGGACGTGTATAAGGATGTGCTTGTGGATTACCCAGCCCCCACGAATGTGATCGCCATCACAACGCCGGTAATCAAGCAAAGATCCTAAGGGCTCTACTAATGCGTATATGTGATATAATAAATAAACACACAAGTACACATTAAAGCAGAGACAAACCAAGTAGCATACTACTATATTGAGCAAGATTGTCTGCACAACTGTGAATATCCCAAGCTTCCATCAAGTAATATACATACTAGTATGATACAGTAATGGCCTCTAGGGCATATACACCAATACTATCGTGATGATCTAATAGGATGTTGGGACTTTCGCAGTCCAGGTACATCTACACCATACTGAAAAGATTCAGTATGGAAGATTCAAAGCGCGGTAATTTACCGGCTTTTCACGGAATCACCCTCTCCAAAGAGATGTCTTCCAAAACTGATTTGGACAGGGATCGCATGTCTATTATACCCCACGCTTCTGCGGTAGGCTCTATAATGTATGCGATGTTGTGTACCAGACCAGATGTAGCTTATGCACTAAGTGTGGTAAACCGGTATCAGTCGAACCCTGGGGAGAAGCACTGGATAGCGGTAAAGAACATTCTGAAGTACCTGAGAAGGAATAAAGAGATGTTCTTTGTTTACGGCTGAAAAGACCTCCAGAACGAGCCCATTGCTGACTCCTGCTTCCAGAAGGACAAGGATGACTCCAAATCCTTGTCAGGTTATGTCTTTACCCTCAATGGAGGGGCGGTCTGTTGGAAGAGTTCCAAACAGGAGACCGTTGTTGACTCGACAATGGAAGCAGAGTATATCGCAGCTTCAGATGCCACAAAAGAAGCTGTCTGGATGAGGAAGTTCTTAACAAAACTTCAGGTGGTTCCGTCCATTGTTGATCCAATACCTCTGTATTGTGACAACAACGGGGCTATAGCTTTAGCGAAGGATCCCAGGTCCCATCAGAAGTCCAGACACATCTTAAGGCGGTATCACCTGATCAGGGAGATCGTGGATCGTCGGGAGATCGAGGTTCGGAGGGTTGCTATAGAAGATAACACTGTAGATCCATTCATAAAGTCCATTCCTCAGACGCAGTTCGAGAAGCTATTCGAGATGATAGGTCTGCGATATGCCAGCACATGGCCTTAGTGAAAGTGGGAGATTGTTAGTGTGATATGCCCTAGAGGCCATTATTGTATAGTACTAGTTTGTATATTACATTTTGGAAGCTTGGGATATATACAGATTTATAATTGTCTTGCTCAATATGGTAGTATGCTACTTGGTTTGTATCTATCTTAATATGTATATATGTTTCTTTTGATATATCGCTAATACATATTGATAGAGCCCTTAGGATGTTTGCTTGACTACCAGCGTTGTGATGGCAGTCACACTTATGGGGGTTGGGTAGTCTACAAGCACATCCTTATACCGATCCCCAGTCATAGGATTATCGAGACAGGGCATCAATACTCCGGAGTAGACTGGTGTGTATGCTTCTCATCCCAACATGGGAGATAGTCTGTCCCATAGCCATCAGTACTTCGTACTGGAGATAATATGCAGGTGCTTATTAGGTTATGAGTACACTGGACAGGACTCGTCGGGAACTGCTGGTTGGTACTATGCCTAAACGTCAGATAACAGTTCCCAGGTGACATGAGTACAGCTTAGTCCGTTGACTTGACACTGCAACTTCGCCTCGAATGTGTTCCCACTGCTCTTAGATTACTACCCTACCCTGGCTCTATTAAGTCATGCAAACAGGTAGTGGTTGGGTGCAGTCCCGAAGCACTTAGAGGCTTTGATGGTTAGACAGGATTCGTCTGTCCCGGTATTAGGGGTTGATATCGCGCTATGTCTAGGAGAGCCATTACACAAAGTCCCTGGCCAGGGAAAGAGAGATTTACTAGTAGTGTTTCCAGTAGTTTCTCAGGATGTTCTGGGCTACACTCCGACACGACTTGTACTGCTATTAGGGGTCTGACGTTTACCGCCCCCAAGGCCCAACATGCAATACTCTTAGACGAACAGACCGGACAGTACGAAGATTGTCACATTCAGGCTCAGTAAGAGTTCGGATGGGTTCACCTCATCGGTCTTCTTATTGACATCTACCCGGGGACCGTTACGTACAGCTAGTACCGCTTGCGGCCTGTAGTTAAACCCACTGCCAACGTAGTGTCGAGTATTTAGAGTCCCACACAGAAAGTTGTTCACCTTTGGGCGAAACGTAGTAGAGGTCGTATGGTTTTACGACGGGGGTTCGTTCACATACGCGCACTTGTGCACGTTTGGTGTTTGGGGAGTTGATACTAGTGGGCTTTCGTTTAAGCCAGATTCTAGTATTTGTTTTGGGATTGGTCTAGTCTAATTGTATTCGTGTTTCTATGGAACACAGATGCGGGTATATATGTACAGTTGACAGGGGCGGAGAGGGAGACACCTCATTAGGGTTTTGACCATTGACTTGATCAAAACCATAATGAGAAGGAGGAATATGATTAATAGTTTTAATTAAGGATAATTTTATCATGGTTAGAGTTGGTTTGACCATTTGACTTGTTGACTCACATTGACATAGATATTTTCTTTTGTTGTTTTGTTAAGCATGCGATATTTTTTGAAGCATGCTTAGCATTAATTATGAAATGATAATGGTCAAATCAACTCACCATCATAATTTTCTTTATTATTATTATTATCATATATTTTTCATATGAGAGCTTTGTCCTTTCATTCTCTCATTACCTTTCTCTCTCATGGTTTGCTCTCCTTCTTCCTCTCTCAAAAAGCTTAAGTGTTTCATGTGTTGAAAATCAAAGCTTTGAGACTAAACCACAAAAATACATCTCTACTCACTCTAGGGTTCTTATTGTAGCAAGCCAAGCATTCTAGTTACTTCATTGTTGAGGTAGAAGCTCAAGGTAGAGGCCTTCGGGTGGATCGTTCTTTGACCTAGAGAAGACAACAAGGAGGAGCCATCTACACCACTCTTAGGAGCTAGCAACTAGGAGGACCACAACAAGAAGAGAAGGAGTTCAAGAACTAGGTATAACCATCTAACCTAGTAGTTAATACTGTAACGTTTTGAAAATCGTTTCGGTGAAATTTCGGAAAAATCGGTAAAATAAGGGGGTTTTCTGTAAAAAATCAAAATGCAAATATCTTTATTATAAAATTAAATATACATATTCTAACTATGTAATTGCTAGTATTTGATGTTTATTGAGCCACTGGTGAAATTTCAAATTTTCTGAAAATTTTTCCAAAATTAATTATTTTAATATTTTTTTAGCTGTTAAAAATACATTAAATTAGCGATAAATACAAATTTGAATGAGCTAATTATAAACTTTAGAATCATGAAAACTAAAATCTAGTTAGTAATATAAATATTTAGCAATATATTTCAAGTTCTAGTTGGTTATAATCTAAGGAAATTAAAATTTAAATAAATTGAACTAAAACTTGCAATTTGGTAACTTGAGGGGTTCTTTTTGCATGGAATTTTCTTTGCAACCTCACACACATCCTCACCCACTCACATGGCCGGCCCCACCACCACCTTGGTAGAATGCCACTCCCTCCCCCCTCCTTTGCCTTCAATTCATGTGAAGGAAATGGTGTAAAAAGGGTTTTATATATATATATTAAAAGGGTAGGGGTATTATGGTAATTTGTGAGGGCTTTGACCTTGGAATTTCCACACAAATCCCCTCACCTCTCCCTCTCCTCTCCTATGGCCGAAATTCTGCACCTCATTCCCCCCCATTTCACCACCTTATCTCATCTCCAAAATCCTTCAAAACTTCTTCAAAAATCCAATTTAAACCTCACTAAACTCAAATCCAAGTTCTACCCATTATTTCTTTGCCCAAGCTAGCATGGATCTTGGAGGAAATTTGGCATTTTGGAGGCTATGATCTTCATGTTGATCTCTTGATCATGAGGTATAAAGATTCATCCATATTTGTTAGTTGTTAGTTGAATGTTTAAATCAACTTAATTAGGTGTTTTAAAAGAAAAAATAAAGGGGTTTTGAATTCAAGTTTGGAAATTCAAGTGGATGGTTTTAGATTATAGTTAGGTTTTTGTTGTGTGATTATGGTTGCAAGTGGAATTCATCATTTTGTGGAATGTGAAACATAATCAAATTGTTAGTTTGCAAATTGTTATATGTTAATTGTCCTAATTATGTTTGTTTTGCAAACTAGATTTTTGTAATTAATATAAAGAGTGAGATTAAAATCTAGTTAATGGTTGTGTGGCTTAGTTAACATGTTTTAATGCGAATTATGGCCACTAGAATTATTAAAATATTTAAAGTTGATTAAAACCCAAGTTTTGAGCTAAAATGGAAAATTGTGCTAATTTTGTTAACTAGGTTTTGTAAATATATATATTTTGAGGAGAATAAATTATTGGAATGGTTTATATGACTTGGTTATGATATTGAGTGGATATTGCGGCCGCTAGATTTGTCTAAACGCCGAGTTTTGTACTAAAACGGGTAATTTTGCTAGCTAGATTTTCGGAAAAATAGCTTTTAAAGTGAGTTTGAGGTTTTTTGTGAATTTTAACCTATTTTATGTTAAAATTAGTGCTTGTGAATGCGCAAATGAGTGTGTTTGGGTTTTTCTCGATGGTTTGGCATTTGTACGCCGACGTCGGGTGTTTTTGGGTTGATTTGTGAAAGCAACCATAGGTTTTGACCTATGTGGGATTCGTGTGTCGTTTTGGTCGTGAGTCGGATTTTAATGCGATACGGTGCGTTATGATATGTAGGTATCCCATATGGACATCGAGACGACAAGCAAACACGTGGCGACGTCGGTACCGGCGAGCGAGGACCAGGTGAGTAGATTTATATCTACGGGGAGAAGTCGAGTGGATGGCGTATAGCACCCCCGCAGTTCGTGGTGATGTATACGAATACGTATACACACATATATTGATTATTTATATTGTTGAGATTATTGATGATATAGATGGATATTTAGTGTGATTGGATTGGTTTAGTGTCGCGAAACTCTAGAGTAGTGGTCGCACCATACATGCGCGCACACACCCATGCTTGCATACATCCCTTTGTTCATATGTGCATATATGGGATTATAGTTATGTGTTCACATGGGTATGGGACTATGTGTTCATATACTGGATTTGAGGATGATATTTGGGATTAAGATGAGTCGATGAGATTTGATTTGAGATTATGATATCGGTGATATGGCAGGATTCGTACTTGAGATACGTCCTGATATTTATAGAGGATATTTGGACGACGATACCATATGAATAGTGATATACATAGAATGGCTGACATGTGATCGTGATATGAGATATGATATGTTAAGATATTCGTAATAGGTCGCACTGGGCGATGTATCTCTCTTTATGACGATATATGATGATGATATCGGTTTGTATGAGGCTGTAGATCAGCAGTCAGATCATGATTAGATTGATGATATTAGTATTGTACTAGACGTAGATCAGTATCCCGGATTATGATCTTTGATAAAGAGGATACCAGATGAATAGTGTGATGAATGTGATATTGACCCGTACCCAGATTTGGGATGTTGTACGATGGATTTACGTACGAGCTATATATTGATGTTTGATCCGCACTCTTGACTTGGGAATATTGATTATAGATATGGTATTGGATGTGAGATTATTGAGGCGGGATCACCGACTAATATATATATATATATATATATATGTATACACATATATATATATATGTATACACATATATATATATATATATATGTATCGACTCAGATGTTAGGCGGTTTCCTTACCTTTAGTTTAGCTGGTTAGCTCGGCAGAATAGTTTAGTGTAGCTGTATGACTCATATTACATTAAATGCAGATTTGTCATCATTGTGTCTAGTATTTAGCTCCCGCTCATTATTGTTGTTCGCACTGCATCGCATGCTTTTATTAAGATTCATATTTTATTGTTGATATCATGCTGTTAGGACACCAGAACCATTACCGATGACGCGTATGTACCACATACACTTATTTGCCGGCTCACACACATCTTCATCGGTAATTGCCATGTCACGTACACCTTAGAAAATATTATTGCTTAACTTAGCTTGTTAGCTAGTAGTTTTGACATGATATTAGTGTATTTGCCTTATATGCTAGTTTAGACATTGTAGTTATTACTTATCACCTCATGCATATTGTTATTCATCGTTATGCCGCATTCATGGATTCTCATGCCTATATTCACTGTTTTACGTGCTATTGAGGTTTTAGATTCGGATTTCCATGAGATTTTCTGGATTTGGGGGAAAACCGCAAAACTTATATAAACTTCTTTTCTCTCTTTTTAAATAAAAAGTACGGTTTTCCCATGATGTATGAGTCGTCCACCATGAGTTTGCTGATGGATTTCGAAACCCGAGTTCGAGGAGTGGAGGAACCGTTTCGGGTACATAGTGGACCCGGTGCGGTACCCCGGGGCAAGAGGATCGCAGATGATGGCGTTGAGCCTGGCAGGGGAGCACTACCGACCGGTGATTTTACCCGACGCGTCGGATATCCGGAGGATACCATCGTAGTCTTGAGATGGATGGTAGGGGCCGGTCTGGACTGACGGTTCCCTAGATATTGAGATTGAGACATTGAGATTTCGAGATATTGAGGTACTGAGATTTGATGATACAGGCCAGTCCGGATAGCCGGAGCCTGAGATTTTGAGACATTGAGATTTATGTTTTGTGTCGATGCTAGACACTGTTTATGCTGATTTCATATATGATACCTCATTTTAAAAATACAAGGAAAATCTCATCAATTTATGAAAGCAGTTTCTTAAGTACATGTATTCTATTTTCATGCATTCATACATCATCCATATGATATATTGCTACTTGAGGCACTGACACGGGCATATGGGATTACGCTTGGGTTAGATATTTACCCTAGCCATTATTTTAGGCTGCTGGTTATATTTATGGATATATTATGATCGTATGACCTAGGATTGCATCATACATGCGATTCCTGTTCGTAGATGTTTTTCTACTCACAAGTTGGTAACTCACCCCCGTTGTGCCCCAGTTTCTTGCAGGTTTTGCCGTACAGGTTTCATTACGGCTTTGCTGGCACTGCTTCTTTCGGGTGACTTGCTAGTAGGTGGGTTTATTTGTATCGTACCCATCATTATACATTGTATATTATTATTCAGTTGTATCTAGAAGTTCCATCAACCAAACATGTATTTATTTTTGAGATAGAGACCAGTGATGTTATTCTTTCGACCTTAGAGTCGCGCGTTATATTTCTGTGGATTTCTTGTTGTTTTGAGTTTCCTTTTGGGTTTTGATCCTCGCCCTTGGCGTTGTATATTATATTGCTTGTGTGGTTGTGACCGTCGATTGACGAAGAGCTAGCTCACGCTTGGGGATGCCTTTTATTGATTTGGTATACTATTCATGTTGTATCCCGTTTGGGGGCCAGTATTTACAAAGGAGACTCTGCCGAAATTTTCAGGAAATATTTGATGTTTTTAAAAACGCATAATTCGGTTTATGCTATTAAAACTACTGGATTTTAAATTGGTTTTCCTTCACTCTACTACTTTTCTTGGTTTGGATTTCTGGGTTTTCGGTTTACTTAGATTACGTACGCCTCGAGACGTTTCGTAGTTTAACTGCCGGTCATGTTCCGTACTTTCGGGACGTGACAAATACTCTGTATTAATTTTTTAGTTTTCGTTTAGCAAAGATCCTTCATAGTTAGTCTATGTTTCCTTGGAGAAAAATTTGATTTTTACCTATTCCGCCTCCCCGTCTAGTCCCGGAGTGGGTAACATAGACTTACATTATCATCTCTCAACTCTGGTCGGTATCCTCCGGATATCTGCTGAGCTCAAATACAATCACCGGTAGGTAGTAGTCCCTCTGCCAGGCTCACCTTCTGTATACACAGCATCCCTTTCTTGCCCCGGGGTACCATACCGGGTCCACCATGTACCCGCAATCGGCCTCATCCAGCTCCTCGAATCGGGTTTCACATGTCACATGTCTCAGAACCAAGAAAACGCATGGTGGACGCACTGAAATATCATATCAAGAGAAACCGGGTTTTTAAACAATGCATACTTTCTTTTAAAATGACCACGGTTCTCAAATCCAGAAATCTCATGAAAACGACATATCTCAATACGTAAAATCATAAAGCATGATGTATGCGACATATGATAGAAATGTAAGCATATCCGTATATCATGCAACATAAAATAGTAATATGCACACATCGAGGGGAAAACCGCTCTTTTAAATGAATCAAGTTTTAAAATATATCTTGCGGTTCCCAAATCTCCAAAATAAAGACAGAATCATCTATGTATGTGCAAATACGTATGTATGCAAGTATGGGTGTACAATATATATGTACGCAAGTATGAGTGTACAATATGTCTGTGCGCCATTATAGATGTACAAGTATGTATATACGCAAGTATGAGTGTACAATATGCCTGCGCCAATATGGATGTACAAGTAGGTATATACGCAAGTATAAGTGTACAATATGTATGTGTGCCAGTATGGATGTACAAGTAGGTATATATGCAAGTATAAGTGTACAGTATGTATGTGTGCCAGTATGGATATACAGGTAGGTATATACGTGAGTATAAGTGTACAATATGTATGTGTGCCAGTATAGATGTACAATTAGTCATATCCTGATGCAACAATCCTACTATGTAGTGACATGGCAATTATCGATGATGAAGTATGTGAACCGGCAAGTAGGTGTACGTGGAACATACGCATCATCGATAATGGTGCTAGTGTCCTGGCAGCATGGGTTAAATATAACAATAAACACATTTACACATACAATTTGATGCGAATAGAAAGAATATGCGGAAAATGAATAATAAACACAACAGTGAAGAATCTACATCAATATATATATGTTACAGTTTTTCCATTTGAAATAACACGAATCGTGGTGTTTAGAAAAATAAGGGCTACGATGTTTTAAAGAAAAGATGCGTCTTTTGAAAATATCCGTAGAATCCCTTGGCCTGTCTTTAAAATACTCACGATTCGTTAGTTTTGAAATAGGTATGACTTGGTTCTAGTCTAACATCTACTGAGTAAACTACAGATCTAACTAACAAGCTAATTGAAAGGGTACGGAAACCACCTAAATCTGAGTCGATATATATATATATATATATATATATATATATATATATATACATATATAATAGTTATTGATCTCGCCTTAATAGTACCGCATACGATACAATATATCATATGACATTCTCGAGTTAAGAGTGCGGATCTATCATCAATATAAAGCTCGTATGTAAATCCGTCGTACGACATCCCAAATCTGGGTATGGGTCGAATCTCACTTTTATCTCATCAATTATCTGGTATCCTTATCATCATATCTCATGATCTGGGGTATTGATCTAAGTCTAGTACAACTGGTACCATATATATATATGTGTGTGTGTGTGTGTGCGCGTGTGCGTGTAAAAACACACGTCCAAAGACCCGCTAAAATCTCATGTCGTATCTCATAATACGAACTACATCAAATCACCGATCTCATGGCACCATGCCCAATCTCATCGATTCATCTCCAAATATCATATACAATCCTCATCATCCATGTATAAGTATACGTATATATATATATATACCTAGTCCCATACCTGTGTGTGTGTGTGTGTGTATATATACATATCCCCATGTATGCACAAGTATAACAAAGTAAGCATGTGTGTGCGTGTGGGTGTAAACCTCATTCTATGGTTCGCGACTAAGAAGCTAAACTAAGTTACTTCTAACTACCCTAAACTAAACCATGAACACAAATCATATCTTGATAATCATCCACGTAACATAAACACATATATAACCATATATATATAAGCTATACTATGAACTGCGGGGGTGCTATACGCCATCCACCCGTCTTCCCCCGTAGATATAATATACTCACTTGATCTTCGTTTGCCGATGCCGACGTTGCCATGCGCTTGCTTGTCATCCCGAAGTCTTCGTGAGGGTACCTACACATCATAACGTATTGTATCGCATTAAAAACCAAATCGAAACCAAAACGACACGCGGAACTCATATAGGTCAAAACCTATGGTTTGCCCTCGCAACCTAACCAAATAACACTTGATAGAGACGTACAAATGTCAAGTGATCGATGTTAAACATTAAAACACAAATCCGCAATTAAAATAGGCAAAGCCATAACTCGAATCAAAACAGAAAATCAAGTATTTAGTCCCAGATTTTGTATAGGGTGAAAACAATGTGAGCAAACAAAATTAGGGTGATATATAGGGTGTATGTGACCTACAGAAAAAACCTCGACCCACCCCCTCACCAAGAGGCCGAGCCCCTCCCCCTAAATTCCGAGCTCGCCGGCCCTGCATGCTCTAGTGGGGTTCGTCTTGTTACAGGGGGTTCCTAGGGTCAATTCTAGTCTACTGGGTTTGTTTGCTCATCTCGTAATCAACCCAGGTAATTCCAGATTTCTCTGCACACACCAATACCTCACAAACCGACATATTAAGTTTCTGTAAATCCATATTTTGTGTTTCATTTGGGTTAGTCTTGGTTTATATCAATAGGGAGGGGTTTAAGGTCACCACAAGAGTTCATTTACACAGTCTCTATTCAAAACACACCCTAAACCCTAACTAGAATTTTCAAAGTTCACCCAAACACCACTTAAACGATTTTAAACTTGAATAGAAGCTAAGCAAAAGAAATACTACACTAATTGTGAAGGGATTTACCTCATTTGGCATTCATGAATCCCCTACAGCGCCAAAATGCAAACTTTCTTGGTCCAAAGTGTAGCTTGTGAGCTTGTGCACCTTTTTTGTGAAGTGAGGATGGAGTTTTGGGGTGTTTTTGATGATGAAGTTGGGGTTTTGAAGAGGAGGGAGGAGAGGATCTGCCATGGAGAGAGGATAAGAGAGAAGGATGAAGAAAATAGAATGAAGGAAGAAGAGCCCATGGTCAACTTGACCCCTTACCCCTCTCTCTCTCTCTCTCATGCCCATCCCTCTCACTATTCTGTTCTTTATCTTTTCTTTTCTTTTATTTCCTTCTCTTTGCAATAGTAAACCCAAAACAATAACCATACACCCAAAAATCATGTGGGAAAAATGTAACAAGTGTTAAAATGACACGTGCATGTCATGTGCACAAAACACGCTTAAAGCCCGATTAGCGATTTTTAATCGCGATTAGCACAAAATCAGTTTATAATAAATCGTAAAATTTCATAATTTGCATAAATCACATAAAGCACCCTCTTTTTAGTAATTTCCATAATTTTCCAAATTTTTCCCAATTTATCGGTATTTAATTATACCGTCTTTTTAAAATATTCAATATTTTATTATTTAATTACAAAAATTCCCAAAAATATTTTTTTTTTTTTTGGAAATGTTACACACTAACCTAGAATCTAACTAGAGAATTAGGGTTTTATATAAGAAAAATAGTTCTATAACTAAGTGAAGAGGATTACAACCTTTGTAGACCAAGTCCTTCACTTCTATAGCTCCAAGTAGTAGTCCCTTAGCTCCAAGTAGTAGTCCTTAGAAATCTTCTTGGCTCCACCTGAAGAAAGGATCGAGCTTGCTTTGATGTCTTCGAAGCCGAAGATGATCCACTTTGAAGTCTCTCTAACTCAAGCTACCTCTTCACTAATCAAGAAATTAGTGAAGCAAACAAACTAAACTAAAAGGCTAGTAATGTATAGATTGATGAAGTAAGAATTTTGCTCACTTTATAAATTTATTTCTCTTTTTATTTTCCAACTTAAGAAAAACTAGTGGAGGAAGAAGATGAACTTGGGTGAAGAAAATATCTCCATGTGAGAATGAGAGGATAAACCATGGTCTAAAAATAAGGGTTGAGAGAGAAAATATCTAGAGTAAAATAAAATTAGTGAGATGAGTCATGCTTTCGACATGCTTCTACAAGAATCTAAGCCATGCACATTTCCAACTCATTTTTTTAATTTTCCTCTTAATAAATAATCACCCTAATTATCTTTAGTCTTGGTGTGAGTCTCATACATCCATGTTCTATGTATCATCCACCATGACACAATAGTAATATATATATATATATATATATATCATTATATATAATAAGAGAAGAAAATCATTAGTGAGCACAATATTAGTTAATATATAAATATATCAAATATAAATATATATTAAATTATTAAATCAACACTTGATTTAATAATCCGGATATATCATACATGACCGACTAATATCATCTATATATGTATATCACATTATTAAATCAACACTTGGTTCAATAATCTGATTATATCACATATAATTGTCTAATATTCAATACTACTTAATATATATATATATATATATATATCAAATTATTAAATCAACACTTGATTCAATAATCCGGCTATATCAAATATAATCCGGTTAATATATCAAATATATATACATATAACAAATCATTGAATCAACACTTGATTCAATAATCCAATTATATCACATGTAAACTAACCGATATCAAATATCGTAAGATTAGAATACGGTATCACATACTCGTATTTAATCAAGCCCCCGCACATATCACCATATGTGCCCTACTTCGTTTCGCTTGAGCTATGAAACCTCTGTGTGGGACTCTAAAGACTCGTCAATACGCCAGCAGTAGGTAATGATCACATCAGATACCCACAAGCTGTCAGCGGTATTAGTTGGACGTAACGGCTACCCAGGTATCGAACGACTAGAAGATCAACAAACAAGCTTGTCCAAACTCCCGTAAAGCCTATAAGCAACACTTACTGTACAGTCCGGTCTATTCGTCTGATATGTCGCATATCAAGTCTAGGGGTGGAATCATCAAACTCAATAACTTGATAAGTCATGCTGATGTGTGGCCTATAACCGTTCGAGAAACTACTGGTAACACTTACCAGTAAATCTTATCAGCCCTGGTCAAGGACTTGCTGTTATAGCCAATCGAGCATAGCGCAACATCAACTCCCTATACCGAGAGAGTCGAAACCCCTCCTATCGCTCATTGCCTCCATGTGACTCGGGACTATACCCAAAATCCACCTGTTTGAACGACTCCTTTGAGTCGTGGTATGAAAGAAATCAAAGAACAGTGGGACCCACACAAGACACTATGACGATCTCGGGTCTATAGACTAACCTATACAAGTGTCACCAGAGAACTGCTATTTGATAATAGGTATGGTACAATTTAGGAGTTCTCGGCGAGTCCTGTTCGGTGTACCCATTCTCTAATGAGCACCTGTATACACTCTTTGATGTCAAACACCAATAGTTATGGGATCAACCATCGCCCTATACAGGGTCAAGAAACGTACACACTAGTGTACTCTGGAATATCGATGCCCTGTCTTGATACTCCCTCGACTAGGAACTGTTAAAGGATATGCTTGCGGACTACACAAGCCCGACTATTATGATCTGCATCATAGTCCTGGTAGTCAAGCCTACATCCTAAGGGCTTTATCAACATGTATCAGAGAGACAATCTAACAATACAAGTGAACATGTTAAGATAAAGTGCAACCAAATAGCATACTATCATGTCGAGCAAGAAAGTCCTCTCTATATATATGTCCAAGTATCCACTATATATACAATAATGGTCTCTAGGGAATACATATTACTAACAATCTCCAACTTGCACAAAGGCCAGTTGTTGGAGTATCTCTTACCCAACATACCAAAAAGTCTCTCAAACTATGTCTGGGGGAAGCCTTTCGTGAGTGGATCCGCTGTGTTGTCCTTCGTGTCAACTCTCCCGACCTTGATCTCCCAGCGATAACTATCTCCCAGATCTAGTGATACCGCCTAAGAATATGTCTGGATCGCTGATGGGACCGGGGTTCCTTGGCCAAAACCATAGCTCCATTGTTATCACAATACAACGGTATTGGATCCTCATTGGATGGAACCACACCAAGTTCAACAATGAACTTCTTCATACAGACAGCTTCTTTGGCAGCATCGTTGGCAGCGATGTATTCAGCCTCTATCGTCGAGTCTGCTACACTATCTTGCTTGGAACTCTTCTAACATACCGCCTCTCCTTTGAGGGTGAAGACAAAATCCAAGACCGACTTACTGTCGTCCTTATCACTATGGAAGCTCGAATCAGTAAAGGCCTCCACCTGGAGTTCTCCTTTACCATACACTAAGAACATTTCTTTAGTCCTTCTCAAGTACTTAAGAATGTTCTTCACAGCTGTCCAGTGCTTCTCCCTGGGATCTGATTGATACCTGCTTACCACACTAAGTACATAAGCTACATCCGGTCTGGTAAATAACATCGTGTACATGATAGAACCAACTGCAGAAGTATAGGGTATCACGGTCATGCGAGCCCTCTCCAAATAAGTATTGGGAGACATTTCATTAGAGAAAGTGATTCCTGAGCAAGCAGGTAAATTACCATGCTTAGAATCTTCCATATTAAATCTCTTTAGTATGGTGTCAATGTACCTGGATTGGGACAATCCCAACATCCTTTTAGATCTATCTCTATAGATCTTTATCCCCAGGATGTAGGATGCATCACTCAGATCTTTCATGGAGAACTTTTGTGATAAGAAGAGCTTGACTGAGTGTAGCATAGAAACATCATTTCCTATCAAGAGTATGTCATCCACGTACAATACGAGGAAGAGAACCTTACTCTCTACAACCTTTTCATATAAACAAGGTTCATCTACGTTTTTGATGAAGTCAAACTCTTTGACTGCCATATCAAAATAGATGTTCGAGCTCCGCGATACCTTCTTTAATCCGTAGATAGATTTAAGCAGCTTGCATACCTTTTCGCTGCTCCCACTGTCTACGTAGCCTTCTAACTGTGTCTGTTAGTTATATGTATGCCCAAGAGGCCAATACTGTACATAGGATGTATATTGTAGTGGATGCTGGGACATATATAGGGAGGACTTTCTTGCTTGACATGATAGTATGCTATCTGGTTACTCTTCACCTTAACGTGTATACTGATTGTCTCTCTGTTACATGTTGGTAAAGCCCTTAGGATGTGTACTTGGCTACCTGGACTATGATGCGGATCATACTAGTGGGGACACGGTAGTCCATAAGTACATCCTTCAAGGTCCCTAGTCGTGGGTGTATCGAGATGGGGCATCGATATACCAGAGTAGACTAGTGTATACCTTCTCGACCCATACAGATGGGCGATGGATGATCCCATATCCATTGGTGTTTGACATCAGAGATGATATACGGATGCTCAGTGGAGACTGGGTACACTGGACGGACTCACCGAGAACACCCAGATGGTATTATACCTTACGTCAGATGGCAGTTCTCTGGTGATACTGGTACAAGTTAGTGTGTAAACCCGAGATCGTCATAGAGTCTTGTGTGATTCCCACTGTGCTTTGATTTCCACCTTACCACGTCCAAGAGGGCGTGCAAAACGGTGGTTTTTGGGTACAGTCCCGAATCACATGGAGGCAATGAGCGATAGGAGGGGATTCGTCTCTCCCGGTATAGGGAATTGATGTTGCGCTGTGTTCGATTGGCTATAACCGGAAATCCCTGGCCAGGGTTGCTGAGATTTACTGGTAAGTGTTACCAGTAGTTTCTCGTACTGTTATAGACCTCATATCGACACGACTTATCGAGCTACTGGGGTCTGACGTTTACCACCCCTAGGCGAGATATGCGACATATCAGACGATCAGACCGGACTGTGCGGTAAGTGTTGCTGGTTGGATTCACAGGAGTGTGAGCGGGCTTGCTCGTCGATCTTCTGATCGCTCAATACCCGGGTGGCCGTTACGTTTAGCAGACCGCTTGCGGCTTGTGGGTGTTTGATATGATCATCACCTGCTGCCGGTGTATTGACGAGTCTTTAGAGTCCTACACAGAGGTTTCCTGGCTCAAGCGAAACGAAATAGGAGTGCATATGAGATATGTGCGGGACCGAGAATAGTGCGTGTATGTGATACCGTATTCTATTCTCGTGATGAATGTATCGATTGGTTGTATGCGATATAACCTAGTTATCAAATCAAGGATTGATTCGATAGGCCGATATATTGGATATTAGTCGGTCATATGCGATGTGACCGGATCCTTAAATCAAGTGTTGATTTAATGATTTAATGTATAATTATATATTTGATATATTAATTTACATTAACTAATATTGGTTCACTTAAGATTACTTTCTCACTTGAATGTGCACATTATATATATGATGTAGTTTTGTGCACTAGTTTGTATTATGTTTGATGATACATGCAAACTTGGGTGTGTATGATTAAACCATGATTAAGTTAATGGTTAGGGTTTGATTTACTTACTTATTTATTTCTTTTAATTTATATTTGGACAAGAAATGAAATGGTTGCTACTTTTGTTTTTTGTTGAAGCTTCA
The DNA here is from genome assembly GCA_030015575.1 of Agapanthus africanus. Taxonomy (NCBI): domain Eukaryota; kingdom Viridiplantae; phylum Streptophyta; class Magnoliopsida; order Asparagales; family Amaryllidaceae; genus Agapanthus; species Agapanthus africanus. Next base: position 476,256,735 of record CM057339.1, on the reverse strand, counting down.
TGAAGCTTTGAAAGCTTGACCATTTTGTTTCTTTCCTTAACCCTAACCATTCACCTAACCCTAGTTTATTCTCTACACTTAACCATGGTTGCATTATGATAACTATCACTTGGATTTTCTTTTTGTGATAATTCTTTTCTTTTTCTTTCTTCTTCTTCATCTTCTTCATGAAGAGAAGAAACCATGGCTAGAAAATTCTAAGTGATGATTCCAAGTGAGAAATCCAAATCCAAAATGAACCCACTTCCTATTTCTTCATCCTCTACCACTTTCCAAGTAGTATAGGGTGTTTTCTTCACAAGTTTCATGACTTGGTGAAGTTGGAGCTTGATCTTGAGTTGCCTCGACGTAGATCATCTTCGGCATCGAAGTCGACGACCTAGCCCGTCCATTTCTCCGATGAAGCCGACGCTAGAGCCCAGGATCCGATGATCGCAGCGAGGGGACATCATCACGGAGCTATGGACGTGGAGGACCGGATCTACAAAGGTTGTATTTTCCGTTTACTCTTAGTTAAGTTGTTAACTAGTTGCATGTTTCGCCTATTCTCTAGTCAACGATCGTATTAGGGTTTCTCGGCACCGGAATTTTTTGAATTTGGCATGGTTGATTCCTTGTGAGACCTCATTAGTGTGCCTAGGAACCCTACAGTGGTATCAGAGCCTAGCTAGAGCTTTAGGCGAAGTGTAGACGAAGTTAGAAGTCCGATCGAACCCGTAAACCCCGACAAAACCCTTCTCTGTACATTTTTTAAAACAGTGGATTTTTGTGAATTAAAAATTCTCAAAAAAACAATCAGGAAAAACTAAGAATTACTGTGAAGTACGGTCCACTAAGTCAATAATTTGACCGCGGAACCGCGGCGAAACCAAGGGTTTGGCGGCGGTTCCGCGGCCAAAATTTGGACTTAGTCCCTGAAATTTCGTATATTTATTCTTAGGTCCTTTCTTGGGAATTTTTTTGGGAATTTTTTAATTCCACTCAAGCGTTGAGTTTTCTAGGGTTTTATTGGGGACTCGTTAATTCGATCGGATAATTTAACTTCGTTTATGTTTTTCCGGATATTTTAGAAACTGTTAAAAAGTTCGACCGAATATAAATACCCGATTTTACCCCTGCCGGGAAATTTCCAATTGTTGGATTTTTCCGTAGTTTAATAACGTTCTAAGTAGTGCAAGTAATGCGATGGACCCTCTAGAAGACAACAAACCTTAACTCGATTATGTGACCGTCTTGAACTGCCCTTTGAACCTTAGGGTTTGGGGCAGTACGGCGTGCCACATGTGAGGCGTTGGCTTGACCCTTCTACGGCTGGACCGTTGGTATTGTGGCATGAAGTGAATGTTTTTAAACTTATTTCATGTGTTGGGCTGTTTCGGGAAAACTTGGGTGTTTTACTGTTCGATCGGAAAGTTTAAAATTTTCTGTTTATCTGGAATGTGATACAATATTTGGAATCCACAAGTAGTTATGAGATAACTGATTTGGATGTTATAAACATAGAACTTTAGTCTCACTTGATCGGTGGCCACGGAATTTTGATATGATCAAAAGTCCGTCGCAATCTCGTAGCGTACGCGGATACTCGCCGGGTAAACTTAATAGACAGCTACGCCCCATAGCCTCGACCAAGTGACTGTAGGAGAACCCTGTCGCCGAAAGCATCCGTTCGGGTGCTCGCGACAGCGGTGTTCCGCCTTAGTGCACTTCGTCGACGGTATCGGGGGTGCGGCCGCCTACTGAAGTTTGCGACGAGCATTCGATCAGGATGTCGGGAATCTTGTTGAATTGCCCGACTTGATATTGAAAAGTGTTTTCGATAATGAGACTAAAATGCGGGGTTTATAATTGTTAGGCATGCGATGTCTAAGGAATTCATTTGATTAGGCATGTGATGTCTAAAGGGTTTGCGGATTCCAACTGTTGTAGTTTTACACTTTCTTTTCTGTGACCGTAAGTGTAATATGTGATATCGCCGGTTTCATTGCTATATGTCAACGACAATTGGGATACGCATGTTTTCTTACGTTGATGACATGTGATGTTATGTGTTGCTGGATATGTTATATTGGATCGTCACGTTATGAATAGCCGGGGGTTTTTATGTGAGATGAGCGTTTTTCGTTTTCATTCATGTAAAAACTTGTATGTAATATTCTTTTATTGGGGCACTTCCAGGTTGCGGAAGTTGTCACCGTTGTTGCATATTATTTACTTTTCCGCACTAGGATAGACCCAAGGAGGAGGGCACAAGTAACCGGGTTCTGGAGTCCAGTAGGAGACCAACTCGAGGAGTCGAGTCCGGGTCTCTTAACTCTAGAATTGGTAGGGTTGCTTGCCGCTCTCGTAGGGGTCTAGGGGTGTGGGTTTGGCTATTCATCACGACCGTGGAATCCGTGTTTTATACTAGCTCGTATTGAAAACACGGACGTCCTAGTATATCCAATATTTCATATGATTCTTCTGCTGCGATATCTGTGATGTGATCATTTGATATTCTGTGATAGATACTATATATAGTATATATGATATATTATATAGATGTTACTTATGTTTTACACCCGCGCTAGCCCTGCCCTGCTCTGCCGTTAGTTACCTAACCTAACGGTGCATGAGGGGACATCGAGGCAAATGCGGATGGCATAAGTGTACGTCGTATTTATCTATGATGTTTAGGTAACTTATATGATGGGACTTCATTAATATGATTAATGAAAGAAAAAGAAACCTAAAGATGTTGTGGAATCGAATTTTCAAAAACAGGTAGCTACAGTTCTTGCTTTGCATCGCGGTGTTCCTTGTAGAACATCCTGCACCTTATTCGATAAGGAAAGGACCAAGATCCCTTCACTGGAAGTGACTCCTTTAGCAATAACTGGCAGATGCTACAACCCTCGGTTTGTCTTTTGATTGCTTCTATAGTTTTTGATTTGCACAGCGATATATATGATATATCCAGCACCTCATTCGACGAGGAAAGGGCCGACGATCCCTTCGTCGGGAGTGACCCCTTTAGCAAAACTAGAAAAGCCTAAAAAACACTCCATTTCAAAATTCATTCGATCCTACAACGATATCAAGTTCATTACGCAATAGGTTTTCAGAAAAACCTGTCGTAGCCCTCCGTCATTTCAGATAAGTCCTGCTTAGTATTCGTGCTGCGTTTGTTGACCTTGTCAAGGCGCAGTGTGCGGTAGCTAACCAGTATTTATCTGCTTATGCATATGATGCAGATTGGGTTAGGGTAGTCGTACGGCCTTGTTGACCTTGTCAAGGGTCGTGCAGGTGGGTTTAATTCAATCAAGAAATGACGGGTTGAACTTGACTTGCGGTCTATGGTTTGTTGACCTTGTCAAGGTCATAGATCGTTCGGGGCAAAATATTATCGGGAATTTCAAGTGTTGAAATTTGCAATGAGATTGCATACGTTCTATGAGATAGTTGGATCCCGATACCCGCTGCGAGTAAGAGTTACTCCTGTGAGAGTTTTACACATTACAATTAGCCGATCAAGTAGGTGTCTAGAAAGGTGTCAACAGGGTTACGCCTCTGGGAAAATGAGGTTTATAGTAATTAGGTTCTTGCGAAAGCACGTGGGACCTCCCTCAAAGTACCGACACTAGTCTGGCTGAAAGATTGGCGAACTTGTAGCGTATAATTAATCCCGGCTAGTCTTTCCTTTTAGGGTTTGAAGGAAGATTTGATAAAAAAACAGTGGGAGCCATCCTGATTAGATAAAATAATAACCAATCTATTCTTGTAAGAGCGCACGCTGAGTGTTTTCTTCTCTCTCTCTCCAGGTAGCGACCATATCACGCCTTAATCAAGATAATAATACGGATATTGACGGAACCCGCTTGTTATACTGAGCTGGGGAACGTTGGTCCCGCTCCAACTTATAATTGTTATAAGACAGAGCAGGAAATTAGGGATTACCAGAATTCCTATGCCGCCCAAACGAAGAAAGTGCATATGATGCATCTCCTTCGGGTGTGTTCATTACATAGAACTGTTTCTCTGTATCCTCTACGTCCTGGGTATTTGATACCGGATCAGGATCTCAAATATGTAATCTATTATATAGGGCTACAGAAAGCTAGAGAACTGAGAACGTGTGATAAGTTTCATGAGGCAGAAAACGGGGCAAGTGTTGCAGCCAAGTCTGTTGGTCACTGTCACCCTGTATTACCAATACATTGATTCTGAACAAATGCTATTAGATACCGAACCTGATATACAAAATCATATCAGTCTCTTTATTGGTAAAGAAAGGATATAATTTTGTATTGTTGGATAATGTTTTGAACATTTCCTATATCAAAAGTTGATCGGTTCAGGCACATTATCTAAAAGCATTGATGTTCTAAATCAAACTACAGTTCTTAGTATACGGAACACACACAAGAGGAATAGTTCAGAAATGAACGGATCCTTCTTGAGGTATTGTAGACTAGGTAATATCAATGCGACCCAACTAGCTAAGTTGCACATAGATGCATATTTAAATCTGTTTGAATTTACATCTTGTGAAAACTTGCCGGTCATGTCACAAAGATTAGATGACCACAGCTCTGTTTACTGGAAGCAGAGAAAGAGTTAGTTGAACTCTTGGATTGATACATGATGATGTATGTAAGGTCCCCTGTCTACACATGCCAAGACCGGTTCTTTTTACTTCATTACATTCTCTGATAATCTCTCAAGATTCAGACATATTTTCCTGTTGAAACACAAGTCCGAACCTTTTGAGATATTCACAGAATATGATTTAGAAGTAGAGAACCGAAATACGGGTATAAGTATTATGTCCTTTGATGAGATCAAGGAGGAGAATACTTGAGCACGGAATTCTTGGACTATTCTAAAGGAGAATGAGATTCTCTCTCAGCATTATTCCTCCGCATGCACCATAGCACGATGGTGTATCGGGGCGGAGCAATTACACCTTATTTGATATGGTGTGCTCTATGATGAGTACTACTGAGTTTCCTATTTCCTTTTTGGGTGTTATGCACTTGAGAAGTTGCATACCTATTGAATAAGGTTCCAATCAAATCAGTTGCTTGCCGCTTCATATGTGATATGGAAAGGGAAGAGCCCATATCTTAAGTCAGTTAAGATCTGGGGTTGTCCGGCCTATGTCTAAAAGCAAAATCCGGACAAGATCGAGGAAAGGTCAGTTCTGTATAATTGGAAACGTTCTAACTATACAAACTACAGCAGATGATTTGATAGAACCAAAGGATTCAGTAAATTCCAACGAACCTCAGCCTCTCCGCCGATCTAGTAGGGTTCCTCACCCACCTGAGAGATACTTCGGTTTCTCTATGACAATGGGAGCAAGGATGGCATCATGAGATGATGACCCAACTGGTTTCGAGCTGTCCATCAGGAGTGGGACTCTGTAAGAATGGTTGGATGCTTAGTGATCCGAGATGGAATCCTTATACACCAACAAAGTATGGACTTTGGCTGCTATATCTGAAGGGTTAAATCCCCATCAAGAGCAAGTATATCTTGAGAAGATTACTTGGTGTAGATGGAAAAGTTGAGACTTTCAAAGCTAGACTTGTTAAAGGTTTGCATCATTGACCAGGTATGGATTATGTTGAAACCTTTTCTAAGGATCTATGCTTAAGTCCATCTAGATCCTACTTGCCACGGCTACATACCATGACCACGATATCTGGTGGTTGGATATCATGACTGCTTTTCTAAATACTGATTTAGAAGAGAACGTCTATAAGTATACAGCCAGAGGGCTTCGTAAACAGTGGGAGCAGCGAAAACGTGTGCAAGTTGCTTTACATATTAAAGCAGGCATCGCGGAGTTGGAACGTCTGTTTTGATGTGTTAGTCAAAGAGTTTGACATCATCAAAATGGTAGATGAACCTTGTATATACAAAAAGGTAGTAAGGAGTATGGTAGTGATCCTCGTAGAGTACGTGGATGACATACTCTTGATACGGAAGGAGATTCCTATGCTACGCTCGGTCAATCTCCGCTTATCACAATGATTCTCCATATAGGATCAAAGTGATACCTACTAAATCCTGAGTTTTGGATCTATGGGATAGATCTAATTGGATATTAGGATACTCGCTAGTTGTAGTGAGATGGTATCAATTGGCCCTGGGGAGAATCACTGGAAGGGTTCCAGGGTGATAAGGACGACTGAAATTCAGTCACAGGCATTGTCTTTACCCTCAGTAAAGGGACGGTATGTTGGACGAGTTCCAAGGTAGATACCGTGGCATACTAGACGATAAAGGCTGGATACATCACTACTTAAGATGCTACCAAAGAGGCAGTCTGGATGTATATTTGTTCATGAGATGAACTTAGTTCCTCCCATTGTGCGACAATGGAGTTGTGGCTTATGCCAAGGAACGTCCGTCCCATCAGTGATCCAGACATATTCTAAGGCAGTATCACCTGATCATGGACATAGTTGATCTCCAGGGTGATCGAGGTCAAGAGAGTAGACTCAGAGGACAATACGGCGGATCCACTCACAAAGGCCTTTTCCAAGAGAGGGACTATTATGGGATGGTTGAGTATGAGATACTACAACCACTGCTATATATGGCCCTAGTGCAAGTGGGAGATTGTTAGTTATATGTATGCCCTAGAGGCCATTACTGTACATAGGATGTATATTGTACTGGATGCTGGGACATATATATGGAGGACTTTCTTGCTTGATAAGATAGTATGCTATCTGGTTACTCTTCACCTTAACGTGTATACTGATTGTCTCTCTGTTACATGTTGGTAAAGCCCTTAGGATGTGTACTTGACTACCTGGACTATGATGCAGATCATACTAGTGTGGACACGGTAGTCCATAAGTACATCCTTCAAGGTCCCTAGTCATGGGTGTATCGAGACGGGGCATCGATATACCAGAGTAGACTAGCGTATACCTTCTCGACCCATACAGATGGGCGATGGATGATCCCATATCCATTGGTGTTTGACATCAGAGATGATATACGGGTGCTCAGTGGAGACTGGGTACACTGGACAGACTCGCCGAGAACTCCCAGATGGTATTATACCTTACGTCAGATGGCAGTTCTCTGGTGACACTGGTACAGGTTAGTCTGTAGACCCGAGATCGTCATAGAGTCATGTGTGATTCCCACTGTGCTTTGATTTCCACCTTACCACGTCCAAGAGGGCATGCAAAACGGTGGTTTTTGGGTACAGTCCCGAATCACATGGAGGCAATGAGCGATAGGAGGGGATTCGTCTCTCCCAGTATAGGGAGTTGATGTTGCGCTGTGTTCGATTGGCTATAACCGGAAATCCCTGGCCAGGGTTGCTGAGATTTATTGGTAAGTGTTACCAGTAGTTTCTCGAACTGTTATAGACCTCATATCGACATGACTTATCGAGCTACTGGGGTCTGACGTTTACCACCCCTAGGAGAGATATGCGACATATCAGACGATCAGACCGGACTGTGCGGTAAGTGTTGCTGGTTGGATTCACAGGAGTGTGAGCGGGCTTGCTCGTCGATCTTCTGATCGCTCAATACCCGGGTGGCCGTTACGTTTAGCAGACCGCTTGCGGCTTGTGGGTGTTTGATATGATCATCACCTGCTGCCGGCGTATTGACGAGTCTTTAGAGTCCTACACAGAGGTTTCCTGGCTCAAGCGAAACGAAATAGGAGTGCTTATGAGATATGTGCGGGACTGAGAATAGTGCGTGTATGTGATACCGTATTCTATTCTCGTGATGAATGTATCGATTGGTTGTATGCGATATAACCTAGTTATCGAATCAAGGATTGATTCGATAGGCCGATACATTGGATATTAGTCGGTCATATGCGATGTGACCGGATCGTTAAATCAAGTGTTGATTTAATGATTTAATGTATAATTATATATTTGATATATTACTTTACATTAACTAATATTGGTTCACTTAAGATTACTTTGTCACTTGAATGTGCACATTGTATATATGATATAGTTTTGTGCACTAGTTTGTATCATGTTTGATGATACATGCAAACTTAGGTGTGTATGATTAAACCATGATTAAGTTAATGGTTAGGGTTTGATTTACTTATTTATTTATTTCTTTTCATTTATATTTGGACAAGAAATGAAATGGTTGCTACTTTTGTTTTTTGTTGAAGCTTGATGAAGCTTTGAAAGCTTGACCATTTTGTTTCTTTCCTTAACACTAACCATTCACCTAACCCTAGTTTATTCTCTACACTTAACCATGGTTGCATTATGATAACTATCACTTGGATTTTCTTTTTGTGATAATTCTTTTTTTTTTCTTTCTTCTTCTTCATCTTCTTCATGAAGAGAAGAAACCATAGCTAGAAAATTCTAAGTGATGATTCCAATTGAGAAATCCAAATCCAAAGTGAACCCACTTCCTATTTCTTCATCCTCTACCACTTGCCAAGTATTATAGGGTGTTTTCTTCACAAGTTTCATGACTTGGTGAAGTTGGAGGTTGATCTTGAGTTGCCTCGACGTAGATCATCTTCGGTATCGGAGTCGACGACCTAGCCCGCCCATTTCTCCGATGAAGCCGACGCTAGAGCCCGGGATCCGATGATCGTAGCTAGGGGACATCATCACGGAGCTATGGAGGTGGAGGACCGGATCTACAAAGGTTGTATTTTCCGTTTACTCTTAGTTAAGTTGTTAACTAGTTGCAAGTTTCGCATATTCTCTAGTCAACGATCGCATTAGGGTTTCTCGGCATCGGAATTTTTTGAATTTGGCATGGTTGATTCCTTGTGAGACCTCATTAGTGTGCCTAGGAACCCTACAGTGTCATGTACACGCTCTCTTCTAAATCACCATTTAGAAAAGCGGTCTTAACGTCCATCTGCCAGATTTCATAGTCATGGTATGCAGCAATGGAAAGTAGGATCCTGATGAACTTAAGCATAGCTACTGAAGAAAAGGTTTCATCATAATCGACACCTGGTCGTTGACGAAAACCTTCTGCTACATGTCTAACTTTGAACGTCTCAACCTTTCCATCTACACCAATTTTCTTCTTAAAGATCCACTTGCTCCAAATGGGTTTCACCCCTTCAGGAGCAACTTCCACAGTCCATACTTTGTTGGTGTACATGGATTCCATCTCAGATCGCATAGCATCCAGCCATTTCATAGAATCCCCACTTGTGATTGTTGGCTATAGTGCCCTCAAGTCAATTATTGGATCGCAGGCACGTGATTGCAATAATTAAGGGAGGACCTATACCGGTAGAACAGTCTTACTAGAGATGATAATATGTTATTTGGTTTGCCTTTATCATCATGTACATGCTTCAGGTGACACTACAGATCACTATTACATGTTGATAGAGCGCATAGGATTCTTGCTTGACTGCCAGCAGTATGATGGCGATCATATACGTGAGAGTTGGGAAGTCTATAACCACATCCTTAAAGTGTCCCTAGTCGAGGGAGTTTCGAGACTGGGCATCAATACTCCAGAGTAGACTTGTGTATACTGATCGAGACCCCGACAAGGGGCGGTGGCCGGTCTCACAAGCCATTGGTGTCAGTTGGTTCACCTAAGATGTATACAGGTGCTCATTGGGTTATGAGTACACCAGAGGGACTCGCCGGGAACATGCTAGTTGGTATTATACCTATTGTTAGATAACAGTTCCCTGGTGACATATGTACAGGTTAATCTATCGACCTGAAATCATCATTTGTCTCGTGTGAGTTCCCACCGTGCTTTGATTACAACCCTACCACGGCTCAAAGGAGTCGTGCAAACAGGTTTTAGTTGGGTACAGTCTCGAGCCACATGGAGGCAGTGAGCAGATCATCAGGGGATTCGACTCTTCCGGTATTGGGGGTTGATGTCGCGGTGTGCACGGATGGCCATCACCAAAAATCCTTGGCCAAGGTAGTCGAGAATTACTGATTCGGATCAGTAGTTTTTCAGGTGGTGATGGGCTTCATACCGACACTAAATGTCGTATTATTTGGGGTCTGACTTTATCCATCCCTTAGACTCGATATGCGATACTCATAGACGAACGGACCGGACTGTACGGATATTGTCATTGTCAGGCTAAGTAGGGTTTCAGGATGAGTTTGCTCGTCGGCCTCCTTTCGCTCAATACCTGAGTAGCCGTTACGTACAGCTAGTGCCACTGACGTGCTTGTGGTTAAACCCACTGCCAGCATACTGAGGAGTCTTTAGAGTCCCACACAGAGGGTTTCCCTGGTTCGGACGAAACATTGTAGAGGCCGTATGGTTTTATGGCACGGTTCGATCATATACGTTCACTTGTGTACGGATCATAATCAGACGGATAGTACTAATGGGCTTTGGTTTAAACTGGATCCTAGTATTATATTGTTGGATTATTTTCGTCTCGTTGGATTCGTATTCAGTTAGAATACGGATGCAGGTATGTATATACAGATGAGGGGTATTCTTGTAATTCGTTACAAGTTTACTTTAGATGTTTCCATTTCTTTTTGGGATTAATCATTTTGGTTTAAATGTTTAATTGGTGGAAAATGTGAGTGCAAGTCTTGGCTTTGTGCATTGATGTAGCATGTGCACTTAGTGACTCATGGTATTGGGTCATGGGATTATTTTGTTTTGATATACATATTTTGTGCGAGATATTCTAGTAAGATAGCTGCTCATTTTTTGAGAGAGGATTTTTTCCCAAGTGCTCACAATATCACACACAAAATGACTTAGCAAAACAACACAAGCAAAGAGCAGCCCATTTTCTTCACTTGATTTTTCTTGTGCTCACACTTCTTCACCTCATGGCATCTTCTTCAACTTCCACCCAATCCCTCTCATGAATTGAGAATCCTTGGGTGTTTTGAGACAAACTAATCACACACTATCTTTACTTCATCTTAGCTATCCAGGCTAGCACTAGATATCCGAGTTGCTTCGGTTTTGAGGCGCGTGCCCGTATTACTAACCCTTGACGTGGATTTTCTTCGATGTAGGGAGACCGAAGATCAAACTCGATCGGGGGAGCCATGAAAAGCTTAGGACAGAGGTTGAAGACCGAAGGACATGGATCGATCGGTATAACCTATCTAAACTCCTTTAGTATAGTTAGTATAGGGTTAATGGTACGATCCGGGAATCAGGTTCCGTTAGCGCCGGTTTTTTTAAAGTTTTTGTTCCACATTTGGCGACAGATTGATGTCCGGGGCACTAGCGTAACCCAACATGGTATCATATCCAACCCATTAACCCCAACTCATTGCGACATTAGAAATCCCGCGTTTTTGTCATATAAAATTGCCGATAAAAACAGTTCTGAAAACTGAAAGTTTGAGATGTTTGCACACGCCGTGGGCTTACGGTTTGAACTGAGAAGCCACGGGGTGGTGAATGGGCACTCCGGGGAACCTTCGTAGGGACCAAACGGCTGGGCCGACGCCCCAAGACCACCACAAGGTGGTCTTGGCGGTGGGGACCCGAAACTGCCCCATCTTGAGCAGTTTCGAGTTTGCCTCACCCCATGGCCACCTCGTGGTGGCCTCGAGGGCGGGGTACCCCCTCTAGGCCCCCCAAATCGAAGTTAATTTCATTCTCTAACTCCACGTGAAGGTTCGGGCGCGTTTCTTTTTGATTCGGACTTCCGGATTGGCTTTAAACGGTCGATTTTTAGAACTTTAGGTCACTGTTTTTTCATGGTTTTAGAAATTGGTTTAGTTTCCTAATTGTGTGCGGAATTCTAATGTCATAGTTTACAGTACATACATTACTATCTGCGACTGTGAATGTCATTAAAGCGATACAACTTGTCTAATCCTATAGTTCTTTTAGACGGGTCTGCGAACGTGACATTCACGTTGATGTTCTGTGTTGTGCTGTGTGTTGGTTGGATCGTCGTGGTGGATAGCCTGGGTGCAATGTTAGTACAGTTTAGTTTTATTTATACATTTGATATTGCGGGATGAGCGTCCAACTTGTGGACTGCCATCACTGCCTGATTGTGTATTATTTGTTTGGGACACGACCGGGTTGAAGTCGATGTCATCGTTGTACTTATTTTCTTTTTTATACTAGGATTACCCCGCGGTGGAGTGCACGGATAGCCGGGTTCTATAGGGAAACGGGCCCGCATCTTATGGCGTTGAGACGGAGGGGGTCTCACTCTAGAATTGGTGGGCTATTCGCCGCATTCGTAGGGGGTACAGGTTGACCCAAAGAGGGGTGCTTAAGTTACTGGATTCCGTGAAGTGTCGGGTGGCCCATTCACTTTGATGAAGGGGGCTGCCTCGCTTCTGGTTTTGGTGGGTAACTTGCCACACTCGTAGGGGTCTAGATTTTCATTGCACAGGCTATCCACACGACCCGGGGAACGTCGGGTTTCAGTTGCGGTTCAAAAGAAACCCGAGGCTCCCAGATTATCAGTATTGTTCGGTGATGCTTATCGCTTATCTGTGATGTTGCATTTATTATACTTGGAGCGATTATTATATATTGTTATATATATACTAGTAGATTTTGTATATGTTTTACACCCGCGCTAGTCCTGTCCCCGCTTTGTCGTTAGTTAAGTAACCTAACGGGTGATGACGGGACCCAGTGGCGAATGCGGATGGCATATACGTACATCATATTTTCGTTCTTTTCTGGTGTGATTAATTGATGGGGCTGCATTGATTATGATCAATGCAAGGAAAACAAACCTAATCGACGTTGTTGGAACATTTTTCAAAAGCTGTTATTACAAGGACGTTTTCTTTTGTTTTGCACAGTGGTATTCGGTTATGAATATCCAGCACCTCATTCCACGAAGCAAGGGCCGAGATCCCTTCATCGAGAGTGATCCCTTGGGAAGAAGTTTGCGTCAGGGTAATAACTTCACTATAATTGAGTACTTTTTTTATTTGCATCACGGTATTCAGTTGGGAATATCCTGCACCTCATTCCACGAGGAAAGAGCCAAGATCCCTTCACCGGGATTGACCTCTTTAGCAAAGGTTTTCATCACTATATATTTGTAAATCTATTCGGTTCCTTCAACGATATCATGTTCATTACGTTAAAGGTTTTTCGCCAAAAACCATTCGTAGCCCTCCATCATTTCAGACGGGTAGCACTTAGTATTCATGCTATGTTTGTTGTCCTTCGTCAAGGCATAGTGTATGGTAGCTGCTTGTTACCTTTATGCTGCATAGATAGATGCGTTGGTTTGGTACAGTCGTATAGCTTTGTTGGCCTTCGTCAAGGGCGAGTACGGGTGGGTTCAAATTAACCTGGACAATGACGGGTAGAACTTGACGTGTGACTTATGATTTGTTGGCCTTCGTCAAGGTCATAAGAGCATGGGGTAAAAATCACATCGGGAGTTTCAGACATACAGGAAACTTGCCAGGCATGCGCATACCTTCTGGAGTGTGATAACTTGAGTGGATTCCATCAGGTTATCATGCGATGATAGTTGGATCTCGATTCCCACTGATGAGTTGGTTTACTCCTCGGGTGATTTTAGATGATCCCGAAAAATTCTTCTTTCGGGTTTGGAGGAGAATTTAAGGATACAGTGGGAGACATCCTGATTAGATAAAGTGATTAACCATTCTGATCTAGGTTAGAGTGCACGCCGAGTGTTTCTTTTCTCTCTCTCTTTGGCAGCGACCATGCCCTGACCCTAGACTAGAACTCATGAACCAAGTTAACCGGACCTTCTTAAAACACATTGACTTTTGGATTGTCCGAGTTGCATACCTCATTGCCACTCCTACTTTTACCCTTTGCATTTCTCCGGAACATTCTGTATTACTACGAAGATCCCCTTTCATTGGATATGACCATCGTATAGTTACTTACGAACTCGAAGAAACTTGTTTCAGATTCAAGGATGGTTTCCGGTTCTGGAGAAATTGAATAGGACTATTCAGTTGTCTTTTCCTTTTACCTTCTTTCAGGTTGTGAGGGCTCCTAGGATTAGTAGAGGGTACACCTATTGCGCTTATTGGATAGTCTTCTTCCAAACCATAGGCAGGTTCCGAACGGTAGGGAATGAAGAAAACCGATTAGCCTAAGTGTGGCGTATAGAAGGTAATAAGTAAAGACAAAATAAAGGGATTAGAAAGAGAGCGAACTAAAGTGCGACTGCTATCATTCACGACGAAACCATGTATTTCATCGCCACTCCTACTTCACCTTTGAATTTCTCCAGAACACCCCCTATCACTACGAAGATCCACAGTTATTGGATAATCCATCATACTCGAAGAAACTTATTCTAGTTCGAGGATGGATTCTGGTTCAGGAGAAATAGAATAAGGAATATTCTGTTGTCTTTTCCCTTTACCTTCTCTCAGGTTGCGAAGGCTCTTAAGATTAGGAGAGTACACCTATTATGCTTATTGGATAGTATTCTTCCAAATCATAGGCTGGTGCCGAACGGTAGGGAAGGAAGAAAACCATTTAGCTTAAGGGGCGTACAGAAGGTACTAAGTAGAGAGAAATAAAGGGATTTGGAGAGATGGCAAGGAGATATACGGTTACAGTCATGAATCTGGATAATGGAACATGCATTACTAGGAATACCCGGATACCCCTTCGAAATATTTTCATGTTTAAGTTTCTCTGTACATTGTTAATTGAAAACTAATTTCCCAATCAGATCCTTACTCCAGGGTATGTATTTACCAGACTTGATTCTCACATCTGTATGGTTTTACAGATGATGAGTGGGAGTAAGTTATTGGGAATTAGGTGATTATATCCTCATTATTTCAGAATTCATTGTAATTAGTGATATTTGAGGAAATCGCCTGGGGTTTTTCCTGACGGCAAATATTTGGTTTTGAATATCCGTTGTTATGCACTAATTTCAAACCGATATATCTGTATGTTTATTTCATAAAGTGAGATATAATCTTTTGAAATTATGTCCATGACATTTACCTATATTAGTTGATGGTTAGGTAAGGAGCATTAAACAGCGGTGTAATTCTTCTTAACCATAGTACAGTTTTCAACCTACGACGCACAGGGTTTGAGTTATTCAACTAAGAGGACTTATACAAAGTATTGTATGTTGTCCAGTGTCCATTAGGACAAAGGGGTTGGTCCTCGTACTATATTCTGTTTACTTGTGACTTCTCCAGTTTTAGACAAGTGTTTCGTAGAAATACAAGGTCCAAGTTTTGAGAAGTTATAGATACAAGAATAAAGTAGAGAACCTTGTGTTATAAGTATCAGGATTCTTCAAGGTGATCGAAGATATAGCTACTTGTGTTTGGTATTTAGTTGATACTAATGGTTTTGAGAACTTACATCTCTTTCAGATTACCCATATCTGGATGCACTCCTAAGTTGAGTAATGCTGATCGGCCTCTCTCCATTTAGTTGACATGCACTGAAGACAGCTGCATGATTTGAATCTGGTTCCAATTAAACCAGTGCCTCTCTTTCTATATTGTATATAGAATGGTTCATATCTTAACGATGTTAAGGTATATGGAGTTGTTCGGCTTATACTTAAAACCAGACTCTGGACATACTCAAGGCACATTTCTGTAATGGCAGTTTGTAGGTTATCCCGGGCTATGATGAGGGTTAACTTTCTACCATCTGGAAGATCAATAGTGATATTGTTCTTGACTCGCCACTGTTTTAGCAAAATGGACTTTTTTCAGAAAACAGAAGTGGGAGTATGGTAGAACTGGAAGTGATTCCAGAACCACAAACGATTACTGAAAATTTAATAGAACCTAAAGTCTCAATCGGGTTTGACATTCCATTAGCACTCCGCAGATATGGTGGGTAACCTCAGGCGCCCGAGAGGATCTTCGGTATTCTAAAAGACGGTGAAAGGGAGGTTCTTATTTACCCAGACTTTCAATTAATGATGTTCTCGACTATGAGACCCGACAGGAGGATGAGTATAGCGTCGTTCTAAACTAGCTTTAGAAGTGCATGTGTATATGACTCTGCCAGAGGGATGTTGTAGTCAGTGGGAGTAGCGGAAGCATAGTGGAAAAGTAGGTTATGTCTATTTATAGACAAAAGAAGATATAGCGGAGATAAATCATCTATTTTTGATGTGACAGTCATAGGCTTTGACTTCATCAGAATAGGAGATGGATCTATTAAAAAGGTAGTAAGGTGTGATGTCCTGATATTTGGATGACATACACTTTGTAGGAAGTGAAATTCATATACTACGATTGGTTATATTATGGTTGTCACACAATGGTTTCTCCATATAGTATATGGATATAATATCAGGCATTCTGGTTACTAGATCTATAGTTTTAGATCTAGATTTGGGTAGTTTCCCAATCTGGATAATTAGACAGTATTCTAAAGGTGTTTTAGAATGGTTGACTTCTGGCATGGTGGTGTACCTGCAGGTGAAGGAGTCACCCTCTCTAAAGGTGTCTTACAGACTAAAGGGGGAAGGATGTGCGCGATTGATATATCACTTGTTTAGGCAATTGAGTCAATCATGAGATGTCAAGTACCACACCAGATGTTGTTTTTGCAATAACTGCAATAAGTTTGTATTAATCTAAATCCTGGAGAAACGTTCAGAAGCAGTTTATGAACATAAGTGAATGTTCTAGGGATTTGGTAACGGCAGCCTCCTTCAGGAGACGGTTATCATTCCAGGCTTCTAAGGTGACCTGAATGACAGAGTGACTGTCAGAGTTATAGTTTTCTCTCTTTTGAGGGGCAGTAATTTGGACAGGTGGTCCAAGCGGGTACTGAGGGAGGCATGGCGCATGATACTGATTAAATTCAGTGGACGATACAGTCTAAGAAGTTTGCTGGATTTGGTTTTCATTTGTGAACTGGGTCCCATCAGATATCCAGACATATTCTAAGACATGTATTGCTCATTTGGGAAGATGGCTTTCTCCGCGAACTTGAGAAAAAGAGAGATATAGAAAGAAACATTAGAGCGGATCCACTCACTGAGGCTATTTCTCGAATGCAATAGTTTCCCAAACGAGCTTTGTGAAACTGATTAGTAGAGGAGTTGGGTGTTCGGTATCACACGGGCTGTGAGTATGTGACACCACAATAATTAGCCTTAAGTGCAAGTGGGAGATTGTTGGCTATAGTGCCCTCAAGTAAATTATTGGATCGCAGGCACGTGATTGCAATAATTAAGGGAGGACCTATACCGGTAGAACAGTCTTACTCGAGATGATAGTATGCTATCTGGTTTGCCTTTATCATCATGTACATGCTTCAGGTGACACTATAGATCACTATTACATGTTGATAGAGCCCATAGGATTCTTTCTTGACTACCAGCAGTATGATGGTGATCATATACGTGAGAGTTGGATGGTCCATAAGCACATCCTTAAAGTGTCCGTAGTCGAGGAAGTTTCGAGACTGGGCATCGATACTCCAGAGTAGACTAGTGTATACTGATCGAGACCCTGACGAGGGGCGGTGGACAGTCTCACAAGCCATTAGTGTCTGTTGGTTCACCTAAGATGTATACAGATGCTCATTGGATTATGAGTACACCGGACGGACTCGCCAGGAACTTGCTAGTTCGTATTATACCTATTGTTAGATAGCAGTTCCCTGGTGATATGTGTACAAGTTAGTCTATCGACCTGAGATCGTCATTTGTCTTATGTGAGTTCCCACTGTGCTTTGATTACTACCCTACAACGGTTCAAAGGAGTCGTGCAAATATGTTTTAGTTGGGTATAGTCCCGGGCCACATGGAGGCAGTGAGCGGATCGTCAGGAGATTCGTCTCTCCCGGTATTAGGGGTTGATGTCGCGGTGTGCACGGGTGGCCATCACCAGAAATCATTGGCCAAGGTAGTCGAGAATTACTGATTCGGATCAGTAGTTTCTCAGGTGGTGACGGGCTTCATATCGACACTAAATGTCACGTTATTAGGGGTCTGACTTTATCCACCCCCTAGACTCGATATGTGATACTCATAGACGAACGGACCAGACTGTACAGATATTGTCACTGTCAGGCTCAGTAGGGTTTCAGGATGAGTTTGCTCGTTGGCCTCCCTTTCGCTCAATACCTGGGTAGACGTTACGTACAGCTAGTTCCACTGACGTGCTTGTGGTTAAACCCACTTCCAGCATATTGACGAGTCTTTAGAGTCCCACACAGAGGGTTTCCCTGGTTCGGACGAAACATTGTAGAGGCCGTATGGTTTTATGGCAGGGTTCGATCATATACGTGTACTTGTGCACGGATCATGATCGGACCGATAATACTAGCGGGCTTTGGTTTAAGCCGGATCCTAGTATTATATTGTTGGATTATTTTTGTCTCGTTGTATTCGTATTCAGTCGGAATGCGGATGAAGGTATGTATATACAGATGAGGGGTATTCTTGCAATTCGTTACAAGTTTACTTTAAATGTTCCCATTTCTTTTTGGGATCAAACATTTTGGATTAAATGTTTAATCGGTGGAAAATGTGAGTGCAAGTCTTGGCTTTGTACATTGATGTAGCATGTGCACTTGGTGACTCATGGTATTGGGTCATGGGATTGTTTTGTTTTGATATAGATATTTTGTGTGAGATATTCTAGTGAGATGGCTGCTCATTTTTTGAGAGAGGATTTTTTTTCCAAGTGCTCACAATATCACACACAAAATGACTTAGCAAAACAACACAAGAAAAGAGCAGCCCATTTTCTTCACTTGATTTTTTTTGTGCTCACACTTCTTCACCTCATGGCATCTTCTTCAACCTCCATCCAATCCCTCTCATAAGTTGAGAATCCTTGGGTGTTTTGAGATAAAGTAATCACACACTATCTCTATTTCATCTTGGCTATCTAGGCTAGCAAACTAGATACCCGAGTTGCATTGGTTTTGAGGCGGGAGCCCGTTTTACTAACCCTCGACGTGGATCTTCTTCGATGTGGGGAGACCGGAGATCAAACTTGATCGGGGAAGCCGCGAGGAGCTTGGGACAGAGATTGAAGACCGAAGGACACGTATCGATCAGTATAACCACTTTAAACTCCTTTTGTGTAGTTGGTATAGTCTTAATGGTACGATCTGGGAATTGGGTTCCGTTAGCGCCAGGTTTTTTAAAGTTTTTGTTCCGCATTTGGCTACGGATTGATGGCCGGGGTGCTGGTGTAACCCAACAGTGATGGCCTGCTCGAAACTAGTTGGGTCATCATCTTCTATGATGCAATCCTCACTCCCACCGTCTATGAGAAAACCGTAGTATCTCGCAGATGGATGAGAAACCCTACTAGATTTGCGGAGTGGCTGAAGTTTGTCGGGGACTATCGAATCCTTCGATTCTACCAAATCATCAGTTATAGTTTGTGTAGCCGGAACTTCTTATAGTTCTACCTCATTGCTACTAATTTCTTTCACAAGAAATTCCTTTTCTAAACAGGTGGCATGTTGAGCAACAAACACCTTTTTCTTTTCACTGTGGTAGAATAGATATCCATGTGAATTCTTTGGATATCCTATAAACTTGCAAAGAACTGATCATGCCTCGAGTTTGTCCGGATTCTGTTTTTTAACATAGGTCGAACAACCCCAAATCTTAACTCGTTTAAGACATGGTCTCTTTCCACTCTATATCTCATATGGTGTTTTAGACACTGATTTTGATGGAACTTGATTCAATAGATATGCTGTTGTCTCAGGTGCATAACCCCAAAAGCGAAAATGTAACTCAGCAATACTCATCATAGAGCGCACCATATCTAATAGGGTGCGATTCTTCCGCTCCGAAACTCCATTGTGCTGTGGTGTATACTAAGGAGTAATTCGAGAGAGAATCCCATTCTCTTTTAAATAATCTCAAAATTTCGTGCTTAAGTATTCTCCTCCTCGATTAGATCGAAGGATCTTAATACTTTTACCCGTATGGTTCTCGACTTCGCACCTATAATCCTTGAATTTCTCAAAAGCTTCAGATATATGTTTCAACAGGAACACATGTCCGAATCTTGAGAGATCATCGGTGAATGTAATGAAGTACGAGAAACCATTCCTGGCATGTGTAGACATAGGACCGCATACATCACTATATATCAGTCCCAAGAGTTCAGTAGCTCATTCTCCGTGTCCAGTAAACGGAGTTTTTGTCATCTTGCCTTTGAGACATGACTGGCAAGTTTCATAAGTTGTAAATTCAAACTGATCCAAAAATCCATTTTTATGCAACTTAGCTAGTCTTGTCACATTGATATGACCAAGTCTATAATGCTACAAGTAGGCTTCATTCATTTCTGAACTTTTCCTCTTGTGTGTGTTCGGTACATTTAGAAATGTATTTTGATTTAGAACGTATATACTATTACATAATGTACCAAACCAAATCAACACTTGATTTAGGAAAATGTTCATGTCACGACCCGAAAGTACGGAACGTGACCGGCACTTAGATTATGAAGCGTCTAGAGGCGCAACGTAACCTAAGTAAGCCGAAGCCCAGAAATCTAAACCATATAAAAGAAGAATAAGTAAAAGAAACATGAAGAAAACAAGTTTAAAAGCATCAGCAAATATTCCCAAAAATTTCGGCAGAGTCTCCTCTATAAAAACTGGCCCCAAACGGGTACAACAAGTATAATATGTAAGTGCACGGCGGCGCCCCGGCCGTCAATCCGACGGCCAAATGCGGAAGCGGTGATAAACTTTAAATTTTTCTTGAACTGGCAAACCGCCGCGCACTAATACCCGGATCGAACCACTAACTAGTCCTAGCTATCTACAAGAAAGGGAAGAGAGATATACCGACAGATCTGAGTCCTCCGGTCTTCTCGTCGTCGTCCCGATCTCATGCGGAATGTCCCGTCTCCTCCTCGTCGCCGGAAGTGCACCACATCGCTTACTTCTTTTACGGGCTCCCACCTCAATGCCGAGGCAACTCGGGCACGAAGCTGGCTAGTCGACGTGCCCAAGATTTGCTGTAGAATGTGTAGTAGAACTTGTGTCTCAATTTGGGGTTGTAGGAATTGCCTTTTTGGTGGAGGGATGATACAAGCTTTTGGAGGTTGTTCTTGTGGGATTTTTACCAAAGCAAAAGCACCAAAAACCCCACATAGGAAATTTGGACAGCCCCCACAAGGAGTGGCCGGCCATGGACATGGTGAGAGGAGAAAATGAGAGTGAGTTCTCAAAAAGAGAGAGTGCCAACCATATCCAAGAGAGAGGGGAATGGCTATCATGTGAAAAGAAATGATAGCAAGGAAAGTCTAACACTCAAACACCAATGATCATCCATCATCAACAACAATCATCACAACCAAATCCATACTCCACCAACCAATCAACAAAAACCATGATGACTAAAAAGTCAAGTCATGATGAGAAGAAGATGAAGTCATATGGTGGAGGAATTATCATGATACAAGAATATGCAAAGAACCCCTCCACAAATACTTATTTGCAACAATGCAAATAAGCCCTCCTCCACCAATCTTTGGCCAATGAACGATACAAAGGAAATCGGCCGAAACGAAAAGCAAACTGGCAACTCCACAAAACTGGTCCCGTAATAAATTACAGGAAAACCCCGATACTGTGCATACACACCCGCATCTGTATTTCGACCGAAATACAAATGCAATGAGACAAAATCTCCACTGTACTATACTAGGATCCGGCTTATACCAAAGCCGGCTAGTAATATCCGTTCGATCCTGATCCGTGCAATACCGTACGTATCTGATCGAACCCTGCCATATAACCATACGGCCTATAGTACAAACTGTCCGATCCTGATCCGTGCAATACCGCACGTATCTGATCGGACCTTGCCATATCTCCATACGGCCTCTACAACCTTTCGCCCGAAAGCTGAGTAACAGAATGTGGGGGACTCTAAAGACTCGTCAACACCTTGGTTGTGGATTTAACCACTAGCACGTCAGAGGTATAAGCCAATACGTAACGGGCTACCAGGTATTGACTAAAAGGGACGTCTGTGAGCGAACTTAGCCCGACAACCCTACTGAGCCTGTCAGTGACAATATCCGTACAGTCCGGTCCGTTCGTCTATGAGCATCGCATGGCGGGCCTAGGGGGTTGGTAAAAGTCAGACCCCCAAAAGCGGTACAAGTCGTGTCGGAGTGTAGCCCAGAACACCCTGAGATACTACTGGAATACCTACCAGTAAATCTCCTTGCCTTGGCCAAGGACTTCGTGTAATGGCTCTCCTAGACACAGCACGACCTCACCCCCAATACCGGGAGAGACGAACCCCTGAAGATACGCTCACTGCCTCCATGTGGCTCGGGACTGTACCCAACTAAAACCTGTTTGCATGACTCCTTTGAGCCGTGGTAGGGTAGTAATCAAAGTACAGTGGGAACTCACACGAGACAAATGACGATCTCTAGGTCGATGAACTAACCTGCACACATGTCACCAGGGAACTACCATCTGACGTCTGGTATATGACCAACTAGCATGTTCCCGGCGAGTCTTGTCCGGTGTACTCATAACCCAATGAGCACCTGTATACATCTTAGGTGATCCAACAGACACCAGTGGCTTGTGACACCGGCCACCGCCCCTCGTCGGGGTCTCGACTGTATACACTAGTCTACTTTGGAGTATCGATGCCCTGTCTCGAAACTCACACGACTAGGGACCATTTAAGGATATGCTTATAGACCCCCAGCTCCCACTTATATGATCGCCCTCATACTGCTGGTGGTCAAGCAAGAATCCTAGGGGCTCTATCAACGTGTAATAGCGACTTGTCAGGTCACCTAAAGCAGTACACGATGATAAAGGTAAACCAGATACCATACTATCATCTCGAGTAAGACTGTCCTACCGGGATAGGTCCTCCATCAATCATTGCAATCACGTACCTGTGACCTAATAATTGACTCTGAGGGCACTATCTCCAACAATCTCCCACTTGCACTCAAGGCTAATTATTGCGATGTCGCATACTCACAGCCCGTGTAATACCGAACACCCAACTCCTCTACTAGTCAGTCTCACAAAGCTCGTTTGCGAAACTATTGCGTTCGAGGAACAGCCTCAGTGAGTGGATCCGCTTTGTTGTTTCTTTCTATGTCTCTCTATATCTCAAGTTCGCGGAGAAACCCATCTCCCGAAATGAGCAATACCTGTCTTAGAATGTGTTTGGATGTCTGATGGGACCAAGCTCATAAATGAACTCCAAATCCAAACTCCTTAGACTGTATCGTCAACTGAACTTAATCAGTATCCTGCGCCATGCCACCCTCAGTATTGCCTTGGACCACCTGTCCAAAATACTGCCCCTCGTCAGAAGGAAAAACTATAACTCTGACAACCTCCTTGTCGTCGATGTCACCTTGGAAGCCTGGAATGATAACCGTCTCCCGAATGAGGCTGTCGTTATCATAACCCTAGAACATCCACTTATGTTCTAAAACTGCTACGACTGTTTCTCCAGGATTTGATCAATGCCAACTTATTGCATCTAGTGCAAGAACAACATCTGGTGTGGTACTTGACATCTCATGATTGACTCAATTGCCTGAGCAAGTGATCTGCCAACCATGCACATCCCTCTCCCCTTTAGTCTATAAGACACCTTTAGAGAGGGTGACTCCGTCACCTGCAGGTACACCATCGTGCCAGGAGTCGTCCATTCTAAACACTCTTAGAATGCTGTCAAGTACCCTGATTAGGAAACCACCCAAATCTAGATCTAAAACCATAGATCTAGTAACCAGTATGTCTGATATAAAATCCATTTCCTTTGTGGAGAAACCACTGTGTGACGACCAAAGTATAACCGACTGTAATATAGGAGTTTCTTTTCCTACTCTGTGTATGTCATCCAAATACCAGGATATCACACCCTACTACCTTCTCAACAGATCCATCCCCTATTCTGATGAAGTCAAACCCATGACTGTCACGTCAGAAATAGATGATCTATCTCCGCTACATCTGCTTTAGTCTATAAATAGACATAAGCGACCTGTCCACCAATGCTTCTGCTGCTCCCACTGACTACGACAACCCTCTGGCAGAGTCATATACACGTACATTTCTAAAACTAGTTTAGAACGACGCTATACTCATCCTCCCGCCGGGTCTCGCAGCCTGGAACAACAGCAATGGTAATTGCGGGTAAACAAGAACTTCCCTGTCACCGTCCTTGAAGCTACCGTAGTACCTCTCGGGTGCCTGAAGTTACCCACCTCATCTGCGGAGTGGCTAATGGAATGTCAATCCAGATTGAATCTTTAGGTTCCTTATCAAATTTTCAGTAATCGTTTGTGGTTCTGGAATCACTTCCAGTTCTACCATACTCCCACTTACTGCTTTCTGAAAAAATCCATTTTTAATAAAACTGTGGCGAGTCTAGAACAATATTGCTATTGTTCATCCAGATGGTAGAAAGTCAACCCTCGTCATAGCCTGGGTCAACCCACAAACAGCCATTACAGAAACATGCCTTGAGTTGTCCAGTGTCTGGTTTTAATCATAAGCCGGACAACTCCCCGTATCTTAACAATGTTAAGATACGAACTGTTCTATATCCCATATAGGACTAGAGGCACTGATTTAATTGAACCAGATTCAAATCATGCAGCTGTTTCCAGTGCATGTCAACTAAATGGAAGGAGGCCGATCAGCGTTACTCAACTTAGGAATGCTTCCAATTATGAATAACCTGAAAGAGAAGCAAGATCTCTTTACCATTACTATAACTGAATACCATACACAAGTATCTACATCTTCGATCTCTTTGAAGAATCCCGATACTTGCTACACCTGGTTCTCTACTGTATTCAAATACCTATAACTTCTCAAAATTCGGACCCTGTGTTTCCGCGAAACACCTGTCTAAAAACTAGAGAAGTCATAAGTAAATCGAATATAGTACGAGGACCAACCCATCTGTCCTGATAGACCCTGGACAACATACAATACTCTGTACAAGTCCCTTAAGTCTGATAACTCATTCACTATGTGTTGTAGGTTGAAAACTGTACTTATGGTCAAGAAGAATTACACCGCTGTTTAATGCTCCTTACCTAACCATCTATTGATATAGGTAAATGTCATAGACATAGTTTCAGTAAGGTATATCTCACTCTATGAAAATAGACGTACAGATACATCAATTTGAAATTGGTGCATAAAAGCGGATATTCAAAACCAAATATTTGCCGACCGGCAAACAGCCCAGGTGATTTCCTCAAATATCACCGATTACAACGAATTCCGATATAATGAGGATGGTCACCCAATTCCCAACAGCTTACTCCCACTCATCATCTGTAAAACCATACAGATGTGAGAATTATACCTGGTAAATACATACCCTGGAGTAAGTATCTAATCGGGAAATCAGTTTTCTTTTAACATAACACAGTGAAATTGAAACATTGAAATGTTTCGATGGGGTATCCCGGTATTCCAAGTAATGCCTCTTCCAGATTCACGACTGTAACCGTATAATTCTTTGCCACCTCTCCAAATCCCTTCATTTGTCTTTAGTCATTACCTTCTGCACACCCTTTAGGCCAAATGGTTTTCTTCCTTCCCTACCGTTCGGCACCAGCCTATGATTTGGAAGAAGACTATCCAATAAGCATAATGGGTGTACTGTCCCAATCCTAGGAACACTCGCAATGCGAGAGAAGGTGAAGATAAAAGACACCTGAATAACTCTTATTCCTATTTCTCCTGAACCAGAATCCATCCCCGAACTGGAACAAGTTCCTTTCGAGTTCGTATATAACCATACGATGGAGTATCCAATAAACTTATTAGTGTTTATGCCCTAGAAGGCCATTACTGTATCATACTAGCTTGTATATTACTTAATGGAAGCTTGGGATATTCACATGTATATAACAGTCTTGCTAAACATGGTAGTATGCTACTTGGTTTTTCTATCTTAATATGTGAGTGTACGTATTGATAGAGCTCTTAGGATCTTGCTTGTCTACCAGCGTTGTGATGGCAGTCACACTAGTGGGGGCTGGGTAGTCTACAAGCACATCCTTATTCAGGTCCCTGGTCGTTGGATTATCGAGACAGAGCATCGATACTCCGGAGTAGACTAGTGTGTACGCTTCTCATCCCAGTTGGGGAGATGGTCTGTCCCACAGCCGTCAGTACGTCGTACTGGAGATAGTATGCAGGTGCTCGTTAGGTTACGGGAACACCGGACAGGACTCACAGGGAACTGTTGGTTGGTTTGATACCAGTCGTCAGTGAACAGTTCCCAGGTGACATGAGTACAGCGTAGTCCGCAGACTTGACACTGCTACTTCGCCTCGAGTGTGTCCCACTGTTCTTAGATTGCTACCCTACCATGGCTCAAAGGAGTCGTGCAAACAGGTAGCAGTTGGGTGCAGTCCCGAGCACTTGGAGGCAGTGGCGGTTAGACAGGATTCGTCCCTCCCGGTATTGGGAGTAGATATCGTGCTGTGTCAGAGAGCCATTACGCAAAGTCCCTGGCCAGGGCAAGCGAGATTTGCTGGTATGTTCCAGTAGTTTCTCAGGGTGTAATGGGCTTCCCTCCGACACGACTTATACCGCTATTAGGGGACTGACGCTTGCCGCCCCCCTAGGCCCGATATGCGATAGTCTTGGACGAACGGACCGGACTGTATGGAGATTGTCACATCAGACTCAGTAGGAGTTCGGATGGGTTTTCTCATCGGCCTTCTTATCGACAACTACCTGGGGACCGTTACGTACAGCTAGTGCCGCTTGCGGTCTGTGGTTAAACCCACTGCCAGCGTAGTAGTCGAGTCTCTAGAGTTCCACATAGAGAGTTTCCTACTCCAGGCGAAACGATATAGAGGTTGCATGGTTTTGCGACAAAGGGTTCGGACGCATACGTGCGTTTACGCGCGTACGACTTTCGGACAGTTTTTACCAGTCGGCTTTGGTTTAAGCCAGTTACTGGTATCCGGTTATTGGATTTATACAGTCTAAAGTTTTTCCGTATTTTTACGTATCGGAGGGGCGTTCTCGTAATTACTCGAGAAGCTTCTAGAAGATGGTGACTAAGGAGGGTTATGTGTCATATTCATTAAATGAGTTATATGAGTCATGGTGGTGATTCATTCATTTCATTAATACACATTTATTGCTTAATGACTCATGCTAATGAATCACCACTAGATATTTTATGAAGCATGATTATTCATCACTCTTTATTCTTTTCTTCTTATTAGAAAATGCTTCATATATGATATGATACTCATAACTTATTTATCATAATATTATTCACATTCTCTCTCCTCAAGCTCTCTCTCTTCAAAAGACTAATCCTCACCCTCATGTGTTGAGATCTAGGATTAGTTAGACTAATCAATCCATAACCATCACTCTATTTCATCTATCTTCTTTGATTAGCAATCCAAGAAGGTTAGTTGCCTCAAGTTTAGAGGTTTAGCTTGGAGTTTTGCTCTCGGGTGGATCGTCTACTACCTAGAGAAGGCCGAGGAGAACAAGGAGATCGTAAAGACGAAGGACTAGTTTCATTAGGTATAATCCCTAAACACAATTGATAAGAAACTCTTTGTGTACGGTTATTTATAGTTTAGCTTCGATTCAAGCGGTTAGTCGATGTTCGTTCTTTAAACATGATCGTTTTTGAAAATTCCGCCTCCCCACAAGTACTGGGGTGTACTACATCGACTTACAGTGGTATCAGAGCCTCGCTAAACATTAAATAACTTAATTGCAAATTTGTACGAATTTCGAACGGAAAAATGAAGCCGGAAAACCCTAAATCTGTTCAGTTTCTGTCGAACTTAAAATGAACTCCAAAAATTTTTCAGGTGTGTTCAGAGAGCTTGACAAGACCACAGAAGAACACCCAAGAAAAATAAGCCCCTGAATCGCCTAACTCGCTGCGGAACCGCGGCCTCAGCCTACTGAGTCGCCGCGCTTCCGCCGCCGAGTTGGCGAGTCAGGAACCCAATTTTCTTCTGTTGCTTCTCTGTGTAATTAGGGGTTTTCTGGAATATTTTAATTTTGCTCAGGTTTCCAGTATACAGAGCAGATTTTGGAGCAATATTAAAGATGTTTAATCGATCGAAATTGTACAGTATTTGCATATTGGATTATATCTGTGATTGTTTAATGTGTTCGTAAACCTCCCCTAACTGCTAGTATGTCGGTTGGCAGGGGGTTGCACATTTCTGAAATGGTTATATCTGTTTGTGCATATAAACTGTATTGGACTGTTGTGGTGTTTAGCCGGGGTTTAGCAATGGGTTATTGTTTAATTCATTTGTTGTAAATGTAATTTGTTGTAATATTATTTTGCGGGGCACATCCAGGTTGCGGTTGTAGCCACCGTTGTATTATTTCATTTTACTGTTTTTGCTCCTAGGACTGACCCAAGGTGGGGTACACAAACTGCCGGATGGGTAGTTTGCCGTACCCGTAGGGGTCGAGGGTGGGGTAACGGCTATTCATCACAACTGTGTAATCTGTCTTTTCTTGCAGGCTCAAAAGAAATACAGATTGCTTGCAAATCCAATATTGTTTATCTGTGTTCTGGAATGAATATCATTGCGTCAGACGAATGTAAAATATCTATATATAATGTAGCTATTTAGACGTCACTTATGTTTTACACCCGCGCTAGCCCAGCCCCCGCTCTGTCGTTAGTTAAGTAACCTAACGGGTGATGACGGGACCCCGTGACGAATGCGGATGGCATAAGAGGACGTTGTATTTTCGTTGTTTTCTGCAATGATAGGTTAATGATGGGACGCATTATCTATAATGCAAAGAAAAATAAACCAAAGTTTTAATCGTTGGAAATATTTTAAAGAAACCACTCGGTTATTTTTAAAACAGATATTTTTAAATGCGGAGCTTTAACCACTCCTTTTAAAAGCTATCAGGTTCCTTCGGTTATATCAAGTTCACTACGTTCACGGTTTCGCCAAAACCAGTCGTAGCCCTCCGTCATTTCATCTGAGTATTCAGTAGTATTCAAGCTATGTATTTTGACCTAACGCCAAGGCATAGTGTTTGGTAGCTGCTGGATATTCATTTGTTGCATAGATAGATGAGTTAGTTTGGGACAGTCGTATTATCATTTTGGCCGAACGTCAAGGATATATACGGATGGGTTCAAATTGACAAGATAATGATGGGTAGAACTTGACATGTGACTTATGACATTTTGACCTAACGCCAAGGTCATAAGAGCATGGGGCAAAAACTTATATCGGGAATTTCTAAAGAAACTGAAATTTGCAAAGAGATGCATACCATTTTGAGTTTGATGAATGTTGGTAGCATTCCTACAGCATTATCAGACGATGATATTTGGATCCCGATCCTACTGTGAGTATATGCTACTTATCAGGATATTCGTCACTTAACGATCAATGCTATAAACCTAGTAGGTGTCCAGAAAAGTGTCAGCGGGGTTACGCCCCCAGAGAAAAGAGGTTATTTAATTAAGAAACTTCGCGAAAGCGTTGGAAAACCTCCCTCGAAGTATCGACACCGGCCTGGCTGAACGGTTAAGCAAGTATTGTACGGTGAGAATAGTCTTGGCTAATTCTTCTTTTATGGTTTGAGGAAGGATTCGAGAAACAGTGGGAGCCATCCAGTTTAGATAAACTAAAAACCACTCTAAACTTGCAAGAGCATCATGCTAAAGAGTTTTCTTCTCTCTCTCCTAATTGCAGCGACCCTGAAAATGACTGGACTTAAGTTACTTTTAGAGAAAAATATACTGACGGGGCCAAACTATAAAGATTGGCTGCGGAATGTCAAAATGGCTTTGACCTATGACAAACTGGGGTACGTCCTCACCGCTACGGCACCTGCTGTCCCTGGTCCCAAATCCAGCAATGCGGATAAGGAAATCCGCAAAACCTGGGATTCAGATTGCGCGAGAGCCAAGTGCATCGTGCTTGCCTCGATGAACAATGAACATCAGAGGAGGCACGAGGATATGTCCCTAGATGGCATATTTCTCCATACAAAGGAACTTTATGGGGAGCAATCTCGTATAGCAAGATACGAGACCTCTAAGAACTTGTTTCGAGCGAGGTTGGCTGTCGGGTCATCGGTAGGAGAACATGTCCTAAAGATGATCGGCTACATAGAAGAGCTCGCAGACCTTGGGACAACTTTGGATAATGAGCTCTATACAGACCTTATTCTCCAGTCCCTTCCTCCCACCTACGCCCAGTTTATCCTCAACTTCAATCTTCAAGGAAAAGAAGTTGAACTTGCGGAACTCCTGAACATGTTAAGGAGTGCAGAGGGCACCTTGCAGAAGGCAAGGGAAACACCCGCTATGTTTGTTGGCAGTTCATCTTCTTCCGGGTCCAAGGCTAGGGCCAAAGGAAGGAAGAAGAAGGCCGCACCCAAACCCAGAGGAGGTGTTAGTAAGGTGAGAGGGAAGGGAAAGAAAAAGACTGCAGTACCGATAGTTGGCCAGGATGAGTGCTTCCATTGTCACAGAAAAGGGCACTGGAAGAAGGATTGCAAGGCGTGGAACGCCAAGAACCAGGAACCGAAGCAAGCTGTGGCTTCGACTTCAGGTGTGTTTGTAATTGAGAATTGTCTGTCGATCAACTCTACTTCCTGGGTATTGGATACCGGATCAGGATCTCATATTTGTAATTCATTGCAGGCACTGAGAAACCGTAGAGTGCTGAAGGAAGGTGATATGACCCTAAAGGTTGCTAACGGAGCTAGCGTGGGAGCTGCGTCCGTCGGGGACTATCACCTAGGATTGACGAGTGGACACA
Source organism: Agapanthus africanus (assembly GCA_030015575.1). Taxonomy (NCBI): domain Eukaryota; kingdom Viridiplantae; phylum Streptophyta; class Magnoliopsida; order Asparagales; family Amaryllidaceae; genus Agapanthus; species Agapanthus africanus. The sequence goes on along the minus strand of CM057339.1, from coordinate 476,226,029 downwards.
TTTTGGTTTTACATAACTGTTATTTTGTAGCAAGCTTAACGTGTAATATCATATCAGTTTCCTTGTTATCAAATAAAGGTTATGATTTCACGTTTGTAAGAGATGTTGTCAACATCCACCTTAATCATGGTTTGATTGGGTCCGGTACATTAAATAACGGCATATATGTTTTAAACCAACTCCAAATTTTCAATGTCCAGAACACACTAAAAAGAAAGTCTCCAGATTTAAATAAAGCTTTCTTATGGCATTGTAGACTGGGTCACATCAATGAGAGAAGGTTGACTAAGTTGCATAGAGAAGGATATTTGGACTCGTTCGAATATCAATCTTATGACACTTGTCAATCTTGTCTCAAAGGAAAGATGACAAAGACTCCATTCACTGGACAAGGAGTAAGAGCGAGCGAGCTCTTAGGACTCATACACAGCGATGTATGTGGTCCAATGTCTACACATGCGAGAGGTGGTTTTTCCTACTTCATTACTTTCACGGATGATTACTCAAGATACGGATTCATTTATCTGATGAAACATAAATCCGAGGCTTTTGAGAAATTCCAGGAGTATAAGAATGAAGTAGAAAACCAAACCGGCAAAAGTATTAAGACACTTAGATCTGATCGAGGTGATGAATACTTGAGTGCCGAGTTTCTAGGTTACCTAAAAGAGAAAGGAATTCTCTCTCAGCTTACTCCTCCGTACACTCCATAGCATAACGGTGTATCGGAGAGACGGAATCGAACCCTATTAGATATGGTACGATCCATGATGAGTAATGCTGAGTTACCGCGATCTTTCTGGGGTCATGCGCTAGAATCAGCGGCATATCTTTTGAACATGGTACCTACCAAGACTGTGCCTACCACTCCATATCAGATGTGGAGCGGGAAGAAACCCCATCTACAGTATATAAAGATTTAGGGATGTCCAGCTTTTGTTAAAAAGCAGCATGTGGACAAGCTCGAGGCACGATCAGTAAAGTGTTTGTTTGTGGGATATCCAAAGCACTCCAGGGGATATCTATTCTATTACGCAGAGGAACAAAAGGTGTTTGTTTCTCGTAATACCCATTTTCTAGAACATCAGTTTTTAGAAAAGGAATCAAGTGGGAGCGAAATAGAACTGGAAGAAATTCCAGAACCACAAACCAATACTGAAAGTTTGGTAGAACTGGAAGTTCAGGAAGAACAGGACATTCCCGCACCCCTCCGCAGGATAGTAGGCCGTCTCATCCGCCTGAGAGATACTACGGTTTTCTCATAGACGGGGATAGAGAGGATTGCATCATAGAAGATGATGAACCTACTGACTTCCAGCAGGCCATCTAGAGCGGCGACTCGGTATGATGGCTAGATGCAATGTGAACCGAAATGGAGTCCATGTACACCAACAAAGTATGGACTTTGGACTTTGCTCCAGATGGGGTAAAACCCATAGGATGCAAATGGATCTTCAAGAAAAAGATTGGTGTAGATGGACAGGTGGAAACCTATAAGGCTAGACTTGTTGCAAAGGGTTTTCGTCAAAGACCTGGTTTGGACTATGACGAAACTTTTTCTCCAGTGGCTATGCTCAAATCCATTCGGGTCCTTCTTGCTATTGCTGCCTTCCATGATTATGAAATCTGGCAGATGGACGTAAAGACGGCTTTTCTGAATGGAAATTTAGAAGAGAGCGTCTATATGGATCAGCCAGAGGGTTTCAATCAGAGTGGGAGCAGCGGGAAAGTATGCAAGCTGCTTAAGTCTATTTATGGACTAAAGCAGGCATCGCGGAGTTGGAACATCTGTTTTGATGAGACAGTCAAAGAATATGACTTTATCAAAAATCCAGATGAGCCGTGCATATATAGTAAAGTTGTAGCCAGAAGTGTCGTATTCCTCGTCTTGTACGTGGATGACATTCTATTGATAGGAAATGACATTCCTATGCTACAATCTGTCAAAGGATTCTTGTCACACAGGTTCTCCATGAAAGACCTGGGTGATGCCTCTTACATTCTGGGGATCCGGATCTATCGTGATAGATCCAAGAGGATGTTGGGACTTTCGCAGTCCAGGTATATCGACACTGTACTGAAAAGATTCAGTATGGAAGATTCTAAGCGCGGTAATCTACCGGCTTGTCACGGAATCACCCTCTCCAAAGAGATGTCTCCCAAGACTGATTTGGAAAGGGAACGCATGTCTATTATACCCTACGCTTCTGCGGTAGGCTCTATAATGTATGCGATGTTGTGTACCAGACCAGATGTAGCTTACGCACTGAGCGTGGTAAGCCGGTATCAGTCAGACCCAGGGGAGAAGCACTGGATAGCAGTAAAGAACATTCTCAAGTACCTGAGGAGGACTAAGGAGATGTTCTTGGTTTACGGCGGAAAAGACCTCAGGTTGGAGGCCTTTGCTGATTCCGGCTTCCAGAGTGATAAGGACGATTCCAAGTCCATGTCGGGTTATGTCTTTACCCTCAATGGAGGGGCGGTGTGCTGGAAGAGCTCCAAGCAGGACACCGTTGCTGACTCGACGATGGAAGCGGAGTATATAGCTGCTTGCGATGCCGCAAAAGAAGCAGTCTGGATGAAGAAGTTCCTAACAGAACTTCAGGTGGTTCCTACCATAGTTGATCCAATACCTCTGTATTGCGACAACAACGGAGCTATAGCTTTAGCGAAGGAACCAAGGTCCCATCAGAAGTCCAGACACATCTTGAGGCGGTATCACCTGATCAGGGAGATCATTGATCGTCAGGAGATCGAGGTTCGGAGAGTTGCTTCAGAAGAGAACATTGCTGATCCATTCACAAAGGCCCTTCCTCAGATTCAGTTCGAGAGGCTGCTCGAGATCATTGGTCTACGATATGCCAGTACATGGCCCTAGTGCAAGTGGGAGATTGTTAGTGTTTATGCCCTAGAAGGCCATTACTGTATCATACTAGCTTGTATATTACTTAATGGAAGCTTGGGATATTCACATGTATATAACAGTCTTGCTAAACATGGTAGTATGCTACTTGGTTTTTCTATCTTAATATGTGAGTGTACGTATTGATAGAGCTCTTAGGATCTTGCTTGTCGACCAGCGTTGTGATGGCAGTCACACTAGTGGGGGCTGGGTAGTCTACAAGCACATCCTTATTCAGGTCCCTGGTCGTTGGATTATCGAGACAAAGCATCGATACTCCGGAGTAGACTAGTGTGTACGCTTCTCATCCTAGTTGGGGAGATGGTCTGTCCCACAGCCGTCAGTACGTCGTACTGGAGATAGTATGTAGGTGCTCGTTAGGTTACGGGTACACCGGACAGGACTCACAGGGAACTGTTGGTTGGTTTGATACCAGTCGTCAGTGAACAGTTCCCAGGTGACATGAGTACAGCGTAGTCCGCAGACTTGACACTGCTACTTCGCCTCGAGTGTGTCCCACTGTTCTTAGATTGCTACCCTACCATGGCTCAAAGGAGTCGTGCAAATAGGTAGCAGTTGGGTGCAGTCCCGAGCACTTGGAGGCAGTGGCGGTTAGACAGGATTCGTCCCTCCCGGTATTGGGAGTAGATATCGTGCTGTGTCAGAGAGCCATTACGCAAAGTCCCTGGCCAGGGCAAGCGAGATTTGCTGGTAGGTTCCAGTAGTTTCTCAGGGTGTAATGGGTTTCCCTCCGACACGACTTATACCGCTATTAGGGGACTGACGCTTGCTGCCCCCCTAGGCCCGATATGCGATAGTCTTGGACGAACGGACCGGACTGTATGGAGATTGTCACATCAGACTCAGTAGGAGTTCGGATGGGTTTTCTCATCGGCCTTCTTATCGACAACTACCTGGGGACCGTTACGTACAGCTAGTGCCGCTTGCGGTCTGTGGTTAAACCCACTGCCAGCGTAGTAGTCGAGTCTCTAGAGTTCCACATAGAGAGTTTCCTACTCCAGGCGAAACGATATAGAGGTTGCATGGTTTTGCGACAAAGGGTTCGGACGCATACGTGCGTTTACGCGCGTACGACTTTCGGACAGTTTTTACCAGTCGGCTTTGGTTTAAGCCAGTTACTGGTATCCGGTTATTGGATTTATACAGTCTAAAGTTTTTCCGTATTTTTACGGATCGGAGGGGCGTTCTCGTAATTACTCGAGAAGCTTCTAGAAGATGGTGACTAAGGAGGGTTATGTGTCATATTCATTAAATGAGTTATATGAGTCATGGTGGTGATTCATTCATTTCATTAATACACATTTATTGCTTAATGACTCATGCTAATGAATCACCACTAGATATTTTATGAAGCATGATTATTCATCACTCTTTATTCTTTTCTTCTTATTAGAAAATGCTTCATATATGATATGATACTCATAACTTATTTATCATAATATTATTCACATTCTCTCTCCTCAAGCTCTCTCTCTTCAAAAGACTAATCCTCACCCTCATGTGTTGAGATCTAGGATTAGTTAGACTAATCAATCCATAACCATCACTCTATTTCATCTATCTTCTTTGATTAGCAATCCAAGAAGGTTAGTTGCCTCAAGTTTAGAGGTTTAGCTTGGAGTTTTGCTCTCGGGTGGATCGTCTACTACCTAGAGAAGGCCGAGGAGAACAAGGAGATCGTAAAGACGAAGGACTAGTTTCATTAGGTATAATCCCTAAACACAATTGATAAGAAACTCTTTGTGTACGGTTATTTATAGTTTAGCTTCGATTCAAGCGGTTAGTCGATGTTCGTTCTTTAAACATGATCGTTTTTGAAAATTCCGCCTCCCCACAAGTACTGGGGTGTACTGCATCGACTTACAAAACTGTGGATCTTCGTAGTCATACGGAGTGTCCTGGAAAAATACAAAGGTGATTTTAGGATTGGCGAAGGAATACTTGGTTTGGTCGTGAATATCTGTTGCAATTTACTTTGCCCTCTTACTAATCCCTTGCTTTGTCTTAACATAATACCTTCTGCACACCATCGTTATGCTAATTGGTTTTCTTCATTCCCTACCGGTCGGCACCAGCCTAAGGTTTGGAAGAAGACAATCCAATTTGCGTAATAGGTGTACTACCCCTAAACCAAGGAGTACTCGTAACCTGAGAGAGGGTAAAAGGAAAAGACAAATGAATAATCCTATCCGTTTTCTCCAGAACCTGAAACCATCCTCGAATAAATTCTTTCGAGTTTGTATCTAACCATACGATGGTTTTGTCCAATGGAAGTGGACGTTCGTAGCAATACGGGGTGTCTTGGAGAAAAGGGTAAAAGTAGGAGTGGCAATGAGGTTTGCAACTCTGACAATCCAAAAGCCAGTGTTAAAGAAGGTTCGGTCAACTTGGTCACTGAGTCATAGTCTTAGGGTCGGGTCAATGGTCGCTACCAAAGAGAGAGAGAAAAGAAACACTCAGCGTGCACTCTAACCAAGATCAGAATGGTTACCAATTTATCTAATCTGGAATCCTCCCATTGTACCTCAAATTCTCCTCCAAACCTGAAAGAAGAATTAGTCGGGGTTACCCGAGGAGTAAACTAACTCATCAGTGGGAATCGGGATCCAACTATCATCGCATGGCAACGTGACGGAATCCGCTCACGGTGTCACACTCCTGAAGGTATGCGCATATCTGGCAAGTTTCAGTTCTTTTGAAACTCCCGATGTGATTTCTGCCCCATGCTCTTTTGACCTTGACTTTGGCCAACAAATCATAAGTTACATGTCAAGTTCTACCCGTCATTCTCCAGGTTGATTCGAATCCACCCGCACAAGCCCTTGACTTTGGCCAACAAGGCTATACGACTGTTCCAAACCAACGCATCTATCTATGCTGCATATGAATAACCAACAGCTACCAAACACTGTGCCTTGACTTTGGCCAACATACACAGCTTGAATACTATTGACCACCCATATGAAACGACGGAGGGCTACGAATGGTTTCTGGCGAAAACCTTTAACGTAAAGAACTTGATATCGTCGAAGGAACGGATAGCTTTTTAAAAATATAGTGACGAAAACCGTTGCTAAAGAGGTCACTCCCGGTGAAGGGATCTCGGCTCTTTCCCCGTAGAATGGGGTGCAGGATATTCCAAATGAATACCGCGATGCAAAGCAAAAGTAATCGGCTATAGTGAAGTTAATGCCCTGATGCAAACTTCTGTCCAAGGGGTCACTCCCGGTGAAGGGATCTCGGCCCTTGCCTCGTCGACTGAGGAGCAGGATATTCCAACTGAATATCACGATGCAAAACAAAAGTGAACGTCCTTGCAATAACAGCTTTTTGAAAAAGTGTTCCAACAACATCAGATTAGGTTTGTTTTTAACTTGCATTGATCCGAATCAACGCAGTCCCATCAATTGATCACACCAAAAAGAACGAAAATATACTGATGTACGTATATGCCATCCGCATTCGCCACTGGGTCCCGTCATTACCCGTTAGGTTAGCTAACTAAGGACAGAGCGGGGACTGGACTAGCGCGGATGTAAAACATATACAACATCTACTAATATATATACCAATATATTATATTTCGCTCAAGGCGTGAAAGAAATGCAACATCACAGAAATGTACAGCATCACAGAAACAATACAGATATCCGGGATCCCCGGGTTTCACAGAGCCACTACTGAAACCCGACGTTCCCCTGGTCGTGTGGATAGCCTGTGCAATGAAATCCTAGACCCCTACGGGCGCGGCAAGTCACCCGCCAAAACCTGAAGCGAGGCAGCCCCTTTCAGCACCGTGAATGGACCACCCAGCACTTCACGGAATCCGGTAACTTGGGCACCCCTCCTGGGTCAACCTGTACCCCCTACGAGTGCGGCGAATAGCCCGCCAATCCTAGAGTGAAGCCCCCTCCGTCTCAATGCCATGAGATGCGGGCTTGTTGCCCTCTAGAACCCGGCTATCCGTGCACCCCACCGCGGGGTAATCCTAGTACAGAAAGTAAAATATACATACAATGGGTACATCGACCGCAACCAGGTCGTGCCTCAAAATAATAATACAATCAGGCAGTGACGGCAGTCCACATGTCGGACGCTCGCCCCGCAAAATCAAATGTACATAATACAACCACAACTGTACTAGCATTGCATCCAGGCTATCCCCCACGACCGATCCGCAACATCACAGCAAAAACAGAACATCAACGTGAAAATTACGTTCGCAAATCCGTCTAACCGGGCTATAGCAGTTTGACCGGATTTACCGATCAAGTGACATTCACGGTCGCAGATATAATGTAAATACTCTGAAAAATGTGTTTAAAATATCCGATCAATCAAATATTAACAAGTGGGCCCCCAAACAATACTGTAGCACTCACAGAAATTATGGGCCCAAATTTTAACATTCCAAAACCCCTAAAATCACCCCAGAAGCCCACTGTAAAAACCCGACCCACTGAGTCCTCCATACTGCGGCGGAACCGCGGCAACAAGTAGGGTTTTGCCGCGGTTCCGCGCTCCCCTGAGGAGATCAGTGTCTCGACTTTTTCCAGAACTCTTAGATCTTCCAGTACATCAATTTTATGCAACCTGAAAAAATTTTCAACACTAAAAATTTCCAACAGAAAACTGATGTGATCAAAATACGGGTTTTGGAACATTTGATCGATCGGAACTGAAAATCACATTACACCAAGCTAGACTAAGTTAATGGCGAGGCTCTGATACCACTGTAAGTGCACGGCGGCGCCCCGGCCGTCAATCCGACGGCCAAATGCGGAAGCGGTGATAAACTATAAATTTTTCTTGAACTGGCAAACCGCCGCGCACTAATACCCGGATCGAACCACTAACTAGTCCTAGCTATCTACAAGAAAGGGAAGAGAGATATACCGACAGATCTGAGTCCTCCGGTCTTCTCGTCGTCATCCCGATCTCATGCGGAATGTCCCGTCTCCTCCTCGTCGCCGGAAGTGCACCACATCGCCTACTTCTTTTACGGGCTCCCACCTCAATGCCGAGGCAACTCGGGCACGAAGCTGGCTAGTCGACGTGCCCAAGATTTGCTGTAGAATGTGTAGTAGAACTTGTGACTCAATTTGGGGTTGTAGGAATTGCCTTTTTGGTGGAGGGATGATACAAGCTTTTGGAGGTTGTTCTTGTGGGATTTTTATCAAAGCAAAAGCACCAAAAACCCCACATAGGAAATTTGGACAGCCCCCACAAGGAGTGGCCGGCCATGGACATGGTGAGAGGAGAAAATGAGAGTGAGTTCTCAAAAAGAGAGAGTGCCAACCATATCCAAGAGAGAGAGAGGAATGGCTATCATGTGAAAAGAAATGATAGCAAGGAAAGTCTAACACTCAAACACCAATGATCATCCATCATCAACAACAATCATCACAACCAAATCCATACTCCACCAACCAATCAACAAAAACCATGATGACTAAAAAGTCAAGCCATGATGAGAAGAAGATGAAGTCAAATGGTGGAGGAATTATCATGATACAAGAATATGCAAAGAACCCCTCCACAAATACTTATTTGCAACAATGCAAATAAGCCCTACTCCACCAATCTTCGGCCAATGAACGATACAAAGGAAATCGGCCGAAACGAAAAGCAAACTGGCAACTCCACAAAACTGGTCCCGTAATAAATTACAGGAAAACCCCGATACTGTGCATACACACCCGCATCTGTATTTCGACCGAAATACAAATACAATGAGAAAAAATCTCCACTGTACTATACTAGGATCCGGCTTATACCAAAGCCGGCTAGTAATATCCGTTCGATCCTGATCCGTGCAATACCGCACGTATCTGATCGAACCCTGCCATATAACCATACGGCCTATAGTACAAACTGTCTGATCCTGATCCGTGCAATACCGCACGTATCTGATCGGACCTTGCCATATCTCCATACGGCCTCTACAACCTTTCGCCCGAAAGCTGAGTAACAGAATGTGGGGGACTCTAAAGACTCGTCAACACCTTGGTTGTGGATTTAACCACTAGCACGTCAGAGGTATAAGCCAATACGTAACGGGCTACCAGGTATTGACTAAAAGGGACGTCTGTGAGCGAACTCAGCCCGACAACCCTACTGAGCCTGTCAGTGACAATATCCGTACAGTCCGGTCCGTTCGTCTATGAGCATCGCATGGCGGGCCTAGGGGGTTGGTAAAAGTCAGACCCCCAAAAGCGGTACAAGTCGTGTCGGAGTGTAGCCCAGAACACCCTGAGATACTACTGGAATACCTACCAGTAAATCTCCTTGCCTTGGCCAAGGACTTCGTGTAATGGCTCTCCTAGACACAGCACGACCTCACCCCCAATACCGGGAGAGACGAACCCCTGAAGATACGCTCACTGCCTCCATGTGGCTCGGGACTGTACCCAACTAAAACCTGTTTGCACGACTCCTTTGAGCCGTGGTAGGGTAGTAATCAAAGTACAGTGGGAACTCACACGAGACAAATGACGATCCCCAGGTCGATGAACTAACCTGCACACATGTCACCAGGGAACTGCCATCTGACGTCTGGTATATGACCAACTAGCATGTTCCCGGCGAGTCCTGTCCAGTGTACTCATAACCCAATGAGCACCTGTATACATCTTAGGTGATCCAACAGACACCAGTGGCTTGTGAGACCGGCCACCGCCCCTCGTCGGGGTCTCGACTGTATACACTAGTCTACTTTGGAGTATCGATGCCCTGTCTCGAAACTCACACGACTAGGGACCATTTAAGGATATGCTTATAGACCCCCAGCTCCAACTTATATGATCGCCCTCATACTGCTGGTGGTCAAGCAAGAATCCTAGGGGCTCTATCAACGTGTAATAGCGACTTGTCAGGTCACCTAAAGCAGTACACGATGATATAGGTAAACCAGATAGCATACTATCATCTCGAGTAAGACTGTCCTACCGGGATAGGTCCTCCATCAATCATTGCAATCACGTACCTGTAACCTAATAATTGACTCTGAGGACACTATCTCCAACATAATATACATAAACAATAAAAAGCATCTCCAAATGGGTGCTAGCTCAACGCCAACAGGCGAAAACAACCATAACAAGCACAATAATATACAACGCCAAAGGGCGAGGCTCAAAACTCAAAAGAAAACAAAACCACCAGATCAGAATAATACAAGCGCAATTCTAAGGTCGAAATAAATAACTGGTCCAATAAACTTATCAAGTAATACAAGTATGGTTGATGGAGCTTACTAGATACAAATGAAGTAATAAAAGTACAATGGTGGTTCAGATACGAGTGAACCAACCAACCGTGCAAATCACCCTGAATGAAATGATGTTCTAGCAACTGCCAGGAAAACCTGTACATCGAACCTGTAATAAAATTTGGCATAACGGGGGTGAGTTGCCAACTCGTGAGTAGAAGACATCTACGAAAAGAAATCGAATGCACGACGCTATCCTAGGTCATAATAATACACTACTATATCCCAATCATCTAGTAATAGCAGGGTAATACTACGTGTAAATGCAAATACTCTGTGCTCGTATCAGTGCCTCATATAATACTATATCATAAGAATGTGTATGCATGCACCATGAATGTAACATAACCAATCCTGAAATCTAGATATATCTGCATAAGAAATCCTTAGCATTTACCATGTAAAATGTGTATAGAAATCTGAAATAGCAACAATGAAATCCATAGAAATCCGTGTCAAGTATCGACACAAAACATGTAAATCTCAAGTCTCAATACCTCATAATCTCAATGTCTCATAGTCTCAATATATCGGGCTCCGTCAGTCCGGATCGGCCCATATCATCAAATCTCACGACAACGGTCGGTATCCTCCGGATATCCGCCGCGCCAGACATCACCGGTAGGTAGCCTTCCCCTGCCAGGCTCATCGTCTACAACTCGATCTTCTTGCCCCGGGGTACCATACCGGGCCCACCATGTACCCAAGACGGTTCATCCACTCCTCGAATCGGGTCTCGAAATCCAACATAAAACATGAAATCTCATGGTGGACGACACATACATCACGAGAAAACCGCATCTTATATTTTAAAAAGAGAGGAGGAGAGAGAGAGAAGTTTTTATATATATTCTTGCGGTTTTCCCCAAAAATCCAGAAATCTCATAGAAACCAAAATCTCAAAATCATGAGTAAGTATATGATAAGTGTCGGCATATGCCCATAATACTGCATGATAACATGAAAATATGAATGCATGAATGTCTAAGTAATAAATACCATGTCTATACTAACATCAGAGAGTAATCACAATCTTATATCGGTCTAGTTGTTAACTGATTCTATCAATAAAAGATAATATGATCTAAAGTGTACGTGACATAGCAATTACCGATGATGATGTGTGTGAGCCGGCAAATAAGTGTGCGTGGAATATGCACATCATCGGTAATGGTGCTGGTGTCCTAACAGGCAAAGTTTTATGCTGGTTATAGAAACATATATATGAACATGCACATTATGATTACGGTATGAAAGTAAAGACAAATGTGTGTTACCTACCCATTTGATATACAAATATAACTACCACTATAAGAATCGAACCTAAACTAGTGTCCATCTAACCTCCTAAAGAACTAAACCTAAGAACTAGTCGATAAGAAAAAAGGGTACACCTAAAGTCTGAGTCCATATCTCTAATAGTCGGCGATCCAGCCTCAATAGCGTCACGTACATAGTACGACTTCCTCAAATCAAGAGTGCGGATCAATCATCACATCTATGCCTCGTACGGTAAAATCCATCGTACGACATCCCAATATCGGGGTACGGGTCAAATATCACCTACGTGTCTCATTATTCGTATAATATCATCATCAACATATGTCATGATCAAGGTGCTATGCTGTAATCACATACATCAATTATATAACATTGCCATCATAAATATACCTCATTAATTTATCCTCAGAAATATCAGGTCATATGTATCATATTGTGATTAAGTCTTACTGATGTCATATCGTCATCAAGTCACACCTATATGATATCGACATCAGGTCACACCTATATGACGTCGTAATCAGGTCATACATATATCATATCGTGATCAGTCACAAGTTACAGTTCGGGTTCTATTCTAGAGTCCCATGTACCTCAATATCATCACTACCCATTATAATTTACGTATACCTGTTCATTATCATTTTCTAATGATCCGCTAACATTTTAATACGACTGCATAGCCAAGAATCACGACATCAAGCCCAGTTATACTGTTTCATTCCCGTGTATCACATCACATCAATGTATCCCATATACGTGTGGTATATATATATACCTATACTTAGTCCTATATATATATATATACACACACACATACACGTATACACCATGTCGAGTTTCAGTGTGTGCGCGTGTGTGTTTCTACTTGAAACCTACGAACCTCTTCCAAGGTATTCATCCTCTGATATGGTCTTCTTAAATCAGTCCAGTCCAGCCTAGGGTCATTACTAGGGTCCTACTCATTAAGAATCTAGGGTCACATTTGGCTTCCTAATGTCAATAAGTACTATTCCTATTCTACATTGCGGGGGTGCTAAACGCCATTCACCCTACTCCCCCCGTAGATATGCATCTGCTCACCTGGTCCATGTCTGCCGAAGACGGTGTCGCCATCCTCCACTTCATCGCCTGCAGTTAATGTGAGGGGTACCTAAATACAAGCATATAAATAGTATCGTAAACTGAATCACATACAAAAGTCAAAACGACACAAGGAACTAGCATAGGTTAAAACCTATGTCCCGTCCACGCAAAAGAACCAAATATCGCTCGATATCGGCGTACAAATTCCGATGGATCGAGATAACATGAACAAATAACTCATAGTTTTAAAACTCGTTACTTATAATATATAACATGATTAAATCCATCGAAACCCTAAAAATCAATCAAACCGTCCAATTTCGTAAAACCAGAAAATGCACAATTTACCGTTTTTCTTCAAAACTTGACATTTAAATGAAACCAATGGTCATAAAACTCATTAAATAGCATAACTAGACCATACAACTCATTACTATATTTTTATTACACAAATTTGTATTAATTTGAAATTTCTAGTTTGCAACCATTAGCAATTTTCAACATCTTACAAGCAAAATGTCACAATTCCACAACAAAACTTGATTTTGCATGAATTAATGTATTAAACTACAATTCATGATGATAATGATATAATGAAACCATAATTATATTTTTAATCTCATTTATTTAGGAATTTCCAAAAATCTAGTTTACAAAAATAGCATTTTATTAGTATTTTCCAATTAACAAAAGAAACTAGTGATCAAACTAAGTTTTTCTTTCCATTAACATTCTAATATTCTCACTAAAACTAAAATCTAATGATAGCAACCTTAATTAGAATTTTATATTACCCACATATACATTTTATAAAAAAACTAGTTAGCTAAATAGCATAATTAAATCAATTTTTGATAACAATTCACAATATATCATCCATACAAGAATTCCCACTTCTAAAAATGTTAACTAGTTATTATAACCCTAATTAATTAATAAAAACCACAACTTGATTTTTCAAACCCTAACTTGAATTTTAAAAGTAGTAAATAGAATTAATATATTAAATCTAATTATGTTTAAAAGAAACATCTAATAACAATAAATCAAAAGTAGGAAATTTATACCTCCAAAATATGAAATCCAAACATGAAATAAGCCCTAAAAATGCATGCTTTCCATCTCCAAAATCCATGTAAAAATTTGCAAAGAATAAAGGGTAGGAAACAAATAGGATTTTGTGGATTTTTAATTGAATTTTTGATGTATTTTTGATGGATTTTTGAACAAAAATGAAGTCGGAAATGGGGGGGCTGCCATGAGGGTGTGGCCGGCCATGTTTAGGAGGTGAGGGAAAGAAAGAAATGAGTGAAGAAAGATGTAGAAAGTTCCCCCAAAATATCATATCTTTATGTCTTTTCAACCTTTTCTTAAATTTTCTTTTATTTCTTTTCTAAAATAACTCAAGAAAACTCTAGAAAATTGGAAAAATTTGCAAATAAATTTTGCATGATACTCACTAAATTCTAATATGCCATGGTTCAATTTTACAAATTAAAACCATTCAAATTTGAAATTTACACCAATTTAGTGTAAAATAAAGATTATGTTAATATTTAAAATAATTAATTTAGAAAAAATATTTAATTAAACTAAAAATTTATAAGTGGCTAAATAAACACCATTTACTAGTAATAACATAATTGAAATAGGTATTTTTAAATTTATAGTGAAAAATAATTACGGTTTTGTTTTACGAAAAATACATTTTACTTTACCGAAAATCCTAAAATTCACTTAAACAAATTTTATTTATTTAATTATTTTTAAAATATTACAATCTTCCCCCCTTTAAGAAATTCTGTCCCCGAATTTAAATTAAAACTCCCCCTCCAAATACTAAAACATCTAGCAAAACGCTCAAATCGTCGGGGCTCCGAAATCGTCAATACATAACTAAAATCAACTCCGTCAAGCATAACGCAATCATCGGAGTTATGGCGAGAATCAAATATCAAAAGCCACTATGAAAACCATCATAATATACATCAATCTATAACTTGTATATAGTGCGCATCATAGTAAAACCGTCTAAATATCGGGATAAGGAAATATGCAAAAACCCCTTTTGAAAATCGCCGTGTGATGCACGTGCCACGGCATAAATAGCGGACGTTTATTTTAAAATATAGCTATATATATATCTTTTATTTAACATACACGTCCCGCCTGGTTACTAAATCAAATAATAATGGTTATGAAAACATACTGCTCAAACTGAAATCAATCCCAATCACATCATAAAAATATCATGTGCGTCCGGTGCGCACTGAAATCGAAACCAAATACAGATACCATGAATACCCACAAAACAAAACTAAGTGCAACAGGTGTGCACCAAAAACATCTGTCAAGTGCAACGGGCATGCACGACTCAATATCAGGTGCATCTAATCTGCACAAAACCACGATATAGTGCATCTGGTGTGCACAAATCGCATCAAGTGCACCGAATGTACGCAAGAATCTCAATCAGGTGCACATGGTGCACGAAAACATACACCGAATATCAGAATCGAAATCACAGTACGAAAATGCATAAAAACTAGGTCGAAGCATATGTCAAAATCACGTGTAACCCCTATGCACGAAATCAAATCCAAAAATCTCAAAATATATAAAACCAAATCAAGTGTACTGGGTGTGTACTAAACAACATCAATACAATTGATATATGAAACACAAATAGAACGTAATGAAGGTACACACATGAAATACCAATCGTAGAACAAAGTCCTCAAAATACCAAAATCCAATCAACGAAAATATGAAATTCAAATCACTAAATCACAATCGTAAACACTATCGTCAATGTGCGCTTCTTTCCTCTGATGTCGGCTGCTTCAAACTCGTCTTTTCATAGGTGTGCTGACTGCGCTACCAACGGCAACACTCATATCTAGAGTCTCCCACGTAGTCGATCCCTTCACCTGATATCCGGACTACATTAAATTTTTCGATCGATCCATCAAAATCCCATAATTCCCCGAGAGCTCAACACTCAAGTACAGCCTAAAGATATCCGGTACATACCCCAGTATCGATGGTCCAGCCGTAGAAGGGCAAACCCAAGCCTCACTAATGGCACCGCAAAACTGCCGTAAACCCTAAGGTTCAAGGGCGTTCTCATGGTCATTATGTCGATTTAGGGTTTCATTCTTCTACAGGGTCCATCGAAATACCTTCATGTTCTTCCGAATACTTTAAACTTGGGAAAATGGGTTTTCTGATAATCGTTCGAATCCTTTAACTTTGTCTGGACGGCATGTGAATACCCTTCGTCCGCACGCTAAACAATGCTTCAATCCTCAAGAATAACCAATACCCTAATGGTTATCGCATTCGAGCCGCAGCTCCCTCTGCCCGTGCGCCCATGGTAACAAAAACCACCCTCCGAAATTGACGAAGATAGATAAAAAGAACGAATGAAATATGGTGCAAACAAATGTACATCCTAGGGCTCCTTAAGCAAAGTAGCGTATCGTAAGTAGGCCGCGGACTATACCCACAGTATGTTACTTTACCTAAGTCGCCTACTCCATCAACCAAGGGTCACCTAGACTTATACAAGGTTAAACCTAGCGCTCTGATACCAACTTTGTCACGACCCGAAAGTACGGAACGTGACCGGCACTTAGATTATGAAGCGTCTAGAGGCGCAACGTAACCTAAGTAAGCCGAAGCCCAGAAATCTAAAATATATAAAAGAAGAAGAAGTAAAAGAAACATGAAGAAAACAAGTTAAAAAGCATCAGCAAATTTTCCCAAAAATTTCGGCAGAGTCTCCTCTGTAAAAACTGGCCCCAAACGGGTACAACAAGTATAATATACATAAACAATAAAAAGCATCCCCAAACGGGTGCTAGCTCAACGCCAACAGGAGGAAACAACCATAACAAGCACAATAATATACAACGCCAAAGGACGAGGCTCAAAACTCAAAAGAAAACAAAACCACCAGATCAGAATAATACAAGCGCAACTCTAAGGTCGAAATAAATAATTGGTCCAATAAACTTATCAAGTAATACAAGTATGGTTGATGGAGCTTACTAGATACAAATGAAGTAATAAAAGTACAATGGTGGTTCAGATACAAGTGAACCAACCTACCGTGCAAATCACCCTGAATGAAATGATGTGCCAGCAACTGCCAGGGAAACCTGTACATCGAACCTGTAATAAAATTTGGCACAACGGGGGTGAGTTGCCAACTCGTGAGTAGAAGACATCTATGAAAAGAAATCGAATGCACGACACTATCCTAGGTCATAATAATACACTACTATATCCCAATCATCTAGTAATAGCAGGGTAATACTACGTGTAAATGCAAATACTCTGTGCTCGTGTCAGTGCCTCATATAATACTATATCATAAGAATGAGTATGCATGCACCGTGAATGTAATATAACCAATCTTGAAATCGAGATATATCTGCATAAGAAATCTTTAGCTTTTACCATGTAAAATGTGTATAGAAATCTGAAATAGCAACAATGAAATCCATAGAAATCCGTGTCAAGTATCGACACAAAACATGTAAATCTCAAGTCTCAATACCTCATAATCTCAATGTCTCATAGTCTCAATATCTCGGGCTCCGTCAGTCCGGATCGGCCCATATCATCAAATCTCACGACAACGGTCGGTATCCTCCGGATATCCGCCGCGCCAGACATCACCGGTAGGTAGCCTTCCCCTGCCAGGCTCATCATCTACAACTCGATCTTCTTGCCCCGTGGTACCATACCGGGCCCACCATGTATCCGAGATGGTTCATCCACTCCTCGAATCGGGTCTCGAAATCCAACAGAAAACATGAAATCTCATGGTGGACGACACATACATCAATAGAAAACCGCATCTTATGTTTTAAAAAGAGAGGAGGAGAGAGAGGGAAGTTTTTATATATTCTTGCGGTTTTCCCCAAAAATCCAGAAATCTCAGAGAAACCCAAATCTCAAAATCATGAGTAAGTATATGATAAGTGTCGGCATATGCCCATAATACTGCATGATAACATGAAAATATGATTGCATGCATGTCTAAGTAATAAATACCATGTCTACACTAACATCAGAGAGTAATCACAATCTTATATCGGTCTAGTTGTTAACTGATTCTATCAATAAAAGATAATATGATCTAAAGTGTACGTAACATAGCAATTACCGATGATGATGTGTGTGAGCCGGCAAATAAGTGTGCGTGGAATATGCGCATCATCGGTAATGGTGCTGGTGTCCTAACAGGCAAAGTTTTATGCTGATTATAGAAACATATATATGAACATGCACATTATGATTACGGTATGAAAGTAAAGACAGATGTGTGTTACCTACCCATTTGATATACAAATATAACTACCACTATAAGACTCGAACCTAAACTAGTGTCCATCTAACCTCCTAAAGAACTAAACCTAAGAACTAGTCGATAAGAAATAAGGGTACACCTAAAGTCTGAGTCCATATCTCTAATAGTCGGCGATCCAGCCTCAATAGCGTCACGTACATAGTATGACTTCCTCAAATCAAGAGTCCAGATCAATCATCACATCTATGCCTCGTACGGTAAAATCTATCGTACGGCATCCCAATATCGGGGTACGGGTCAAATATCACCTACGTGTCTCATTATTCGTATAATATCATCATCAACATATGTCATGATCAAGGTGTTATGCTGTAATCACATACATCAATTATATAACATTACCATCATAAATATACCTGATTAATTTATCCTCAGAAATATCATGTCATATGTATCATATTGTGATTAAGTCATACTGATGTCATATCGTCATCAAGTCACACCTATATGATATCGACATCAGGTCACACCTATATGACGTCGTAATCAGGTCATACATATATCATATCGTGATCAGTCACAAGTTACAGTTCGGGTTCTATTCTAGAGTCCCATGTACCTCAATATCATCACTACCCATTATAATTTACGTATACCTATTCATTATCATTTTCTAATGATCCGCTAACATTTTAATACGACTGCATAGCCAAGAATCACGGCATCAAGCCCAGTTATACTGTTTCATTCCCGTGTATCACATCAAATCAATGTATCCCATATCCGTGTTGTATATATATATATATATATATATATATATACATATACCTAGTCCTATACACACACACACACACACACACGCACATACACGTATACACCATGTCGTGTTTCAGTGTGTGCGTGTGTGTGTTTCTACTTGAAACCTACGAACCTCTTCCAAGGTATTCATCCTCTGATATGGTCTTCCTAAATCAGTCTAGTCCAGCCTAGGGTCATTACTAGGGTCCTACTCATTAAGAATCTTGGGTCACATCTGGCTTCCTAATGTCAATAAGTACTATTCCTATTCTACGTTGCGGGGGTGCTAAACGCCATCCACCCGACTTCCCCCCGTAGATATGCATCTACTCACCTGGTCCATGTCTGCCGAAGACGGTGTCGCCATCCTCCTCTTCATCGCCCGCAGTTCATGTTAGGGGTACTTAAATACAAGCATATAAATAGTATCGTAAACTGAATCACATACAAAAGTCAAAACGATGCAAGGAACTAGTATAGGTTAAAACCTATGTCCCGTCCACGCAAAAGAACCAAATATCGCTCGATATCGGCGTACAAATTCCGATGGATCGAGATAACATGAACAAATAACTCATAGTTTTAAAACTCGTTACTTATAATATATAACATGATTAAATCCATCGAAACCCTAAAAATCGATCAAACCGTCCAATTTCGTAAAACCCGAAAATGCACAATTTACCGTTTTTCTTCAAAACTTGACATTTAAATGAAACCAATGGTCATAAAACTCATTAAATAGCATTACTAGACCATACAACTCCTTAGTATATTTTTATTACACAAATTTGTATTAATTTGAAATTTCTAGTTTGCAACCATTAGCAATTTTCAACATCTTACAAGCAAAATGTCATAATTCCACAACAAAACATGAATTAATGTATTAAACTACAATTCATGATGATAATGATATAATGAAACCATAATTATATTTTTAATCCCATTTATTTAGGAATTTCCAAAAATCTAGTTTACAAAAATAGCATTTTATTAGTATTTTCCAATTATCAAAAGAAACTAGTGATCAAACTAAGTTTTTCTTTCCATTAACATGATAATATTCTCACTAAAACTACAATCTAATGATAGCAACCTTAATTATAATTTTATATTACCCACATATACATTTTATAAAAAAACTAGTAAGCTAAATAGCATAATTAAATCAATTTTGGATAACAATTCACAATATATCATCCATACAAGAATTCCCACTTCTAAAAATGTTAACTAGTTATTATAACCCTAATTAATTAATAAAAATCACAACTTGATTTTTCAAACCCTAACTTGAATTTTAAAAGTAGTAAATAGAATTAATATATTAAATCTAATTATGTTTAAAAGAAACATCTAATAACAATAAGTCAAAAGAAGGAAATTTATACCTCCAAAATATGAAATCCAAACATGAAATAAGCCCCCAAAATGCATGCTTTCCATCTCCAAAATCCATGTAAAAATGTGCAAAGAATAAAGGGTAGGAAACAAATAGGATTTTGTGGATTTTTAATTGAATTTTTGATGGATTTTTGAACAAAAATGAAGTGGGAAATGGGGGGGGGGGCTGCCATGAGGGTGTGGCCTGCCATGTTTAGGAGGTGAGGGAGAGAAATAAATGAGTGAAGAAAGATGTAGAAAGTTCCCCCAAAATATCATATCTTTATGTCTTTTCAACCTTTTCTTAAATTTTTTTTTATTTCTTTTATAAAACAACTCAAGAAAACTCTAGAAAATTGGAAAAATTTGCAAATAAATTTTGCATGATACTCACTAAATTCTAATATGCCATGGTTCATTTTTACAAATTAAAACCATTCAAATTTGAAATTTACACCAATTTAGTGTAAAATAAAGCTTATGTTAATATTTAAAATAATTAATTTAGGAAAAATATTTAATTAAACTAAAAATTTATAAGTGGCTAAATAAACACCATTTACTAGTAATAACATAATTAAAATATGTATTTTTAAATTTATAGTGAAAAATAATTACGATATTGTTTTACGAAAAATACATTTTACTTTACCGAAAATCCTAAAATTCACTTAAACAAATTTTATTTATTTAATTATTTTTAAAATGTTACAGTTCATAACATTTTTCTCTAGTGAAAAATTATATCCTTCTTTATCTAATAAAGAAAAGGATATTATATTGCACATCATCGATGGTACGAAATAATAGTCGTTCAAAATCGTTGTACTACCATTTGGCAATACAAGGTGATATTCACCGACAGCAACAATTGCTCCGTTCCCTACTCTGAGAGACATCTCACCCTTTTCCAGTTCTCTACTTTTTCTTAACCCTTGTAACATATTACAAATATGGGATCTTGTATCTAATACCCAGAACGTAGAGCAAACTGAGAAACAGTTCTTAATAACGAACACACCATAATAAGATGCATCAACATGCTTTTACTTCATTCGGATTGCGTGGGAATCCTGATATTCCCCTATTCCTTACTTAGGCTTATGACAATCATAAGATAGAGCGGAACCAATTTTCTCCATCCTAATATAATAAGCGGGTTCGGTCAATACATCCATATTATTATCTTGATTAAGGCGTGTCATGGTCGCTACCGGGAGAGAGAGAACTAAACATTTTAGCGTGCGCTCTTGCAAAATTAGATTGGTTATTATCTTATCTAATTAGGATGGCCCCCACTATTTTTATCAAATCTTCATTCAAACCCTAAAAGGTAAGACTAGCTGGGATTAATTACATCCTACAAGTTCGCCAATCGGTCAGCCAGGCAGGTATTGGTACTCCGAGGGAGTCTCCCCATGCTTTCGCATGGAACTAATTAAATAACATCGTTTTCGCAGGGGCATGACCCCGTTAACACCTTTCTTAGACACTTACTGGATCAGCTAGTTGCAAAGTGAAAAACTCTCCCAGGAGTAACTCTTACTCGCAGTAGGTATTGGGATCCAACTATTTCATAGAAGGTATGCAATCTCATTGCAAATTTCAACACTTGAAATTCCCAATATATGTTTTTACCCCATGTGGTTTATGACCTTGATAAGGTCAACAAACCATAAACTATAAGTCAAGTTCAACCCGTCATTTCATGATTGAATTAAACCCACCCGCACGACCCTTGATAAGGTCAACAAGGCCATACGACTACCCTAATCCAATCGCATCATATGCGGCAGATAAGCACATATCAGCTACTGTACACTACGCCTTGACAATCTCAACAAACGCAGCACGAATACTAAATAGTCCTTATCTGAAATGATGCAGGGCTACGTCTGGTTTTGATGAAAACCTTTAACTTAATGAACTTGATATCGTAATAGAATCTAGTGATTTTGAAAAGGAGTGGTTTAAGCTCCTCTTTTAAAATCGAATAGTTTTCAAAATAAACCGAGTGGGTGGTAGCATCTGCTAGTTTTGCTAAAGAGGTCATTCTCGGTGAAGGGATCTAGGCTCTTTCCTCATCGAATGAGGTGCTGGATATTTATAATGGAATACCGCTATGCAAAGCAATAACTAGAGCTACCTTTTTTGAAAAATTTGATTCTACAACATCTTTAAGTTTTTTTTCTTTTCATTAATCTCATTAATGATGTCCCATCATTTATGTTTCCTAAACATCATATAAGAAACAAAAATAGAACGTACGCTTATACTATCCGCATTCGCCACGGGGCCCCGTCATGCAATGTTAGGTTACTTAACTAAAGGCAGAGCGGAGGCTGGACTAACGCGGATGCAAAACATAAGCAACGTTTATTTTATATATATATATATATATATATATATATATATATCATATATATATATATATATATATATATATATATCATATATATATATATAGCATTCATCTCACGCAGTTATATGATCACATCACAGAACACATGCAGTAGAAACAAACATATGAAATATAAGATATACTAGGAGGTCCGTGTTTTAAATTAAGCCGGTAATGAAAAACACGAATTCCACAGTCATGATGAATAGCCAAACCCATAGCCCTAGACTCCTACGAGAGCGGTAAGTGACCCTGCCAATTCTAAAGTTAGGCGACACAGTCTCGACTCCTCGAGATGGTCTCCTACTGGACTCTAGAACCCGGTTACTTGTGCTCCCCGCCTTGGGTCTATCCTAATGCGGAAAAGTAAATAATATCATCAATGGTGACAACAACCTCAGCCCGGAAGTGTCCCAATAAAAGAATATTACATACAAATATTTTACATGAATGAAAACTTTCATCTCATGTAAAAAACCCCGGCTATTCATTCATGACAATCCAATATAACATATCACAGTAACACATAACATCACATGTCATCAACATATGTAAATATGCGTATTCCTAATGCCATTAACGTATAACAACGAGATTGGGGATACACCACATATTACCCTTATGATCATAAAAAAGAAATGAAAAATACAATAATTAAAATCCGCATATAACCTTAAATATCATAAACCCGGAATATCTCATATCTCGGATTTCATGCCTAACCCTTTAAATCTTGCATTTATGTCTCGAATTGAAAACACTTTTCAATAACAAGTCGGGTAATTCAACATGATTCCCGATAAAATGATCGAATGCTCGTCAGGAACTTTAGTAGATTGCCACACCCCCGATACCGTCAATGAAGTGCACTTGGGTGGAATACCATGGCCATGAGCACCCGAGTGGATGCTTTTGGTTACGGTGTTCTCCTATAGTCATTTGGTCGGGGCTATCGGACGTGGCTATCTATTAGTGTTTACCGGCGACTATTCGCGTACAATACGAGATTGGGACGGGGTTTTGATCTGAATCAAAACTTCATGGCAATCGATCAAAAGAGACTAAAATGCTAGATTTACAAAACACAAACTAGTTTTCACAAAACTAATTAATATGGATTCCAAATATTGTATCACATAGTTGGGGATAGTGCCCTCAGAGTCAATTATTGGATCACAGGCACGTGATTGCAATGATTGAGAGAGGACCTATACCGTTAGAATAGTCTTACTCAAGATGATAGTATGCTATCTGGTTTATCTTTATCATCGTGTACTGCTTTAGGTGACCTTACAAGTCACTATTGTACGTTGATAGAGCCTCTAGGATTCTTGCTTGACTGCCAGCAGTATGAGGGCGATCATATACGTGGGAGCTGGAGTCTATAAGCATATCCTTAAAAGGTCCCTAGTCGTGGGAGTTTTCAAGACAGGGCATCGATACTCCAGAGTAGACTAATGTATACAGTCGAGACCCTGACGAGGGGCGGTGGCTGGTCTCACAAGCCACTGGTGTCAGTTGGTTCACCTAAGATGTATACAGGTGCTCATTGGGTTATGAGACAGGACTCGCCGGGAACATACTAGTTGGTCTTATACCAGACGTCAGATAGCGGTTCCCTGGTTACATGTGTACAGGTTTGTTCATCGACCTGGGATTGTCATTTGTCTCGTGTGAGTTCCCACTGTACTTTGATTACTACCCTACCATGCTCAGAGGAGACGTGCAAACAGGTTTTAGTTGGGTACAGTCCCGAGCCACATGGAGGCAGTGAGCGGATCTTCAGGGGTTCGTCTCTCTCGGTATTGGGGGTGAGGTCGCGCTGTGTCTAGGAGAGCCCTTACACGAAGTCCTTGGCCAAGGCAGGAGATTTACCGGTAGGTATTCCAGTATTATCTCAGGGTGTTCTGGGCTACACTCCGACACGGCTTGTACCGCTTTTGGGGGTCTGACTTTTACCAACCCCCTAGGCCCGCCATGCGATACTCATAGACGAACGGACCGAACTGTATGGATATTGTCACTGACAGGCTCAGTAGGGTGTGAGGATGAGTTCGCTCATCGACGTCCCTTTTGGTCGATACCTGGTAGCCCGTTACGTATGGCTAATACCTCTGACGTGTTAGTGGTTAAATTCACAGCCAAAGTATTGACGAGTCTTTAGAGTCCCCCACAGACCGTTTCTCAAGTTTCGGGCGAAACGCTGTAGAGGCCGTATGGAGATATGGCAGGGTTCGATCATGTATGTGCGGTATTGCACGGATCATGATCGGATGGATAATACTAGCGGGTTTTGTTTTAAGCCGGATCCTAGTATTGTACAGTGTAGATTTTGTCTCATTGCATTTGTATTCGGTCACAATACAAATGCGGGTATGTATATACAGTCGCGGGGTTTTCCTGTAATTTATTACGGGATCAGTTTTTTGAAGTTGCCAGTTTGCATTCCGTTTCGGCCATTTTCCTTTGTTTCTTTCCTTGGCTGAAAAGTGATGGAGGAGGGCTTATTTGCAAATGTGCAAATTAGCTATTTGGAGGGTTGTCTTTTGCAAGTAGTTGCATCATGATGGTTTCATGATGGTTCCACCATCACTTGACTTCCTTGGATAATCATTGCTTGACTTTTGTGTGATGGGATGAGTGATGGGTTTTGGAGTGAGGTTTTTGTTGTGATGATTCATGATCATCATCACCCATTTCTCTCTCTTTGATGTATGATAGCTCCCCCTTGTTTTTTCTCTCCTCTCTCCCCATTCTTTTGTTGATGAGGCCGGCCACTTTGAGAGGGGGGCTGTCCTAATTTTTGGTGTGGGGGGTTCTCATTTTGTTTGCAAAAAAAAAAATCCCCTTTGTTCATCCAAAAAAACTTGCATCTCATTCCTCCACCAAAAACCATGGCAACTTCAACCCCAACGAGACAAAGCTTTCTACACTTCATCTACAGTATCCTTAGACACGTCGACTCTCCAACTTCGTGCCCGAGTTGCCTTGTTCCAGAGGTAGGAGCCCGTAAAAGAACCCGGCGATGTGGTGCCCTTCCGACGAGGAGATGAAGACCGGAGATTCCGCGGGGAGATCGGGACGACGACGAGAAGACCGAAGGATATGGATCGCTCGGTATATCTCTCTACCCCTTCTCTAGTTATCTAGGAGTAGGTTAATGGCCCGATCCGGGTTTATAGTGCGCGGTGGTGCCGGTTTTAAAGTTTATAGAAAAGTATCGTTTCCGCATTTTGGCCTCGTTCAGACGGCCGGGGCGCCGCCGTGCACATACACTGGTATCAGAGCCCCGGGGCACCGCCGTGCACTTACACTTGTATCAGAGCCATGCCATTAACCTTTTCTAGCTTGATCTAACATGTTTACAAGTTTGATGGATCGGATTTTCCAAAAACCGCGTATTTCATGCATCAGTTTTCTGTCGAATTTTTTTTGGCTCGAAATTTTTTTAGTACATTGCAGAAATACGTGTAGGGAATTCTAAGCATTCTGTGAAAATTTGGTCACGTGAAGTCACTTTTCCACCGGGCAACCGCGGCCAAACCCACGCATTGGCCACGGTTCCGCCGCCACTTTGACTGTTCATTGCATCAAATTTTTACAGTAGGCTTCTGAGTTGAAAATGGGGCTTTTAGAATATTCTTTTTGGGCCCAGATTTTCTTTAAGTGCTACAATAGTGCTTGGGGCCCACTTCGGTAAATTTAGTCGATCGAAAATTTTAAACATGTTAGTTCACAGTATTTACATTATATCTGTGACCGTGAATGTCATTTGATCGGTAAATCCTGTCTAACCGCTATAGCCCTTTTAGACGGATTTGCGAACGTGACATTCACGTTGATGTTCTGTGTTGTGCTGTGATGTTGCGGATTGTCGTGGTGGATAGCCTGGATGCAATGTTAGTACTGTTTTGGTATTATTATGTACATTTGATATTGCAAGACGAGTGTCCGACATGTGGACTGCCGCCACTGCCTGTTTGTATATTATTCTTTTAAGGCACGACCGGGCTGAGGTCGATGTACTCGTTGTATGTATATTTTACTTTCTGTACTAGGATTACCCCACGAAGGGGTGCACGGATAGCCGGGTTCTAGAGGGCAACGGGCCCGCATCTCATGGCATTGAGACGGAGGGGGCTTTACTCTAGAATTGGCGGGCTACTCGCCGCACTCGTAGGGGGTACAGGTTGACCCAAGGAGGGGTGCCCAAGTTACCGGATTCCGTTAAGTGCTGGGTGGTCCATTCACGTTGCTGAAGGGGGCTGCCTCGCTTCAGGTTTTGACGGGTAACTTGCCGCGCCCGTAGGGGTCTAGGATTTCATTGCACAGGCTATCCACACGACCAGGGGAACATCGGGTTTCAGTACCGGCTCTATGAAACCCGGGGATCCCAGATATCTGTATTATTCTGTGATACTTATTACATTTATGTGATGTTGCATTTTATCACGCCTTGAGCGAATATTATATATATATATATATATATATATATATATATATATATATACACTAGTGGATGTTGTATATGTTTTGCATCCGCGCTAGTCCAGTCCCCGCTCTGTCGTTAGTTAAGTAACCTAACGGGTAATGATGGGACCCAGTGGTAAATGCGGATGGCATATACGTACATCATTATTTTCGTTCTTCATTAGTGTGATCAATTGATGGGACTGAGTTGATTCGGATCAATGCAAGCTAAACAAACCTATTCTGATATTGTTGGAACATTTTTCAAAAAGCTGTTATTGCAAGGACGTTCTCTTTTGTTTTGCACAGTGGTATTCGGTTATGAATATCCAGCACGTTAGTCGACAAGGCAAGGGCCGAGATCCCTTCACCGGGAGTGACCCCTTGGACAGAAGTTTGCGTCAGGGCAATAACTTCACTATAGTCGTTTACTTTTGCTTTGCATCGTGGTATTCAGTTGGAATATTCTGCACCTCATTCTATGGGAAAAAAGCTGAGATCCCTTCACCGGGAGTGACCTCTTTAGCAAAGGTTTTCGTCACTATATTTTTATATAAGTTATCCAGTTCCTTCAACGATATCAAGTTCATTACGTTAAAGGTTTTTCGCCAGAAACCATTCGTAGCCCTCCGTCATTTCAGACGGGTAGCACGTAGTATTCATGCTATGTTTGTTGACATTCGTCAAGGCATAGTGAATGGTAGCTGCTTGTTATCTTTCTACTGCATAGATAGATGCATTAGTTTGGGACAGTCGTACTACTATTTTGGCCTACGTCAAGGGTATGTACGGGTGGGTTCAAATTGACCTGGACAATGACGGGTAGAACTTGACATGTGACTTATGATTTGTTGGCCTTCGTCAAGGTCATAGAGCATGGGGAAAAAATCACATCGGGAGTTTCTAAAGAAACTGAAACTTGCCAGATATGCGCATACCTTCTGGAGTGTGATAACGTGAGCGTATTCCGTCGCGTTATCATGCGATGATAGTTGGATCCCGATTCCCACTGATGGGTTGGTTTACTCCTCGGGTGATCCCGACTAATTCTTGTTTCAGGTTTGGAGGAGAATTTGACGGTGCAGTGGGATGTTTCCTGATTAGATAAATTGGTAACCAATCTGATCTAGGTTAGAGTGCACGCTGAGTGAATCTTTTCTCTCTCTCTTTGGCAGCGACCATGACCCGACCTAGACTATGACTCAGTGACCAAGTTGACCGAACCTTCTTAAACACTGGCTTTTGGATTGTCAGAGTTGCAAACCTCATAGCCATTCCTAGTTTTACCCTTTTCTCCAGGACACCCCATATTACTACGAACGTCCACTTCCATTGGATAAAACCATCGTATGGTTATATACGAACTCGAAGGAATTTATTCGAGTATGGTTTCCGGTTCTGGAGAAAATGAATAGGACTATTCAGTTGTCTTTTCCTTTTACCTTCTCTCAGTTTGCGAGTACTCCTTGGTTTGGGAGATAGTACACCCGTTACGCCTATTGGATATTATTCTTCCAAACCTTAGGCTGGTACCGAACGGTAGAGAATGAAGAAAGCCGATTAGCCTAAGTGTGGTGTACAGAAGGTATTAAGTTAAGACAAATAAATGGATTAGAAGGACGGAAAAGTAAATTGCGACTGCTATTCACGACCAAACCAAGTACTTCATTACCACTCCCACTTCACCTTTGTATTTCTCCAGAACACTTCGTATCACTATGAAGATCCACAGTTTATTGGATACTCCATCGTATGGATATATACGAACTCGAAAGGAACTTGTTCCAGTTCGGGGATGGATTCTGGTTCAGGAGAAATAGGAATAAGGTTTATTCAGTTGTCTTTTATCTTTACCTTCTCTCGGGTTGCAAGTGCTCCTAGGATTAGGACAGTACACCCATTATGCTTATGGGATAGTCTTCTTCCAAACCATAGGCTGGTGCCGAACGGTAGGGAAGGAAAAAAGCCATTTTGCATAAGAGGGTGTACAGAAGGTAATGACTAAAAACATATAAAGGGGTTTGGAGAGATGGCATAGAAATATACGGTTACAGTTGTGAATCTAATAATGGAAGAGGCATTATAAGGAATACCCGGATACTCCTTCGAAACATTTCAATGTTTCAGTTTCACTGTGTACTGTTAATAGAAAACTGATTTCCCAGTTAGACACTTGCTCCAGGGTATGTATTTACCAGGTATGATTCTCACATCTGTATGGTGTTACAGATGATGAGTGGGAGTAAGTTATTAGGAATTAGGTGATCATCCTCACTATATCAGAATTCGTTGTAATTGAAGATATTTGAGGAAATCGTCTAGGTTGTTTGCCGGACGGCAAATATTTGGTTTTGAATATCCGTTGTTATGCACCAATTTCAAATTGATATATCTGTACGTCTATTTTTTATAGAGTGAGATATGACTTTTTGAAATTATGTCTATGACATTTACCTATATCAGTGGATAGTTAGGTAAGGAGCATTAAACAGTGGTGTAATTCTTCTTAACCATAAGTACAGTTTTCAACCTATGACACACAGGGATTGAGTTATTAGACTCAAGGAACTTATACAGAGTATTGTATGTTGTCAAGTGTCCATTAGGACAGAGGGGTTGGTCCTTGTACTATATTCGGTTTACTTATGACTTCTCTAGTTCTTAGATAAGTGTTTCGTAGAAACACAAGGTCTGAGTTTTGAGAAGTTATAGGTATATGAATAAAGTAGAGAACCGGGTGTTGCAAGTATCGGGATTCTTCAAGGTGATCGAAGATGTAGATACTTGTGTATGGTATTCAGTTGATAGTAATGATTAAGAGAACTTGCTTCTCTTTCAGGTTACTCTTAATTGGAAGCATTCCTAAGTTGAGTAACGTTGATCGGCCCCTTTCCATTTAGTTGACATGCATTAGAGACAGCTGCATGATTTGAATCTAGTTCAATTAAATCAGTGCCTCTGTTTCTGTATTGGATATAGAACAGTTCATACCTTGACATTGTTAAGGTACGGGGAGTTGTCCAGCTTATGCTTAAAACCAGACTCTGGATAACTCAAGGCGCGTTTCTGTAATGGCTGTTTGTGGGTTGACCCAGGCTATGACGAGGGTTGACTTTCTACCATCTGGAAGATCAATAGTGATATTGTTCATGACTCGCCACAGTTTTAAGTAAAATGGATTTTTTCAGAAAACAGAAGTGGGAGTATGGTAGAACTGGAAGTGATTCCAGAGCCGCAGACGATTACTGAAAATTTGATAAGAACCTAAAGATTCGATCTGATTGACATTCCATTGGCCACTCCGCAGATTTGGTGGGTAACCTCAGGCACCCGAGAGGTACTCCGGTAGCCTCAAGGACGGTGGCAGGGAGGTTCTTGTTTACCCAGACTTTCCATTGCTGTTGTTCCAGACTGTGAGACCCGGCAGGAGGATGAGTATAGCGTCCTTCTAAACTAGCTTTAGAAGTGTACGTGTATATGACTCTGCCAGAGGGTTGTCGTAGTCAGTGGGAGCGGCGGAAGCATTGGTGGACAAGAAGCTTATGTCTATTTATGAACTAAAGCAGATATAGCGGAGATAGATCATCTATTTCTGATGTGACAGTCATAGGTTTGACTTCATCAGAATAGGGGATGGATCTGTTGAGAAGGTAGTAGGGTGTGATGTCCTGGTATTTGGATGACATACACAGAGTAGGAAGTGATGTTCCTATACTACGATCGGTTATACTTTGGTTGTCACACAGTAGTTTCTCCACATAGGACTTGGATATTATATTAAGACATTCTAGTTACTGGATCTATAGTTTTAGATCTAGATTTGGGTAGTTTCCCAATCTGGGTATTTAGACAGCATTCTAAAGGTGTTTTAGAATGGACGAATCCTGGCACGGTAGTGTACCTGCAGGTGATGGAGTCACCCTTTCTAAAGGTGTCTTACAGACTAAAGGGGAGAGGGATGTGCATGATTGGCAGATCACTTGCTTAGGCAATTGAGTCAATCATGATATGTCAAGTACCACACCAGATATTGTTTTTGTAGTAGGTGCAATAAGTTGATATTGATCCAATCCTGGAGAAACGTTCGGAAGCAGTTTTAGAACATAAGTGGATGTTCTAGGGATTTGATAACGGCAGCCTCCTTTAGGAGACGATTATCATTCCAGGCTTCCAAGGTGACCTGGATGACAGAGTGGCTGTCAGAGTTATAGTTTTCCCTCTGACGAGGGGCAGTAGTTTGGACAGGAGGTCCAAGCGGATACTGAGGGAGGCATGGCGCAGGATACTGATTAAGTTTAGTTGACGATACAGTCTAAGAAGTTTGGATTTGGAGTTCATTTATGAGTTAGGTCCCATCAGATATCCAGACATACTCTAAGATAGGTATTGCTCATTTCGGGAGATGGCTTTCTCCGCGAACTTGAGATAAAGAGAGACATAGAAAGAAACATCAAAGCGGATCCACTCACTGAGGCTATTCCTCAAACGCATTAGTTTTGCAAACAGGTTTTGTGAGAATGATTAGTAGAGGAGTTGGGTGTTCGGTATCACACAGGCTGTGAGTATGCGACATACATCATTCTCCACTTCATTTCTTTCTCTCCTCTTCATCTCCTTCTCCTCCTCCTCAACCTCCACTACCACCCCATGCAACATCCTCCAAACCACCACAAAAACCTCACACCCCTTCACAAAAATTGATCCCAACCTCTCCACAATCACCTTGGGACAATCAAGTTATGGTTTTGAAGACTTTGGGCAACCCTAGAATTTTCCTTAGTTGCCAAATGAGGTAAAATCCCACACTTCTAGTTAAGTTTTTAGTATTTCTAATGTTCTAGTGTAGTTTAGAGTTAAACCAATGTGGTTTAGTGACGTTAGAATTTTCCTAGATGAGGGTTAGGAGTTTTTATGAATTGAAAAGTTGCAATTGAGGTTTAGTTGTGATCTCTGTAACAACTCTAACTTTCTGTACAACTTTCTGTATAATTTTTTTTCTAAAATACAGAAAGGGGTATTTTTGCCTGAGCACAACTTATAAGTTTGTGTTGCTTTTTAATAGCAAGCAGGAGCTTATAGCTCATTGGTAAGACCTTGCACTACTGATCCAAAGCACCAGAGTTCAAATCCCATTAGCCATATTATTTTTTTAATATTGTTTTATTTTAGATTTTTAGAAGTTCAAGGGTCTACACTTGCATAATTCGTAAAAACCCCACTACACATATAAAAAAATATCCCAGGGAGTAGACCAAGCGACGACGGACCGACGGCGACCGACCCCGGCCTGACTCGGCCCGGATCGGCCGTCGACTAGGCCGACACGGCCCGCCGCCACCGGCCGGACTCGGCCGGACCGCAGAGTCACCAACATGAAAGTTCTGTCTCTTCACCTCCCCGTCACCACTGCACACTTAATTTTCTTGGATCGTTTCCAGAGCTCTTTAAAATCATATTAAACCCTATTTTTATTACAATTTAATACAATTTTCTTTACACCCCTTCACCTAACCCTAATCGTAGCCTTACCCTATAAATACCACCCTTAGACACAAACCCCCCACTTACAATTATGTCCAAAATCTCAAGAAATTCCTCTAGAAATTTTAGTGTGCAATCGAAGTTAGCGAAGGGACGAAACTTCGGCGATCTTCCGACGACAACCCTAGGAGCTCCCGGCGATGAAACGACACACCGGCGCCTCCTACCGCTTCCTCTTCCTCATCCCTATTCTCTAAACCCGTAAGAACCATTTTCCTCTTTCTCTATTCTTTTCTAAAAACTTGTATTTTTGAAACCCGACGGAATCGGAGTTAATCTGATGTCCGATTCGGTTCTTCCTAAAAATCTCACTTTTTCTTAAATACAATCATACGAAACCTTTACATGTTGACTATTAAACATTAAAAAGTCATATTGAACAAGTTTCATATCAAAAGGATGTCTATTTCAATTTCTATCGTACTTTTCCACTAAAATACCATGTAGTTTACTTTCTACTTTAAAACATCACAATCTTGCTATACCTCTAAGTAGATCACGAGGTAATGACCTCCCTCCTCACAACACAAATATGCAATATAGCACAATACCTTTCGGGAAAATAGAATACGGGAAAAAGAAACTTTACATATTAATACCTTTCACTATTAAAACCGATTTCTACAAGATACGTATTTATTGCAAATCTTTGCAAAGCACCGCTACAACCCATTTTGGGGAACCCGACTGGGATGGTGCGGATTATCGCACATCCTTGAGCTTAGTAGTGCGAGATGCAGACCTCCGCAAGGAGAATACTTCTCGAGAGATTTAAAATACAAAATCTTAAGAAAAATGAGATTTTTAGAAATATAATATATATTAAAATTATTTTTATATAAATATATATATATATATGTATGTATCATTAAAATATCTATTTTGTGATAATATAAATATTCTAACTTTTTCTAAAATCAAAAGAATCATTTTACATTAAAATACCATGAATTCCATACAAGTTCAATATTACAATTAAATACCATGTATTATGAAAATTAGGTTATTTTCACTAGAAATACCACAAATATAAAATCTACATTATGATAACTCTAAAGAAGAAATTAAATATTTGGGGTGTATTTTGAAAATTATACACAGTATTTTTGCATAAAACCCCTTTAAGTTTTATAAATTACAATAAGGACCCTAGTAAATATTGGTTTAAGCAGGACCAGTCTCTTGAGTCTTAGGGAGCCGGAGATATGGGTGCTTGCCTATCTAAGGTAGACAACTTAACAAACGGTATTATCAACACGGTAATCGTCTTTGAAAAAGACACAAATCCTGCCGCCCATGTGCAGCGGTTACCGATAACATCAAAACCTAATTCAGGACTTCAATTTCTTTTATAATTATTCTGACTCAGACTGAGTCTCATTATAAATAATCTGACTTGAATATGATTCAAGTATCCAAACTACAATTCAACATGAATCCATGAATCCATATATTCAAACTATTCAATCTATACAATCTTTATAGCTTGACTGAACCGAACCATGGATATACTTCCATTAACATGATTCTCCAGTTACATCCATTTACATGATTCTCCAGTTATATCCATTCACTGATATCATGGTTTCGGCAAGTCATCTATACAATTTTCAAGACAATACAATACAATATAATACCATCAGTACAATTATTACTATCAATACAATAAATACACGGGGTATTGGGCTAGTTCATTCGTGAATCCAACAGAATCTCAAGAGTCCCCCTAGATTATGAATCCATGTCTACTAACACAAGAAAGCTATCATGAGGGCCCGTGTTTCCATACTCCTGGATTACAGCCTGTTGAGTTTGGAATACTTCGACGACGGTCGAAGTCCCGTTACTAACATTTGATTCGGGCCCGTGGTTCCCTACCCCTGTATTACAACCTGTTGAGTTTGAGAACACTCTTAAGATTGGTTGACATTCACCCTTGAACTTTGTTTCTTGTGCATTTTTATTTATATTGCTTAGATACGCTTAGCGTATTTACTTCAGAGTAAATACGTAGCGGCCTCGTCGCGTCCTCTACCCGGATACTGGGAAGCGGGGCGTGACAGGTTTTGTTGGTGGCCCATGCAGTTCCGAGCTGTATGGAACACTACCATGAAGTTCTGTTCTGCGTGAACAACCTAAGCAATATAACACAGGAATCAGCAACTAAAACATTCCTTACAATTCATACTCCTTGAATCTTATCATTTCATATTCTTTGAATCATATACTTTGAATCTGTCCTAACCTAAATTTTTCTTTCAAGGTTATGGATTCCCCAAACAACACTAGCACCAACTTCAACAACGCTCCACCACCACTACCAATCAAACCTGCCGTAACTACTCCGATCAACGAGCAGACAGTCTGCTTGAGGCAATCCGCAGCCTCCTAGAAGGACAGCAGCAGCAGACTGCTATTCTCTTGAACTGTCCAGAAGCAGAAGCACCTGGGGTGAAGCAATTCAGGGCTTTGCACCCCAAACAGTTTACAGGATAAGAGAGCCCACTGGAAGCTGATGAATGGGCTCAGAGTATCGAAGATGATTTGGCAGCGGCATAAGTGCCAGAGATATCTTGGGTTCGTGTTGCAAAATTATAGCTCACGGAAAATTCACGGGTCTGGTGGAAGGTGGAAGAAAGCTGTCTTGATCAACCCATCGAATGGAAGACTTTTCGAGACATGTTCGACGCAAAGTACTTCCCTGAGACTGCCAAGTTCAACATGGAATAGCAGTTCATCCATCTGCAACAAGGTTCGATGTCGACCAAGTCAGTAGATGAGAATGACGCTGAGTTCACCATGCTCAGTCGGTAAGATATGTCTCAATGTTCAATTTTATATCACAAACTACACAGCTAACACAAGACCGTAAAAGGTTTGCGGCCTATCTCATACCGACTGCTGAGATCAGAGCTAGAAGATTTCAGTAACGGTTGGAACCAGAAATCCAAGCTGCATTAGCTACAGGGGATTTCCCAACCCATGATATGGCTTTGAAAGCTGCCCGAAGATATGAGGCAGTGGTGAAGAAGAAGAGTAGACCTCAATCTGCCGGAGTGAAGCGCCCTGCTAACCAGATGGCAGGAGAAGCTGCATCAGGACCACCATTTGTACCAAGGAGACCGGGAGTACCAATCAACAGGCCCAGTCCAGCCTTTTGTACCTACTGCAAGAGAGCTGGACATCTGATGGAAGATTGCAGACGAGCAAATGGTCTTTGCCTGATATGTGGATCATCCTCACATACCATTGGAACTTGCCCACACAACCGAACTAATCCTAATTCCGCAGCTAGACTAGCTATCCAAGCTCCACCATCTCGGTTAACTCTTCCTGCACCACCTTCACGTGGACCACCTTTACCTCGATAACCAACGATGTACCAGCATGCACGATGAAATGTGCCGAGACTCTAGGCTTACAATTTGGCGGCCGTAGAAGCTGAGACGGTTGGCCAGGATAACCTTGGTAATTCTCTTCAAACATTTTCAAACCCTGGTATCACTTTTCTATTTTTCATACACTATCAGTACTTCAATCACCAAAGTTTCCTTGAATCTGTTACACTTTCCTTTTACAAATTTCGAGGACGAAATTTTTATAAGAAGTGTAGAATGTAACAACCCTAACTTTCTGTACAACTTTCTGTACAAATTTTTTTCTAAAATACAGAAAGGGGTATTTTTTCCTGAGCATAACTTATAAGTTTGTTTTGCTTTTTAATAGCAAGCAGGAGCTTGTAGCTCATTGGTAAAACCTTGCACTACTGATCCAAAGCACCAGAGTTCAAATCCCATTAGCCATATTATTTTTTTAATATTGTTTTATTTTAGATTTTTAGAAGTTCAAGGGTCTACACGTGCATAACTCATAAAACCCCCACTACACACATATAAAAAAAATAGCCCAGGGAGTAGACCAAGTGGCAACGGACCGACGGCGACCGACCCCGGCCTGACTCGGCACAGATCGGCCGGTGACTCGACCCGTTGCCGCCGGCCGGACTCGGCCGGACCGCTGAGTCACCAACATGAAAGTTCTGTCTCTTCACCTCCCTATCACTCCTGCACACTTAATTTACTTGGATCGGCTCCAGAGCTCTTTTAAATCCCATTAAACCCTATTTTTATTACAATTTAATACATTATTCTTTACACACATTCACCTAACCCTAACCCTACCCTTACCCTATAAATACCACCCCTAGACATACACCCCTCACTCACAATTCTGTCCAAACTCTCAAGAAATTACTCTAGAAATTTTAGTGTGCAATTGAAGTTAGTGAAGGGAAGAAACTTCGGCGAACTTCCGACGACAACCCTAGGAGCTCCCGGCGACGAAACGACGCACCGACGCCTCTTACTACTTCCTCTTCCTCATCCCTAATCTCTAAACCCGTAAGTCCCACCTCCCTCTTCTCCATTCTTTTCTAAAAACATGTATTTCTGAAACCAGACGGAATCGGAGTTAATCCGATGTCTGATTCGGTTCTTCCTAAAAATATCACTTTTTCTTAAATATAATCATACTAAACCCTTACATGTTGACCATTAAACATTAACAAGTCATATTGAACAAGTTTCATATCAAAAGGATGTCTATTTCAATTTCTATCGTACTTTTTCACTAAAATACCATGTAGTTTACTTTCTACTTTAAAACATCACAATCTTGCTATACCTTTAAGTAGATCATGAGGTAATAACCTACCTCCTCACAACAC
The DNA here is from genome assembly GCA_030015575.1 of Agapanthus africanus. NCBI lineage: Eukaryota > Viridiplantae > Streptophyta > Magnoliopsida > Asparagales > Amaryllidaceae > Agapanthus > Agapanthus africanus. Next base: position 476,188,827 of record CM057339.1, on the reverse strand, counting down.
ACATATGCAATATAGCACAATTCCTTTTGGGAACATAGAATACGGGAAAACGAAACTTTACATATTAATACCTTTCACTATTAAAACCGTTTTCTACAAGATACATATTTATTACAAATCTTTGCAAAGCGCCGCTACAACCCGTTTTGGGAAACCCGACTGGGATGGTGCGGATTATCGCACATCCCTAGGCTTAGTAGTGCGAGATGCAGACCTCCGCAAAGAGCATACGGTCTCGAGAGATTTAAAATACAAAATCTTAAGAAAAATGAGATTTCTAGAAATATAATATATTCTAAAATTATTTTTATATAAATATAATATATATATATATGTGTCATTAAAATATTTATTTTGTGATAATATAAATATTCCAACTTTTTCTAAAATCACAAGAATCACTTTATATTAAAATACCATGAATTCCATTCAAGTTCAATATTACAATTAAATACCATGTATTATGAAAATTAGGTTATTTTCACTAGAAATACCACAAATATAAAATCTACATCTATGATAACTCTGAAAACGAAATTAAATACTTGGGGTGTATTCTGAAAATTATACAAAAGTATTTTTACATATAACCCGCTCCAGTTTTATAAATTACAATAATGACCCTAGTAAATATAGGTTTTAGCGGGACCAGTCTCTTGACCCTCAGGGAGCCGGAGATATGGGTGCTTGCCTATCTAAGGTAGACAACTTAACAAACGGTGTTATCAACACGGTAATCGTCTTTGAAAAAGACACAAATCCTGCCGCCCATGTGCAGCGGTTACCGATAACATCAAAACCTAATTCAGGACTTCAATTTCTTTTATAATTATTCTGACTCAGACTGAGTCTCATTATAAATAATCTGACTTGAATATGATTCAAGTATCCAAACTACAATTCAACATGAATCCATGAATCCATATATTCAAACTATTCAACCAATACAATCTTTATAGCTTGACCGAACCGAACCATGGATATACTTCCATTAACATGATTCTCTATTTACATCCATTTACATGATTCTCTAGTTACATCCATTTACTGATATCATAGTTTTGGCAAGTCATCTATACAATTTTCAAGACAATATAATACAATACAATACCATCAGTACAATCATTACTATCAATACAATAAATACACGGGGTATTGGGGTAGTTCATTCGTGAGTCCAACAAAACCTCAAGAGTCCCCTAGAGAATGAATCCATGTCTACTAACACAAGCAAGCTATCATGAGAGCCCGTGTTTCCATGCTCCTGGATTACAGCCTGTTGAGTTTGGAATACTTCGACGAAGGTCGAAGTCCCGTTACTAAAATTTGATTCGGGCCCATGGTTCCCTACCCCTGGATTACAGCCTGTTGGGTTTGAGAACACTCTTAAGATTGGTTGACATTCACCCTTGAACTTAAGATAACAACATCTTTAACACTAAATACAACAATATAACAATATAATACAACTTTAAAAGCTACACTCTCTCTATTTCTTTCTTTTATACTTCTTCCTTATCTTTGGGACATACCGAGCGATTTTTCGCTGACGACATTCCTTCTATTTCTTCTTTGGAATGTTATCAGGTGATTTGGACACTCAGGAGATCGAGCCTACCAGTGAGGACTTGGATCAGCTAGCCTATGACCCAGAGCTCAGCTTCATTGTACACATTTTTATTTCAGTACTTTTCATTTCTGCTATGCCACTGTTTAGGCATTACTTTCATTCAGTTGTATTTACTTTTCCAAGCATTGTACAAAAGAATGTTAATAAATAAAGTTGTTGTTCAGTTATATCTACTGTCTTTGTTTCTTGTGCATTTTTATTTATATTGCTTAGATATGCTTAGCGTATTTACTTCAGAGTAAATATGTAGCAGCCTCGTCGCGTACTTTGCCCGTATACTGGGAAGTGGGGCGTAACAATCTCAAACCCCTCTAATGTTAGAATTCTGGACAAGACTATAGGCTAAACCCCAGACCATGAACTTTGAAATCTACCAATATTGGATTTTGTGGAAATTGTGGTGATGTATTGAGATCTGCAACGACCCGGAGGACCTGAAAAATATTTTGTAAACACTGTGAGACGAGCAGGCACCTAGGAAGCTACTATAGAAACTCGAGCCACTATACCCAAACTTGGGCTACAGATTTAACTGATATGGCCACAATTTGTGGCCATATTTTGGAGTTAGGCTGTGATCTTTTGTGGAAAGATCAATCATCTGATAATTAGACCTCCCCTATATACAAAATTGGCTAATTCAACCTATGGTAAAATCTGGAGGTCTTTTCTTATGTTGCTGCTTCGTTTTGCGACTTCGTTTTAACTTTGGTTTTGGTATTTAGGTTTTCACTCGGTGGTTTGACATTTGTACATCAACATCGAGGATTTGTTTGGCTATTCTTGCATGCGTAGTCCGTAGGTTCTAACGTATATACACTTCGTATACCGTATCGGATTTCTCGTATTTGATTCTCGTTTACGATACAATATTCGTTGAAATGTGGGTACCTTCGCGTGGACTTCGTACGATAAGGGAGAGCATGGCGTCATTGATTTCGGCAAGCGAGGATCAAGATGAGTAGATGTATATCTACGGGGGAAGTCGGGTGGATGGCGAATAGCACCCTCGCAACTGTAGGATAGGTTATATATTATGTATTTATCCATTGGTACATGATTTAGATACTTAGCAAATAGGGTTTAGGAGACTATAGATTGGATTAAGTGAAATTCTAAGAAGATATACCCTTAGTCATCTTTTCCCCTTTGTCTTGAACGTTAGGATATGTGTAGTCACACACACAAACACACACACACACACACACATTTGTTAGATTTGTGTGTATGTGTGTATGCGTGTATATGTATGTGTCTGTGTGTGTGTGTGTTCGATTACACACACACACACACACATACATATACATATATATATATACATATATATATACACGTGAGATAAGGATAGTATATGTTATGGATATGATTCGATATGATCGGGTATGATGCCGTGTGGCTTGATATGTGATTGAGTTGAAACACCTTATATGATATATAAAGGATCGTCAGGCGATATATATGCAAACATGTGATAACATGCGATTTGATGATATAAGAGATTGTACGAGATCTTAGATCCGTACCATTAATTTTATGATATTGATATAGTACGAAGATTGATACCGTGCGAATGATGATTTAAGATGATGATATTTGACCCATACCCTCAATTTTAAGGATGGCGTACGATGAATATTACCGTACGAGATGTATATGATGATTGATCCACACTCTTGACTCGAGGATGTCGTACGATGTATTGTTACCGTACGTGATGATATGAGGCTGGATCGCCGACTAATAGATATATCGGTTCGGGAAATTACAGATTTCTTATCACTCTCGACTAGGTTCTTAGTTTAGCCTTTAGTTGAGTAGATATAGGTTAACTTAGGCTCGAGTCATACCTATTTTCAAAACCGATGAATCGTAGGCTTTTTCAAAGTATAAACGAGAGATGCTACGGATTTTCAAAAGACAACTATTTTCTCAAAACACCGTAGTCCCTACTTTTCTAAAAACAACGATTCGTGCTATTTAAACATGATAAACAGTATGGCTCGTATGCAGTTGATATACCTCATTGTTGCTTTTTCCGTTTACTTTCTATTATGATCTCGTCTGCTATGACACCTGCAAATTACCGATGATGCGTATGTTGCACGTACACTTACTGGCCGGCTCATACACATCATCATCGGTTATTGCTGTGTACATTAAAAAACGTTACTTCACTGGTATAAGCTGCTAGCCGGTAATTTATTCATATTCTTAGTACTCTTGCTCTCACATGTTAGTTTAGATATTGCATTTCTTATTTAGATATCGCATACATTCATGTATTCATTCTGTTATGCACTGTTGGAGGGCTTATAGCCGATATTCATTATTTTCTCATTGATTCATGATTATAAAAATTTTGGTATTTCATGAGATTTCTGGATTTTGGAGAAACAATAAGAATTTTATAAACCTATTATCATTTTAAAATGCAAATTGCGATTTTCTCGTAATATGATATGTGTGGCGTCCACCATGAGTTTTCTCGGTTCTTGAGCCACGCGTGTACACATACCCGATTCGAGGAGTGAGAGGAACCGTTTGCGGGTACATGGTGGACCCGGTTAGGTACCCCAAGGCAAGAAGGCTATATAGAAAGATGTTGAGCCCGACAGGGGAGCATTACCTACTGGTGATTATGGACCCGGCGGTTATCCGGAGGATACCGACCAGAGTCGTGTGATTTGACATATTTGAGGGCCGATCTGAAAGACGGCTACCGAGATATTTATGTATATATTATGTCGATATTTGATATGGATTTCTGTCGATTTCATTGATGATACTCCGGTTTTTATACTATATTTTTACTAAGATAAGAACATAGTTTTCTCATACAGATATATCCTGATTTCATGTTGATCATTCATTCATGATGCATTCATACATCATATATATGACATGTTGCTACTTTGTGACACTGACATGAGTACTTGGTATTATACTTATGCACATGCTTATAACGTTACCCTTGTTATTACTCGATGTCTATTTATATATTTAGTGTATTGTATGACCTAGGAGATCGTCATACATGCGATTTCTACTCGGTGATGTCTTCTACTCATGAGTTGGCAACTCACCCCCGTTGTGCCACGGTTTCTTGCAGGTTTGGCCGTACAGGTTCTATAGCAGCTTGTTGGCACACTGCTTTCTTCCAGGTGATTGCATCCATAGGTAGGATACTTTGCATCGTGACCACAATTATATATTTGTATATTTTATTTCAGTTGTATCTAGTTAAAAACTCCATCAACCAGACTATGTATATTTAGTAGACTTAGATACACTGTTATTTATTCTTTCGGCCTTAGAGTCACGCTCATGTATTATTTGTTACTTCTGGTTTTCTTGTTGATGCTTTGTTTTCTTTACTGTAACTCTGGCTGAGTTTTGATCCTCGCCTTCGGTGTTGTATATTTATATTACTTGCATGGTTGTTTCCGCCAATTGGCGAAGAGCTAGCTCCCGCTTGGGGATGCCTTTTTTATATTACTTGTACCGTTTTCGGGTTAAAATTTACAATGGAGGTGCTGCCAATTTTTTCAATGACGAAACACGTTTTTTTTAAGATAGCTACAAACATTGTGTTTTCGTATGCTATTATCTATGTTTTAAAGAAGAGCTTGATTTCAGTAAAACCTTATTTTAAAACTGCACCTCCACTATTTTCCCTAAAAGGTTTAGACTTCTGGGCTTTTGGCTTACTTGAATTAGGTGGGGTCCTATAGGCTTCACATAATTCAAGTGCCAGTCACATGCCTTTTTCGGATGGTGACAAAGTTGGTATCAAAGCGTTAGGTTTAACCTTGGTTCGAGTCTAGGTTTGATTATACGGAGCTTAGGGCGTATATATATTAAGAACCTAGACTTGACCTTACGGGACATAGAATTGGCCGAAGGGGTATTAGACCCAAACTTTCATCGCGTAGGTTGACCTTGGTTGATGGAGTAAGTGACTTAAGTAGAGTGATGTACCGTATGTATGTTCCCCGGAATACTTACGATATGCTACTCCGCTTAAGAATCCTTAGGATGTACATTTCTTATGCATTGCATTTCTATTCGTTCCTATGATCTATCTTCATCGATATTGAATTGTGGTTTTTGCTACCGCGGCTATATGAGCAGAAAGAGCTACGGCTAGAGCTGCGGTCAGCACGAGCTCATCATGGACGAGGACTGACCAGGATGTATTACGGTGATATGAGCGTTTTGATATATCGTTTTACTATGTTTTCTCATTGACGTGAGCGTTCGAGATCTACACCAGATGACCGGGCCATTGCTAGAGGCCAGCCAGATTGCGAAGATTATTATAGTACCGTCTACTCAAAGTGATTAAGGTGTTGTCTACCGTGTGGATAGATGAGCCAGCTGTTGCTGAGTTGATTAGGTATCGCCCGAGACCCTTGAAGCTACTGTAGCATGAGTTTATACATGGGGATATGATAGAAGATCGCTAGTCACCCATAGATGAATGACTAGGATATGTGGTTCGTTTGGATACTCCGATACGAGATCATTATACTGGCTAGCTTTAGCTAGAAGAAGACCTCATACAGGCGTATTGTGAGCCGATCGAGACAGGACGAGCGTAAGGGCATCACTCCGATGACTTGGACGAGAACCTGAGAATGTAATTGGCCAGATGCCTGCTACATGATATTAGGGATACCGAGTTCGTAGTTCGGAAAGGAGACTCTAGATATGAGTGCAGCCGTTCGGAGCGTAGTTCGCACAGCTACAAAGAGATAATTCCAATTTGGTCTACATTGAAGAAAAGCGGAGTAAGAGGTTCGTACGAGATCTTGACTAGATGAAGTTCCACTCTATTGACGTCAGAGACTGGATGCCTATGCAGAGGCGTTGAATGCATCTATAATTCTAGAGAAAAGTCATGAAGAGAATGCAGCTATCCCAGAACAAGAAAGGGATTAAGTAAAAGGTGATGACTTCCGGGCAGTCCGGCAGGGACGAGATTTGGGAGAGACCCCGACAGAATCTTTCTGGAATACTTCACGAGAAGACTTCAACCCAGGATCGGTCGTATCACGCACACTCAGTGGGCTAGAGTTTGCCATCATTGACGAGATACGTTACGAGTGATCATGTTAATTGGTCAAGAGATCTTCAGAAAGTGCCAGAATAGGACTGTTTCCGTCAGTACCCCGAATTGGGCTGTCAATCCAAGAGGGCATATAACTGGTAATCCATAAAGAGAGATGAGAACCTAAGGGCAGAAGGCTCCATACCGTGAACAAGAGGCAAGTAGGTACTTGCTCTACTATTTTTGGATGCACCGACACCTTTTGACATTGAAGGAGGGGAACATCGCCAATAGTATTTATGGGTTGCTATTTTTGGATTTTCGGTATTTCGATGATTCGTTTTATGATTGATATTTCTTATGTGCGCCGTAGTTGCACTTGATTTGTATTCTCAGGTATCAGTTGTACTAATTTTCATTTTGCGCATACCCACTGCATTTGATTTTGATTTCATTGATTTGGACTTATGCATTCGGTGTAGTTGCACGAGTTTTCAGTGATTTTGTGCTCACAGATGCACATGTTTATGATTTTATATACCGCGGTATACTTGATTTGTTTTGGTGTATGTCGTATACCGTGATTTCGACCTTGATACTCGATAATTGTTTTCGTGCACCCTAGTGTACCGGATATGTGTTTTCGTGCACCTTGGGCACTTGATTGGGATATTTGCGCACACCTGGCGCACTTGATGTGATTTTGTGTACACCAAATGCACTAAATCGATATTCTTTATGCAAATTAGATGCACCCGGTATTATTGTCAGGCACACCCATTGCACTTGACAGATATTTTTGTGCACACCCATTGCACTTGGATTTTATTTATGTGCACCTTCATAGCACATGTCTTGATTTTGATTTTCGTGCGTGATCAGTCGAAAATATTGCATTCTTAACACATCAATTTCCCTACTCTTTCTAATCATCTAAAGGTGTTTGGTATAAATATAACACATATTAGCAATTCGTCTGCAAAATATCAAATAACATGTGTTATACATTACAACCGGCATTATGAAGGAAATTGAGTGTTTATTACGACATGCATGATTTTTTATATCTCAACACTTTTCAGCAAGATTGTATGCAGAAAAGTCTTCAGGTAAAAGAACCAGAATCGCAAAAGTGCCGATAAAGCGCAGAAAGTCATAGACTTGATATCTGGCAGCAACCAAGAAAGAATTAAATGATTCCAGACATCAAAAGAACACCCAAAGACTAACACCAAAGCACCCCAGGAAAAATGACTAAGAGATCTCCTTAAATGGCCGTGGATCCACGGTCGATCCAGGCCGAGTTGCCGCGGTTCCGCGGCCGAGTTGGGTCGTTGACGCTCGAGACTTCTCCAGAATCTTCCTTGAAACAGCCTAGCTTCCTCAGGACGCTCCATTTCCACAAGGCATCATTTGGAAGGCTCTGCATAACAACTAAGCTTATGAGAGAAGATTAAATGAGTGGCTATAAAAGGGGATCTAGATCTATAATTTGGGGGTTGTTCGATAGTTTGTTAATTAGTGGTGAATTAGTTACACATTTGGAGCCAAAATTCAAATTCAAGTTGAGTGACACAACTTGATACCAAAACCCTAGCCCAAGTTCATTTCAAAAGCCAAATCAAGATCATTTTGAGAAGCAAATCATGTAAGCAACCATCGATCCTTTATCAGCGAAGCCGATCTTCATCAAGAGCGCGAGATCCACGACGATCCAAGTCTCACGGAGATCTAGCGGAGCGAACTTCGATAGATCTAGTTACTGTTGGGCTTCCCTTGTACTTAGTCTAGGGTTTGGTAGCATCACTCATGCCACTTTAAAATTTAGAGAGGTGCAAAGCAAACAAACCATGAATCTTTACTAGAATTATTACGGTAACAAAGTTTGTATCACATACAAAGAACTATCTATCATATAGAGTTTAGGATTACAACCTTTGTAGTCCGTTCCTTCGCTTCATAAGCTCCGTGTTGAGGTCCCTTCCTTGCGATCATCGAGAACTCCGACTCTAGAGAGTCTCCATGAAGTGAATGAGGCATCTTGCTTGTAGTCTTCATGACCTAAGATGATCTACCTTGAAGAATCTCAAACCCAAGCTTACACTTCACTAATGAAGTTATTAGAGAAGTGAACACCCTAATCTAAGTGGCTAGAATAGATGAGGATGATGAAGTAGGAATTTTCTCTCTTTTGTTTTCTTGATCTCACTTTTAAATCACCACAAAAAAAAACTAGAAAGCTTTTTCAAGAGGAGGAAGAAGAAGAAATCCTTTTATGATGAATAATGAATTGTTGTGAGGTTAGAATTGCAACCATGGGTTAAAGATGACATCCTTAACCCTTTTAGAGACTTAACCACATGCTATGGTTAGAGTTAGGTCAACAAATATCTTAAGGAAGACAAAAGGGGTGGACAAAGTCAAAGAAGCCTACAAGCTTCCATCAATAAATCAACCATGACTAATTCCACCATTATTTGTATTTCCTTAATAATAATTATGAACCTTAATCTAACCCTAGCATGGTTCAAGTCTCATAAACCCTAGTTGCAATTGTAACCTAGCATGTTACAATATTATATATCACATATATAATATATAATGTAACAAAAGAAAATAATACAGTTAGCATATATCGCATATACATCAATGTATTATCCACGTGAGAAAAAGAATCAATAAAGCGAGCTTTATATTAGTTAATGTAACATAATATATCTCATATATAATTATACATTAAATTATCGAATCAACATTTGATCCGATAATCCGGCTATAATACATATAACCGACTAATATAACAAGTACCGTTTCATCGAATCAACACTTGATCCGATGACCCGACTATATCACATATACCCGGCCGATATCACATATTGCGAGAAAAGAATACGGTATCTCATATCGTATTAGTCTCGGTCCCGTATATATCACATATGTGCTCCTACTCTGTTTTGCCTGAGCCAGGAAAGCTCTGTGTAGGACTCTAAAGAATCGTCAATACGCCGGCAGTAGGTGATGATCATATCAAACACCCACAAGCTGCATACGTCAACTAAACGTAATAGCCACCCACTTATTGAGTGATCAGAAGATCAACAAGAAAGCCTGTACATTCTCCTGTGAATTCAATCAGTAACACTACCGTACAGTTCGGTCTCTTCATCTGGTATGTCCTATATCAAGTCTAGGTGTGGTAAACATCAGACCCCAGTAACCGATAAGTTGTGTCGATGTGAGGCTCATAACGGGTCTAGAAACTACTGATAACTCTTACCAGCAGCACTCCATATCAGCCCTGGCCAGGGACTGTTAGTGTATATGCCCTAGAGGCCATTACTGTATCATACTAGTATGTATATTACTTAATGGATGCTTGGGATATTCACCTTGTATATACAATCTTGCTCAAAATAGTAGTATGCTACTTGGTTTATTTCTACTTCAATGTGTACATGTGTTTATCTTTGTATATTGCTTATACACATTAGTGGAGCCCTTAGGATCTTTGCTTGATTACCAGCGATGTGATGGCCGTCACACTAGTGGGGCTGGGTAATCTAGAAGCACATCCTTATGCAGGTCCCTGGTCGCAGGACTATCGAGACAGGGCATCGATACTCCGGAGTAGACCAGCGCATGCGCTTATCATCCCAGTGTGGGAGACGGTCTGTCCCACAGCCGTCAGTACGTCGTACTTGAGATAGTATGCCGGTGCCCGTTAGGTTACGGGTACACTGGACAGGACTCGTCGGGAACTGACTAGTTGGTATTATACCTATCGTCAGTTATCAGTTCCCAGGTGACATGAGTACAGCTTAGTCCGCTGACTTGACACTGTCACTTCGCCTCGGGTGTGTTCCCACTGTACTTTGATCACTACCCTACCACGGCTCAAAGGAGTCGTGCAAACAGGTGGTGGTTGGGTGCAGTCCCGAAGCACTTGGAGGCAGTGACGGTTAGACAGGATTCATCTCTCCCGGTATTGGGGGTTGATATCGCGCTGTGTCTAGGAGAGCCATTACACGAGTAGTCCCTGGCCAGGGCAAACGAGATATACTGGTAGGTTTCCAGTGTTATCTCAGGGTGTTTTGGGCTTCGCTCCAGCACGACTTGTACCGCTATTGGGGGACTGACGTTTACCGCCCCCTAGGCCCGCCATGCGATGTATCAGACGAACAGACCGGACTGTACGGAGAATGTCACACTCAGGCTCAGTAGGAGTTCAGATGGGTTTCGCCTCGTCGGTCTTCTTGTCGGCATTACCTGGGGACCGTTACGCACAGCTAGTGCCGCTTGCGGTCTGTGGTTAAACCCACTGCCAGCGTAGTGTCGAGTCTTTAGAGTCCCACACAGAAAGCTTTTCGCCTTTAGGCAAAAGAGTAGAGGTCGCATGGTATTGCGACAGGTCGCATGGTTTTGCGACAGGGTTCGGTCACATCCGTGCACTTGTGCACGTACAGTGTCAGGACAGTTTACACTAGCGGGCTTTGGTTTAAGCCAGATCCTAGTGTACCTTATGGGATTGGATTTATCCAGTTTGCATTCGTGTTCCTCGGAACGCGGATGCGGGTGTGTATGCACAGTTGACAGGGAGGCACAGACAGCGGATTCTCATTAGGGTTGTTGACAGTTGACCGTTGACTTTTTGACTTTTTGCTCAACCCTAATGAGAATATGATATGTGATTAACTATTATATTAATTAAGTATTATGGTGACTTGGTTGTTGACTTTTGTTGACTTTGTTGACTTGTTGACTTTTGTTGACTTGTTGACTTTGTTGACCGGTTGACTAGGCTTGACTAGTTGACCATCATGATAACCATGGCTATCATTTCATGCCAAAGACTTTTACTTGCTTGTTCATTTGAGTAAAATGAGTGCATGACATGATAAGGTTATGGTTGCTTCAACCATCACACATAAGACTTTTTTGATATGATGAGTTATCATTGCTTTGGATTATGAGAGTGTGAGAGACAAAAGAGAGCCTCATTCTTTCTTGCTCATTCTCTCTCTTGTTCTTGAGCTCTTCACTTTGCTCTCACTCTCATCCTCTTGCTCCCTCTCTTGACTCTATGGTTCATATCTCTCATGTGTTGAGAATCAAGAACCATAGATAAAATCCCATTATATTTCTTCTCTACTCATTCTATTTCACTAGGTTTAGCAAACCAAGTGAACTAGTTTCTTCAAAGAACGAAGAAGGAGCTAAAGGTTGGAGCTTTCAAGTGGATCTATCTTCGGCGTACGGAGACGACGAGAAGGAGCCATCGGACCACCACCGGAGCTTGAAGAGAAGGAGTTCAAGACAAGCTAGGTATAACCATCTTCATCCGAGTAGCTAAATCTCTTTAGCAAGTTTGGTAGTTTAGTTTAGACACGATCCCGACCTTGTTTAGTCCATGTTGCCTCTTGCGATAAAAATTTGTTTTTTATACCGTTTCCGCCTCCCCGTAAGCACCGGGGGTCGCAACGTGGACTTACAGTGGTATCAGAGCCTAACTAAACTTAAACTAGCTTGGTAGTGAAGTGTAACGAAGTTCGGAACCGAAAAAAAATCACAAAACCGGAAAAACAAAACCCTAAGTTTCTGTTGAAATTTTTTCTGCTCTAAATGAAAAACTTTATACTTGTAATTTCGGCTCAGGGTTTTGTGTGAACACCCAAGAAAAACGATGCCCTAATTCATTCAAACCGCCGCCCTTCCGCGGCACGAGGTAGGCATGTGCCGCGGAAGCGCCGCGGTTTGTCGTCTTCTGTGCATCGTTTTTCGTGCAGTGTGTGTCTGTGTTGGTTTTGGGATTTTTGAAATATATTATATGTGCCCAGATTTTCCAGAAAAGAAATTTACTTTTGGGGTCCTATAATTTCGTATTTTTCCCGAACTTCACTACACTTTGACTATGATGGTTATATCTGTGATGTTTGCATGTATTGAACGTCGGCTAATCGCTATAAGTCGATTAGTCGGGGTTATACATGATCTGTGTTTGATATTGGAATGTGTATATAAATATGTTGGATTGTCGTGGGTGAATAGCCGGGGTGGATGTGAGATGAGCTTTTGTTTTTCTTTCATTTATTGTAAATGTAAATTGATGTAATAATATTATTTGTATGGCCGCACAACCGGGTCGGGGTTGTAGCCGTCATTGTATAATTTCTTTTTACTGTTTTTGCTCCTAGGATAGACCTATGGAGGGGTGCACAAACTACCGGGTATGCCGAAGTGTCGAGTGGCCTACTCATGGAGATGAGGGAGGTTGCTACGCTTCGGGTACTTGGCGGGTAGTTTGCCGCACCCGTAGGGGTCTTGGGTGGGGTATTGGCTATTCACCGTGACCGTGTAATCTGTTTTTGTTACAGGCTCGTACAAATTACAGATTCCTAGTATATCCAATGTATTTATCTGTGATCTGAAATGTTTATCATTGCAGTATATCTATATATGATATTATTTAGGCGTTGCTTATGTTTTACAGACGCGCTAGCCCAGCCCCCGCTCTGTCGTTAGTTAAGTAACCTAACGGGTAATGACGGGGCCCAGTGGCGAATGCGAATGGCATAAGCGTACGTCATATTTTGGTTGTTTTCTGCAATGGTAGGATTAAATGATGGGACACATTAAAAGAACTAATGCAAGAATATCACGCGTTAAAAGAACTAATGCAAGATAATAAACCAAGTTAAAGTCGTTGGAACACTTTCGAAAAACCACTCGGTTCTTTTCAAAACCAACTTTTAAATACGGAGCTTGAGCCACTCCTTTTAAAAGCTATCTCGTTCCATCGACCAAATCAAGTTCACTACGTTCACGGTTTTGCCAAAACCATTCGTAGCCCTCCGTCGTTTCGTATGAATATTCAATAGTATTCAAGCTGTGTTTGTTGACCTTCGTCAAGGCATAGTGATTGGTAGCTGTTGGGTATTCATATGTAGCATAGATAGATGCGTTGGTTTGGGACATTCGCATTACCTTGTTGACCTTCGTCAAGGGTATATACGGGTGGATTCAAATTAACCTGGATAATGACGGGCAGAACTTGACATGTGACTTATGATTTGTTGACCTTCGTCAAGGTCATAAGAGCATGGGGCAAAAATCCACATTGGGAGTTTCATAAGTACTGAAACTTGCTAGATTTGCATACCATTTGGAGTGTGGTGATTCTGGTAGGATTCCTTCAGTTTCGTCACGCGATGATATTTGGATCCCGATCCTACTGTGAGTATATGCTACTCCTCGGGAAATTTCTCGCTAAATGATCAATGCTATAAACCTAGTAGGTGCCTAGAAAGGTGTTAGCGGGGCTACGCCCCCAGGGAAAAGAGGTTCTCTAATTAAGGAACTTCGCGAAAGCGTTGGAAAACCTCCCTCGAAGTACCGACACCAGCCTGGCCGAACGGTTAAGCAAGTATTGTACGGTGGGATTGATCCTGACTAATTCTTCCTTTTTGGTTTGAGGAGGGATTCGAGAAACAGTGGGAGCCATCCTGTTTAGACAAACTAAAAACCACTCTAAACATGCAAGAGCATCATGCTGAGTGTTTTCCTCTTCTCTCCAAATTGCAGCGACCAATCAACATGACTGGACTTAAGTTACTCCTAGATAAAAACAAACTGACAGGGCCAAACTACAAAGATTGGCTCAGGAATGTCAAGATAGCAATCACTTATGACAAGCTGGGGTATCTTCTTACCACCAAAGCTCCCCCTGTCCCTGGTCCAACTTCCAGCGTCGCGGATAAGGAAATCCGCAAGACTTGGGAGATTGATAGCGCGAAGGCCAAGTGCCTCCTGCTTGCCTCGATGGACAACGAACATCAGAGGAGGCATGAGAATATGGACATGGAATCCATATTGCTCCATACAAAAGAACTGTATGGAGAGCAATCTCGTATCGCAAGATACGAAGCGTCGAAAAAGTTATTTTCGACAAGAATGGCCGTCGGATCATCAGTAGCCGAGCACGTGCTAAAGATGATCGGCTACATTGAGGAGCTCGCTGACCTAGGGATCACATTGGAGAGTGAGCTATATACGGATATAGTTCTCCAGTCCCTTCCTTCCACTTACGCCCAGTTTATACTGAACTTCAACCTACAAGAAAAAGAGGTTGAACTTTCAGAGCTCCTCAACATGCTGAGCAGCGCAGAGGGCACCCTACAGAAAGGTAGGAATACATCCACTTTGTTTGTAGGAGGATCATCTTCTTCTAGGTCCAAGGCTAAAGCCAAGGGAAAGAAGAAGAAGGCCCCCGCCAAACCAAGGGGCGGTGTAAGTAAAGTGGATACGAAGGGAAAAGGTAAAGCAACAAAGATAGAGGGGAAGCTTGTGGATAAGGAAGAATGCTTCTATTGTCATAAGAAAGGACACTGGAAGAATGATTGCAGGGCCTGGAAGGCCAGAACACAGGAATTGAAGCAGGTTGCAGCTTCAGCTTCAGGTGTGTATGTTATTGAAAACTGTCTTTCAATAAACTCTACTTCCTGGGTATTGGATACCGGATCAAGATCTCATATCTGTAATTCTTTGCAGGCGTTGAGAAACCGTAGGGTTTTGAAGGAAGGTGACATGACCCTCAGAGTTGCGAACGGAGCTAGCATAGATGCTAAAGCCGTGGGGGACTATCACCTAGGAATGTCAGATGGACATCTTTTGGTTTTGCGTAATTGCTTTTTTGTACCCAACGCAACTTGTAATATCATTTCTGTATCTTTAGTTTCTAAAGAAGGTTATGAATTTGCGTTTGTAAGTAATGTTGTAAACATTCACCTTAATCAAGTTCTGATTGGGTCAGGTACATTGAGTAATGGCATATACGTATTGAACCAACCACAGATTTTTAATGTCCAGAATACACACAAAAGAAAGTCTCCAGAAATAAATCAGACTTTCTTATGGCATTGTAGATTGGGTCACATCAATGAGAGAAGGTTGACGAAGTTACATACAGAAGGGTATTTGAATGCGTTCGAATATCAGTCGTATGCCACTTGTCAATCCTGTCTCAAAGGAAAGATGACAAAGACTCCGTTTACTGGACATGGAGTAAGAGCGAGCGAGCTCTTGGGACTCGTACACAGTGACGTGTGCGGTCCAATGTCTACACATACCCGAAGCGGACATTCTTACTTCATTACTTTTACGGATGACTTCTCAAGGTACGGTTATGTCTTCTTAATGAAACATAAGTCCGAGGCCTTTGGAAAATTCCAGGAGTATAAGAATGAAGTAGAGAAACAGACCGGCAAAAGTATTAAGATTCTAAGATCGGATCGAGGTGGAGAATACTTAAGTGCCGAATTCCTGAATTACTTAAAAGAGAATGGTATTCTCTCTCAGCTTACTCCTCCATACACTCCGCAACATAACGGTGTATCGGAGAGACGGAACCGAACCCTATTGGATATGGTTCGGTCCATGATGAGTAACGCTGAGTTACCGCGATCATTCTGGGGATATGCAATAGAAGCAGCTGCGTATCTCTTGAACAAGGCTCCCACCAAGACTGTGCCTACCACCCCATATGAGATGTGGACTGGGAAGAAACCCTGTCTTAAGTATCTTAAGGTATGGGGATGTCCAGCTTTTGTAAAAAAGCAGCATGCGGACAAGCTTGAGGCACGTTCAGTACAGTGTAAGTTTGTGGGATACCCAAGGAACTCCAGGGGGTATCTTTTCTATTCCGCTGAGGAACAAAAGGTTTTTGTTTCTCAGCATGCCCGCTTCTTGGAAACTGAGTTTTTGGAAACCCATATAAGTGGGAGCACAATAGAACTGGAAGAAGTTCCAGAACCACAGACTGTTACTGAAAGTTTGGTGGAACCAGAGGGTTCAACAGAACAGGACATTCCTACGCCGCTCCGCAGAAGTAGTAGGCAGTCTCATCCGCCCGAGAGATACTACGGTTTTCTCATAGACGGGGATAGAGAGGATTGCATCATAGATTATGATGAGCCTACTAGCTTCCAGCAGGCCGTTCAGAGCGTTGACTCAGTGAAATGGCTGGATGCAATGCGGACCGAAATGGAGTCCATGTACACCAACAAGGTATGGACGTTGGACATTGCTCCAGACGGGGTAAAACCCGTAGGATGCAAGTGGATCTTCAAAAGGAAGATTGGTGTAGATGGACAGGTTGAGACCTATAAAGCTAGGCTGGTAGCAAAGGGTTTTCGTCAAAGACCTGGCTTGGACTATGACGAAACCTTTTCTCCAGTAGCCATGCTGAAATCCATTCGGATCCTTCTTGTTATTGCTGCCTTCCACGATTATGAGATTTGGCAAATGGACGTAAAGACAGCTTTTCTAAATGAAAATTTAGAGGAGTGTGTCTATATGGACCAGCCAGAGGGTTTCATTCAGAGTGGGAGCAGCGGAAAGGTGTGCAAGTTGCTTAAGTCCATCTATGGACTAAAGCAGGCATCGCGGAGTTGGAACATCTGCTTTGATGAGACAGGCAAAGAATTTGGCTTTATCAAAAATCCAGATGAACCATGCATCTATAGTAGATTTGTAGCGAGAACTGCAGTATTCCTCGTTTTATACGTGGATGACATTCTCTTAATAGGAAATGACATTCCTATGCTACAATCTGTCAAGGGGTTCTTGTCACACAGGTTCTCCATGAAAGACCTAGGTGATGCCTCATACATTCTGGGTATCCGGATCTACCGTGACAGATCCAAGAGGATATTAGGACTTTCACAGTCCAGGTACATCGACACCATACTGAAAAGATTCAGTATGGAAGATTCCAAGCGCGGTAACCTGTCGGCTTGTCACGGGATCACCCTCTCTAAAGAGATGTCTCCCAAGACTGATTTGGAGAGGGATCGCATGTCTATTATACCCTACGCTTCTGCGGTAGGCTCTATAATGTATGCGATGTTGTGTACCAGACCGGATGTAGCTTATGCACTGAGTGTGGTAAGCCGGTATCAGTCAAACCCTGGGGAGAAACATTGGATAGCGGTAAAGAACATTCTCAAGTACCTGAGAAGGACTAAGGAGATGTTCTTGGTGTATGGCGGAAAGGACCTCCAGATCGAGGCCTTTGCTGACTCCAGCTTCCAGAGTGACAAGGATGATTCCAAGTCCATGTCGGGTTTTTTCTTCACCCTCAATGGAGGGGCGGTGTGTTGGAAGAGTTCCAAACAGGAAACCGTTGCAGACTCGACGATGGAAGCGGAATACATCGCTGCATCAGATGCCGCAAAAGAAGCTGTCTGGATGAGGAAGTTCTTGAAAGAACTTCAGGTGGTTCCGTCCATTGTTGATCCAATACCTCTGTATTGCGACAACAACGGGGCTATAGCTTTAGCGAAGGAACCCAGATCCCATCAGAGATCCAGGCACATCTTGAGGCGGTATCACCTGATCAGGGAGATCGTGGATCGCCAGGAGATCGAGGTTCGGAGAGTCGCTTCAGAAGACAACACTGCAGATCCATTCACCAAGGCCTTGCCCCAGACTCAGTTCGAGCGGCTGATCGAGATGATAGGTCTTCGATACGCCAGTACATGGCCTTAGTGCAAGTGGGAGATTGTTAGTGTATATGCCCTAGAGGCCATTACTGTATCATACTAGTATGTATATTGCTTAATGGATGCTTGGGATATTCACCTTGTATATACAATCTTGCTCAAAATAGTAGTATGCTACTTGGTTTATTTCTACTTCAATGTGTACATGTGTTTATCTTTGTATATTGCTTATACACATTAGTGGAGCCCTTAGGATCTTTGCTTGATTACCAGCGATGTGATGGCCGTCACACTAGTGGGGCTGGGTAATCTAGAAGCACATCCTTATGCAGGTCCCTGGTCGCAGGACTATCGAGACAGGGCATCGATACTCCGGAGTAGACCAGCGCATGCGCTTCTCATCCCAGTGTGGGAGACGGTCTGTCCCACAGCCGTCAGTACGTCGTACTTGAGATAGTATGCCGGTGCCCGTTAGGTTACGGGTACACTGGACAGGACTCGTCGGGAACTGACTAGTTGGTATTATACCTATCGTCAGTTATCAGTTCCCAGGTGACATGAGTACAGCTTAGTCCGCTGACTTGACACTGTCACTTCGCCTCGGGTGTGTTCCCACTGTACTTTGATCACTACCCTACCACGGCTCAAAGGAGTCGTGCAAACAGGTGGTGGTTGGGTGCAGTCCCGAAGCACTTGGAGGCAGTGACGGTTAGACAGGATTCGTCTCTCCCGGTATTGGGGGTTGACATCGCGCTGTGTCTAGGAGAGCCATTACACGAGTAGTCCCTGGCCAGGGCAAACGAGATATACTGGTAGGTTTCCAGTGTTATCTCAGGGTGTTTTGGGCTTCGCTCCAGCACGACTTGTACCGCTATTGGGGGACTGACGTTTACCGCCCCCTAGGCCCGCCATGCGATGTATCAGACGAACAGACCGGACTGTACGGAGAATGTCACACTCAGGCTCAGTAGGAGTTCAGATGGGTTTCGCCTCGTCGGTCTTCTTGTCGGCATTACCTGGGGACCGTTACGCACAGCTAGTGCCGCTTGCGGTCTGTGGTTAAACCCACTGCCAGCGTAGTGTCGAGTCTTTAGAGTCCCACACAGAAAGCTTTTCGCCTTTAGGCAAAAGAGTAGAGGTCGCATGGTATTGCGACAGGTCGCATGGTTTTGCGACAGGGTTCGGTCACATCCGTGCACTTGTGCACGTACAGTGTCAGGACAGTTTACACTAGCGGGCTTTGGTTTAAGCCAGATCCTAGTGTACCTTAGGGGATTGGATTTATCCGGTTTGCATTCGTGTTCCTCGGAACGCGGATGCGGGTGTGTATGCACAGTTGACAGGGAGGCACAGACAACGGATTCTCATTAGGGTTGTTGACAGTTGACCGTTGACTTTTTGACTTTTTGCTCAACCCTAATGAGAATATGATATGTGATTAACTATTATATTAATTAAGTATTATGGTGACTTGGTTGTTGACTTTTGTTGACTTTGTTGACTTGTTGACTTTTGTTGACTTGTTGACCGGTTGACTAGGCTTGACTAGTTGACCATCATGATAACCATGGCTATCATTTCATGCCAAAGACTTTTACTTGCTTGTTCATTTGAGTAAAATGAGTGCATGACATGATAAGGTTATGGTTGCTTCAACCATCACACATAAGACTTTTTTGATATGATGAGTTATCATTGCTTTGGATTATGAGAGGGTGAGAGACAAAAGAGAGCCTCATTCTTTCTTGCTCATTCTCTCTCTTGTTCTTGAGCTCTTCACTTTGCTCTCACTCTCATCCTCTTGCTCCCTCTCTTGACTCTATGGTTCATATCTCTCATGTGTTGAGAATCAAGAACCATAGATAAAATCCCATTCTATTTCTTCTCTACTCATTCTAGTTCACTAGGTTTAACAAACCAAGTGAACTAGTTTCTTCAAAGAACGAAGAAGGAGCTAAAGGTTGGAGCTTTCAAGTGGATCTTTCTTCGGCGTACGGAGACGACGAGAAGGAGCCATCGGACCACCACCGGAGCTTGAAGAGAAGGAGTTCAAGACAAGCTAGGTATAACCATCTTCATCCGAGTAGCTAAATCTCTTTAGCAAGTTTGCTAGTTTAGTTTAGACACGATCCCGACCTTGTTTAGTCCATGTTTCCTCTTGCGATAAAAATTTGTTTTTTATACCGTTTTCGCCTCCCCGTAAGCACCGGGGGTCGCAACGTGGACTTACAGGGACTTCCAGTTATAGCCAATCGAACACAGCACAACATCAACTCCCTATACCGGGAGAGACGAAAGCCCACCAACGCTCATTGCCTCCATGTGATTTGGGACTGTACCCAAAAGCCACCGTTTTGCATGCCCACTTGGACGTGGTAAGGTGGAAATCAAAGGACAGTGGGAATCATACAAGACTCTATGACGATCTCGGGTTTATAGACTAACCTGTACCAGTGTCACCGGAGAACTGCTATCTGACGATAGGTATAATACCATCTAGGAGTTCTCGGTGAGTCCGTTCAGTATACCCAGTCTCCACTGAGCACCCGTACACCATCTTTGATGTCAAACACCGATGAATATGGGATCGTCCATCGCCCATCATATGGGTCAAGATGCGTATACGCTAGTCTACTCTGGAGTATCGATGCCCTGTCTCGATACTCCCTCGACTAGGAATAGTTATAGGATGTACTCTTGGACTACCCTAGCCCCACTAGTATGATCTGCATCATAGTCCCAGTAGTCGAGTACATATCATAAAGGCTTTATCAACATGTGACAGCAAGACAGTAAATCAATACAAATCAACATGTTAAGACAAAGTGAAACCAAATAGCATACTATCATGTCGAGCAAGAAAGTCCTCTCTATATATATCCAAGCATCCACTATAATATACATCATATGTACAACAATGGCCTCTAGGGCATATATATAACTAACAATCTCCAACTTGCACTAAGGCCAGCTGTTGTAGTATCTTGTTCATATCAGAATTTTGCATTATTATATCGCCCATTCTTAATCACATTACAAATAAATATGTGCTTTTGATCCATGTCTGCTAAATAGTGGCTGGTTACAGGTTCTCAGAATAATACAGTGAAATTCATGAAAAGAGGTTACAAAAGTAAGACTACGACCAATAATAGATGAATCCGTATGATGCCGCCTAACAATTCAAGGAACAAATGAAGATCAGTAAACGGTTCAATGCACAAGACAGTTCAAGGGCAGCACAGGATTAAAGACTTCGATGCGAAGCTTACGGCAAAAGGTCCACAACATTCTGCCCTGTGGAAATCTGGAAGAAAGTAGAAAAGATTCTGAGAAACCAAGTGAAGAAAAAAGAAGGAAAAATCAACATGAAGCATCTTTGAAGAATTGAACCCAAGATCCCACCATATGGCCACGGAACCGCGGCTAAACATGGCATTCTGCAGCGTTTCCGCAGTCGTGCAGTGCACGTGTCGATGGGTGTCGGTGCTTTGACCCGGCATTCTTAGGGTAGTTCTATAATTTCGTGTATGGATCAGATGTAAAACCTAGAGTTTCTCCTATCTATAAATAGGAAAGCGAAAGCTTAATTAGGCATGACTCTTTTTATTTTTCTAGATAAAATTTTATTCAAGTTGTAATGCATTGTTGAGAGGTATCAATAAAGTAAGTTCTTTTCCTATCTTGCATTTTTATTTTGAATTTAATTCGTGCAATTTATTTTATCTGTTCTTTTATTTCCTGCATTCTAGTTCACCTATCAAATAAACAAACAAAAATGAATTTTATCATAGTTTTCCTAATGAGTGAGTAATTCCTCACTTGTTAGGGTTAGGATAGGGAAGGAT